>OX439035.1:92914597-94114597 GCA_949317995.1 Acholoe squamosa | reverse complement strand
AATGCACACCGCGATCATTAACGTACCCCGGGCTTTTGCCTCTAAATAGAATAAAATAAACCAAATACATACAATTCCCACAGTCTATGGCCACTTTTAGAGTAAATACATCATGCCTGAACAAGAATTGTGGCAAAATACAGTCTGGTTTGGCTGTATGGGGGGTCTCTTCGTAAGCGGGGTACGTTAATGATCGGCGGCGGGAAAAACAGCACGGGAAGAGAAAAACGACTTCCTGTTGCCCGGCGGAAGTGGCCTGCATCCGGGTACCGTGTTTCAGCTCAGAGGAGGTCACAGCTTGTTTATAGCTACCCCTAGGCAGAGTTCTACTGCAAAAGGAACCCGAAATTCACGAAAAAGGTAAGGAAATTCCACGAAATTCCATGAAATTCCGATGAAATATTGTTGGAGATGTCTGTGGGGGGCCGTAGATCGCTTTTTGTGTACCGAAACGATGTATTTTGGATGCTAGGGGGTAAAATGTGTTGCCGGGGGAGGCCTGTGATGCAGCCCGGGGCCCCAGGGTGAAGCTTTGGCCACCCCGGGCTGTATTTTCAAAATTGGGGTGCGTTAATGATTTTTCGCTCGGCAAGCAGAATTTGGCCTCTCCTGGCCGAGATGATGTACCCTTGGGTCTAAATTGTTGATAATCCTTTAGAATAGGACCCCCTACGTGTGTAAGATGCATTTTGGGCCATGTTTGGGTGTTTTGAGATGACCCCCCACCCCAATTTGGGCTTGAATGGCCAAATTTCTGCCTCGTCGTGAACTTTTAGGCCCCCTCACAGCCAAAATTGTGCTTATCCCATGGTTTTTTAGGGTTATATTCCTTCTCCTACCTCTATTCGGGCATTTTGGTGTGTTAATCCTCCTGTGGGATCGAAAGCATAGCCATAGTGGCCAAATTTAGGAAGATAGTGTTCGTCGGTCATTAACGTACCCCAGTGGCAAGATGCCTGCCTACTGGTCGCCATCTTGGATTCAGGGGGATGTTTTATGGTGGGTATGTTAGACATGTCCCCCCTCTGTTGTGTTGACCAGGTAAGCTCACCCTTGCACAAAGCCACCACTGCTGAGTGGTTATAAACCTTTGCGATCATTAACGTACCCCCCCTTCTTATTCTGTATTTTCCACACAAGTGGCACTTCCAGTGCACATAGCTCCATCATATTTCACCATGACATGCCCCTATGGTACCTCTAACTCACACAAGTGTCATTAGTTAGATACTGAATACTTTTTTTCCAAAGAATTTTTGTGGTGGGTATATTTCAGCATTTTCCTTATATTTTGTCAGTATAAATTTCCATATTAGCAATTAATCAGCTGATTGAACTTCCGGGGTTACTGTACATCATTTGTAAGCATATAGGAACATGATGAATATTTTTTTCCTATTTATTTATGTATATCTTATCAGTATTCAAACACTAACAAATTTCTTATTATCTTAAAATCTACTGATTTCCTCACTATGAATTACCATATCAGCATAAAAACCTCTGATAAAATCTTTGGCTTTGTTGTACATCCTTTGTCAGCATATAGGAACTTGTTTAATCACTATTTACCTTTTTATTTAATGTATTTCTTCTCATTTTTGCAGATGGCTGACGTAGCCCCGAGTGGCGGTGGGGGCGACCCCCCCCCCCGTCGCCCTAAGAGGTGTGTGCGGGAGCGCGCTCCCGCTGATGCTCCGGACCTGGAGGAGCAGGAGGACCGGGAGGACCGGGAGGACCGGGAGAAGGCGGCCCGTCTCCATGCCGCAGCTTCGGCCCGGTACGAGACCAGGCTGCGGCAGGAGATGGGGGCGGCCGCCTATGATGCCCACCGGGCGGAGATCTCGCGTCGCCAGCGAGAAAAAGACAGGGAGAGACTGGCGGGAGACCCTGCTGAGGAGCAGCGGCAGCGCGAGATGCTCCATGCCCGGAAGAAGGCTTACCGGGAGAGACTGAAAGAGAACAAGGTTTGATAATTTTCCGTCCTCTCAGTCTCTGTGGTGCCTCAAAATCTGCTACTCTGGTGGTAACATTTTATTGTGATATGAGATTAAGAATGTTAATAAGTATACAAATTTCAAGGGACAGATACTGTAAATGCTAAGTCAAAACACTGCTGCGAGTAACTCGCCAGTGTGACAGTTTACTTAATGTGTCTTTCCCTTTCTGAATTCAGAGATGGAAGAAGCTGGGCCTCCCGCCGCTCCCACCCACACCAACAGGGAGACCGAAGGCCAGGGCAGGCACTGGGAGGGGCACCCCAGCTGCGACCGCTGCTGCGGTGTTGGTGCCAGAGCAGGCGGCTCCCGGGGCTGCAGCGGAGCAGGCGGCTCCACGTCCGGCTGCAGCCTCCGCACCGGCACCTGCGGCAGCGGGAAGAGGGACACCCGCAGGGGGCCGGGGCAAGGGGCTCGGGAAGCTGACCGTTCGCCTCCCCTTCGCCCCTCGCCCCAGGTACCAGCGGGTGTCCTTCTCGTCCCCCGACGGGAGTGAGGAGGTAGGTGGATAGTTTATAATGTCACTATAGCATTCAGATACTCTTTTATAGTAAGCCACACATCTCTACTATTGAATAAAATGTTAGAAATACCTTACCAAGTGATTTGTTGAAAATATCGAATTTTTACTTTGTTAATGTCAAAATTGCTCGTACCGGTCATTAACGTACCCCAGTCGTTAACCTGTCAAAGAATGGCCACAGCTTATCTATACATCATCATATACCATTGGCTTTGCACACACATTGACAAAAGAGATTGTAATACCTATCTAGAGTCATTTGAACATGCATAAGGTTCATCTTGTTTGACCCCTGTAGCTTGACATACACCAAATATTCGATTCTCCAAATGTCTTGCTTAATAAATACTAATGGTTTTGCCCCTTGCTCTACATTCAAGGAGACTCATGCGCCTGTGGCTGATGTGGACCCTGCCACAGCCATCCTCATCTCGTCGGGGGATGAAAGCCTGGCCGGGTGCTCCTCCCCAGAGCCCGCCGTGGCCACGGCACCACCACCACTACCCTCGGCAGCACCACCCACAGCACCAGCCGGGAAGGGCAAGGCAGGAGGCCGAGCTGGCAGGGCAAAGACCAGTGCCGCGACGGCCTCACCAGCACCGCCCGTGGAGGAGGCACCGAGGGCAGCGACCACGGAGGCGGGGGGGCGAGGACAGGTTGCCCCGGAGGTGGCAGAGGAGAGCCGGACGACTCGACCGGTCCGTCAGGCTGCGCAGAAAGACTCCCCCAGGAAGAGGCGCAGCCAGCATTCGACCGGATCGAGGCCGGCCGACTCTTCGCCGCCACCACCGGGCAACCTGGCCCTCGCGGAGGATTATGTGTAAGTATTATGATCACTTTAAAGGTATCAAATCACTTGTGTGCAGATATTGTGTTTTCTGTGGATCCACCCTATGTTAGTAGAATTGTCGTTTTTACCATGCATAAGGCCCATCTTGTCTGGCCACTGTGGCTTTGAAAATTAAAAAATCACAAAATTTCTGCACTTCTCGCAATATCTGCATGTCATGGAGTGCTAAAATGTATCTTTATATACACCAAATAGTATTTTTTGACAAACCACACAACTCTACTATTGAATAGAAATGTTAGAAATACCAGACTAAGTGATAGGTTGAAAATATAGAATTTTAACTTTGTTAATGTCAAAATTGCTCGTACCGATCATTAACGTACCCCAGTCGTTAACCTATCAAAGAATGGCCACAGCTCAACTCTACACCATCATATGCCATTGTTATCACATACACCATCACAAGAGAGGTTGTACTACCTATCTAGAGTCATTTAAACCAGCATAAGGCCCATCTTGGGTGTCCAATATCACTTTTAGAATTAAATATCACAAAATTTCTATACTTCTTGCAACATCGGCATGTCATGGAGTGCTAAAATGTATCTTTATATACACCAAATAGTATTTTTTGACAAACCACACACCTCTACTATTGAATAGAAATGTTAGAAATACCAGACCAAGTGATAGGTTGAAAATATAGAATTTTAACTTTGTTAATGTCAAAATTGCTCGTACCGATCATTAACGTACCCCAGTCGTTAACCTATCAAAGAATGGCCACAGCTCAACTCTACACCATCATATACCATTGGCATTGCACACACATTGACAAAAGAGATTGTACTACCTATCTAGAGTCATTTAGACCAGCATAAGGCCCATCTTGGGTGTTCAATATCACTTTTAGAATTAAATATCACAAAATTTCTACACTTCGCGCAACATCGGCATGTCATGTAGTGCTAAAATGTATCTTTATATACACCAAATAGTATATTTTGACAAACCACACACCTCTACTATTGAATAGAAATGTTAGAAACACCATACCATGTCATAGGTTGACAATATCGAATTTTAACTTTGTTCATGTCAAAATTGCTTGTACCGATCATTAACGTACCCCAGTCGTTAACCTATCAAAGAATGGCCACAGCTCAACTCTACACCATCATATACCATTGGCATTGCACACACATTGACAAAACAGATTGTAATACCTATCTAGAGTCATTTGAACATGCATAAGGTCCACAATCACAAATTTTTAACCTGGTGGTTTATTAGCCTAACCTATTTATTAGTCCAGATAATTCTTATAATTGCCATTCATTTTCCAGTGCTACCTTGAAGCGCTCCGTTGAGCAGGAGTAGCATAATGTAATTATACAGTAGAATGCTATATTAGAATAGACTAGTTGTGTTGCATGTTGAGATGTTGCTTGTTTAATGTTAGTTGTTGCTGCTTATTTGACTATACTTGTATTGCCACCTTTTTAGAATTAGCTCATGTACATGACATCGTATTGTTATTACAATTACTGGTTAAACAATCTCAGTAACTGTCATTATAATTGCTTGTGTAGTGACATTAATATTATCACCATGACATAATATCACAAGTAAAGCATAAATGATTAACAATTTAATTTAGCTCATGTAGTGAAATTAGCTCATGTAGTGACATAATATTCGCTTTGCTGACTAATGCCTCAAATGAATTTCTAAATACCAATTTGTTAATGCTTTCTCATTTCCAATTTACAGCACCTCCCCGCCTACCGGTCAGACGAAAATGATGATGACCCCTGCAAACCGACCCCCGACAACGACACCGAACCAGACAAGGAAGACCACAACACCTAAAACTAACCGCATCAAGTACCTCGAGAGGACACTGGCTGCAACGCGAGAGTCGGTGTCCTCTATGCAGGCGCGTCTACAATCGGATTTGGCACAGGCGGCCGGTCCAGCTGCTACACCACAGAAGCAGCAACAGTGTAAAGATCTTATCTACGATGGGGTGGCAGCTCTCAACAGCAAAGACACACTAGACTTCATGCGGAAGGCCTTCCCTGAAACCAACCTTCAAGCAAAGGGTCTCACCACCCAGATGGCTAAGGACATTAAGGTCAACCGCAAGTCTCTGGCGTCACCCCCTTCAGATCAGCCCCATAAAAGCACTGTCAATGCAAAGGCACGCGAGGCAGCAGTCGTTGAGTTCCTGTGCCTACCGGAAAACTCCACCATGATGCCAGGCAAAGGTGACTCCATCATTGTTAACTTGGATGGTGTCAAGGTCAGAGAACAGAAAAGGAACCTGGTGGAGTTTGTGTATGTCCTCCACAAGCGCTACCTTGACACCAACCCTGCCTGGCCTGTGGAGTCCACCACCTTCTACAACATCAGGAGTAAACATAGTTATCTAATTCCGGTAGAGCTGCAGAATGAGAAAATCTGCCTCTGCCAGAAACATCAAAATTTCGCTCTCATGCTGAAGGCAGCTAACATGAAGACTTCAGTGGACACCCTGGTCCAGAACACCACTGCGGATGTGTTCGAGCAACAGCTGACCCAGTCGGTGAAGACGGACCATGTAGACTACCTGAGGTGGGAGTATGTTCCGGTTATCTACGGCAAGCCCGAGGAGAAGAAGATGGTGATGAAGCTCCGGCCCACTTGGGTAACCGATTAATCCAAAAAGGAGTTCATCACGTTGGTCAAGGACGAGTTCATGTCCATGGCCGACCACGTCGATCGGGCCCGTAGCCAACACCGGATCGTGCGTGAACTGAGGAGTTCCTTGTCAGTGTACGAGACAGTCATCCAGATGGACTTCGCCGAGAATTGGCTTGTCTCGTATCCTGATGGGCCACAGAGTGTCTATTACGCCAAAGACCCGGTTACGCTCCACCCAGCAGTCCTTCACTACAGGCACGGACCAACTGGGGAGATCAGACACCACTCTGTGGCCCTCGTCACCGACGACAGAAAGCATGACACCGGTGCGATCCTGGCATTCATTCAAGTTCTGGCAGCGTTCCTGCAAGAGAACCTGCCCCAGGTCGCGTGGGTGCACTATGCATCGGACTCCCCATCGAGCCAGTATCGGAACATCTCCATCTTTTCCATACTGGTGCGCCACGCAGAACTTGTCAGTGGTCTACAAGCGACATGGACCTACTTCGAGGCGGGACACGGAAAGGGCCCCTGTGACGGCGTTGGAGCTGCAGCAAAACGCAACGCAGACAACCTCGTCAACAGGGGAACGCTAATCCAGAATGCAGAGAGCTTTGCGGCTGAAGGCAACCTACTCGAAGGCCGCGTCAAGTACATCTGCGTTCCGGTTGCGGATATCGCCACCGCCCGTCTCACAGTCGGCAAAGTAGCAGCAGACGAGTCCATCAAGGGCACCCAGAAAGTTCATGCTGCTGTGCCCGCCGAACCTGGGAAGTCCCTCGCTGTACGCCACAAATCATGCTTCAGCGAGTGCTGCTGGGCCGACCTTAGGTCCATTCGTGGGTGTCCAGACTGGATCACACACCCAATGAAATTCAACAACAAGAAGGCTCCTCCCCCACCACGGCAGACGCGACAGAGGACTGTCCCTGCTGAGGTGGACGGCGATGATGTACCCTTGCCAAAGCAGACTCGAGGTACTTCGGTACGGAACACTCTCCCCGCTCCTGTCGCTAGCACCTCTGCCTGCAAGCGCCAAGGGGGTCCCTCACCCGTCGTGGCTGGCAAGCGCACCCGCAAGAACATGGTTCCTGCCCCAGCCACGGCTAACAAAGAAAATGTGCCTCCGTGTGCCGCACGAAAGCGTGCTGCGGAGCGTGCAGTTGAGGCCCCCGTCACAAAGCACATGCGACAGGACGGACCAACCTCACCTCCCGTTTTTGAGGGCGGATCGACAATGGACATTGAGGATACAGCTGTATTCGTGCAGGATGAGTACCAAGAGGGACAGTTTGTCGCCTGCGCATTCCTGCATGAGTCAGACTCCACCAAGGACGCATGGCACATGGGCAAGGTCTTAGCTGTGGACAGTGAGAGTGACATGTATGAGGTCATGTTCCTCATTCATCCGGCGAAAAACCTCACTTGCCACAAGTTCCCAACCAAGCCCAATGTCCAGTTTATATACCATAATACCATCCTTGGCTATGCGAACAAGAAGCGGTATGGGAACTCCACCGTCTGGGGCCACATCCTCCATGATAACACAGTCAAAATGGCCAACATGAAACTAATAAAGCACCGTAAGGAGGAAGACAACAGACTTGCCAATAGTTGCTAAATGGTTCTGTTTGTTTCACACAAGTGTTACATCTCAGTTGCTGGAGTTTTAGCGAGTTTTTAGGATCAATGGTTAAATGACTGTATATATGTATTATGATCTCATTTACCCTCAGGAAAGAGTATTTAAGGTATATAAGAGTATATTTTTGTACTGTGCTGCAAGCGAAGGCCGCGAGAAGTGTTGAAAAAGTTGTGATTTTAATTTTCAAAGTGATATTGAACACCCAAGATGGGCCTTATGTATGTTTAAATGACTCTAGATAGGTAGTACAACCTCTTTACTCATTATGTGTGTGATGCCAATGGTATATGATAGTGTATAGGTGAGCTGTGGCCATTCTTTGATAGATTAGCAAATGGGGTACGTTAATGACCGGTAGGAGGATTTTGAGATGGTTAAAGTTCTATTGTTATAGTGCCAGCCTATCATCTTGTATGGTGTTTCTAACATTTCTATTCAATAGTAGAGGTGTGTGGTTTGTCAAAAAATACTATTTGGTGTATATAAAGATACATTTTAGCACTCCATGGCATGCATGCTTTGCGAAAAGTGTAGAAATTTTGTGATTTTTAATTTTCAAAGTGATATTAAACACCCAAGATGGGCCTTATGTATGTTTAAATGACTCTAGATAGGTAGTACAACCTCTCTTGTGATGGTGTATGTGATAAAAATGGCATATGATGATGTATAGATGAGCTGTGGCCATTCTGTGAGAGGTTAACAAATAGGGTACGTTAATGATAATATGTGTAATATAATGGCCTCTACGCAAGCACCAAGTATGAAGTATAGGTATGATATATCAGGCCAATTCTTATTATTATGTACAGTAGGTCTACTAGAGACAATGGACAGTTAATATAGTCATTGTATGAAGGATTTTGAATGAGCTAGGCTAAAGTTAAAAAATGGTAAAATAAATTCACAAATTTTCACATTTTCCAATTTATCCACCTATGCGTAACTTCAAGAGTTTTCGGGCCTCACTTTAGCTTTTTGGTATACATAAAGTCATGTATTGTACCAGTCTGGCCACAATATTTGGTGTTTCCAGGCCTCTTATTAGTGGTGTTATTCATGTTTGTTTGATTACGATCATTAACGTACCCCCTTTTTAGAAGGTTTTACGGCATCTGCGATAAAAACTGACCCCCTAGGAGTTGGATCCTTGAATGAAACTTTTTAATAAGCCAAGATATAGGGCTATCAATAAAATATAATGTTATTAAGAAATACTGAGTTTGTAGATTCTTGATCCAGGCCCCCCCTGACCAGTAAAACCTGAAATGACCCATATATATATATATATATATATACATCTTGTCCCCTTTTGGCATTATCCAAGATGGACTCTTGCTTCTGAACTACCAAAACTGCTACAACCATGCATGTGGAGTGTACTAACACCGAACACATAATATTCCATAAAACTGGTTCCGTCGCTCGGAGTGAAAGAGGCCTAGGAGCCACTTTTGGGTGAAAGATGATTTGCACAAGTGTCAAAGCTATTTAGATTACCCAGCCAAATGTCAGGAATGACATAAGAAAGTTCTTGTACATATTTGGACTACACTATATAGGTGAACATAGTGAAACAATTGCCCTCGGAGGTGATTTTTTGCATATAATTATGGCACCCTATGGATATCTCAAAATTGAGAGCCAATAGGCATTTTTTAACCTCATTTTCAGATTCAGCAGCCTCAAATAAGGTAAAATTGGCATGTTTGGTCTCCGTTTTTTTTCGGCCGTTGTACAGTGCAATCAATTGTGTTAGGCTGGTAGTGGGAGAGGGCATGGGTGGTCTGGTTCTCTCAACAATACTAAGGGCCGTGCGTTGTTTGGCATTTGCAACATGTTTGATAGAGCAGCCCTATAGAGCATGCCACTGGTAGGACAAATATTAATGATGTAATAGAAGCTTTTTCATCATGACACATAATTCATTGCTCAATTAATGTCAAATAAATAGGGCATGATACAATACTACCTGTAGACCCATGCAATTCAAAATACAGGTATAATGTATACTAAGTTAGGGAGCTCTACATGGGCCGCAGATCTGAATCAAAGGGTCAGGTTATAGTTGTCTCTTCATCATAAATTTTGCTTATGAAATTCGTCCAAGCCTAATCAAAATGTGTATACGTCTTATTAAGAGAAACTGTTTCACTTACCCTGCCCTCGCTTTTCCAGTAGAGAAAGAAGGCATTTTCATCGACCTTGACTAAGCAGCCTGGCTCGAATACTCCCGTTTCCTGCAATGACAATGAGTGAGAAGATGACATCATGATGTCTATAAAACAGTTACCAGAAATCGTATCAGTCAACTTCAATTGGCCTGTCATCCTATTTATGTTAACCAAACGGCATGGGGGAGTATTACACAGTTACACTAGGCGCCTGGGCAATCCAATCCGATCCCTATTCAAGTAGTCCTATAGAAAGGGCTTGCAATAAGGAGTTTTATCTATCCATCTCACAAGTCTACCGAGCTACCGTGGTTATTTATGCAAATCTATCATATCCAGACTTTATCTGGTATTACCTTCATGTATTAGATTGATATTGATTGTACACATTGTTTCACTCTATAGTAGGCAGCGAATGGCCATGGGCTATATCATTATACATTCTATACATGCTGAACTATTAAAGCTAAATGAAAGTAAAATAACAAAAGTGTCTGTTCGACATTCTTTGAATAACATTCCGCCATTCGACAGCTAACTGTAACACTAATAGCATCCCGAGGCTTGAGTGAGGACATGGGTAAAATCATTATACGGCTGAGTAGAACACAGCTTGTAAATTGGATAAGAATGAAGAAAGAATTCACAGTAAATAGGCCCCGGGGAATTGGCACCGAGACTGAAAGATATTGATCTAATTTACTATTACATTTTACGGAAATCCTGATGATGAAGATCATGCTTTTATTTCCCTAAATTTTTAAGTAGGGATATCGGACACCTATAAGGTTTGGGAATTTATATAAGACCAAAAATGAATGAGAAGAAAAAGAGTGGCATCACTGTATATTTAAAGAGTCAGGTCCCATATTCTCTGGTCATTCATAGGTAAAGAGCAACCAAACTGACACACCCTCTTGGCATCAAAGGTGTGGCACTGCTTGCAAGATTTTTGGGTCTTTTTACACACTGTAATTAGATACTTTTATATACTGTAATCATATACAATTATCAACCTTTGTGGGTAAAATCTTACCAAGGATGATGTAATGGCAGAAGGAAACCATATAATCTAGGTCATAGTTCCGACTCATTAATCATCTACTTTGTCTGACCTGCGATTTCTGGGAGGACCTCCACTAATAGGACCCCCAATGGAATTTTTACTTAAGTCCCTGTGTTTTCCAGTTGCCGAGGAAGATTTTCATAAGGTTGAAAAATTATCATTTGATCCTTGTTCTCCCATTGGTAGATTTTATGATCTTCAGTGTTGGCATCGGGTTTTTCATACTGGTGTCAAAATCCTTTTCTCTGACCTTTTCCATGTGTGCCAAATTTTGTTTCCCAGGTTTTGCCATTTTCCCTGTATTTCCCTGAGATTCTAACTCAAAAAACAAATGGTGGGGGGGGGGGGGGTGGTTGGAGGACATGATGATTTTCAATTTACATTTTGTTCTTGCTCCTGTATGAAGATTATAATTCTGGGTCAATCTCGCTAGGAATACAATACCATCTCCCCTAACATTAATAATACCACAATCCAGATTTACCATCGAAATAAATATGCCTTTATGAAGTTATTCTGAAACAGTAACACATCTGAATTTTTCTGATGAACTGATACTGCTATGCACAACTCCAGCTGTTCGTGTAGGCATCAAACACTCGGTAGCTCATAGTTTACTTCAGATGATCTCTTTCATATTTTTCATCATCTCAGCAAAGTATGATCAGCCTAATAATTTTACATCTGACGGAAATAACTTGTGACTTCTTAAGTTGTTTGTGTAATTCTCATGCACTTTCTATATAAGAATCTTAGGGGCGGGAACACCAACCCCATTACATCTGGCTAAAACATCACCGACTAGATGTATATATACATGTATATGCATGACTGAGCACCATGCATTAATGATGCAATGGAAGCTACATGAAGGTATTTACAGCAACACACAAAGGGGTGTGTCCGTTTCTAACAGTACCCCCGCAAAGCAGACGTGTGTGTAGTTCATTGCGCTGTATACGTAACTGTACAAGCCCAGTGTTACCTGTTGCTAAGACAGTGACTATAATTTTTTTGCATGTACGGCACAAACACTATATATTTAATATACCCCCACCCCCTGGTTCTCTGTCCTTGATGCATACCTTTTTCAGAATTCATGTTAAGGGTAGTTGAATACATAGTTAATGTAAATCCCAATTTTCATCATTACTTGTAGTGTGGTATCTGACCGATAGTCGCATTTCTACCCATCATCAAGAATGCTCCTGTGAGCAACAAGACTAGCACAAGCCCACAAACACTGGGTGTGTATAATACAGTTGGTGGTCAGTCGGGAGTAGTTTTGAGAAGATCGGAGATAAGAGATAAGATAAGGGTTCAATTGAGGCTCTCTACTCCTGGGCCCTGGTTTACAAATATCTCTATTTTTCTTAAAAAGGGGATATCTATTACTAAATAGGCTGAATTTTTTCTATATATTTTCTCAAATCATTTCCCGATTTGTTTTAGATTTTCTGTAAATATTTCTTATAACTCATGAATGATTTTGTGAATTTGGGTAATAGAAAATGGGAGAGAATTTTCTCAGAGGTTTAGAGCCCCACTGCCACTGCCCACATCACCCTCCCGGCTGGGGAGGTTTCAAATACGACTGACCTAGGCCTGAATAATCCTCCAGTGGATAATCGACCATAGGCATGGCTCTGGGAGGGGGATAATCCCCTGATACCCTGATAACCCCCCTACCATCTCCTCCTACCCAGGTGGTCGATCTTATAGGTCAGGACACCATGCCCTTATCTCCTCACCGTGCACTGCTTGCTCATTCCTCATTAAACACTACAGAGAATATCCACAAAGATCGCTTCCATCGAAGGTACCATATAATTCATGCTAATGCATCTACTAACTTAGAGCTGGAGACACAAGATGCCCTGGACATAGGCAGACCTGTAATGATTCCGAGAGGACCTCAGGGCCTGACCTTGATATTAGGTCCTGGATGTATGTCTGGCCACAGCAACAAGGGTAACAAGGGTGCTCGTCTTATAACTAGTCCCTGCCAAAACTTCCCTTTCAAACAATCAATTATAATTCCCGGTTAGAGTTATCATGAGTATCTTCCACGATAATAAAAATTAGAAGGGTGACTGTGGACTCTAAATACCAATGCCTTATAGGCTTGGCACGTCTTATACGTGAGGTACTAGATATTTACTGGCTTGAAAAATACAAAAAAGATTACTCAAAATATAGAAAGAACTTGACACGGATATTCATGTGAAATTCTTTGCCCTTCTTTGTTCTCCTCGAAAATTCTCAAATTTAAAATGGAGATGAGGTGGTGGAAATGGCAATTGAAAAGAAATTTGATTCGTTAAAGGTAGGCATTTCCGCTGAGGTAAGCATGTTCACTGAAGAGTTATCTGTTGCCATGGGCGAAAATGGAGGTTTTCCCATTTTCTACTCTCTTGAATACAAGTCACCAAATGACGCACTCGTTCCCGTCGTGTTCAAGAGAGATCAACCGGAAATTTAGAACTTTGAAATGTTATGGGTGTCACCAACTTGCCCCCTCATGTTGCCATCCTTCTTCGTCAGTTCGTGTCTTGATTCATATTCAGATAGATAAAGAGATTTTGATGGTACTTTATTCATCTGCTTTACTGTGTTTGTCCTTGATGCCCCCCGAGTTGTTAATCATTTCAGGAATTTAAATACTGGTATTGTCAGAAGTAAGGTAACGGGTTGACCTGAATGTAATAAGAAAATAATATGATTCCCAAATGGATAGCACTCAAGGTATTACCCTGACCTTAGCTATCTAGATTCTGTTGATATCCTCTCAATTTCATCAGGAATTTCTACACTAGTATTGCCAGAAGTAAGGTACCAGGTTGCCCTGGATGTAATAAGAAAATAATATAATTCCCAAATGGATAGCACTAAAGTTTTACCCCTGAACTTAGCTATCCAGATTCTTTTAATAGCTTCCCAATTTCATATCTCTGCAAAAGCTACACACTAGAAATGATTTGCGAGCTACTCTATACTCCTCTCAGGTGTGAGTATAATTTTTTATTTCTTGTATGCATGACCCCTAGTAGGCATTATCTGATCTAGCACTGGCGAGATCTGCACTGATAACTGCTTTCATAATGGGTATTAACTACATTCTAAAGATTCTGCAGGGAAAAGAGGGAATTATCAGACTGGTTGAAAATTCACCCCGCTAGCTGCACTGAAAACATGGAAGATCCGAAACTAGTCAGCGGTGACCACTTTAGGTCCTCAAGTTGACGATACCTGAAACTACAGCTTTAGGTAGTCAAAATGACGACTTTTGGCCGTCATCCTGATGACCTGAGTCATCAATATGACGAATCTGTACTGTCAGTATTGTCATCCTGATGACCTGAGTCATCAGGATGACGACCTAAAGTCGTCATTTTGACTACCTAAAGTGGTCACCGCTGACTAGTTTCAGATCTTCCATGTTTTCAGTGTGCCTATATGTTCTGCTACGGTGTGCTGCCTACCAAACTATAACCTGGCATGCACACTCTTCCACAAAGCGTTTTGTCTGCACATGTTATGCACGGTTATGTAATACACATCAGTGATAAGCCTCGCTGATTTATCCTCTTATAATTATGACTTTAACCCGTGGTGGTAGTGGCACGGCGACACTATCATTAATGAGGGAATTACTATGGGGTTCAAAAGTACAGCCTTTAATACGAGGTCATCACCTAATATGACCCACAATATGATGGCCATGTGGTCTGACGTAACCGGTTCTCATATTAACCATGTTATACAATAGAGATCCTAAATCTAATTAGAGGTCTTTCATATTTGTCAGTTACTGGTAGAATCTGGTGCAAGACTAAAATTTTGCATGAGCTGAGACACTATGGCCACATTAACCGATCCGCACACATCAGTCTGAACGGGTGGAGACTGGCACATTTGGTCAGTTGATATGGACTTGTCAGTGCAGAGTATATTAGAGATTGGTTGTCGTAGATAGAATAGTGGTAATGTTGGGGGGGGGGGGGGTCAGTGTTTGTTCTGGCAGGTGGGCCATGTTGGAAGGGGCACCAGCCGTTCATGGAGTGGGACCATTGTGAGACCCGGTCCTAGTCCAAGTGACACAATTCCTTCGGTATACATAATCTTCCTAGATAGTTCATCCTCTTCGTCCTTTGTAACCAATATGTCACCCATTATATCAACAACACCACGGCGGAGGCCAATAACAGGAGAATGTGTTGCCCAGAAAATTCTTTCAAGCCACACTCAGTTATACCGAGTCAGTACTCTCATCTTTGCTCCATCTACAACAACCGCTTTTAATGGTTTATCATAACATTTAGCTAATTCTTTCTAATCCAGTATGGACAGGCATATGACAGGAATGGCCGCGACAATGGTTATGTCTAAGCCCTAAGCCTCAAGTAAGAGATGTTCCTTCTCCAAGACCTTTCAGCCCTTAGGTCACCCTTAGAGGTACATCCGTTTCCTGCCCTGAGGGTAGGACTTTTCAGACCCACAAGGGAGGGAGGGAGGGAAAAACCTTTTAATTTCATGAAAGCTTTTGATTTGTCATGAACATAAGAGAAGGAGCAGCATGGATCTCTGTCATCATGAATGCATTTTAAGGGTGGCCTTACGGCAGCACTTTAAATCCATATTTTAGGTATTAAATACTGCGTCTTTACTCACCTCTTCCCATCGGTCAAAGTGTGCCCCCTGGAGCAGGGGTTCGGGCACTGACACCTGCCACTGGAAGTCAAACGTTTTCGCCATGCTGACGTTACGTCACCACGCCCTCTACCGTCGACTCCTCACACCACGTCTGTGCCCTGCAACAAAGAAAATAAAGTTATTATAAATGAATGTGTCCTTGGTAACATGGGCAATAACAAGTGTCGCGTGGAACATAAATAATAGTGACCATGTAAGCAAAGTCCATGTAGCAGAGATATCGGTACTTCACCTTTTCCTATCTAAAATTAGCTGCTACCTTATCGATTCTTTTCCAACGCCATTTCGATCCAGGGGGCGAGCCTATAACAAAATACCTTTTAGCACTTTGGTGTTACGTTGCCCTCCTCCACCCTTCTCATGTTCCTAACTCAACCTGTGATACAAGAGGTGAGGTATCCTAATAATTCTGCCCAGGGACAAACTCCCAGTTCCTTATACTACTTATAACCCTGTCAGTTCTCCGCTGACCTCGCAGCACCGGTACAAAGGTGACATCACATACCTTATGGGGACACTGGACAGACCCGTGTTAATAGGCCATAAGGCTCGCTACACACATTAACTAAAAACCTCCAGGGCGCCCTGCCTTTTGATTAATCAACAGCATTTTGCGTGTTTCCCCCCTGCTTTCTATTTCCTTTCCACGCCTATCGATTCCCAGTCTCCACCTTAAATGCCCGACAACTAATGAAGGCAGCTTGTGGTCGGGTACCACGTAGACGTTACGACTAACCATTTAACAGTAGTTGCAGATGCACGTACGACTACTTACAACTTGAAACATACTCTGAAGTAAAAAAAAGGGGTCTGTGAATCTTTCACTGAAATCATCATAGAGGAAGCGTCCTATTGTAATCTAATCAAATTTAGTGAAGATAAAGAATGGTGCAATTAACCCCATTTCTCAATATATTCATATACGGACCTTCCTTTCCGCATATTTTCCTATATTATCGTATACTTTGTTAATTAGTCCTGACTTTATATTTGCAGAAAATAAGGCAATTACCTGCCAGTCACTGCCAATAAGCACGGTATTCAGGAGATTGCTTCTTATATTTGAAGATATTAATGTGCTTGGATGGCGACAACCGGATGCGTTGTCTAATGGTATACTTATGACTGAAAGTGAAATGCACAGATGGCTTAATAATGACAACTGGTCTCCTTTTATGCTGTACAACAATTTTCTAAATATATGCCGGGTAATTTAGATCTAATCATCTAACAGACTCCTTATCGTTAGCAGCACGGTATATCATGCATGTAATTAAAATGGCATAATGGTCACAATTTGAACTTAAAACTCTGTCTTAGGTGAGGAAAATTTGGTCTGTAAGCGTGTAAGTTACACACAAACATCACTTCTCGATCTCTTGCCCCGTCTGGGGGACTCCGTCAACGTAAAATTACCTCTTGTAGAATTTGTCTCCATCAAATATTTACCAACACCACATCTTATTCCTAATTATGCATTCACACCAGGTATAATATTGTGAGGTGCTATTTTCGACTCGAAAATATACACGCTAAAGGCCTTGTGGTAATTGTAATCCATGCACAACGTCACAAAACACTTTCCAGAAAGTGGGACAAGAGTATTTCTTGGTTTTTGCTTCAAATCGGGTCAATGAGTCCATTTTTTTTTTTTTACCAAAGTGGCCTTGTCTTAATGTAACATGAAACAGGGTTCTAATACACGGAGCAGCTTTAACTACCATCAGCATAAATCATGGATAAAGACTCCTAGTTGACATCAACCAGGGTTAATCTGGTTAAAAACCAAGGATCAGGGCTTCCAGTTTCATTCCACGGTAATGATGGGGAGGCGGGAGAGGGGTACTTTTTAGTCCCTCCCATGTGAGCTCAGCACCTCTGCTCACAGCAGCAAACACCCCAGCCTCGGTCCACGTCTATCCTACTCACGGTGGATAAGAGCGGAGAGGTGTCGGGTGGGGGCCAGAGCCTCCAAACACCCAGGAGGAGAGACCATGGAGGGAGCCGTGCTCCAAGGCCAAAGGAGGAGGCCTTTATTTGGCGTGGCCCCTTGATCCTGTTTTATGTATACGAGTGGCACACATCCTGGCCGACCCAAGCCCTAAGGGTGTGGAGATTTCTGGTTGTTGAGTGGAGGGGTGGAGGATGGGCGCCCGAGACCCTGGTATATAGGAGCACACGAAGAGCACCATGTAGTGGATAAAAGGTAGATAAAAAAGATCTAAGGTATCGCCAGAGCTAATTATAATATTAACGCAATGGGAACTCATATAAAGAGGCATATCCAACAAAAACGTCATTATGCCAGGTCAGTAAGTTTAAACTTGGATGTCACATAATCACATATCTCGTCAATATCTATAGTATTATCCAATATTATAGGGTAGGTTGATAAATTCTCGTACCTTTTGAAGCAAATTAATCTCTCTTTTTTTCACTTTACCCCAGTTGTTTTATCTAAACTGCCAGAAGATTTAGGGTAGGGCCAAAAAGGTAGGCATATTGTAAGATGCATATATTTTCTGTCACCTAGGAATATCCTTGGAACAGGTACAGGGGCAGCGAAGGATTTGGGCTTGTGCTGTCAGTGGGTGAGAACACGGGGTCAGGGCTCCTAGGAGTGTGAGAAGAAAGAGGAGGGTTAAGAAGGAAACCCGATTTCAGTGGGGCTAGACATGTCTTCTGTCAGACTGATCGCCATGTTAAACTAATATTGGGAGTTACGTGGCGCTGCTGCCCGAAACTTCAGTACATTGTGAAACTACTGCCAGCCGTGTATTTGATTATAGCAGACCCAGGGTCTGGCAGCCCAACCTTGAACACCCCCCCCCTCCCCTCCATCCACACCCCCACTTCTCACCTAGACCTCTCATTGAGGAATCCATCGCAAACCAAACCTTAACTATTTCCCTTAAGGTCGAATCCCACATGGCGATTTTGGCCTCCAATATCTCTGCGATTTTGTCTGTTGTGTTCTATGACCCGTGCTGAGGCCATAAAACACAAGGGATGCTCAACTTATGCTGAATCCAACAGTAGATAATGGTCTAATTCACAGTAACCCTTGTGTTTTATGGGCTCAGTAAGGGCTATACAACACAACAGACAAAATCGCAGAGATGTTGGAGGCATAAATCGCCATGTGGGATTCAACCTTTAAGGAATCGACTGAAAGGCAATGTAACCTAGATATCTATTCAAAGAGTGTACATATGGGTGATGATTACAATAAAAGTTAAGGAATCCTTAACTGATGATTGCCGCGCCTGTGAGAAAATTCAATCAAGACAAATTGGTCCCGGTTGTAACCCACATATTGGCACAAGAACTTATAAAATCTTCTCAGTTTGTGGTTTCAGAAGTTTCACATTTACAGAATTGTCAAATTATCTTCCCTTAAACTAGTGATTGTTGTACACAATCACCTGTTATGCAAAATGTCTGAAAGTATTCGTCTTTCCCCCCAGAAAACTCCACTGCTATGCCTTCTGAAAGAAATCTCGGGAAGAGACCCCACTGGCCTCTACAATAGTAGCAATACTACTTTATTGTAAGTTCGCTTCATGTGTGGTGAGCGTCCCTCCCCCAGACCCCTCTTCCTACACCCACAGGCAGAGAGTACTGCCATGGAAAACCTGAAAGGTGAAAAAAACACAAAGAAGGACCCTTGATTGATAAGCACGGAATGGGATTCACTCACCAAATATTGTTCCTGTTAAAACAATATAAGGCGTCTCAACTAAACACGGGCAATGCGGCAATTCCATTCTTCAGTCTTGAAGCAATCCCCTGCAAACACGCAAGTTCACGCACAAGGCACAAGGAGCTAGGGTAAACGGCACTGCGTCTATTGCACCCAGGATGAATAGCGGAGTGGGGTGAAATTGGTCTCTCTTCCAGGGTATAGGAATTATTCCACTTTTTTATGAAGGTCTTATCAAGTTGGTAAGGAATTAACCACGCGCACGTTCGGTGGATTAGGTTTCTCTGTACGATTAAATTGCCAAGTTTTTACCATTTCATCTGCCTGACATCTAGAATGGAGACGACAACCCACATTGGGGTCGCTCATGGGAACTAATTCGCGTGAAGTCGCATAATATCAGAATAGTTCATACCGGTAGATTTTCACACTAAAAAATAAACCATCGATGTGTATCCAGACTACGACATTTAGTGCTAGTTGAAACTTCTATCCATGATTATACTTTGTGGATTTATGGTGGTTGAAGGGTAAAAACCAGCTAGTGCAGAGCTGTCATAGTGTTCCATCCAATGGATTGAATATGCAGCTGTAATTGCCAAATGAGAAGCCGTAGACCCAACACAGTTGTCAGTGACATTTGAGCTCTCCTTCAAGTAACACATAAAACGTATTTTAATTACCTCCTTCTTCATGGCTGCAAAGTACCTTTTAACCTTTTCACAACTGTCATCTATCAATCCAATATTTAATACCCAAGTAACCTAATCAAGGCCAGAACCTGACAAGGCCTTATTTCTGTGTGGCTTGTCCGTGTCTGTGTGGCCTGTCCGTGTCTATGGGCTGACTACAGTATGTCCTTGATGGTTATCTACAGCATATTCTCTAAACCATAGAAAACAAGGTGCATATTACCCGATACAAATTTTTGTTTTCTATAACAATAGGGGTTATACTAACAACCAGACCTTTGGTGCTAAACACTAACCCAAGAGTGATAAGGAGAAGACCTTAATCATGAAAACGAAAAAACTTAAAATTGAAATTTTGTGAAACAAATGCAAAGACTGAGCTTCATTTTCCTACAAGATGGTTATTCAAGTGGCCACAAAAAACAAGCTAAATTCCTGTTCTGGTTTTCTCTCTTAATAACTTAAAGATTGTCTGATTTTCACTACCTAAAACTGGCATGTAGCTAATCATCTCCACTTTTATGTTAGCTAGGTTGGGACATAATGCTAAAGTAGGTTACAGGCCGACTAGTAAATGAACGGGATGTGTAATTGGCAGGGTTATATTCTTCATAATGATGTGAAAATAACGGGTATTCACAGAGAATCTTGGGGCATAATTTTCACTAAATTTACCCGTAGATTCTTCTGTGTTTATTTCTAAGAGATAAAAAGTCCGTATTTATTCATATGTGGCCCTTTCACTTTGATTACGATTGATATGCACTTCTATGTGTTCAAGTTACTACAATTGCTTGTAACTGTAAGACTGGTGTACATCTTAACGCCTTGGGGTGATGTATACAATATTATAGGTAGGCGTTGTCACCTGCCTGAAATGCACTGGTAAAGGTGGGTGGGGCCCCTCTGATCCCAATCTTGCCACACCCAACTGTACAAGGCAAATCACCTGATCCCTGCCCAAATCTACAGCTAATCTACCCATTGATCCCAACACATACACTCATATAACATAGACTCCCTATTTTGACCTTGTGGTGCAAATACACTCTTGCTGACTCCTTCTCTATTTTGTGGAAACCGAATTATAGTGTAAATGTTGTACATGACATAAAATAGACCCATTGCAGTATCCTTCTAATATATATATATATATATATATATATATATATATATATATATATATATATATATATAATTAGAGAATAGACAACGATGAAGGCCCTCGACCATCGTGCATTATAGTCCAACAGTCAAGACATGAAGAATGAGTTTTCTATTGTCTTCATAGAACATGTTAGCACATTGATTAAATGTCCAAAGCCTCTGATATCCCACAGGAATGATAGACAAGCTGTGACCTTGCTCAGGCGTGCACTGTACTCCTATAATGCACTCAAGGTCACTTCTATTGTGCAGCAGTGCATGGGCTGCCGTTTTATATATACCACTCTAAACTACAGTATTTCATTGGCAATTTTCAGGTGCAATATAATGCAAGTGAGTGAGTAATAGATGTTTAACGCCATTTCGACAGCTAAGGTCATATTCATGGCGAGAACATTACACAATTTCACAAAGGAATGTGTCAGTGCCCACGCATATGTGCACCACACACATCCTGAGGGGATAGAAAAGATGAGAATTAGACCCTTTTAAGTGGGCTAGGGAAGCCCGTTTAATGCAAGAGCACGTGCTGTATACTCATAGACTTGACAAGCTAAATACTTCCCAACATGTGCACAATAACCTATTCATGGAATTTTAACTGTCATCCTGCCCTGCATTGTCCATTCAGTGGGGCAGTGATATAGTACGTATATTGGAGAGTGGTCGGTGACAGCGTGGGCGGCTTTATATGCCTCACATTGTGGGAAGAGGGACATGATGCTAAAGTATCTCTCTGATATTTTGTCTCTTATTGAGCATAGTCACCATCCACAATTTTGGTATTGTTGAGAAGATTCCCCATCCGAAAGACATGTTTAAATCGCGAACGGGCATAAATACTGACAAATGCCTATATAATCATTGTTCTCTATTGTCATCTTTAGTACATTTGTGTACCGATACTCACATACACATTCTATGATGGCCTATAATAGGCTAGATCAATTTCAATTAGTGGCACTTAGCGAATGTATCAGGTTCTTTTGTAATTAACCATTATAGTACAGATTGATCTTCTAGCAATTGATAGATAAAGACAATCTCTATAATTACGGAATATGCTTTGCGTCTTTCGCCTCTCCATGTATCATCGTCATGTTTTGTGTTTTATCCTTTCAGTATTAAAGGAGAAAAAATTAGTTGGGTCTTACCAATAGCTCAGAGACGCATTTGGGTATGTACACCTGTAGCCCAGGCCAGCAGCCTACCTGCAGGAGGAGCGGTAACGTCAACAGGTGTGTGAGGTTGGCAGCATACCAGGTGCCTTTACTCCAGGGTGGAAAGAGGATTGATGGACAATACGATTTAGGTCCTATAGCGAAAGAAATATCTATAACCTCTGTTGGGTGGGGGTGGGTGGGTGGGGGGGGGGGTATCACAACGTGGACAGAAGCAGCCTGCCTCGTATTGCCTTGTAACCTGGTCCGATGTGCAGGTATCAGTATTAGTGGCAAATAGTGATATCACCAATCAAGTATGGACGACCACCCTTGGTGGTTCACATCCCACTGATAAGTATGCTGCTGACAATTGTCCATTAAGACTGGCCAGCACTCCTCCTGGTGCTGCCAGAGCTAGCAGGACTGCCTCCAGGGTAGTAGCACAGGTCTTACTAGCACAACATGCGTTAAATCCTCCTGTACCCTCTAGACCAGACCCTCTAGTACTGTGTGGTTGCTGGTGACTGGTGGCGGTGGTGCTGGTGTTATTGGGGTAGTGCACACTGGAGCCACCAGCAAGGCAGCAGTAATCAATGAGAGAAATAAGGATCTCAGAGGAGCTCCCTCATCCCTTCCTCCCCTCCCTCCCTCGTCTTCAATGGACTGAATTCTGAATCTAAAATAATCAAAATTGTTTACAGTGAATTTTGATATCAGCCGAGGTGAAGAAATTATTTTCATTTCGGGAATATGTATTGCATTCCTATACATGTATTAATTTTGTATAATCATTTTCAAGAACAAGCACCAGTGTGTGTTTACTTGATTGAAGAGATATGAATTCCTAACAGAATGGGTTGACATACAGACAACGATTTTTGAATGGTAGACTTTCATGGTCTGAAAGGTACAATGTTATCTCCATGCACTACACAAGAATAAGATGGTATTTATTAGCATAAACAACCAATCATCTCGGTTGTCCATCCGGCGTATACGTCCCTGCTTGCTTAATTTCCCCTCTCCACGTTTTACTTTGATTCAGATTTATTTGCGTGGGTGTGAATAAAATCTCCCTGGATGCCATGTCCTGTACTGACTTTTTTGATTCAGGTAATCTGAGTGAGCATCATTCTCGCTCGCCTTTTAAAAAACTATTTGCACCGTACTTCCTCTGTGAGGGACGCGTATCGAATGACAGCATCCCATTCCTACTTTCCTCGGTTGGCTCCTGTCTGAGCTTTAGTACGTTCAATGTATCTCGTGTGATGCTAATTTGGCTGATATTACAAGATAAGGCATCTGGGTGAAAATCTGAGATGTGTGCCAATTACAAAAATGTTTAATCGACACCTTATGTTAATTACCATGAGAACCAGGCTGCCCTGACCATAATGATACCTTATTTTATTTATTGTAGACATCATGGACCTGAAAGTCTTTCAGGTCCGTGTAGACATCCATATCTATACTCAGATATATAACTCACCATGCTTTTTGGCGTTTAACAAATAATGGTGACCATTTGAATCTTGAAATTAGGCAAAATGACCATGTCTTTTCATAGAAAATAAAAGTAAATGTTCAGTAAAAATATAATGTTCATTCAACCACTGGTAATATCAATTTCCCTTCAAAGACATCTTCATAAGTCATACTGGAGTAAGCTATGAATATTCTAGTGTTAATCATCTCATAGATAAAAATTTGGAAAAAATATACTACTTTTGAGATACGTCCGTTACCATGAAAGTAGAGCTATAGACAAAGGGTATAACAATATCTGAATACTAAAATATTTGTACCAGAACGTAGGCCTGTTATTACTCTGTTTGAGCTGTGTATTTCATACTGCTGCCATTAATAGCATGTATGCAGTCCCCACCTATACAAATGCCTTTATGAATGTCCAAAATCATGGTAACGGACGTATTGCCCTCCTATCTTTCAACATAGGGGTTATTTTTCATTAGTCTCTAATATTTGTTTTGATGTTGTCCCCATCTGGAATAGTGTAGTCCATCATATATATATATATATATATATATATATATATATATATATATATATATATATATAGAGAGAGAGAGAGAGAGAGAGAGAGAGAGAGAGAGAGAGAGAGAGAGAGAGAGAGAGAGAGAGAGAGAGAGAGAGAGAGATGAATGTGTTCTGGAGTGAAAATCATACATTTTCAACTTTTATTTTTTAGCCTGTTTCCCATCCAATTAGCACGGGTCTCAGATTTTCACCCATCTATTAGACGCCGATACGACATAAGATATGCATAATCTTCCAGATCAACACTGAAATACATCCTCAAGCATGGTATGTTGCATACCAAAATTACTGATAACGTTACAATGTACTGCCAGTATTTTAGTTCTGCCCACACTGGTAAATTATAGACAGCTTTCAATGTTTTCCGCCTTTCTGTTACATGTTATCTGCTTTGCACTTCTCCGCTGGACCATTTTAGGTTTGACAGTTTTTGCCTTGGTCAGAGGGGAGGGGTTGAACGGATGGGCTCCCACACAGTGATCTAGTATGGTCACTGATACTCCGTAGATGCTCTGAGGGAACCTCAGAGACCAAGTGTGTCTGTTGTAGTCTGTTTGGTCAGCCAATCTGGCTGAGTGCCCAGTTCTCACAGAAGTACTTACTGTCAGGTCCAATGCTTCCACCAACACTTCCCTCAATGTATATGCAAAGATTCACAATACACAAAGTACCGTAAACTCCCGCGTATAAGACGCGCTGCGCGTATAGGACGCACCCCCTTCTTGGGAGGAGCATTTTCGCGTATAAGACGCACCTCTTAGGGCTCAATTTTGTAAATTTAGTACATTTCTATAGTAAAATTACCCCTCGTATAAGACGCACCCCAAACTTGAAAAAAATCCTATAAGACCCCCCAGGCATTTGTTTGGCGTAGAGGACGCTTCTTATACGCGGGAGTTTACGGTACTTGAAATACTTGTAATAATTAATAATCCAGGTGATTTTCAAATCTCCCTCCCTAACTCCAAACCATTGTCGGCCATCTTGAAGCCAGGTGTAGCCACCTAGTGCCAAAAAGACTACACTATTCTTGGTTGGTTAGCCCTATGTTTCAAGAGCAGTCTAACACCAGGTAGCACCACATCATGTTGACAATGGAGGCCATTGAGGTAGTGATATCTAAGCTCAAGATAAACATGTCAGATTTATTGGATATATCTCATGTTTCAGTCAATATAAGCTGATGTACATGAAAACTACATGTCTGTGAATAGAAGGGACAATTTCCAGGAACTGAAAGTGAGTCCTTAGTTCAGACTAGCCATGTGTTTGTGCCACTATAGGCTTGTATACATCTTGGATCCTGCCTGTGAGCAGGCAGGTATTTCGGCCTAGGTCACTGATTGATAGATGGATGTCGCTGAACAAGTGACATAAGCCAGAGAACTCTCTTTTATAAATGAGGAGAGTGTTATTCATTGGTTTAGAATCTGTTGTAGCCCGGGTGGATTCGGCATGTTGGGAGACCGGCCTGGGATGAAACCCGACCAAATCATGGCTCTTGGATAATTGATCAGACCTCTTGTAATCATCAAAATGCGCAGTGGTAAACAACACTGTCGCCGAGCTTGGCTCGCAGCGCCACCTGGCGTGAAACATGAACGTTTCCCGCTCTGAAAAAAAAAGTCGTCTGCTTCCGTTGAGTTCCAAAAATGATCTGACGCTTCATCGGGGTTGTTAACGCCCACATGACACTCTGGTGTAAGAAACATGATTTATGAAGAGTCTTTACAGAACAATTGCATAACCCTCGTTTTGGGTGGCAGTTCAAATCGCACCAATCAAATCCATGTTTGAACAACAGGAATTGTGTTTACCCTCGTGTTTACTGCAATTCCAGGCCGAATTCACATGGGACTTCATGCATACTTATTCAGGAGAGGTTTCTATTTTACGGTGAATGTGCCGTAGCAAGCATCATCTGTAGCCACTCAATACCAATATGACCCCTTGCAAGGCTAAACAATGTTATTGGTTCCCTCTAATAATACCTTAGGCACCCAAAAGAATGTGCTTCAAAGCCACCGATAGATCAGTAGTTCAATTCCCAATGACAAAGTGATTGTGACTAAGCATGCCACCACCTCTCGATCCTGCTTACAGTGGGTGATCAGAAGGGCTTTATTGTAGTAGAGATGATCTGGAAATTGAGTAGCAGTTGGGGTTGGGTTTTCCCGCTGATCCTCCAATTCTGGTCTTGGGACTACTAAGTTTAAGCAGGTAAACATCATTTTCTATAGCACAATCAAGTCTGGCTATAGAACTTTGACAACTTCATGGCTTTTGGAGGAAAGCCAGAAATAGATGACATAGCCCCTTAACTAATATACTACTTAAGCTGTCGATATCAGAGTCGAAATATATAGCCAGGGTGTCTATGTAGTATGTAGGTAACGTAACCTTGCAGCAAAGGATATACTTTGCAACAATCTGTGTTTACAACTAAAAAATACAACACTTCAATACTACAATCACTACTTCATTGTAGTTAAGAGTAACACATGTTCTACTGGAATGGTGTGCCTGCTATTTTAGGGAAGATTGGCAGTGAATTTTGAAACCATAACAAAACATAGCATACTGTGGCTATATTATGGGGGCGGGGGGGGGGGGGGGGCAAAGTGTTGTATTCCCTCAAGGGCCCCAAAGCATTAGCAGCCTTTAAAGGGTTAAGAACAGGTACTAGTAACTGGGACTACTGAGCCATGACCAAGCTGTGCAGATGGCCCAGATGCACCTGTAAGGCTATTATCATTATGGTATTGTATAAGGGAGGTACCTGGGACTGCTGAGCCATGACCAAGCAGTCGGGGCGGTAGCTCAGGACCATACAGGCAGGAAACCCCAGAGGAGGGGGGGCACTTGTGGATATGTGGAAACCATGCGTGTACACGAGCGAGCAGGAAAGGGGGTACTTTTTGGACCCTAGGAACAATTTGGGCAAAAAGGGAAACATTCTTAAAGGACCTTTCAACGGCGAAAGAATTTTTCAAATATTCCTATTAGAACCAAAGTTAGAGTTTGATATCAAAAGGTATATTTTGTCCTTAAAATCTTAATTTTTTCTTCAGGCAAATCCTCATAATATGGCTGGGAAAGGGGTACTTTTTCCAGGAAATTCTAATATTTTTGGCCGGGAAAGAGGTATCTTTTCCGGAAAAATCTCAAAATATGGCCGGGAAAGGGGTGCATTCTATATGAAAAATCTGTTAAAAGGGTGTTTCTCTTTTTGCACTCTAACAGCAGCAAAAGAGGTACTTTTCCAAGCTGATTCCCATCAAAAGGGGTATATTTTGGTTGAATTTCCCCCCATTAAAAGGGGTACCAAGTCAAGGGTCATGTATGCACATCGTTACTATTAAACATATATAGGGAGTGGCCCCTCAGGCAGAAAACCTCTGCAGGCAATCTAGGGCCATACAGAGAATCAATTTAGTCTTTGACTTTCAACCCTCATGAAAACACCTTTTTCATAAATATCTTGAGAAAAATGAACCCAGAATAGGAAGGACATCTATGTCAAGCAGGGGCGTGGGAAGCTGTTACAGAGTGGGTGGGACCAGGGGGTTTTTCTGCAATTTTTGACCTCCCTTTGCTTGACCATTTAGTTTTGACCTTTTGAGGAGTTGGCCAAAAGTGGGGGGGGACATGTCCCCCCTGCTTTCCACGCCCATGTCAAGCATTAGATGACAGAAAGATTAGAGAGATAATTTACCTCTACATAGCTTTTTTTCTGAGCAGAAGCGATCTTCCATTTCAGACCATTCTACCCACCCCAATACCAATAAGGGTGTGCCTTCTCTATATTTAGATATATCTATATATAGAACAGGCACACCCTAATAAGAAAACCAACAACTAGACACCCCACATAAGTGTACTAGAAAGATTGAGCATGTACACCAAATCCTTGACCTACTGCTATTGGTGCTACCAGAGAGAGTGGTGTGTCTCTCCAGTGTCTCTGGTGACACACAATAACAACTCCATCCTCCACACAAAACCTACACCAATAGTCATTGAGAAGTACACATGCACAGAAACCTGCACACAGGACGTGTTTGGGATGGTAGCCATCCGCCTCAAGCCACTGATAGATCAGTAGTTCAATTCCCAATAACAGTGTAATCGTCACTAAGCATCCAACCACCTCTCCCGCTCACATCGGGTGATCAGAGGAGCTTTATTGTGGTAGGGATGATCTGGGAATTGATTAGAAGTTGGGGTTGTTCGTTGATCCTCCAATTCTGGTATTGGGACTACTACGGTTAAGCCAGTGAATAGCTTTTTCTAAAGCACATTTTAGTCTTGCTTTATCTGTCAACTGCGTGGCTTTTGGACAGGAAAGCCCAAATAGACAAACCTAGCCCCTAAACTAATATACTATTTCAGCTGTCGATATCGGAGTCGATATATATATAGGGTAGGGTGTCAATCTGGTATGTAGGTGACATAACGTCACAGCAAAGGATGTACAGTGGGTTATTGGTGATTCCGAACTGTGAAACCACCCCGATCACAAATCCAAAATAATGGCAAGCTGGCATCACTAGGGAAGACTTAAGCCTGCATTAATAAAAAACACACACATCAAAATCCACCAAACATTTAGCATGCCGCCATATAAGATAATGTGAGAAGTATATGAAAAGGGGGATATGCTGGTAAGCGGTTACTTCAATATTATGCTAAATGATTTGGACCTTATTTTGGAATATCAGAAAAACAACTAGAAGCCCCACTTAAGTGTACTAGAAAGATTCAGCATGTACACAAAATCCTTGGTCTACTGCTATTGTGGGGGAAGTCTCTGCAATTTCTGTGGTGACACACACTAACAACTCCCCCCCCCCCTACACACAAAACCTTCACCATAGTACTACCTGGCCACAAAGAGACTATAATCGTGAAAATGGTGAGGAGCTTAGCAGATCTAATGCTTACAGCCAGTCAGTTACCCATCCGTCCTGAGTGACATTTTCACTATTTCTGCCTACAATACTAGGTGGTGCAGGGAAACCTAATTGTGCCTGATGATTGTCCACAACCCCATCCCCCAACCTGAGTCGGCTTCTCCGACCAGCCATCAACCCAAAAACCCACCCTGGGGCTGGTAGTTAGCATTGACTGGTTGACAATCAGCCTAGGTGCAGATAGCCCGCATTGTAGAAGCCGCCCTCTCTCTTCTATACCGACGTTTGTTCACGAGATGTGGATATTATTGGTAGGAATTGAAGTATGAAGGGGTCAGGGGTGGCTACTGGGGAGGGGGGGGGGGTGATATGAGCGGTAAGTTCTGCATGCTGTAGGAGATGATTAATATTAGACTCTGTTAAAAAATCTATCTAATATTTTGAACACCAAACCAATCATTTCCGTAAACAAACTGACATGCAGGACATAAAGAAACCTGCTATAAATCTAGAGACAAAACAGTATCCTGAAAAAATCATTTGAGCAACTCAAAACCGGGGCAGCTCATGATTAAGGTGGAAAGCGGCCTTTTAAAACAGGTCTACTGCGCAGATTTCTGCACAGCTGTGCATAGGTATGTAAAAAGTGAGGGTTATGACCCTCCGTTATCAAGAAATTCCATGGCTCATCTGTAAGCCCTTTGTCTACATATCTGAAGATTGAGAGATCGAACCCTGCCTTGCCATTCTGTACTGATTTTCTTTTACTAGTAATTGTTTTTATATCAATAAAAGATAACAGTTTGAAAAATTTAACTAAAATGTTCCTGAAACAGTTTCTTTCTGAATGATGGAAAAGTTTCTTTCTGAATGACGGAAAATGTTGAAATAAACATTGAAAAACGTCTATGTTTGAAAAAGCTTTCCAAAATTGCCCTGGTCAGGACTTGAACCAATGATCTTCTGATCTGGAGGATTGCCACTGTGCCATGAAGGCTGTGCTTATGGGCAATTAGTTTACCCCTCACTGTGTGTTAAAAGTTGGTTTTCTTTTTTTTTCAATGCACGAACCCCTATTTTTAATGCATATATGGACTATATGTATCATTTAGGGACTCTGATGAGAATATGGCAAAAATTCAGCCATTTTTAGTCTATCCCCGCCATCCACCTTAAAGCAGCTCACCACCATGGTAGGCCTTCAGCTACACTCCCAACACACACACATACACAGTACACGAACATCTCATTTGTTGGCACGGGTAAATGTCAGCCAAAATCGCCACCTCACACACCGTGTAGGGCTCCAACCCCCCTGGGAATCAACGAGACACGCTGCAACCATGCTCACAGCCCACAATAGTCATTCTACAGTCTGTTTTGCTGTTATTTTACTATTTCCTTTTACGTTTCCTGTAGTATACTAAATGAGCGTGCGCTACTTGTCATCAAAGAACAGTAAACCTGCGAGAACTGGTAACAGACATACCCATTAATATTGAAATTAACTGGTGTCAGCTACTCATATTAACCATTGAGTATTTGTTAAATTGCTCTGGGCTGCTCGCCATCATGGAGTAATAACCTGTTTAATTGATTGACTGATCGAGTGATTGACTACAAGGGTAGTAAACTGGTGTCAATTTCTCATCATCAAAGCAGTGGTTACTGAAACACCACTGTTCCTCATACTAATTAGGTACTGAAACTACTGCTAGACTGTAGACTGTAAATGTACTGCTTGTGTACTGTTTTTCCACTGCATTCTGGTTCGTGGAAGCAGTGTGACCATTATCACGGAGTAGTAAACTGGTTTGAGCTTCGGTACCCTAGTCCTTAGCTACGCAATACTACTGGTAAAATATGGCCATACCAGCTACTCATCAGCATAGAGAGCATAGTAAACTGGTGTGAGCTACTCAACATGTCAGGTTCTCGCCATCTTAATGGTATAAACTATAACGGGAGCTCCAGCCGACCATACTTTAGGAACCTGGAAATGTGAGATTGATAATATAGTAGAATATGGGCTGTGACATCTAGGAAGAACGTACATTAGAATTAACCTACTATTACATAGATACGGCATCAGTTATATCGTAAGATATCCCAATAAGAAAGCTTTCCCTGTAATCCCGTCCATAACGGATTGCGTATACCAGGTCACTGTTACATGATTATACTGGTCTTGGAGGAGTTTCTTGAGTGGATTTGAGGACTGTGTAAAATATGACCTGCCCAAAGTGCACCTGCTTTAAATTAGACGGCAGAAGAGTCTGCTAAAAATTGTTTATGCCCTGTCCAGGAATGATGATAATATTGTTGTGCCTGTGCGTAATTTACGGGGTAATAACAAAATAAAGATAAGGGTACAGCGTGCGGCCGGTCAGCTATATGAAAAATGTCCCCTATATAGGGGGGTTATACTTTGGAATAAACTCCAATCTGAGGTACAAAGAGCTGCCTCCATAGAAGCCTTTGTATCCCTATTACCAGTATAGCTATGAACATTAGGACCTACACAAATTGAGCTCTGACGCTAATAAGCCAAATGTTAAATCAGATTAACCGGTAGCAGGAGTAAATTGTCCTTCGGACTTTGACCCATTTCACTCTTCTGATGGATATGACTTGTGTTTGAGAGCTATTATGTATTTTGACGTCGAATTTTCCTGTTGATATATACTTGTAAGATTATACTTTGTATTTTGTATTGCACTTTTTGATGTACCGGTACATTGGCCTCTTTGGCAACTATGAAAAGCATACATTGTTACGACAGTTATAGCCAAATAGAATATTTCAACAACAACAACATTTAACCACCTTTTGCCCCTGGAACACCGAAGAACTTATACACAGCTAAAAATAATTTTCTTATCCAAGAAAATAAACTCATTATAAGAAATCTTTTCTAATTATGAGGAAAATTCTGGTTATAAGACTCATCAGTCATCTTGTCTTTAAGAAAAATCAAGTTTAGCACAAATCTTGAGTTGCCTTCTTGATTTAAGTTTTCAAGATTATTTTTCTTAAGAAAATTTCTCAAAATTGGTAGTTTTTTCCACATTGGATGTGGTAAAAATAAAGTGAAAACTGAGGGAAATATATTTGGAATTAATTTAGTATCAGGCTCATTGGTCTGATAGTTGATTGAGGGGAATTCAAGGCACAAAGGAAGCTAAACACCTTTTGGGTAGATAATGTGATAATGTAAGGGCCGGATGTGCCACAGCCTTTCATTAAGTCAAAGACTTTGAATAAAGGTCTTATTCACTTATGAAAATGTGGCTTCAAAGAGCTGCATGTAATCTGATGAACCTCTGTCACTGAGGTAGCCTATACTGATAACCTTCTATTCTACTTAAAAAATTTTTTAATAGACAAAAATCATATCCACTTCACAAACAAGGAAATTAAGGAAATGAGAAAATATCACTTAAGAAAGAGTATGAGTAAGTTTATCTTTAAATAATCCTCTTCCATGAGAATTATTTACTTTCTTAAAGAAATATTCGAGAAAATTGAATCGTGATTTGAGAATAAATTAATTGATTTAAGAATTTATTTCTTAAGATTGTATTTCTTAATTCAAGTAAGCTGGACATACCAAGATTTCAAGTAGAATTTTGTTACCTTGTGGACAAACTTGCTTTAAGTTAATTTTACTTAAAATGAGAAATAATTTCTTCAAATAAGAAAGTTATTTTTGGCTGTGTACACGAACCTTTAGACTGGGTCGTCAGAACTGGCGACCTATGTTAATGACCAAGAAACGATGTATAGAACGTATCGCCGTGAGGTTAGGTGACATGATCAGGCCACTAACTTGGAGCATCATAAGCGATAGGGCACGCCTGGTAAACTTAATTGGTTCATATAATTAATACCCGTTCATATCATTAATAGCCTTAAGTTAAAAGTTGTTCAACAGACTAAAGAACGATTCCAATTAATTATTGCACCATTTCCAATGTTATTACCAAGCGACACCCAGATACGCATTACACCGGGGGCTAGACTTCCACAAGACAGGAGATGAAAGACGTCCCCTTCCGCGTGAATTACTGGGATTGGGCGTTGTCACATATTTTTTTCTGTGTGTCCTTGATGACTGTCACTTGGAGTTATGTCAGATCTGGATTCCCTTTCCTGTTGGTCTCCTAGTCAAACAAAGGTAGGGTGGGGCCACCTAGGGCACGACCTGGAGCTTGGGTGCTAAGCTAATATCACAACAAGCCATCAGGCACCAGACATGGGTGTCATTGAATGTGACACTTCCAAAGGACTCCTGTGTGACATCTCTTAGTGAGGCCTACAACGTCTACATCCACAGAGACACTTAGAAAAGGAGGGGGCATGTCATTAAGGTTGTGACACTATTTTAGACTAATCAATGACAATCGTTAACCTGTCTTAGTATTAGTGTGATTGATTGCAATAATGATATTATGTTGGTAGTCGTGTCGCTACTACGATCGCATCCTAATTATGTGAAAAGGGAACAATTGTTGGTGGTTTTCTTTCAGACAAAACACAAACGTTCCATCAACTGCGTCGCCAAAATCAAGTGTATCTGAGCGGAACTATTTCACTGAATAGTCGCCCCCACCATAAAGAAGATATTAAATAAATTAGTACATACATGAATAAAGGCGCCACAAATTCCCCTTTGCTACAGTACAGGGGTCCATAGATCCAACTCGTGTTTGGCCATGCGCCTGGGACCAGGCCGTCTTTAAATTGCCAGCCCCTCTGTTGCTGCTCCCATTGTGACCATGTCTGGCTGAGTTGCTCAGAGAGCTGCTCACGTGGAGCTGATTGGTGGAGATCTGAGCAGAAGTCACTCTCACAATAGGCAGGCGAGTAGTGGGACTAGTGGTTAGTCTAGACGCCGGGGTACAGAAAGGTCGGATCTTCTATTTCCCATCTGCTGCATTTGCCAACAGCATCCTCTTTTTAACAGACAGTGTTGTACACATTTGTATTACTAATCCCCGTGCTATGTAATCAGCATCACTTGGTCTTTTCCTATTACCACAATAATACCCATAGAAACTGTTTGCAATGGCATATTCTCTGTGAAATTAAAATATGGACACTGCGTTTATATGGGTGACACACAGACTGAACAGCATGACCTGCTCAGAGTTTCTCCCACCACAGATTGCCCAATGCAGTCATTACTGGTGTGTGGATCGGCTACCATCAACGCCGTCAGACCCTGGGGAAATGTGAGCCTCATCCATGGCTGCCCTCCCGAATCACTCTCAGCTAATGTCATGTAATAGCCTGCCTATTAGATATGGGGCAGAGCTACATGCTGCTCTCTCCTTTTTATCACTGTCAGATAGTTTAACTACGCTATCTTTAGAAAAAGAACATCATCTCTGTGTATATGCCTCCCTGCCATATCAATATTGATCTTAATTGCTTAGCCAAAGGTCACATTTACAGGCAGATTCAAGGCACGTTCCAGCCACGTAAAAATATTTGATATGGGAATATGCATGTAAACATCAACACCGTGTTTACCCATTTTCTCTTGGTAAACAGAGAAAGGAGCTGCTTTGCCTCAGAGGAATTGATATAGGAATATAGCAATCAACCTTTGAGAGATCATGTCACTGTACTAATGTAGGCCTTTAAGACGTATATATGTGATAGATCTATGAAGGTAGAGCGAAGATACACTGTTACTGTCTGTGCATGAGTACTTTGTTCAGTGAGCTTTAGAAACTAAGACTTTTAGTTGTCCATTCCAAAATGTAGTCCGCACGGTTCAAACATTCACAAGAATTCAGTACATGCTAAGATGCAACAACAAAAGTACAAGCAGGCAAGTTGGCCAGAGTAGAACAAGAATAGGAGACTTCAAGGAAATATAAAGTTCATATCTCTCTTAAGATGAGAGGAAGCACATTGTATAGTGCCACACGCACGATTGGGTGTGTGCTCTAGGTGTGTGAGTCAGGCGGAGAGCTGGGAGGGTTCAGGGACGGAACCAGTAGGGGATGGAATGAAGGAATATATTTTAATATTTTATATATGTTGCGCTCTAACCAACCTTTACTCTGTCAGCCATACCATGACACTTTTCAAACCTAATTACAGACTACTGAATAATTGAATTTGAATAACTAACAACAAAAATTTGGAATTTCCTCCAGATTCAACAATTCGAATCAGAAATTCATACTTATCACCCAGGTATTTATATTCTAAATAATTAGTCATTAAATATCTGGATCAATCACGCCTGATGAGACACTTAGATTGAAACCACACCATGAACCCCCACTACAGGGTCACCAGTCTGTGATATCCACCCCAACTTGCACCAAAATTCACTAAACATCAGCTTAGTACATCATTCTGGTAAGATACACTCTCCATTCACTTTCCTGACTGGAGCCTCTATCTGAAATAACAGTTGGGTCACATGAGCAATCTGCTGCCCCCTCATTGGCCAGCACCTTGGTTGCCATGGTATAAATTGTGGATGCAAAGTCAAATTTGACACTTTGTGGTAGCGATCCTTAGGGTGCACACACACCGCTATATCCCTAATGAAGGAAAGGAGGGCTCTGATAATGATGGTGGGAAGGTACAAGGGAGAGGGTGAGCTTAATATAGAGAGTGCGAGAGAAGGAGAGAGCGGGGGTGGAGAAAATGAAAAGGTGAGGACCTGGAAAGATAGATGATAGGTGGCACGAATGTAGTGTAAGTGAGGGTGCTCTGGTTATCACAAAAGAAGATACGGGGATACTAGCCGTTGAGCTGCTCACCCAATTCCTCTGTACACTGAGTTCACATCCATCAGCTCACCGAGGTCTTCAGAGTAGCTTCAAGAGGATCAATACATCTTAAACTATGGCCACACCTTAGAACAAAAGAATCTCACTGTGAATATATCACGTAACCTGGTGTATAGAAAAGCCTCCCATATACGCAAGGTGTACTAAACTTGGACCATAGTTTAAGTCAGATAAACTATGGGTTAACCAGGTCAGGGATGTAAGTCAGACTGTTTGAACGATTCTGAAGATACATTTAGAAATCCTGCATTTAGTGTAAAACATCAAAACTGATGCAAGAAAGGTAATTTGGTTAAATCTATTGGAAACGTATGGTTAAAAAAAGTTCTGAAATCAGACAAAATTCTGAAAACTTACATCCCTGCCAGGTTACGAAATATATACCCGGTGCTTCGCAACCTGGTTAACCCATAGTTTATCTACTACGTACCGGTTGTGCACTGTCGCCATCCTTATATAATGTACTCTGATAATTTTATATCTGTCCGGCCATATGGCGAAAACATGACTTCAATTGCTAAATGTCATGAAAAGAAAATCACTCAAGTAAGCCCCTCCTTTTGAATAGATATTAATAGATTGAAAGTAATGTCCTAGTCCGGTATATGTCAAATGAAGCCCCATCAAAAGATCCGTTTAAAACTGAAGAAATTGTACTTATAAGCCCTAGGACGAGTGGTTCTATCTGTGGGTTAGTGGCCACATACATTTCAGTCTTCAGTGGCCTGGGGAAAGGGGCATATTATATGTCATTATATTTTGAGTCAAAAGTGAGGAGATGTACTCTATGATTTTTTAGATAAATGGGAGGGGGCGTGCCCCCTGCTTAAGCCCAGGGATGAAAGTCACAAAGCACGAAAATCCCTGAAATGGACCAATATTCGCCCCAAAAACCTGGGTTTCTATATGAATGTATAGGGCCCTGGAACTTCAAAATCCCTGAAATCAGGGAATTCCCTGAAGACTTCCATCCCTGTAAGCCACGGGCAGGGGCGTAGTAAAAGGGAGGCCATGCAGGGGGGCCCGCCCCCCCCCCCAATAATAAAGCAGGTGGGGCATATATTTAACTTAATAGTGATGTTTACCAATGGGTCTTTTTCAAGTCTCTGTCACCGTTAACATGTGGTATGCATAAAGGAAAATTTGAACTACTTGCAGCTTTGGTCAATAGTGTGAACATTGACTGCACTGACAAAAAATAGTGTGGTTGGAACCAAAACTCCCTTTATTATCAGTATGCCCATTTTAACCTAGAGCTATAGCTGACGTCTTTTTTTTCCAATTGTTCAGGGGCGTAGGAAAGGGGGGGGGGCAGGAGGGCCAGCCCCTCCCCAATAATGGGAAGGTCCCTTATATAATCTATATATTAGTATAGTGGGCCCCCTCAACACGGTGTTGTTGAACATTGTTGTTGTTTTTGCTATTGTATGTTTGGCTGAAATATTATATAAATGACCTTTTCACTGAAGACCTTTGATAATAAGAGACTCGCCAATACTGACGACTTTAGATATACATTGACGCTGGTATTACAGGTACGCCTCATTATTAGGCAGTATCACGGACCAAAGTATTAACAATTAAATGGTAGTATTAACAATTAAATGGTGATATAGAAATGGCAAAAATACATATAGATCTAATTAGGAATTTCAGGGACCTATACCGTTCACATTACAAGTAACAGATTATAATAAGTGAGATAAAGATTAAGGTAATTGGTTGCTTGGACACATTCAGGTGAGAGTTTTACCTGGGTGACATTATTGGGTTATGTAACACACAACTAATAAGCTATATTCAGCATGGATTATGTCAGCTATCCAGGAGCACGCCCATTAAACTAAGTAAATGATCTAATTGTCAATATTACTAGAAAATGTCTAATATAAGACCGATTTCTATTACCAGAATAACAGTATAATGTGTTTTCATAAGTAGCCACGGGATGGGACAGTAGCACACCTTATTATAAATTGCACGTGAGATAACTGCCTTGCATAATATCCACCAGTCCTGGCTGGAAGCAGTTTCTAGGCAGATATTTTAGATAAACAGCTGCCCTTAAGACAAATATGATATAGAAGACATTTAGGAAAAGAAATTTTGCATTTTCTCCTAAATAAAGAGGAATAAAATCTATAAGCTCAGACGCAGAGACCAATCGGTGTGCTTCATTCAATTCAAAAGAGCAAATCACATCCCATCCATACACACAGCTCGCTCCCATAACTTCTGGTTTGTCAAGAGACTTGTTCTGATTGGATTTAATCTTTTTCGGCCACCTAATCTCTTTATCAGTCGCTGCCAGAAGAGAAGTCTGTGCTGTGGAGAAACAGTCTCCATAAAAGGATTCCTTTCTAGCAGTTGTAGACAACGGTAACTCTTGGGTGGGGATAGATTTGCGCTTAGTCCAAAGATAAGGATGCATATGATCGCTGTGGGAATTGAGGTGGTCCAAAACGGGAACGAGGCTCTTGAAATATATTAACCGGTAACTATTATTAGAAGATATGTTGACGTCATATAATAAAGGGTGTTTACGTCACCTATACGCTACGATATTGGATAGAAGAAATATAGGGGTATGTCAAGATAAAATATTTAAAAAAAAAGGAGCATGTCAGCATTTTAGACCTTTTTGACCCCCCCCCCCCCACCTTTGTCACATTTTCTTATAGAAATGTATAGGAGCCATGGACCCTTCTACTTCATGGATCGGCCTATACATAGCTTAAAACCACTGGAAGCTAGAAGATGTGGATATCTCAAAGCGGTGTTAGATGGGGTATAACTATTGTTATCCTAGTACCTGTCTGCAGCGTGTTTCAGACTGATTCGCATGGTATAAAGGTACAATAAATCCGGATACCTCTGATGACAACGACTCGAAAAGGTTATGACTTTTACTTCTGGAAATATTATGATAGAAATCAATATTGGCATATTAAATAAATAGAAATTATTTTACAGGCCTAAACCAAATCCAAAGGTAAAGAATGGTATCACTGTGAGGTAGAGAGTTATTGTAAAATCTTACAAGGGGAGCTAATTGTAGTTAGACAAGAACAAAGTACTCATTATTTGCTTGTATTAGTGCCTTTGATATAGACCTGTCCCAGATGTGTTTACATGGCATGCCCAGTGAAACATGTTGACTGGCATTCACTACCACCTACCTCTGGTAGACAGTCTAAACAGATTAGTTAAGAATCAGGGAGGCCTGTGAACCAGTTGTCGGCACCCAAATGCAATATGACTGCAGCCAATGAGAAAATGAGATGGCGCCCACGCCATTCAGTGCTAGGAATATTAATTGTATTAAATGAACTGATTCTATCGTGTGGCTAATGATGTCATATGCTATTTAGGATTACCCTGAGGATTTTATGTAGTATGGGCTTTAGAGGATATGGCATCTGCAGCAACCCACTAGACATTATGTGAACAGGGTTCCAAGATGGGTCAAAACATTTAACAAGTAGCACATAAGCACATATGTCATTTGTAAACAAATGTGAAGATGTTTCCGTTAACAGTTGGTGAACATTCACTAATTACTGACAGATATTGAATAATAAAACCATAGTGTTGTAGATTTTAATACAATAGTAGAGAATAGTCCTGTGAGACATGGCGCGGCGACTTGTAATCTTGTGTCTAGTTTCAGTTGGTGAGACAGAAAGGGGATACTATCATCTGGGCTTTTGGTAGTATATAGCACAAATTCAACCTAAACTACCCACTGCAGCTAAGTACTAATAGTCTGTAGACTGTCCATTCTGCATGCACCTCACTCAGCCGCCACAGGGACCTGTCTTATTCAATGTTCAATGCCATAGTCAACAGGTGTGTCATTATGAGTGTACACTGTCTGAGATTGCCAGGAGCCTGCTCTGCCCCCCCTGCCCCCCCACCACACACACATCCAACTGCCAATCACTTGTAATAGTCTGTACCTCGTCACGGGCCAGTGGTCAGCAAGCCGGATCACTCCACCTCTCTTTAGAGGGGGAGCACAGTGTAAGTACCCTGGTGTACATACATGTTTTCAGTGTTCCACAAAATCGTTTATATAATGAAAGGAGTAATCAAATTATTCTTTCATCACCAATAGTAGATACATATTCTGAGATAGCATTATTTCAATGTAAACTAAAACTTTTACACAGAAAAGAATGTAGCAGTTCCACAAGGTGGCCTTACACTTCAACCTCCTCTGATTTACAAAAATGCACATATGGCAACACACTTTAGCACTGATTTCTACATAGAGATCTTTGACAGTGAATACTTTGTTCAAATACAGAAAATATGATCCAATTGTACCATAACCCACTGAGATAAAACCTGTACTACATATCTATAGTAGTTTCAAAACAAACAATTCTAAAACAAAGGCTACAGGGATGCATTTCTGAATCTTAAAATGCTCTAATGCTAATCTGCCATAGGGCTCCAAATGATGAAATGTCTTATCTGCGAATAAAATCAAAAGTATGAGGTATATTCTGAAAATTCCTTCACTGACAAGTAAAGTACACACACTGTTGTTATTACATTAGAATAGTGAGCAGGAATAGTCCATAGCAGAGGAGCCACAAACAAAAATAGATTGCAAAGCCTCCCTATCCCTTACACTGTGGCGACTGTGAACCATACACTAGTCTACTCATCTCACAAGTAGTACTCACTAGTCGCCGCGCTAATTACTGATATATATTGACTAATAGCTGACAGTAGGTACTGAGTCCCCTGGACCCCCCTATGTTATGTTGTGACTTAGGGGGAGTGTGATATATCAAAAGAAAGTTCTTGGTGCCCCCCTTGGGGATCCAGGGAGAACTAAAACCCTGCGTATAAGATGTGCTCACCTTATACATGGGAGATTATGGTATGATCCGATCACATCAAAATTCATGGGATTGCCCCCCCCCTCTTAGACTCCATTCTAAATACATTGTACCTCAAAATATTTACAAATACAATGACTTCTCAATGTGACTGACCTTCAGCAAAATTCCACTCCACTCACTGAGGGTTCACAAGCAGCTCTGTTCAAGATGCAATTTCAACTAAATCGACCTTCCAAAATGTGATTCATGAAGTATAGCCTGGTCAATATTACCTGTTTTCCTAGTGTATGGTGTATTCGAATTTAACACCAAACCTCCATGTTCATGTAAATAGGAGATACCTAAATGTACAAAGAGTCTACTCTATGGCGGGAAATGTGAGTCTCCACTGCATGCACACACATATTGTGTCCAGTATAGACCAAATTAGATCAGTAGTATCATAGTGTACGAGAAAAGTTCATGCAGCCTAGAAATCGTACATGGCTCTGCCAGTCCATAAATAGAAGCAATCATTGAACTGCAATTCCCCATATAGCACAATGCAGAGGTGGTCAGCTGTTCTGTCCGAAAGGTAGGCCTATTTCAACAGGCTGTATAACATTGCACCCCCTTAAATGGACATAGGACATCACACTATGATCACAATGCATGGTCCTTCAGCATGGACCATATTGCTGTACCAAACATTGAATAGAGATATCATTCATAAGGGCCCCTATGGCAACACCATATTCATTAAATGAGTACCCTAATTTCAAATTATTTGGAAAGATATAAAATATATGTGACCTTTAGCAACAATGGTGTGTTTTGAAATAGATTCCTGGGGTGTATAGTTCTACCTTTCCCCATGATGTGGCAACAGCTCCCCGTGCTTGCCCCAGAGGTATGACGTTGAGATCTAATTAGTTGTTAAGATATATCCATAATTGAAAAAAGAAATAATCATTTATAAGTTTCCTGTAATTTAGTCTCAAAGAAGATCATTGCAATTTCCTAGTCATCCCTGGTCATTTCTCTAGCCACTTTTGCAAGTTTACATCTGTATTGGTGAGTCAAATTCAATATCAATTTGCCAATTCCTTTCTTCTGCAATAATCTGCAATGATATATGCATCACATAGTTAATTTGCAACTTTGTAACCAATACATCACACAATGATGACAAAGACAGTGAAGTAACGGAAACTCATGCCTGCATACGTACCGTTGATAAGCCCCCCCCCTCCCCCCCCCCCCCACCCATCCACCCACCACCAGTACTACCAACCTATGCTTGTTCGTTGTACTAAGCATACTCTCAACTACCACACTTGATTGTGCTCACCCATCCATAGAGCCCATAATAATGGCCCATTGCCAAAAGGCTGGTATGTTATAGTGTCGACCTAGGTAAAAACTTTAACTGTATTTGTACATATTTCTTGCTGAAAGACATTGAATATTAATCTAAAACTTTCGGAAAATCAGTTAGGTTTTATGGCATTACTGAAAAATGAGAGAATTTCATCTGGGATAGTATCTTTCAGTAGAAAGAGTAGAAAGAGCTGTGACTCTCCTGGTTGCAGTACACCAATTGACGGGAGGTGGCAGTAGGAGACACTTTTTAGCTCTGCACTGAAGGGTGTTGTACAAGGATTATTGGTCTAAAATCTGACAGTGGGTAGGCAAACCAGGCATCAAATCAATCCTTAGGGTGTATATTAATCGATTTGAGTGTTACTCAGGCTGATATTTGATGGTAAGTTGAAGGGGGTGCACTCTATTTAATTAGAGAATTTATTGAAATTATTCACTGCAAAACCCCCAAATTTGTCCGCACTCTATGGCTGATAGCGGAAAAGTTAATTACATTGTACCACATCTCATGGCCCTAAATTAATGGGGAAAATGTGTTCCTACAAGAAAATAATAGTGGCTAAGCCCAGAAATGTGCATGAATATTTTATTTTTGCCAATATGCTATATAGGCCAACAGTGGAAAAATAACTAATGTTTTGCAGCCTCTACAGGCAATATAGGGTCTTTTTCCAAATCCACCAAATCTCACTAAAATGTGTTTATTCTCCATGGGGTAAGTCATATTGACAATGTTATGGAGAGAAGTGTCAAAAAGTTGGTATAATAAAAATGGCAAAATTCATGTTATTAGCATTTTGGCCTCGGAGTGATTTCTCGCAAATTTATTAGCGTTGATCCGCAGGCCTGAAATTTCTCTCCAGGGGGTGCATGGTAACCAAAATAATGATTGTTAGGATCAGAATGACCTGAATTTTACCTTCTCAGCTGTTTCCATCTAGTTCTACCAACCTCAGTGCTCTATGAGAGGAGGCCTTTTCATGCATCGCGTAAAAACATCATTTTTCTCTCCCCGACCTATACAACCAATGAATGTCTACTGAAACTTAATAAAATGTCCTTGTATTCACCATATCTGGTTTATTTTTTCATCCTTACATAGAGGGACTTGAATAATGTGTAAATAGGACGTTTTATGCCATTGCATATGGAGTAAAGATGCATTTTGTTGAATATTTTCCTTTATAACATTATATTTCCGAGGATTTTTCATAAATTTTACCCAAAATTTTGTATTTTTTATAGCACCTAGAGAGAAAAACACACTCAGTGCCTCACATGGTGTCCTTTAGCAATCAGCATGTCAAATCTCTTAGCCCTGTGTCCATTTTTTCTTCGGGAAAAGACCATAACTGCTTGTCATTGTGAGAAATTGATAAAATTTGAGGAGAGCGCTCAGACTGATAACCACTCTGGGAATCGATTCTCATTGCATTTTGAGGATCCAGATGGGCATAAAAGTAAGGGAATCTGGATGAGACATTACTGGGGCTGTGAATCAAAGCTTTTCAAGCTATTTGATTGACCACCAAGATGCCAACCCAGGCCTTTAGGTTGCAGTACACCAATTGACGGGAGGTGGCAGCAGGAGACACTTTTTAGCTCTGCACTGAAGGGTGTTTCACAAAGATTACTGGTCTAAAATCTGAAAGTGGGTAGGCAAACCAGGCATCAAATTAATCCTTAGGGTGTATATTAATCGATTTGAGTGTTATTTAGGCTGATATTTGATGGCAAGTTGAGGGGGGTGCACTCTATTTAATTAGAGAATTTATTGAAATCATTCACTGCAAAACCCTTAAATTTGGGTATGTCCGCACTCTATGGCCGATAGCGGAAAAGTTAATTACATTGTACCACATCTCATGGCCCTAAATTAATGGGGAAAATGTGTTCCTACAAGAAAATAATAGTGGCTAAGCCCAGAAATGTGCATGAATATTTTATTTTTGCCAATATGCTATATAGGCCAACAGTGGAAAAATAACTAATGTTTTGCAGCCTCCTGCCTCATGCTCACATTGGTGGCGCATACTAGATGGCGGCACAGGTCCTAGGTTATAGTGAGTGAGTGCGTTATGGTTGTTTAACGCCATTTCGACAACTAATGTCATATTCATGGCGAGAAGTACATTACAATTTCACAGAGGAATCTGTCGGTGCCTGTGCATGTGCACCACACACATCTGAGGGGATAGGAAAGAGGATATAGAACCTTTTAAGTGTTCTAGGTAATAGTCAGGATCCCTCTAGTCTAGTGTGAGTTCTACACACCGCAGCATGCATGTACATGTAGACTTCCGGTCTGGCCTCGGTATTTGAAGCACAAACAAAGTGGAAATATCTATCTTTAGACATGATAACAAAAGCTGTTCGATTCAAACTTGTCTAAAAATGGATAAAACCCAAAGCAAATATCAAGAAAAACACTGACATGGCCCTATTTGTCTGCATTCATTTGTAATATTGAAGTGCATCTGACCAGGGGTGACACGAAACTGCTACCTGGTAGCTTGTATACACCTTCCTTTTGGGAATCTAGAAACTTTAAGGTTCAATATGCATACACGCTTTATGGCATGGCGTGCAACTTTCAGTATGGTATGCCGTTCACCTATCCCTAACTTCTACATATTGAACTGCATATTGCATAACTTTGGTACATACTTTTCAAACATGATCAGCTTATAGAGGCATTCCAAAGACACAGCTCATTGTTAAGAAGAGGAAGATTTTTCTTCCCTGTAGACATAACGTTATCATGTACTTACATGTCAGAAAAATCTTCCTAAAAATGCATGAGAGCCATGATATCTTCTTATTTTAAGCCACCCATGACGTTGTACTGTAAGGTATGCTGTTGATTTCGATGGACCTCAAGGACTAAACTTCAAAGTAAGTGGATCGCTCCCAGTCCTAAATAGCCACAAGTCATATCTAAATGGCAGCACATTAAAACTAAAAAGACCATTATCTGTCTTTCTTCAGCAACAACCAGGTTACAATCAAGATAATATTATGTAACCAAGACAAAAATATGCTATTTCAAAAAACTTTAGGTAGGCGCTACCCTCACATCAAACGTTCCAAACGTATAACATTCCATTTAGATCTGCCTAGAAACTGCATCCAGCTCTCTACCTCTGCCTGCTCCCTATCCCAATCGAACTCCGTTTGCACCCAATTACACGTTATATAAGGCCGCCCAAAGACCTGTCCGTTGCCATGGAGATGCCAGCTCAGAGTGGGTTGTAGGTGGGCGGCACACTGCTCATTGACCATGCCCTACGTTCTATGATGCTCAAACCCACAGGTAGCAGTACCCTCTCCAGGTCTCACATAGCCCTACTCACAGAGTGTGTCTTTTCTTCTTCAGAGAACTGCATCAATAGTATCTCAACAGTGGAATTTACTGAAGAGAATATGTTTTCTATTGGATTTGGATATGAATCCTCAGATAATTTGCTTCCTCAGACAATTCCCCTTACATTTGCCAAGTTTGAGGACGTGTGTATTGTGAATAGATAATAAGCACAGCCATTGTAGCAAACACCACCTGTACGCTAAATAAGCAGTTTACTACTAATTTGCACACTAGATATACTAGTGATGACTAACTGCATGGCCGTATATCGATATAATTATGATATTGTATCATTTATTATCAGTATTTCCAGTGTAGCTACTACGATGACCTAATATGTGGATTACCGGTACGTATTACAATGGTGTATACTAGTTGTATGTAGCAATCACTGTGTGAACATGTATTGTGGGCATTCTGTCCATACAGAGTGATTGGACGGGGTGGGTGTGAGATTGTCCACTTGAACACGTCTACCTGCCTGCCCCTCCTGCTGCTACGTCCAGCTGCCATGGTGTACCAGCAGCAGCAACAGAGTAGCTAGCCGTACAACTGGGACCATACAGCAGCAGCCCACAGCCTGCTCCAGCCTCCTCCTGCTCCTACTAAGCTATAGCAATAGTCCTCCATGGTGAGGAGCAGCCGGCCATCGCCATGGCAACGGGCCATCCAGGATGAGCCGGTTCCTGCTAGGCCCCTGCTTACCGACTGGATATTGTCTATTAGCGTCATTTCCTTCTGTATGGGCTTCCTGCATCCATGATCTGGGTCGGAGACCAATGCTCATTCCTGTATGGGGTTAAGGTGTGTACATGTATGTTGCGATAAAACACCGACCCTTTTCAGCCCTGATGTAGGGGAGCTACGCAGGATATTATGGTGCAAAAGCGTCTGCCTGGTCAAGGCTCGGGAAAATTCATGAATCTACACCAATGTGGAAGCTTGGAATATCATATGAATGGTTTAGGAATGGAGCTCAATGCAAATCAAACATAATAGGCAGATGCTTACGCTGCATATCCCATAACTATCAATTAATAAAGATGCAAATATCCTGAAAATTTAGTAAAACTTGGCCTTCCCCTTCCATCATTACCTACACCCCCCCCCCCTGCATCACATGTTGACCACACACGCAGCCCTGTGTCCAGCAAAGCATAATCCCACTAATTAGGGCCGTCACTAATGACCTTGTATTCATGATCAATGACCATATGATCCGGGAATTTGGACTCCTGTCTGAAGGTCGAAGCATCGCTGACCCAGACCAGTCACACGTTCTCTAATTAACGGGTATTCATATCAATTGGGAACCACTTAACCCGAAGTCTAACCAGGCAGTAACGAGCCACGGTAACCAGAATGGTCAGGTGGTTCAAGGGAATCAGCAATGTTGTATCTATATCGGGTTAACAAATATATATGCTCCTGACAAGTGTAACAAATGATGAGAAGTGTAGGTATGTATACACAGTGGCATTCTCATGCCATCATACAGGGAACAGGGAATGTAAAGCCATGTCAACCTGCAGTGGACAACACGGTTATATGAAGCAATCGTAACCTGCATTGGGCAACCAGGTAATATGAAGCCATGATAACCTGCATTGGGCAACCAGGTAATATGAAGCCATGATAACCTGCATTAGGCAACCAGGTAATATGAAGCCATGATAACCTGCATTGGGCAACCAGGTAATATGAAGCCATGATAACCTGCTATTGGGCAACCAGGTAATATGAAGCCATGATAACCTGCATTGGGCAACCAGGTAATATGAAGCCATGATAACCTGCATTGGGCAACCAGGTAATATGAAGCCATGGTAACCTGCATTGGGCAACCAGGTAATATGAAGCCATGGCAACTTGCAAGTGGGAATATGATGCCATGGCAACCTGCAGTGGACAAGCAAGTATTACAAGCCAAAACTCAACTGTAATGGATATCAAGGCAGCATAAATTCATGAAAACAATGAGAATATCAATGTGTAGCCATGGAGAACAAAGCACAATGAAACTGTGACAAGTGCAAGCAATCAATATAAAACACCGGCATCCTATAGATGATAGCAAGGAAACATAAAGAGATGTGCCGTAGAGGTTTATAAGAAAGGGCCGGAAATGATACAGGAATCACTGTGAAATCTGGCATAGATTTTTCTGACAGTAGTGGGCATTTATATAGATCAATGTATATTGACCTTCATCATAAGGGCCTGTAAGCAGATTGCTGCCCTTCTTCATTTTCTACAGATGTTGTCCTGCGTCTGTGTGCCAGGCACACATATAATTTGCCTTAATTCCCCTAACAGGCACACCCTAACCTTTCCCGTGCCACACCCTTGAGGCATACGGTCGCCTTGGGACTGATCGATTCTGAAGTCTGCCCTGCAGAGAGCATCGGCCTCAGCAGATCAATTCGGTCCCAGCTAAGATTCCTGCTGAACACCCTGACCACAATATATTACGTAGCCCTTTAAGGGTTATCAAATAAAGTGCCATGTCATTTGGTTTCATGATGTGTCAATTCAGCCCTGGTGAAGCTACGCAGGGCCACATTCATGCATTATTGCACACTGGCGTGGGGAAAAGGTGTCCAGGGTGCAGTGCTAAAACATCATACCAATGTTAAAGGGTTAGACACCTCCACTGTCTGCACAACCCACTGTGCCTGTCTGGTCACCCCCACACTACTCACACAGTCACTCCTCCTGCCACCTTACAACAGGCCATCTGTCACAATTCCCATGTATCATTAAATGGCGGTACATAGAGCTTTCCACCAAAGGGAATGTCTCTCATACCTGGCTCCCCTAGAATCATCGCTAGCATTTCATTCTACATCTACGTTCTTGCAGCAGTACTGCTTCCCCTTTGTAATCTGTACATTTCCTACTTCCTTTTTTTTGCATTATGCTTCGATTAGCCTTCAAATGAAATGATCCTGTAATGTGTAGTCCAACTTTAAAATTATCTTATATACCGGGTACTAACCCAGAGAGCGAACATCATTTTTCACCATTCCCCTGATTAAATTCGGGGTTACGGAAAGTGCCAAGTTCCTAATTGATATACCGGGTACTTTTATGTACTAGATAGCATGTAAAGCACCAATCCACTTAGGGAGCATCATTATTCACAATTCTCCTGATTAAATTTGGGGTTATGGAAAGTGTTAATTTCCTAGCTTGTGGCAATGTCACATATTGGATATAAAATCACATTCCCAATGTGGAATTTATATGTGAGTGAGTGAGTGAGTAATAGAGGTTTAACGCCATTTCGACAGCTAAGGTCATATTCATGGCGAGAACTAATTACACAATTTCACAGAGGAATGTGTCAGTGCCCGCGCATATGTGCACCACACACATCCTGAGGGGATAGGAAAGAGGAGAAATAGACCCTTTTAAGTGGGCTAGGGAAGCCCTGGAATTTATATGTAGAAAGTGTTGTATCCTGCTTCAGTGTGTCTAGAAACGGGGGCAGTAGAGCCATCACATTATAGTGTAAGCCTAGTGATAGCTGCAGGGTCTCATCTGTTAAACATGGACATCAATACCGATCTAAATGACAGCTACAATGGCCTCATTTAACCCAGCTCGCACATATGACATCAATTCTCTAATACTAATAGAGGCTCACTGAGCTGTCAATTGATGGTTATCATGCCCTTTACCAGGCCATACACATATACATGTAGAGGCAAGGAGAAAGGGTACTCTGTGCTAAAAGTCAACTTTAAAATTAAGATCACTAGCTTTTCAGTGATATATTGCATGAGAAGATACTCCTGTTATTTTTGGAGGAATCACTTGCTAAATATGTGTAGGTATGACCATTTCCTGTATGCCAATGAGCTCTATGTCTAAATGCTCATGAGATACATTGATAATTAGCATAATTTATGCTAATTAGTTAAATTAGCATAATTTGTCATTCTTTTGTCCATAACGTTTGATCTAGAAATGATATTTTCATTCTGTTTTCAACATAGTGAACCTTGTGGGAAGTTCCTTCAAATCATGTTTCCATGGCAACAGAAATCAACAAAAATGCCTATTTAGGCCCAAAAACATTCTTTTTACATGTCTGATTTGGAACCTTTAGGCCCGAAATAGAACGTTTCATCAATAATCATTGAATTCTCCATAAAAGTACCCTCTAGCAAATTTAGGCATATTTTTCTTATTCTATCCCATAGTGGTGCCCCCTGGTGGCTAAATCAGGTACTAAATCCCGCAGGAACCCCCATTTCTGCTTGCTGGCTCTACATGGATCTCCTTTTAACAAGTTAACATGTGTCAGCTTTAACATTTCAGGGGCGTAGGAAAAGGGGGGGCAGGGGGACCTGGGCCCCCACAATCATGAAGAAGGTGGGACCTGAATATGTTTGGGCCCCCCCTAAATTTGCCAAGAATTCATTACAGATTGCATAAAAAGCTAAAACTTTCATCTCAAAATTGATTAATGTGATCTGAAATTCACCAAAAATTATCTTTCTATACAAATTCTAAATAATTATTATGTATGTATAGGTGTCATGAAGGTTGAGCCGACAATTCAAGGTGGTTCTGGTGGACCCCAGCTGGGACCCCCAATGTTGCACATCGTCTACCTATAGACTCTTCACGCCTATTTAACCCCCTATTCACCACCTCCCATGGAGTCCTCATTAAAGCCCTTTCCTAGCGCAGAGAGAAGAGTGAGCTTCACCTAATACTCACCTTCGTGTTATTGGTAGCCCTTATGGACAATGCAAAATGTAGGGCAGTAGTGGTAGTGTGGGGAGGGATACAGGGTACAGTGAGTGAATTGCTGGTTTAGGAAACTGTTGTCGGGACACTATTTATGTACTGGTAAAGTTCACAATAAGGCAACACCAAATTAAAAAGTTGGTCTATGGATTTTCATTTTGAAAAAATGGAGAGGGAGGGCGAATTTTCTAATAAAAAAAATAATAATTTTTTTTTTGGTCAATGGATTCTGCACAGCACAGATGAGGAGAGGGCGATTTTTTTTTTATTTTTCTTTTGAAAATCAAAGATTTCCCAGGAAAGGAGTTCAGAAGAGTTGGCCAGTTTTTAAAGCTAGTATCTACCATTGTTTGTTTAAAAATTATGGGGGAAAAAATTTAGATTTTTGCAGAAAATGGTGTGGGAGCAATCCACAGATTATTTTGGACTGGCCTAAGCGTTAGCGACCATTCTGTCTGAAGTCATTATCATGAGAACTTTAATCGGGCTTCCCTAGCCAACTTAAAAGGGTCTATTTCTCCTCTTTCCTATCCCCTCCGGATGTGTGTGGTGCACATATGCGCGGGCACTGACATCCCCCTGTGAAATTGTGTTATGTATTTCTCGCCATGAATATACCTTAGCTGTCGAAGTGGCGTTAAACATCTATTACTCACTCACTCACTCACTGAGAACTTTAATGAATTTTGAAGAATTCTATGTAATATGACAGTGTCCACCCAGGCTTTATAGCCACTATTAAGATGGAGCTTAAAAGAATCAACCTTTAAATACCTCAAGCACTATCGTTCGTGAAAAGAATATTATTTCCTACACCACCATAACTCATGAATGGTATGCTCCTCATGTTACAAGAACCAGAGATGAGAAAAGAAAGGCTGTGAATAGGTTGGTGTATGTGTTCATCTTACGATACAAATACGTCAACGCCTGAACTACACTGCTGAATACATGACTCACGCCTATCTCAGGTTGTTTTGTCAAGTGCAGTAGTCCAAAGTGTACTATCCTTTGTGATAAGAAAGACTGCCCCCTCCCCCTCACCACACACACCTGTATATAAAGTTTAATACCTTTACTGCAGATGACAGTCAACTAATGACATGTTAGCAACTCCACTTTCCATATACTACTCACATAACTTGTAACCACCTTGTACACCCTCCCCAATACAAAATTCCGTACTGGACTGCATATCTCTTCACTCCGTCGAAGAACATGCTATTGGTAATAGGCATTAGCATCTGATTTTCAGGTTGTGCACGTCTAAGTCCATTGTGTGCCTTCAGTTTCTTATGCCGAGTCATAAGACCATCTAGATCACGTAATCGTACCTGAGCTCGCCGAAGGACGAACCGTATCATTCTCAGGGCACTTACCTGTGGAAAGATAGAAAATGTATTTAGGGACAAGTGTGTAAATAATATAATTGAGCAGAACTTTAAATAGTTTAAGAATGAACGCAATAAGTTGGATTACACATTAAGGAGTAAGCATGGCACAAAGTATCCTAACAACATGAAAAACGGTGATAAAACACCGGACAATATTTAGGATCAAAACCTTGTCATGGTATAATTAGATACAGCACCACATTGTAATATTTCTTTCCATCAATGTGGGGGATTAGTAGCTTACATTCAATTATACTGAATTAATGGACCCCGAATGTGAGTATATGTAGGGTTGCTTACAATAGAAGGCATATTTAGCCACGTTTGATAGTAATGACGTGTGTATGAGTATACAGTTCAAGTTGGATTGCTGAATTACGATAGTGCCAGTGTAAAAAAAAAAGGGAAAAGAAATGAAAAAAAAAAAATCTGGAATACTTTAGACTCTACCCAGTCCCCATGGAGCCTGTAACTTGATGTTTTTGATCTTTCTTTTCTTTACTGGGAACTGTGGGAGGGTAATTTCAATCCCGGGATTTCAATCAACTTGACGTCAAGTTGCATTTCCGCCCTTATTGTAGCAGGATAATAACTACAAAAATGTCCATGATAGAATGCTACCATTCTTGACTCAAATGAGGGTTATATCACACTCAGATCACTCGGTCACATCCATCCCCTCCAATAGAATGTTCCTTTACTTCACAGCAGTTGTAGCCACACAGCAGACAACTTGATAGGGTTTTATAAGCAGGGCTTAAGCCACCAGGCACTGTGCAAATATTGGCAGCTGATTACATATACATGCCCGCGTCCCCTGGGCAACATGCTGCCACCACCCTGTCTTTCTCCTGAGGCCCCAGATGTTAATTTTTAATTTCAGCACACTTTGAAGTGACAGAGGCACGTCGTTTTGCTCAGGCGTCAGACAGCCCCACTTCCTGTGGCACATGAAGCAATTCTGAGATCCAGCTGACGTCTGCATGATGCTGTTGGCGACGTAAAGCACTTTCTTCCTTTTCTATTCATTCATGCCCTCCTTACATTTCATAGATATTTCTCTCTCTGTGCTATTTCCTATCATATCCGAGTTGGAATAGAAGTTCAGTGGCCTTGCACTGAGACATCACTACTATGCACCCACATAAATAAGCCCTTTACTGCAAAAAATGTGTTGTGATTTGTGGGCTGATTTGGTGGTCAGATTATAATGGGACATTAAATCAAGGTGTATTTTCCAGGAAGGAGCTAATGAAATGAAAGAAAACCTGCCGAACAGGGGAATATTCTTGAGGGATATTCATCGATGTATGGGAAGTGTACTGGTGAGTGTCTCATCAGTGCCTTTTTGTTATTGACTTCAGTCACTTTACAAGTCCTCACAGTGAGATAGGTCTCATCGATTTTGTTATCGTATTTATATGAAGTACAGTTACCTTCTTGATATTGATGAAGGTGACTTATCGATAAATGCAAGCCAAATCAAAAAGGTATATTGACGAAACTGGGGTTCTTGACACACAGAGCATTATGGTTAACATATTCAATTTATTATTGATCGTATTCGTTCCAGCTTCTACGAGACGTTCTAGAGGCCCTAGAGCTTAATTGCTGTCATTTAAGTTCATCCATGTCACATAATGATATGGGACCAGGGCCGGGCTAGGTCATGTAGCCTATAATGTGTCACTTTAAAAACACACTATTAGCAGATACTTCAGAAATGAGGGGGCATTTACACTAACTAGATGGCTAAATTGTGTTAGCCTAGATGACTAGGGGATACTTAGTGGGGATCGATTTACAATGTATCTGAGGAACTCCGCTGTGTACTGTGTCTATTATGGTAGAAAATAACAGCTGCTGTTAAAGAAAAGTATGGACATGAAAGGTATCTCTCTACATGGCTTTGATAGTCTCAGAATATGTTCAGTACTAGTATAAATCATCAGCTACGTGAACTACTGCATAATATAGTGCAAATAGGTACAAGGATTCCAGCAATCCTTTCAAAATTCCCCTTCAAGCATTGAACACAGTGCACAGTCATCAATTATATATACCTATCCATATTAGTAGGATATATCTCTGTGTCGTAGTTACCAAAATGATTACCACCTTTTATGCAATACTCTTCTTGTCCAAGTCTTCAGAGGCAGTACTAATGTGTGTCCTATGGCCTCCCAGCAGTAGCAGGACGACAGGTGATGTATAACCCTGATTATAACACGGTTAGCGAGTTTTCAGTGCCGAAAATGGATAATATGAGTTCATATATCTCGCGATAAAAGCACCCAAAATTGACGGCGGAGGAACAGCGGGGCGGACATCTTGAAACCTACCTTGACACGAAAGTAAATCATCCATTTTTGAAGCTTATGTACCAAATATAGCGAAATGCTTTGGACATAACATAGTTGAAACCATATTCTACCTCTCTGTCGACTAGATTCCTTGATATTATGGCTGTATTTGATATAAAAAATTATTAAACTTTCGAATCGAGCGACTTGCCGTGCGTCTTCGCCATTCTGTCAATACTACAGGTGCCGCCGCCTGGTGTGTACAGAATGGATTATATTTTAGACTGGCACAGCTCTGTCTCGACGTGTTCGCAGTAGTAAACCTACAAGAAGGGTCATTGGAGGAGCTCGCCAGCTTAACCATACGACAACATGAAACCAAGATAACAGAGGGCCGTCTTGTCGACTGGCATAAGAAATCAATGGATTCTATCATTTTTAAAGGTTAATACTAAGAATTAATGGTGGAAACCGTGTAATAAGGGCAATATATAATGAATAGACTTGCACTCTTTGGCTTCATGGGGTTCATAGAAGCATTCGCCTACGGCTCATGCTTCTATCACCCCTGAAGCCAACTCGTGCAAGTCTATTCATCATATTTTACATCCCTAGACTCCCTGCATAGCGACTACTAGACAAGGCCTGCGTGATGAATGACCAAAACACCACTCCCACTGGAGAAGGTGGCAGCCCTCCACGGCCAGGGGACAAATCATTCTTATCGACTAAACAGCCAACAGGCAGGCGGATTGGGAGCTCAAGACAAGACGGGGTTGGTTTTGAAAGGCCATGGTGGGTTGAGCCGGATGGAAGGTGGCTGGGAGGGAGGGGCACAAAGATGACACAAGTGGACGAGTGGTCAGAAATAAGGAATGAGCAGCCCGTATGCACAGGAAGAAGGCGACAGGTGCCACCTGGTGATAAGTCACACCAGGCAAGTTTCTGCTTTCTGGAAAGGAAGAAGTCTAAAGTACACCTTTGAAGAGGTGGCCCTTCTGGTTTAGACCCAGCTATTTCATGCTAAATATACCACTACAATGCAAAAGAAATGAGATATATCAAAATTTAATGTTTGAACCATACCACTTTATTCCTATTTCGACTAGAGGTGAGCAACATTATGGTGTTTTCTGCTTATCCCTTTAAAATGCCAAAGCTCGGAGATGTACTATACTAGCTGTGGGAAGGGCCACTCATCATCTGACAGTGTGAGGTAAAGTTACCTCCTCCAGGGTTGACAGGGCTATGTGAAGATGGGTGGTCCCCTGCCCCTGAGGCTATACCTCCTCTTCACTGCTGGTCAATAACATCACCAATTGCAGTAGCTGATTGTGAGACAGCCCAGACGGCGGCTGTCCCCTTGTACCGTGCGCAAAGACAACAGGACAATTACTGCTGCTCTGAGGCTACCTGACACAATGAGGGATAACTAGTAGTGTCTGTACCCTCATTCATCATCACTTGTCTCATGGGGTGGGTTATAGACTTGTGAGCAGAATCCAAGTTCATAGATTACACTTGTCATGTATTCATACATGCGAAATGATAATAAATGATAATCTAAAAAGGAAGCTCTCGGTGGCTTCTTTTGAGTCAGCCCTCTACCTAATAAACAGTAGCTGTCATGAATAACTGCGGACCTCTTAATATAATCTGGTAGACTGTATACTTATGAGCTTGGATACTAGACTATAGCTCATTTAGTTTCATTAACAGAATAGAGGATAAATGTGATTAAGACAGCCACAGAAACTCGTGAAAGTAATTGATACCCGACCTCCTCATTAAAACAAAGCCCATTACGCGGGTTTAGAGCTAGACTTTCAGTACTCTTAGAGACAAATACTATTGCTCAATATTCCAATTAAAATCTTAAATGCAATTACTGCTAGTCTAATGCTCATTTAATTAGAACTCAGACGAAAATAATCTCAGACGAGTTTTTATTATTATTATTTTTTTTTAATGGGAGTGAAGGTATTGTTCCAACCCTGTTTTACTCAACTGACTAATAGCAAAAAGCTAGCTAAAGCAGTTGTCATGGTTCTATGACCATATTGCATGTAAAAGGAGCAGAACTGGACTGAACTCTCAATATATATGATCAGAACCAATCCATGTATCTATCAATACGGCCAGTGGCGGATTTAGACTGTATGTTGTTAAAAGTTTATATGCCCAAGTTAAGCCTTAAATCTAGCCAAAAGTAGGGGTAAAAGAAAAGACGTGCCACCTCCTTTTCCAGCTCCTGGATCCGCCAGATGCGTGGCCAGAGGCTTTTAATATCCATCTCGATAATTTGATGGAGAGGATGAGAATACAAGTGACTGCTTTTAAGGTGGCTGGCGGGGATAGACTGAAAGTAATTAAATTTTCGTCATATTCACACCATAATCCCATAATGATTTGTACTTTTCATATGTGCAAAAATTGTAGGGGGGTCCCGTGCATATTTTTGAGATACAGAAGATTCAACCCTATATAGGATCACATAGTGATTTGTTGCATAAATCCCCATATTTGTATCCAAAAGTAATTAGATTTTGTTATAACTTCTTCAGCACTTAGATTTTCAGCATATCTTTTCAGGAGATACAATATTGACATAGAGTCCTGGGCATATTTCTAATGCTTTGGATTGAAATAATAATTGAAAGGATATGGTTAGAATAGTGATATCTAGTTCATTTAGTCTTTTCTAAGTGGTTATATACACCAGCCCCCATGGCTCATGTGTAATGTCTCTGACTTACTCACAGCAGGTCCGGGGTTCAAATCCATGCCAAGCCGTCCTGTATTTTGCACATTTCGTTTATTCATAATGCCAATGTAACAGAGAGACCCCTGGTGTCCAAATGCTGAACTAACAATCCCCGCCAGCCACCTTAAACTTCCTCCTCTCATGTATAAAATAGGCATGCAATCTGGACAGTATCAACCACTATGATTAGATGATAGCCAGCCTGCACGCCATTGTCCATCTCACTAATACAGTGTTTGATTTAACCATAATACAGAGCCGTCAGAGTCCATTGTCATATCGATTAATCTGGGGCACTGTGGCTGGGGTGGCCGAGTGGAATCAGATCCACATACATATATATACAGGACGGTAGTAGAAGGCTGTGGACCACTAAAATTGACATGGCGACATGGGCTCTTTTAGGCTTAGTGACATGGGACATGAACGATTTCTTAACCCTTTAAGGGCAGAGCAAAAATGGTCATCCTTGCCGTGGGGACGGCCTCTGAAAAAAGTGTAGTTCCTAGAGGACGAGCCTATTTTCAATTCCTATACAAATCCTATATAAGGGGCATCAACTATAGTCGATGCTAGGCCTACCATGGTGTCGACTATAGTCGACGCTAGGCCTGCCATGGTGTCGACTATAGTCGATGCTAGCCCTCAATCCGTTAAAATTGACATGGTGACATGAACAATTTCTTAAAATTAACACGGTGACATGACCATTTCTTAAATATGACATGGGGACATGACCATTTTATAAAATCGACATGTGACATGGGGGACCCCCATCCACACCCCCTAGTAGATTACAATTGTACTCTCAGATACACCTTTCCTGTCAGATTTGCATCGGGAAAACTGATAAACCGGACAGAGGTAAACAGAGCAAAACGATAATCTTGCAAGTCAGATAAGTCATTGTTTATAATAAGTTATGAAGGTTTTGCATGAAATTCTCAATCAGAATGCCTTAGATATAACTCTTGTACAGAATTGCATAGGACTTTAGAACTTGAAAATTCCGGAAATATGGAACCCATCCCTGTACAATGTCTAAACTATTTTATTACAACTAATGCAGTCAAGGCATGAAAATACGTGCTATCCTATTTTTCTTGTTTAATTTGAATATTACAAACAGCTGATTCCCCCTACGACCCCCTTGCACAAAACGTCGATTCAAAAGTCCAACACGGAATGCCTCTCACAGTCTCAGGCCATCCGCCAACTCCACTTCCATACTAAAATTCCCTACGGTAACCCATGCTCTCCCATCACAGGCGCTTTCCGACCTGTAAGGAACTACCCGCTTTGAGTTTGAGCATGCATATTTAAGAGCCCCAATAGGAGGAACTTCCTGAAAGAAGCCATCTATATAATTGTTTTTATTTACTTTGTGGTGGGTGTATGAAAGAGACAGATGGATTGATTAAGACTTACTCTCTTATGTGTATAAGACTCGTAGGCTATCATCAGTAGTGTAGATATTTGTAAACTCTATAAACTACAAATTAACTAATACTCGAATTACTCCAGGGACTAACGATATCATAAGCTGCCAATTAACTCAAGTGTTGTGATTTATAAATGTCCTTAGGCTTATAGCACTGGTCTGGAATAGTACACTAATATACATGTACCATCATCATCTATAGTCACTAAAGGAAACCCTACAGCAGACATTTGAGCTGTTGGTGAAGGCAGTGCTTTCAAGTGACCAACGTAATCCAAAACCAAAGACAGTGAATGGGACGAAGGCATGGAGACAATTAAGAAGGCTCCGAAGGGGTCAGGTTTGAAGCCAGGAACGTCAATACGTACACACAGGAGTGATGAGGCTTTCAACTACTACATGTTCATAAATCCCCAACAGCAGAGCGTGTCCTGTCTTAAAGCATACATGCAGAGAGGATGGGGGCGGGCAGAGTGCAGGGATAACGGTATAGACCCGGTCCCCGCACTTCCTGTACATTTAGACACCATCCTCATTAGAAAAAAACGCGAACTTAGGGTCAAATTTCAATAAATTTGCATGTCTGCGTTTTTATGAGAAAAAAGGGTAGTTTTTCCTTATGAAATAGATAGAAGTGGAATCTGATGAATATAGGCATGCATAAGACATATAAATTTATCATCAAATAGGGTGGTGTTCAGACATGTCAGCGTTTTTCAAGAAAAGGGGCTATTCTGGGAACATGTCAGCATTTTCCAAGACAAAGGGGTTATTCTAGGGACCCAAAAATCAGCAAATTCACTATAAAAAAGGGTAGTTTATTTTTATTCAAAAATCAGTGGAAAAGGGTCATATTTGGAAAGTTTTAACGAGGATGGTGTCTTGTTTGCACTGCGAGTACGGGTACCGGGGGTATAGAGTCCTCAAGAGAAGGGATGGAGGCTGTCGATTAAAAAGTAGATGGGGAGACCTTCAAAGCAAAGCCAAGGCGGCAGTGATGATGTAGGGATCGCGTGATCTCACACAACCTGGATTATGAGTACTAAAAAGTACCCGAGTAGCAAGGAAATATGTTGAAGACAGGGTAAATCTAATAGGTGGAAACGTGTGTTCGTAGAGCCGGTACTACTGTTCAATATGCCCTCGACAGCTTAAGCACAATCGGTAATACGATAGTAGCCTCAGACATGTAAACAATGTAATCAAAAGCTTGCCATAAAACCTAAATAGCCTCCCCCAACTGCTCCAATCTCCATTGAGCGAATCCAAAGCATATCGACTACAGCAAAGCTGGGCTTCCTTGGCCGTGCTCCCAGTGCGAGCACCAAATATCAATAAAAGTGGGAATAATTTATGGTTCTTCTCCCTGTGCGGTGGCCATATGTGATCTGATGACGGCGGCCTAGCCAACCCAGTAATTGTATGCTGCTGGACAGATAGCATGTTTATACTGCGCTTCATGTATTATTTAATAACACTCCAGTGTGTGGAATCAGGTTGCTCTAAGACCCCAAACCTGCAGTAAGTCCTAGCATAGTCAAAAAGTCCTTAATCCACAGTTCCTTCAATCACATCATATTTGCATTATGTGTAGTGAATGTGTGTACATGTTCCTGGGAGGATTGCCTGAGGTAAAGAAGAGCCAGCAGGATTCGAAGGCCGTCTTAGCATGTGGCGTGCTGGATTAATTAATCAGGGGAATGTACATAGGGCAGACCTTGGCCGAAGGCTGTCAAATTAGGGAGTCCAACCTGGGTATAGCCCAACAACCCATCTCTAACAGCACCTGATCAGGGCTGTAATATATCTGTAGCAGGGTTCTGTGGCACTGGAAGCGGTGACATCGTGAATTGAAATTCACATCAAGGGACAGCTTAAAATTCAGAACAGTAGGTATCTCTGAGACTCTTGACTCAGGGAAAGTCCTGAATTAGAAGTGTGTACCTGAATACGTGCAGGCAATCGAGCTGCTTGTACTGTTAATTGGTGTACGAAATGTGATGTGAAATGACCTAAAAAGCCAAGAGCTAGCCGCCTAATTTCTAAACTACCGGTAGTATAGACCGCTGTAGGTGTGCATTAGATAATCCCAACCCATTTGTGGTGAGTGGGCAGGGATCCAAATACCTTAGTAGAGGCCACAATAGTAGACGTGCACATGCACTCAACCATTCAATACTGGCTATAAAAATATGTTTGTGGCACTGAGCCACACACTATACGTTATAAGGGGAATATGGACTACTAATTGTGCTTATTAACTTCCTTCTGCAATTACCATTGACAAATTTCCAGTCCTGTCAAGAATACAAATAGGTGCGACGTATTCATACATATTTACGTAGACCATTTACAGATACATATGTTCAGACACTATCTATGTAAATGTACACAAGCAGCGTCTTTTCTACCTCCAAACCCTGCCAAAATATAACCTGCATATTATATATCTACGTAGATATACGGTTGAATGGAAGTCTGCTAGAAAACCAACCTGAATCTACAAGAAAAACATGTACTTAGAAAATACGTAGTGTTTACTGGGATTTAATTAGACACTTCATAACTTCAGATTTCTGCGGTGATTTTTTGCCTACAGTACCCAGTATGTGTGTAGTCATCAACTGTTCCAGAAAGCGACCATCATAACTGCTAATTGCATACAAGAAATGGCCCCTGGTAACCTGTCTAATGCTAGAAGAAACAGTGAACATGCTCGTGCTAACAGCCTACATATGTGCAGGGATCCTGCTCTGCTAACCTGCTGCTGTTCATGCTAACAGCCTACATATATGTGCAGGGATCCTGCTCTGCTAACCTGCTGCTGTTCGTGCTAACAGCCTACATATGTGCAGGGATCCTGCTCTGCTAACCTGCTGCTGTTCGTGCTAACAGCCTACATATGTGCAGGGATCCTGCTCTGCTAACCTGCTGCTGCTCGTGCTAACAGCCTACATATGTGCAAGGATCCTGCTCTGCTAACCTGCTGCTGTTCGTGCTAACAGCCTACATATGTGCAAGGATCCTGCTCTGCTAACCTGCTGCTGTTCGTGCTAACAACCTACATATGTGCAGGGATCCTGCTCTGCTAACCTGCTGCTGTTCGTGCTAACAGCCTACATATATGTGCAGGGATCCTGCTCTGCTAACCTGCTGCTGTTCGTGCTAACAGCCTACATATGTGCAGGGATCCTGCTCTGCTAACCTGCTGCTGTTTGTGCTAACAACCTACATATGTGCAGGGATCCTGCTCTGCTAACCTGCTGCTGTTCGTGCTAACAGCCTACATATATGTGCAGGGATCCTGCTCTGCTAACCTGCTGCTGTTCGTGCTAACAACCTACATATGTGCAGGGATCCTGCTCTGCTAACCTGCTGCTGTTCGTGCTAACAGCCTACATATATGTGCAGGGATCCTGCTCTGCTAACCTGCTGCTGTTCGTGCTAACAACCTACATATGTGCAGGGATCCTGCTCTGCTAACCTGCTGCTGTTCGTGCTAACAGCCTACATATATGTGCAGGGATCCTGCTCTGCTAACCTGCTGCTGTTCGTGCTAACAACCTACATATGTGCAGGGATCCTGCTCTGCTAACCTGCTGCTGTTCGTGCTAACAGCCTACATATGTGCAGGGATCCTGCTCTGCTAACCTGCTGCTGTTAGTGCTAACAACCTACATATGTGCAGGGATCCTGCTCTGCTAACCTGCTGCTGTTCGTGCTAACAGCCTACATATGTGCAGGGATCCTGCTCTGCTAACCTGCTGCTGTTCGTGCTAACAGCCTACATATATGTGCAGGGATCCTGCTCTGCAAACCTGCTGCTGTTCGTGCTAACAGCCTACATATGTGCAGGGATCCTGCTCTGCTAACCTGCTGCTGTTAGTGCTAACAACCTACATATGTGCAGGGATCCTGCTCTGCTAACCTGCTGCTGTTCGTGCTAACAGCCTACATATGTGCAGGGATCCTGCTCTGCTAACCTGCTGCTGTTCGTGCTAACAGCCTACATATATGTGCAGGGATCCTGCTCTGCTAACCTGCTGCTGTTCGTGCTAACAACCTACATATGTGCAGGGATCCTGCTCTGCTAACCTGCTGCTGTTGCCTTTGCAAAGTGCTCATAAATAAGAGTGGCCTGTAAACAAACCTGACCTCCGTGAGATATACTAACCATACACAGGAGGAGGCACCAGTCAGCCTTACCAGGGGACCTGGAGGCAAATATAGCGGTAGTATAGTTGATGTTTGAACTGTTGATGAGGCTGACAGTACACAGGGCCCCTTGTGTTCATCGGCAGACACTGCTGCGCTTCGCTCCACTGACGTGTGCTCCTAGATTACGACGCCTAGCGAGAACCGACGGGCACCAGTCTAGGCTGACAGATGCGGAAGGGAGTGGGGCCTCTGCAAGTGGGAGTTTGTGACAGATGCAACACTTATGAATAGACTTATTGCAGAGATGAGGACATAATCATCACCTACTCCAGTCCCATGCCACTTACCTATAACTCACTATTACTGTTTCCTTTTGCATATAGGCATATATCAGGTAGTTCTTCATATAAGCATGGCTGCTAATATAGGGTTAGAACTAAAGTCAGGTTGTTACCGACTTGGATGTACGATGCCCCTTGGCTTTATATATAGCCTTGGCGATAGAAGCAAATGCCTTGGATAATAAAACAGTGGAGAGTGTTTTATAGACCGGCCTAGTAGCAAGCTAGATATAAAAGAGAACATCTTTACTGCCTCTAGTCACAATACTATCACTGCGGTGAGAATGTGAAAATGCAACATTTTACGCCATTCGCCAAGAAGTTTGTAGGGCCAGGTATGACATTTTACCTACCAAATGCTGAGATTGGCCCAACGTTGGAAGGACATTGGCAAAAGTGTGCAGACCAAATGCCAACATTGGGCCTATGTCAGCATTTGGTGCACACATGTTAGGCCTACGTCGCCAGTATGGGCGGCCAATTCATAACCAACGTTGACCCGACCATCGGCTCAATGTTATGCCAATGTCTTTTTGCTACCTCGATGTACCGACGTTTCAACTGCTGCTGAGTGATCTTCAGATCAGTATTATATATTTTTGTCAACCAGTAGGGTCTTGTATTCTATAGTCTGAGTGTGGTAATAGGCACAAACAAAACCTGCCTTATTCTGAATACTTCAAATTCAACACTATGAAGTACAATGCAGGGCTGTCCTGTCAACCCCTACTACCGTACTAACCACTATATATGGGGCATCTTGGAAATGGTCTAATAAGGGAGTAACACAAAGGATACCCAGGTATGTCCCAGTACCTAACCACAGGAACGTTATCATGGCACACAGGTAAGGTTCCACAACCTCTTAACATTGATGAGAACTGGTCATTGGGGTAAGAAAAACAAGTACAAAATGTGGTTATAGAATACAATTGAGTTTCTAGTAGGGGTGTCCTTAAATTATGTAGAGTGTAATGTTTTTCCGCCCTGTTTTCCTGGCAATATTTACTGTATAATCCCACTCATTCAACTCACCTCCTCCCAACTCACCATACGCATGAGGTCATATGAACAGTCGGCTGATCCCCCTGCTGAACAAAACAACACAACCGCAACACGTCGGAAACATACCAGCTTAATTCAATACAAAACATCTCCAAGCAGGCGTGAGGAAAAATAACCACTAAATGGACTGGACTGGGTCCATGACTGGAGAGTGGCAAATAGGAAGTGATCTCCTTCCTGGGGCTGATGGTGGAGGAAGCACTACCAATTGTGTTAGGAATGGTGGGTGGAGGTTGTTTTTGTCATATTTTTTCAAACAGCCCACAGTTTGTGGTCACCGACTGTCACTATGTACTATATATAGTTGGTAGTATTAAATATGGGGGTTATACTATAGGTGGGGATTGGGCCATGCCGGGGTTGAGGTTTGTGGTGTTGGTGATTGTAGGTGTTATTGTGGTATATTGGACACAGAATGTATCAAAACGATATTTTAGACGACATCTAGATTGCAACCCATAAAGAAGGTTAAGTATGTCACACGTACCAGTAATTTCGTATTGACTTTGGGATTTCCCTATTACTTCTTTCTCAAAACCCCATTAGACGTGCAGTGACATAGAAGGTATTAATGCTCAACTATTACACGATTCGGCCAGCAAATATTTCGACTCATATATGGCATCTAGAGATTGAACACATGCCTGTTCATGTTGATACAACTCCATTTGTATAACGTTCAGAAATGGTGTCACTGATTTCAATGCTTGTATTTATGCGCCCCTTTAGCCCCTTCTCCTTTTGGACAGGGGCTTCCCTAGCCCACTTAAAAGGGTCTATTTCTCCTCTTTCCTATCCCCTCGGGATGTGTGTGGTGCACATATGCGCGGGCACTGACACATTCCCCCTCGGGCCTCCCTAGCCCACTTAAAAGGGTCTATTTCTTCTCTTTCCTATCCTCTCGGGATGTGTGTGGTGCACATATGCGCGGGCACCAACATATTCCTCTGTGAATTTGTGTTATATAGTTCTCGCCATGAATATGACCTTAGCTGTCGAAATGGCGTTAAACATCTATTACTCACTCACTCACTCACTCACTCACTCCTTTTGGACAAATTCACATCTGTCCTGGCACGGTGTGTCAATAAGCCCCAAGACCTACCCACGACCTAGCTGGTGATGTCATTTTGCTATTGTGTGCTTCCTTCCTAGATGCAGTATTCTAATGATCTTTCAATGTTGATAAAAACAAACGTCATTAATAGATCACATTAGAAAGTACCATGTATGGATGACGTGTGGTACCGTGAACATGCAGGGTACTGGTATGATACGTCCATTTACATTCTGCATCGTGTGAGTACATGTATATATACTGAATTGTAGTGGGTGGTATACCAATAATGATGGTTGCATGTGTGTCCTATAAGACATACTGTGGTCGTAGATATTTTCACTGATATAAATTTTCGCGGAAATTGCAAAAAAAAAAAGACAAATTTGCGTGTATCTAAATTCGCGGATTTCCATAATCTGTTCTTTCTTTTAAACGATCTGCCTTTTGTTTTTATCTTTAATTCAGACTGCTGATTATGGTAGTTATCATAAGTGACAGCCATTGGCAGACATACTTATAGAGCACCCCAATTAATGTTTGCAGTAATAGCTATTGTGTTAGCCTTAGTAGGGTGTTGTAGTTTTCACACCTATTAAAATGCTGCATTCATTTGGGTGTGGGGGTGTGTGAGGGACCTAGCCTATGCTGCTAAATCATTTTAAGGGACATAACAACTAACTACCCTCCCCCTATGCAGACTACTTCATAGATAAATTTTCACTGGGGATATGAATTTGCAGACTTTTTATTAACGCGAAATCTGCGAAAATTTGTACAGCGTGAAATAATCTATGACCACAGTACATGCAAAGAACACCATGTTAACAGCTTAGGCTGAATTGGTCGTTGATGAGAAGTCATCCGATATGGACAATTTCTCGCTGAACCTAACCCAAATAGGCCTATACGCTATCAGCTACCGGACTATTTAGTTTTGTTTTCTTTTACACAACTATAGGATGAGATCCAATATCATGACTTGATAAGATATAGGTGAGTAATTGCAAGCCCCACAAGATATATGGAAAGGTAGACAAGGTTATGTTCAATACTCTAAAGACATAACTACGACACCTTCCTTAATGGAATTTTATAATGCCCTTTCATAAATAAGTCCTTCATAAAAGTGGTCTTTGTTTCTTGCCAGAACACTGGGGAATCCCACCAGCAAGCCCCCTCAAAGATACACCTGTGTGTCATTTGGCTACTGGCAAACCCATTGTGTTCTCTTTCTCCTTACTTTCTTGGCAATAGATACCTTTAAGTTGTTTATCATTCAATATTTCCTATTTGAATTAAGGACTAAGATTAGGATTTTGTGACACCTCTTTGTGTATGGCAACCTGGATGGCAACTGCATCTCTTCCCACGACCAAATGACAACATAAGAATTATAATAATTATATGACGTGATAACCCCCCCCCCCCCATTACACATAATGTTCGGGTGGCTATCTAGTAATCATATGATTGTGTATAAACGCAACATTTACATAAAACCATATCCTCACCATTATCCTACAGTCCTGCAGCATCAATTAGTAGCCTACAGTCTTTGTGAATGAAGCTTGAGTCCAAAGGCAAAGACAGAGAAAAAACCTCAGACCAGAAAAAAAAAACGTGTCGCCTGTGGGCTGGCGTGGGTTGATGGACGACTTGCTGATTAAATGGAGGTTACTCCTGTGTATAATATGTCTCAGAAACCACATGCGGTATGATATTATACCATATGTAAGTAGGAGTTATTGGTGGATGTTTAAAGAGTGTTAGAAAGACAGTTAGCTATAGTGTATATGATCCCTTAGGTTATACTTCATCCTCTAACCTTGTTTCCAATCATCCTCAATATTGTGTTAGCTCTGTCACTCATTTTCTATACTACAGTTAGAAAAAGCGCTATTACAAACCGTAGTTCCGACAACTACCTTTTTTAACTATTATTGCCACACCTCCCTAGCCTAGCTAACAAGCTGCCTTAACCTGATCGGCTACAGTAGATCCCTCCGCCAAGATGGGTTAGTTTAGAATGGCAAAGCACCAAGGCCAGGTTTGATTTGATAAAGCCACCTATATATATTTGCATCAAATCTATCCAAATGTGAAAAACAATTCCACTGCTGACATTATTCCCCATTACCAGTGGTTTTCACTCTATGGTTGAATTGCCATCTTTTATTGATATATACATTTGATATGGGCCACATATCAATGGCTGTGCCCCAGATATCTGCTGAGAAACCCAATACCAAGTTGTGTAGGGGAATTCTCCTTTATTCATATAAAGTGCACAAACAAATCTGAAATTCTTTCTGGCTTCAATAAAAACATGCAGAACGAATGCTGAACGGAGAGACTGGTGCCACCACAGACTACTGATCGAATAGCTATCTGTAGTGTTCCTGGAATTTCCAATAATGACTGGTAAAAATAATGAATTCATATTCAAGGCAATATATGCACCACACTTATATATCTTCACCAGGCTTCCCCTGAAAGAACAACAACCTGCCTATGTAAACTAGCTATAAGTAAGCCATGTATTTTTTCTACCTCACATGACTAATGCTGATCCTCAGCCCTGTAGATAGATAATGTGATCCCTGGAGGGATTCAGAGGGGTTCCCCTATTACTCCAGTATCAATTACACTGTGGGTCATTGGTGCGTGCTTGAATGGGGCATGAGGGGTTAAAGTACAATGGAGCAGAGGGATTTTTGATCCTGCATACAGTGCTTAACTAAAATTGTACCATCACCATATTGGGTAAAGTTCACAAATAATATGACCAATTTTGAGACACGTCCCAAAAGGTATATGTAATACATCTACCCCTGACTGTAATGATTTTTCACAAAAATAACCAGAACCACTTTCAAATCGAGCTGCTTGAGCTAAGACGTTTTCAGTGCATCACTCAGAAACAGACAATTTGGTTATTGAGTACTTCTAGATTCATTTGCTGATCTTGTGCACCCTAGGACTACAATCATCACGGGGAATACCCTCAGCCTGTTGTTCTGCATCAATTTTAATGCTCATTGTATGTGTGTGTGGGTTTTTTGTTGTTGTTTTTTTGTCTACATGCTCTAGGAGTGAGTGAGTGAGTAATAGATGTTTAACGCCATTTCGACAGTTGGGTCATATTCATGGCGAGAACTACATTACACAATTTCACAAAGAAATGTGTCAGTGCCCGCACATATGTGCACCACACACATCCTGAGGGGATAGGAAAGATGAGAAGTAGACCCTTTTAAGTGGGCTAGGGAAGCCCGACATGCTCTAGGAGACATACCGGTATAAATGTGTGTACATGTATACCTTTCGGGTTCATACTGGTTCCCGAGATAATCACGCGCATGTGGACATCAGCGAATTCCAGCTCTGATCTCGTGCTTTTGCTGGTTTTGGGCAGATGTTGTTCTGTCTGTGTATGGTCCCTTATACATAACACTCGCGAGAGAGTACAAGTGCGAGATCTGTCATGGCCGCGGATACACGGCCTCCCGAATCCTCGCTATACATAAACGTTTTCCAGAACCCCTTATATAGCCTTTATATCGATAATTTACAGAAATGAATGGTATGGTAACTACAGCGGGAGGTATCTAGACAGCCGTGATGTGAATTTTACCTCTGACACAAGATCTATTTAAAGTTACCAGTAGGTTGAGATCGACAATATATCTCGGTTTGAGCGTCCAGGGTCTTTATCAGACATACCCATAAGAGCATTCTATAGCCTAAATCTTAAAAGATCCCTATGCGGACTGGACCAGTGTGTTATTCTTTTTACCGGTAGTGCTCCTGCACTATTCCTAAGTGTAAGCATAATGGGTTCCCTGAATTAGCCTATAGCCCCTTGTAAATGTAATGCCACCAGGGTTATTTAAGGGAGTATTTCATAGAATACAGGCCTAATCCCCCCTAGTACCCTAAGCCTACCTTCTTCACTTTAACTCTTCGATGTACCAATGGCACAACCATTAGGTTTGGCCGCATAACTACTGATATCTATCTCTATAGACTATGTTGTTCAGTATAATAAACTTTTGAACTGCAACTGAATTTATTAACGTTAGCAAAACCTGAGAACCAATGCAGCTATGTGTGTTATTCAGATGATATACATGTATACATAACTACGCAGGTACACATGTAACTGAGCCCGTCAGTCCAACAAACGTTCCAGTAGAAGCTGTACACACATAAGCACCATAACCAAATGTAAGACAGGTTTTAAGGTGTAGACTAATGTCCAGAACAGTTTACCATTAATAATTCCAAATGGCATCAGCCTCATTAACCCATGAACAAATTTTGATACTTGTAAAGCACTGCTGACTAGGGCGATGCTGATGTATTATCAAGAAAAATGAACGTCAAGCTTTGAGTGAAACATGTGCTGTACTTAAAGAGTTAAAAAGGTTATAATGGCAGACCAGGTGGTGTGACTCATGATGGCCACAACTGTTACATGTGCACATGGTGGATACTTGACTCACGTGGAGTAGCTTTCTGTTGTAAAAAATCTACATTGACTGTGGTAATCTGTGATGTGAATTCTTCATCATGTACAGGTTATGGAGCAGGGTTCCCACCATTTACAGGTCATGGTTTTAACTGACTTTTACCTGACATTTATCCACTTTTACCTGACCAAATATTGGATAATTCACAGGGGCTCACGAAATAATTCACCAGCTCCGAAGCGAGGATGATCAAGAAATTTTGCAAATTCGTGTGAAATCTTGACAGTCACCCCCTTAAAATAGTCAAAATCCCATTTTTAACTGACTTTTCCCCAAAATATCTTCTTAACTGACCTTTAAAGAAAAAATGGGTTTAACTGACTTTTAACTGACCAGTGGGAACCCTGTGGAGTACCTTACCATTGCACACCAGGACTAATGAACGGACACCATATGTGCATTATCAGTCACGCCCTCAAGTTGCTCTATTCTTTTAAAGTAATCAGTACTACACAATAATGCATATATCTCGAGTACACAATAAATCTTTAAGATCACAATGTATAAAAACGTAATTGTGAACCAAATACTCGCGATCCAAACATGCAAAGATAGCGACAGCCAGTGATTGCAACGACCAGTTGGTGGTCAGTATTAGCAGGTAAGTGTATGGTAAGTATTAATGTACTGTAATCGGGTAATCGTGCTGCACTGGAGTACCAGCTATTTTATGACTATGTAGACACCCATAGTTAGTTCTATAGACAAGGATCGCCCTGGTGCTATCTGTACTCACTACATCCCACGGGGAAGTTATAGACGAGCCCACACTCAGTTACCATAGCAAACACAGGTTGGCAACCTATCGGAAATATGCCACACAATATTAGACAAGCCACATGTCTCTGTATGTATTCGTGCGTTTTGTCAGAAGGGGGAAGGATTTAAATAAAATCTGATTGCCTATTTCAGTTACACATGATTCCTACCCCCCCCCCCAGTCCCTAAGCGGCCATTATCAAAAATATTGAATTTAGGTTTGACTTTGATAAGGCAAGGAGTTTCTCAGAAACGAGTCCACGCTCCCCGCCGCCCCCTCCCTCATTAGCCTAAATGCAGACCTTTCTACATAAGGCCCCACACTAACCTACACCGTTTGGTGATCAAAACTGACTGGTTACGACGACTATGAGAAATTAATAGTGACATGATTGCCTGAGTGCTGACAGGCCATGGTGGGCTGCAGCACGGCCACCTGACACTGAAAGGTAAATTAACGACCGGCTGCTAACAACAACTACTAATCACACTTGGGGTTCCCTTACCCAGTACCACAGTTCTGCTGAGCTGTTCAAGATAGAGTTCTCTAGTGCTGAGTTGCTAGTTCCGCAGTGCTGAATTTCTCGACATGGAGTTTCATGAAGTGTCCATGTTACTCAAATATCGATTGATCTTAATACACACTGTTTTTTATACCAAAACTACCAACCCTTTATATCAAGTAAAACTACAAAAATATGGTGAAACTGGCATGAAACCTGCCCATAGATAGACCAGTCTTCTTTTTTTTTAAATTCCCATCCTCGTTGGTAAAAAGCGCAGTAATAAAGTGTGTTTTGTCAGAAACACCTGCATCTCTAAACCAGGTACCAGGTAATACAATGTCATTCATTTATCTCATATAGAGAAGGCATTTCTCCACCTTGGTAGGTGTATTAATTATATCCTATATAGCCATGGATGACGTACGCATGAATGGAATGCAACATGTCGGGTATCATTAAGTTTCTCTGTAATTGACATCTGACAGTCTTAGTTATTAGCGACATGTTGGTAGCTTCTAACATGTGGTATACAACAACTTATAGCTTCCATGGAGGGATACATAATACAGTCGTAGCTGATCTCATCTGCAATGTTTAGCTATGCTGTAGGTTTACTTCGAGGCGTATTGTAATAAGGCAGTTAATGACTATAAAGATACCACACATGAGAAAACTCATCTTTGATAAGCATCCACGTGCCTGATGTAACAGTAAACATTGCAATAGTGGCACACTGGAAGAAGGGGCCATAGAGTCAGCCTTGGATTGTGGGGAGTGAAGAGGCGGTGACTTTCACATATATTTACATGGAGTTATTGCCGAAGACAATCAGCAGCAGTTATTATAAAGGATTGATATGTGGTGCTCTATGTGTAAGCCTGTTAAAAATGTATTAGCTTAGCTTATCGCAGTAACATGGAATGATATATTTCCCTCCTACACATGTTAATGCGTATGTATGCCTCAGTATCAGCTTATCCCAATGACCGGAGACATTGACAATTGTACCTAAGCACTAGACCAGGAACACAGGGATACAGGACCTGACACCACTCTGGTTTAACATGTACACACTGTTACCGCAGCATTAAGTAGGTTTCATCCGTCACAGCCCGTCAGGATGACCATCAAGTGTGTGTATATACCGAGTGCTGGCAGGAGGACGGGAGGGCGAGCTGCTCTTGTCACTGGCCAGCTTCAGCTCACTCTCACTAAGGCCTGACCTATTTACATGAGCAGCTCAAGAGCAGGAGGCACCACCACAATCCCTCCAGACCACATAGTGATATAGAGGATGCAGTAAGGATGTGTCTACATTGTACTCAGAAAGGTACCCGGTTGCTTCATGTCTGAAGGTCCTAGAGAATAAATCAACAGAATAAAATCAAAATGGAAATGGTGGGCATATCAGATATTCCCACGCCGGGACTACAGGACGAATTGCCGGAACCTGATAACATTATGCTTAATGATACACCTGAGGTTACAAACATTGACATTCCAAAGTCTCCAGAGAGATTAAGCCCACCGGCCTCCATTCCCTACGCCTCAGAAATGGGCATCCTTCACAACTGGGTGGAAATTCCCAGTCCTCGAAGTGAAAATCCACCAGTGGACTTCAGGTTCTTCGAACACCCATTCTTCCTAAGAAATTTACATAATCAGCCTTATAATTGCAGAGATAACAAACGTTTATTCAGACCGAAATTGGGCTAATGTGGCAATATTTGCACTCCCATACCGGTCACGGTAAACCTCAAAAAGGTTTTTTTCTCTTCAAATTATTATACCCAAAGACTCACTCTAATCAAGTTTATTGTTCATTGTTAACTAACACATATTTATATAAAGAGATTTTATATAAATTGTTCGTTCTACATATGGATTCATAATTTTCCTCACCTTAAACCAATCACCTTGTTTTATTTATTCACTGCTTTTATCACCATGGTTACATTGTTATGACTCCACTATAAGACTCCAGGGGGTATGACTCCTACTATATATGACTTCAAGTTGTGCCCAATAAACTCATATACTGAAGAAGGGTTGCAAAGCCCGAAACGTCGGTAATCTAAAAACAGTGAATCTCCAGTTTTCTCTACATAGCTTGCACTATTGCCTGTACACCTGAATAAGGTCCAGGGAATACTTCACAACTCGATATAATAAAATCAAGCGTACTTTTTTTTCAGTGCCCGCGCATATGTGCACCACACACATCCTGAGGGGATTGGAAAGATGAGAATTAGACCCTTTTAAGTGGGATAGGGAAGCCCGCTGTAATAAAATAGATGCAGAGCTGTGGTGGAAAGAAATCCACGCTGCTGTCAGCACTGGTAATCAGTGTCCTAGGGCTTGAGCCTTAGGCTGGTCAGCACTCTGAAAGTGCTGATCTGACAGATGGGGTCTGTATACTGGAGTGTTTGTGCTTGAGTTGATCCTCTGAACTGAAGACTTAGTAATCATGCAGTATCATACAAGACAGACTGGTCATGTAAGTTAATCATAGCATTCAAGATCAGGAAAAATTTCCTGACCAACACTCCTAGTGGATTAGTATGCACAATTATAAGATGTTTTACACAAAAACCATAACCCCAGGGTTCAACTTCCTTCAGGATTGGTAAATCCAGCCTAGATTCTAAACCAAAGAGAACCTACATACAGTATAGAACATCTCATGATCCATTCATAGTGAGCCGCCACTGAGCTACTTCCCTATGGTGTGAGATGCTTTCCCCCCATGGTGTGAGCTGCTCCATGGTGCTCTGTCAGCTGGGTGTTTTGTATGTAAACCCAGGCAGAATACATGTCGGAAGTTATCATAACACAATAGGCTGTCCAACACAGCACAATGTCTGGATAGTGAAAGGGCAGGGCCGAGTAAAAGGGGTGAGCTGCTCAACACATTCAGACATGGATACAGAGTGCTCTGAGGCTGACGCTGTTTGGTGTCAAAACCCAAAGGGTAAGAGGTACTGTGTCTGATAACGTGTTCACAGGAGCTGCATTGTTTCTACATGTGTGTAGTGTGTCTGGGACACCCTGGCTGACTTGTTCAGGTTAACATGGTGGTTTATTGTGCATTTCTTTGGTTGTGTGCATATGCTTCAAAGATCTGGCTTCTCGAGATTACATGACCCTCATCCCAAACGTAGCAGCAGTCTTAATACAAGTGTATGACAAGCATATATCTATGTAGGAGGAAAGCGTCTTAAGTATGAAAACAATTATATTGTATCAATGTGATGCCTTCCTTTTCTAGTTTAGCTGAATTGACAGTAATACAGTGTAACATGTGTCATATATAATTCTGCCCCTTTCTTTCATGACACTACATTTGAAAGCATGCAACCTTAAAACACAGAAATGATGGTCATGGGTTCATGTGGGTACAAGTCAGTTTACACCTAGTATCTTATGTACACATGTGTACATGTCGCGTGCCACAACAGTTTGTCACATTAGACACACCATGAGCTACATCCATCCCCCTTCTCGTCTCTGTAAGTCCTAATTCTAACCTACCTCCAGTGTCATGTCCCACCCATCACCTATTGCCCTACCATTGACATCATATTCGGCACTAGCCCAAATCAAAAGATTAAATGATATTTTTTTCTAAGATGCTTGATATATATATGGATTAGGTTATTTGTAGAGCCCTCTACTAGTACCGGCCAGTGTTGCCGAAATGACGCCAGCACGCCGGCTTTTGCCGGCGCAGAATCTTAACGGCTGGCGTAGGGTCTTGGGATGCAGGCCACAATGGCCTGCCATAGTGTAAGCTTCATAATGGTGAAAGAGTTTTTTTCAAATCGGCCAATTAGAAGCGAAGATATGGCCATATTTGTAAAATTGTTTGTATGAAATACTTTTTTCAATTTTTGCATTGTATAAACAGGTTATAAAGAAGTTTATAAAGGTATCTTAAAATATCAGTATTAATATGGCCTGCGTAAAAGGGAAATGGCCTGCGTAAGAAGCTGAGAGGCAGGCCACTTTGGCCTGCGTCAAGAAAAAGTTTTCGGCAACACTGTACCGGCTATTATAGAGATTCTGCTCTCACTTTCGATAATGCTAATTTGATATAGTTGACTGTTATTAAATATCAAAGAACAACTCATGGGACCTCCATAAAAGGCCATAGAAACATTGAGTTGAGAGATATTCAGGACCTTCCTTAAATACATTTCAATTTGTAGCCTTAGGTCTGAATACACCATAGAGCTCCCTCAGTGTGGATTGCGTGCCACTATAGTACCATGATGGGGCTGTTCTCCAGTGAGCTGTGAGGGGGGAGGAGGAGGGGTAAGAAGGTGAAAGGCTAGGAGTGAGTGAGTAATAGATGTTTAACGCCATTTCGACAACTAAGGTCATATTCATGGCGAGAACTTCATTACACAATTTCACAGGGAAATGTGTCAGTGCCCACGCATATGTGCACCACACACATCCCGAGGGGATAGGAAAGAGGAGAAATAGACCCTTTTAAGTGGGCTAGGGAAGCCCGTGAAAGGCTAGGTGACTGAGGAGGTGTGTGCTGGGAGGTATATGGAGAGGGAGGTGAGAGGCCAGGGTGGAGGTCTCAGGTCAGGGTAAGCTTTGGGCCATCATACACTAAAAGATGGGTACCACTCTAGTGGCAGTGCAATATGAACCCAGCTACCAGTAGCAGAATCTATTGTAATGCGGTACCCGTGTAAAACGTCATATTGCTTCAAACCCCAAGCCACGCATTATGTAGATTCTACATGCATTACCCTATCTTAACCTCCCTTGTCATCGTCCGGCAAACTGTACTGAAATCCAAAAGAACACAGATAAGAGCCCAAGTAGCACTAAACTACGAGTGTTGAAGCAACAGATATCGCTGCTAACTTGGAAAGTGGAAGACTCACCTTTTTGACACTATAGTGACGGCAAAGAATAAATGTACTCCATACATATTGCGCGCTCTACTCGCACCCGCCATTTTGTTTTCTTTGTTGTCTGTCAGCGGGCTATGTTGTACTACTGTGGCAAATTTTCTCAAATAATTTCAAATCATATTTATTATGCCTGTTTTTGCATGGATCCATCTTCTTCTCCCTACAGTCTAACATATTATCAAATTTAATTCAATAACCGCCATGTTTGTGTCGAAGTGAGACGCAATCGGAATGTCATAAAAGTTGAGTCGCTCGGACGATTTTTGGCAAAAAACATGCCAGACATACATGAATCGTATAACCGAGGATTATAGCACCAGATTGAATTGTTATATTTTTAATGCATATACAGAGAGAAATGTCCAAAAGAACCATAGAAACAAGATTAACATGCAATATATCATTTTCCATTATAGTCTCATCACGTACGTGACACCCAACCTGCCCGGAGCTGACACCAAAATGACACCTCCATAGAAAAGCATTGAGTGCACCAAGCGTCTAAGTTGGACTTCAGGTGACCTACTTTTTTTCAAACCTAAATTTTACAAAGGTTAGAATCTTATAAGAGGTAAATAGTACACCTCCATGACCTTGAACATGTACTCTATCGCATAACGGGTTTCATTTCATCTCATATTTAATGGTTTTCATGCAATTTAGATCAAACTCAACAACCTCTTCTCAAAAATGCTCACTTCCGGTCTTCAAAATTTCCCCAGCCCCTACCTGTCTCTTAAAACTCGGCTTTCCCAGTTAATAAGCTTACCCCCCACTGATGCTGTATTTGAAAGTAATTATACAATTTTTTAATTGAATAAGCTACATTTTTTTACCGCTTACTTTACACATCAGGTGCAAAGGTCGGGATGAGAGTGTCCAATATTTGACTGCGGGATCCGGTATAGCATACCTTCCTGTGTGCAGCCCACCTGGACAGCTAGTGCCGCTCTTCATGTAGTGATGTACTCCCACACACTCTGCATCAATCTCTGTATGTGAATCACTGTCAGGGTCAGAGAGTGCCAGCTTACAGCACCTCCAACACATCTGCTTTGTAGCTATAGTACAGCCCATAGCTGTTGGCGAGACTAGCAGGATATATTTTAGCCCAAGGAAATACATAGTTCCCTTCATTCACTACCTATCCCTTCTCGCGGGTAGCTTCTTAAGTATTTGAATCGCTTCTAGGAGTTTTCACGACGTTAAAAAATGCGGAGGACGTACGTCTGTAAATGTATGTAGGGTGATTTATTGGATGACATTTTGAGTATTCTGTTTGGGCAAAAATGTTATACATGTATATAGAGAAACAGAGATAGTATATGGTCATGCATGGGTAGCCATATATTACCACTCAGTGCTGCCCTGTGTAGCCAACATCCACTCAGTGGGGAATAAAGGCTTCAACTATATACGTATGCCTTGCTTCTCCTTTCCTACACCCACTCTAAACAGGATACTACAGGATTTTATTATATACATGCCATAGACACATAACATTTGGTGGAGAACCTGTTGACATATAACAAAAGATGCTAATTCTTATAAGAATGCATGATGTCATCGATCATCAGAACTTACAGAAGTGTGGAGGAGCACTCAGCCCAGAGACGCAGTACAAATGTATATGTAAAACATGCATGCTCACATCGCCCTCCCAGTTAGCAGCAATCTGGTCCTGAGCCACTGTGAGCTGCTCTCACCATCTGCCTTGCTCTGTTCTGCTGCTCACTGCATGGATGCTGCTGTCGGCGAGAGCCCAGACTGAGCACCTAAATGTAATATGTGTGTGTAAAAGCCTGTAGTGAGGAGGATTCAGGTACAGGACACCCCAAGGCAGCCAACAGCGTTGTGCAAGGCCTTTTCTTCACCACTCTGCCAATAGACAGCACAGTTCACATCAAACTTGCATCAGCTGTTCTTTCAGCTAAAACTACAGGCAGCTCTGATCTACTCTCACTGTAGGCAGCAGTAAAATATTATCAGATATAGCTTTAGCCTGTAGCACTGTCTAGATACCATGTTAGCCTGTATAGGACTCAGTATGGAGGCCTAGTGGAGCCGCCATTTTGAATTTTGCTGGTTGAGGTAAAACCCACTGATAACACATACCATGATGGGTACCTTGTCCCTGGTTAACACCCACTTCTAGGGACATGCTGGTCTTATCAGTTCTTATCAGTGTGTGTCGCTGGAACCAGCTCCAGACCAGCTGGTGGCCAATACGGAATGAGTCTTATGCAGGCTAATATCAATAGTGTGTATGTAGTAGGGCCTCACTTCTTACTCAGGGATAGCTATACATGTATACTTCTGCACTACCTTGCCTCCACAGACCTACTCCTGCATCTAGCTGCATCCACAGCTATGATAAGGGCACATATACACTGCGTTCTCTGAGCGGTGTAATGCAATATCTAATATTATTTATAATTCCGAAGGCATGTTGTTCAAGCATTCAAGCACGATTATCAGCATTTCAGATGAATTTCAGCATTAATACCCGGGTATTTAAAACAACTCAAACGCTAGTATCATACGATAGAAAACAGTAGCATGTTTATGACGCTTACGCTATTTACAAAATTCCATGTCTTAGGGAATAAAAATAGGGGCGTGGTGAATAACGGCAGTGGCCTTTCCTTGGTCTATTTGGAGTGAGTAATAGGGGTTTAACGCCAACTAAGGTCATATTCATGGCGAGAAATACATTGCACAATTTCACAAGAGGAATGTGTCAGTGCCCACGCATATGACACTTTTAAGTGGGCTAGGGAAGCCCGGTCTATTTGGCAGGGGGTGTCGGCCAAATAAAAGCAAAGTTGTTGTATACTAACTTATTAAAGGCCCACAACGAGACATAAGGCTATATACAGGTACTAATGAGAGGATGTAGTCTGATCCAAAATACAGTGAATAATGTGACTTATGAGTAAAGCCCCAGTGGGTATGGCAGCTTGCGTCTGATGGTTCCTGTGATCCTATACATCTATAGTCTGTCTGCACATCCTACCCTTATATAAGGCCATATAATGAGCGTGATGGACATTACCATACTCAGCCTTATTACCTCTATGCACACACTTACAGCATACACTTACAGGACACTATGTGTGTGCATGCGGACTACTGATGGATGGAATATGTTACATTAAGTAACAATCCATATACAAACCCTTTGGGGCATACTGCCTACCTAATTTGAATCTCTGACTTTTATCCTTTTAACTACTATGATATGATACGAAATACCGAAAATGAACTAGTGAGTTATTGAGATGGTTGCTTATAATACGTCTGGAATACAAACTGTATAAATCCATTTTTAAATAATTTTTTTTTCTTTCAATACGGCGAGGCTTTATGCAGGTTGACATCAATTCTCATCCATGTGCTATTCAATAGGCTTGATATACAAAATCGTAGCAAATCAATGTGTTGGTTATTTGAATTCACGTTTATAGAAACTAGCCATACCGAGTATGAACAGGATTCTTTGGTGATTTAGGCCCGATTCAGGTTGATATTTTCTGTAGATGTACCACCATACAATGTAGTGGCCTTCATAGCAAAATACGAGATACGACTTAATACCCCTCCCTTCACCTCGAGTTGTTTCTGTGAACCATAAACCAGTCGTAAAAGGTAGGAATATGACATGTGTATAGTAGAAATCGATTTGGGCCATTGTTAATCTTATTGGTGGTTTTATTATATAGCACCTTCTGTTCCAAGGCCCTAAAAGCAGACAGTGTGTAGATTCTATGGTACCACTGGTAACAGCTGTGTTGTTCTAATATAGGAAATGACCCACTTGGAGCAGCAGGATATTCTGCCTGTGTTTCTGTGTCTTGGTTTATGTTAAAATAACAAGAGCAGGCGGCGAGCTATACCAGACTAAAACAAGTGTTTTCCTCTCCTCACACAGAAGCGAGGGACTCAAGACAGGCGCGTTCCATACCTACAGCAGAACATTGGGGTATAGTCTTAGACTTAGTGTGACTAGCTATAGCTTGCTAACTGTGGTCCTTTCTCTATTGATGCTATCGTTTTCTATCCCATTTAAAACCAGCAATAATGTTAAAAATATTTACCGGTTGTGCCCCTGTGTCATTTCACACTCAGCTAACCCCATGGCCATGAAAAGAACAATCTTGCAACTTGACAAGAACAAGCTAAATGGAAACCACTGTCATGGGCCTTTGAATATTTAGCCAACCAGAAGAAAGTAAAAAATCGTATTTTTAAATTTTTTTCAGTCGCGCATCGCTAACCTGGAGGGTAAACATGCACATGAGGTAGCATTTTATTTATTTTTTTCTTTTAAATCAGTGAGTGCCCCATAATGTTGTATATTGCAGCATCAGCGCCCCATGACGGTGATGTACTGGAATATGGAGGTATATAGCAGCGGGGTGGGCGGTCCCCTTCGGGCGTGCCGGGAGGCCCTTGTAACCCTGAGTATATGAGAGCCCGTGCCTGGAATTGTTAGTAAACATGGACATACTGCCTTGTCATGACCCGGCCCCACTCCAGGCACCCCCTCCTCCCTAATACACACAGTATACCTGTGTGTTTTGGGAGGTGTGTTTTGTATGCAGAGAGTCGGCTTCCGTGTGTTTTTGTGTTGTGTGCACTGATGCCGTAAGCTGACTTTTAACATTCTATGCCAATAATCGATAAGAGGCCTGATCTGATTCTGGACGGGTACATTCTTTGACAGGGTGCATTTCTATTCTCCCCTCTTCATATTTTAGAATTCCTAACTTTTGTTAGTTTTGTGTGGCTTTTTTTGGTTGTGCTTCAAAAAAATGTCATCTAACCTTAATCCTTTTAAGGTCGCTAATGCACTTATGTATCATGTTGTCGGCTGTCATGATGTATTAAAGCACAATTTCGACCCTATAGGAGTGCCTATATCAACCCCGTAGGGTCGATATGATGCATGAATGCATTAATTCGTATACCTAGTGATCAATTATTTATGCTCTTTATCTCCTATTTGACATCCAGAAATGTTGAATATTTTTTAATGCGTTTTATTCAAAAGGCACCTACCGATCACCTCATATCAGTTTTTATAATCACTTCTCGGCCTTATCACTGACACCAAGAGTTTGGGACACCTGTCATACCAACAAGGTGGGGGATATTATTACCTGCCGACCCGACCCTTCAGAGTTCAGTACCAGGCCACAGAGCCACACATTGTATGATAACTCAAGTGGTAAAACAGTGATAACTGTCAATATTATTCTGATAGAAATGAACTTACCTACTAAGGTCTACATACTATGTTACATAGAGATAACACAGGGAGTCTTTCACAATTGTCAACTTCAATATCAATATCTGGTAAGACTTGGCAACTGTCAATAACTGTCAATATTATTCTGATAGAAATGAACTTACCTACTAAGGTCTACATACTATGTTACATAGAGATAACACAGGGAGTCTTTCACAATTGTCAACTTCAATATCAATATCTGGTAACACTTGGCAAGTTACTAACATCCACGTCATATATCTGACACACAGTTCTATTTCAGGATACAAATTTTCCTTCTCTTTATGCCTGGCTTTTCTCAGTCACTCACAACTGCTCCGGTTTCTAAAGATATACTAATACAACAATTTTACACCCGGTACATCTACTTATGGTGCTATAGGAGCACCTTGCCTGTATACTTTTAAACTTTCACTCAAAATGTATACCTAGGCTATCATTACGCTACAATACATCCAATTACATCTAAATCATCAGTGCTTTATTCACAATTCTCCTACATCTAACGATTATTTATCATACCTGAACAGTTCAGGGACTAACTCAGAGCAGCTCAAACTCCTCGGAGCAGCTCAAACTCCAATCAACTGTGAGTATGGACTAACCTCCCGTTATTAACATTTAAGTGTCAAATAGTGTATTAATCTATCAATATGCCTATGTGAAGCATGAATGGGACCGTGGCAGGTATGTTCGCCAGGGCTGCTTTCATAACAAATTACCTCTGTATGGGCCTGAAACCCTCCCGAGGGGTGGGCATGATGCACCAACGGAGAGTAACCTTGAGGCATCATACAGTCCTTCATGGGTTAATTCATGGATCAATTAGATACACAGAGGTGGTAGGCCCCCATCCGGCCTGACACTATTGACGTGCTACATTAACAATCAATAGCCCAAGGTTGGGGTGTGGACAGAGCGCTCCATGCATGTAATATGCTTCTGTGACTCTACAAGTTCTAACCACCCGTATAACTAAGGCCCATCGACTACTGCCAGTCTGCCCCATGCACTACAGAGATGGAGAGATTTTCACGTGGGTCCACCACTTTTCCACAACGATCTGACAATTTAGCCCATGCCTTGAGATAATACTTGAGATAAATTCCTGCAGGACACGAGGGAGGATGTCATGGTCATTTATATTTGGAAATGTTCAGATCACTACATGGTGACATACTGTGGCGAAAATGACTTATATCCCTTCCTGGTACCGTACTGAGAATCGGACAACCTGCATATTAATAGAATGAGTATTTATGAGCATCGTATCCTTTTGGATTTGTGGTAGGGCAAATATACAGTACTTATGAACTTTCATCTTCTATCTTCCCTCTCGGAAGTCCCACAGCTTTTCTTTCATTATCATTTAAAGGAAAGGGAAATCTATCACTACATTTATACTATCAAGTCAAAATGAAGATTTGTGAGGTGAATTATTGATCAACCATACACTTAGGTCACACCAAAAAAACAAGTTGGTCTACGGATCGCCCTCTCCATATTTTCGGAAATCCAAATTATTTTTTTCTTTGAAAAAAGAATTGAGATTTGCTCGCGCCTCACTTTTCCAGCAAGGAATCCACTATGACAAAAATTTCTCAAAAAAAAAAAAAAAAAAAAAATTTGTTCGCAAAATCAAAATCCGTAGGTGTGGCCTTGCCATGTCATGAAGACGGCTGAGTGAGAAAAATGTACTCTCTTGCCTGTTTTGATCGAGCTGTATGTAACCTAATACACTTCTCTTTTTTAGCCGACAGGAAACCTGAGGAACCCTGAGCGCTAAATATAGCTCGTTGGCCTTGTTTTAGTGGAACTGTTAATTAGTCACCAAGGGAACAATTGACACTGCCCCATTGTGAAAGTAGCTCTAATCAGCTACATGTAGATGACTTATTGACAGGCTTATGCAAATGACGCCACTTATACATTCAGTCTGAATAGCAGGACAAGTGCCAATCAAAACAACTACTAAAGGCCCCATCCTCAAAATGTTGTCAGTTCTGTTCTCCATTCTCAATCATACCAGGGTATCTATTCAATAAATAGGAAAGAAAAAAAAGACAGTGAAATTCTTAGTGAGCTGACTTCTCTGTGAAAATGAATCACAGCTCTTGCTGTTTGAGCCCACAAATTCGGTCGTCTACATGTCACACTAGACTGATTTCCAAGCGGAGTTCACTTCTAATATGAATTCAACTCTTATCAGTCTGCGAGAGAACTCTGTTCCAGTGCCTTAAAATGGCACACTTCTTCCTACTATACGGAACTAACCTAAATGAAGAGCCGATTCTCTGGAATTGGTGTAAATTGAAAGAAGGACATCCTATTTTGTTACTGTGTGTAACTGTAGTTTTTGAGTCTTACTTCACTCTAACTAATGCAGTGTGTGAAAAGTAGGTTTCTGGGTCTCTACATCTACGCATGACATTGATAATACGGATCTAACTTGGGTATGTCCTCAACTCAACTTATCATAGTACCAGATTATGCATGATATCTTAGGGCTGCTTAAAATTGATTATCAGCTTTGCACACTTTTTGAAAAATAGTGATGAGGGCGGGAGGCTTTTTATTTTATTTTTTATACCATTTCTGTGCAATGAGGGTGGCCCTTTTTTATTTTTTACTCCACACCCGATCATAATTTTCGATGTATCGATACCAAAAGGGCTACTTTTTACAGTTAATTCATTGGTACAGATGTTTCTGCATCAAAAGTGAAGTAAAGTTCTTTTTAAAACAAGTTCTACGCCAGTTAGTGGCTGAGATAATGATATTTTCATATTTTTTTTTCTTGGGCCTTTTCATGGATGCGACCTTTCTTTCTTAAAAAAAGGAGAAAAAAGGGGTCCATGTGGCCCTCTTTGAAGGGTGCGGGTGGTGTCTGCAAAGCTGATAATCGATTTTAAGTGGCCTTATTCAACATTATCCTATTACCTAAAAAAAAAAATGAAGAAAAACAGATTCACCATTGTGCTATAAAAGTAAGTTTGGTTTAAATATGATCATCATTTTAGCTACATGTTATTTCTGTGCACGCACAAATACCGGTAACCCTATTCTATGGCCACCCATACGTCAGTTCTCTATCTCCTGGTTGACATGTGGACTGTCAACAGTCACAGGCCTACATTATATACAACACATATTATAAGTACATTGTCAACATTGACTCAATATGGTGTCCCCTGCTCTAAACCTCCCTTAGCACTTGGGCTGATGTATTTATGACCGATGTGGTATAAGGGTCTTACATAACAAATGTATCTCTTATCTCTGTATCAAAACAGTGTCATGTGATTACTGATACCTGTGGAGATAAACAGAGGGTCGGATTTCCCTTTCATACAATGGGATTTTCATCCTGCTCTGGATAATTTGGTTCGTTAATGGGTTTGATAGCATGTCCTTAAAACTACCAGGCATACCCTTAGGCAGATCCATGCCTTTATAGTAAATCTGCTCTACCGAATTTGAAATCGACTTTAGCATAAAAAATTGATTAAATAATATTATCTGATTATATGTTTGATTCGGCTTTATGTCTAATGTAATACTCCACGTATAAGCCGCAGCTCCTACACCAATTCAGAGGCATGTAGCCACTTATGGAAGCTCAGGGTGATATGCTTATATGTACGGTTGTATAGCCTACCGTAAAAGCATACATATAGGCCACACCCACGTATAAGTCGCAGTCCAAACTTTAGAGGGGCTATATACCGCAAACTGGGCTGTATAGCCTACCGTAAAAGCATACATATAGGCCAAACCCACGTATAAGTCGCAGTCCAAACTTTAGAGGGGCTATATACCGCAAACTGGGCATGAAAATTGCATTTTTGGTACCAATACTTTATGTAGCCATTGTAGGCTCAAATACCTGCATATAAACCGCACCATTCTTTCAGTTGATATGGTTATATGGACTGTTTTTTTTTATGTGGTGTTGGACGGTTTATCAGTATTCGTATTACTGTAAATCCCGCCGTAAATCTAAGCTTTTCAGCCTCAAATTGCAGCATATAGCATAGGAGAGTCAGTACACAGGCATTAACATTAGAAATTTACTGTACAGGCACTGTACCCACCCTCTCATTTATATGCTTTAACTATGTCATATTAGAAAACCTATTTGACAGGCCCCTGTATTAGTCTCCCCTTTATCTCTATGCCTATGGTGTAGCACATGCTGATGGCCATGGCCCTTCACTGGCTTCAGTACCAGCCTAATCAAGTCTCTTAGTCTGTGTTGGTCATTTGGACATTTATATTTAATAGGTCCAATAGCCTAGATTTACTTCTAGGAAGATAGATACCTGATACAAGTGCTACCCGGTAGTCTGTAGTCTAGAATCTACCGGCACCAATGTGGGTCTATTCTGTGGTAGAGCTGCACTAGAGATGGGCAGATGTGTGAGTGCCCTGCTGCATACAGAAGCCACACAGATGGTGTACTTCTTCCTCCTGCTGCCGCTGTACCAGGACTGACAGGAGGACCTACCCTTCTATAGTGATGCTCGCAGCACCAGCCCGAACAGCCCGGCCTCTCCCCCAGGTTACACCGGGGCTCTTCCCACCCTTCCCCGGACACCCTTCCCACCCGGCCCGGGACGGTCACGTCAACAAACACATCCTACAAAAACCAACTACCAGCCCTATTCAGCTGAAAACTAAACTATACACTGAATGACCCAAATATTGTCTTCACTGTAGGACACAGAAACCAGATGGCCCGTGAATCTCGGGGCTGGGAATTTTTGAATGATGATGTAGGGAATGGGCGCGCAGGGCCGTGCTTATGGCCGACCCGCCTGCATAATCAACTACAAGCACGGGAATACATTACTACTGTTGGCGAACATATCCCAGCTAACACAACCATGGAAATCTGCGTCCTGTTAAATAAGGGTACGTACCTTAGAATGAGAACATGCTAGAGTCACTGTAATGTGTGTATAGTAGCGATTGGATAGGGGAAATCCGTCCGTATTTCTGACAGCGGTCTGATCAAGAGCGCACACGGACCACCATCTTCACAGTTCTTGCCAAGAGCAGTCAACTTGTTGACATTCGTCTGACCAATCAGAACGGCGCTACCGGTCATGTGACACGTATAGCTCTGTACGCTCGGTCACATGATGTAAAAATGTCGGACGTCAACAGAGTGGAAACACTGGAGGGTAAATTTTGGATCTATTTAGCTGTCGATTGACCGGTGAGTAAACTACCATTCAGTCATTTGGTAAGTTTACACGTGTACACGTTGACTGCTCGTCAATTGACAGGACGTGTGCACTGCTGTCGATCTCTGTACCCTTGTGTCCACTCGCCCATACCATCTTGTCCATACCGAAGGGGGCGTGGCACATTACGGTACCGGTACCGGTACTGATCATTTATTGCCAGCTGGGGGGGGGGGGGTTCGCGAGCTAGCAGATTTTCACCCCCCCCCCCCCCCCAAACACCCAAACACTGAGAGTTGACTTTGCAAAAGCCCTCCTCCCCGCATCGAATACTCCTGACAAGTGACCAGCCCTCTCCCGTTCCCAAGAAAGATTGCTTTGGATCTTCTTGATGCGACTGTGTACCGTACCATATTGATTTTAAATGTTGCTGGTGGTTCTAGCATCTCTCTACAATGTATATACCCAGCTAAGTACATTGTACTACCTATGCACCAAACGATTCCCCGATCATTTACTGACATTTCTCTATAAGAATTGACATCTCAGTGCTACATTTCACCTGTATTTTTGTAACATGGCTCCTTCATTTCTGTAGGCCTTATGACAAAGTACGTTGAAATCCAATGCCCTCGCTTATTTTCTTTACAACAACCTTACCGACCTTAATGAATTATTTGATAAAGCCTGTTTAAAAGTCACTAGTGAGTGCATGCGAGATTTAACTGTCTAAATATCTAATGCCCACGAATGGGGTGGACTGTACGAAAATAGTTGGTGCCTTTGAAGATGAATTCACTGTAAATGCCAGCAAAATATGCTATGAACTAAAATAGTCATATCTTAACACAACTGGGGACGTGTAAACAGGCTTCTGAATATGGCAACAAGAAACGCGGTATTCAAGTGAGGAGGGTGCTTTATTACTGCCCCAGTCAATATGATAACAAAATAAAGTTCACGACACGGGTCAATATAAACAGGTCAAACAGAACCTCCTGGTCGACACTGTGGTCAATTTTTAACAAACCAGTAAACATTAAAAACAAAGGTCAGAATTGAAGTAGCAATTTCGCATGTGCAATATATGTGTCCCTTTCCTGTTACCATTAAAGAACGGTATTTTTTTAAATATTATAATCATAATTGTATTGGCATCCCTGGGCTAACATTGAGATTGCCACCAGCACTACCGAAAGTCCTAAATGTATACGCGTACCATATACAGGCCTACATTTACAAACCAATATCTCACATAGTCCTGTCGTGGAACATGCTGTCAACATTATTCTGTTCCATAAACCTCTGTAAGTTGGGGCGCACCATTGGCTATGTCAACACTTTGTCCTGTATTTATAGATAAGTGTTGTCAGTTACCATAACATTGTCATCTTCCTCATAGAAAAGGAAACTAAAGTACAGAAAGGAATACTCTCATGTCTTAAAACCATAGAAAAGTGACCAAGCTATCCGTTGGTTGATGCTCACAACATGTAGAGTTGTGGATCTAAGTCGCATCCTCTGGAATCTGTGCATCCATGAAAACACATGCATGTGTAGTTAGTGTGTATACATTATATATCATAGATAATAAACCTATACATCTGTGTTTGGAAAGGAAAACCTGTCATTACTGAGATATGAGATCTGAAAACAAACAAGGAGTTACCTCTGTATGTGTTTTATCATGATACAGCAGGGCATTTGTGCCTCTGAACCTCCTACTACTAATACATGTGGGACTATTATACATTATAGTACATTGTATACAAAGGAGGAGGAGGGGTACAGGACAAAATATACATCTCAAATCACAACGCAGAGTAGAATTAACATATTGCATACTGGCTCGTTTGATAACTCGGAGTAAAATATGCAATTATAATGTAATAAAATACATAATGCTACTTGAATTATGATCATGACGTGTGTAAATGACGTAGCTGACGTTGCTAATGAAAATTGTTTTACCAACATATAAAATCGGCCATTATCCTAAAGGGACCTCTTCACACCCCACAGAGAACTCTTTGAACACAGATGATTACGCCTGTGTTCAGGAAAGAGCCACAATTAATAATTTACATTACAATTTCCCTATCTTGCACATACTTTTATCATACATTTGGTATAGCCCTCTCAATGGGAAAAGGAAGGACAGCCTCCTTGAAAAATAACCCTCTCAGGCCCATCTATGTATGTGAGATGCACCTTTGCAAGGAATGTTTGTCTATCACAAGAATAAGCTCCGATCGGGTCAGAGTCACAAACGCAGGTCATATCAGTAGATACCGCAATGACCACGGTAGACAGAATGCAAGGGGAGGACTTGATACTATGTATACTAGCCCTTTATCAGTTTTGGAATCGGGTTGCCAACAATTAAATATCATGGTGTCATAGCAGTCCATTTGACAGAGGATGAAGAACCTAAAACCTATATATGTACACACATGTTCATAAATGGGATAATCGGAATATTACACCGGTCAAATTACACTGCAAACAGGTCAATATACATTGCATAAAGTTTATCTACATCCTCCTCGATAGGTCATCCATAGAAAAGAAAGGAAGGGCATGTGTACGACAACCTTCTGATTTTATACATTTGTACTTAAACCGTTATTATTCTGCTAGAAAATGTATGTATCGGCAACGTTGTTACTGTATCACTGCAATAAAATAGTCACTTTGTATGATACTGATATATAACAATAAAGGATAGTCATTGTGATGTCTGCTACTGTCATATACATATATGTGGCATACAAAGTATGAATGCCGATTACTCTGAGTGTATGAGACATTGTATTGAAAAACAAAGCATGTCAGACACATACCTATGTCAAGACAATGAAACAAACGTCATTATATCCTAATATTATATGGTATTTGTTTCTCATTATACAAGAAATGCATGTAATGTGGCATTTACAACTGACACCACTGATTTTGTTTTATCTACGAGATATCTTGTCTTACACTGCTTTTGTAGGTGAGATTTGATTGCATTGTGAGTTGCTATCTACCTAACAAAACAAGCTGGAGATATAACAACTTCATAACTATCTTAACTCTTTTTGGTGGTGGATAACATTGATTAACTGCACTGTGCTTAGTTAAACCATGCCACACACAAAACAGGAAATATCACATTGGAAAAGAAACCGCTCTGTCTGCAACTACAGAAGCCATCTATCTTATGTTTTGTGTGCATACATTGCATACAACTAGATAAGTTACTACATTTACTGCATGGTCTTTATCATGAGTAACATGGTTTTTCTAGATAAAGTGACACACAGCTAAAAATCCCAACAAAATGGCCAGCATCTGGTAGGCAAAACTGAATAAAGAAGTGTAAAAAAGGAGTAGCGTTTCCCCAAAAAACTGACCAACACAACAAATAGCCATAATGAGACCTAATCAGTTGACCCACACTATAAATATATAAGTATAATGGCATTCTCTGGTGGAACATTATGCGATATCTAAACCTTCACAACCAGTGGAGAAAATAAACAGTTGTATCATTATGTTATTACTCCCGCTGAGAAGTCACCCTTAAAAGTTAGGGAGTATTTCTCTTTTTATACCTATTCTTGCTACCTACAATAAATAACCAAGATCTAATTATGAACAATCGCCAGATGCGATTGCTTACTTATGTCAGCAATGTACAGGCTTAACCAATTTACATTATACAAAATAGGCATGTCTCTAATCAGCCATCAGTGACGTCACGAAATGGGCGCACGAAATGTACAGACACTCACGCCACCTGAAGGCAGGCAACGACGTGAATGGTGAGAGGTGGCATGTGGTTCCACCTGGCATAGTAATAATGAAGATGAGGGCTATCACATTGTACACAGAAACCACAGCGCCAAGTGCCACCATAAAAATATACAGTAGAATCAAATAAAACCAAGTTAATACATGTCAACCAATACTGACAGTGGTCATAGGACAATGGATTCCAGACCAACATATTATAGCACAACCAACTGGGCCATTCATCGACCCATACTACAGCATTTATTTACATGCTTGCTTTAAAAACATACAGCAAAAGAGAAATAGATTATCTGAAGCATCTGCTTTGTCATCGGGAATCCATCGATCAACTGTCCATACGTATTCCCATAACAATAGTAGAAAGTACAGTAGAAGTTCATTCTATTCAAAATAGTCTGCTGCTTCCTAATTTATACAGTAATGCAAAACTATCTGCTTTATAATTTCGACTGATCTAGTTCACAAGCATCACACATTTTTGCTGATATGCTGACCTCTTTGGCGAGGGATTGTTTTACTGAATCAAATAAGCCTTTCTTTGTTGTAAATTCTGTAGATGATTTCTTAATACTGAAAACAAAACAGGCATGATATACCTACACAACTGTTTTAGAATGTGAAATAAAGTTATGCTGATTGGAAAGAAACATTTTCAACTAATACAGCCTAGCATAAAGGTTTTTTACTAAGACCATGGCAACCATCACCACCAACGTTTAATAGCTGACACAAAAATATCACAATCATCACGAAGCCTCGGTAGATGAGTGAACCATCTAGGACATCATCACACACAAAAACTTTCACTTGAAGAAAATTGTCTTCACACTACTTGGCAAACATCAAGACCATACCAAAGATGTAGAAAAAATTCAGAGAGAGGGCATGGGAAGTTCACTATATGAGTCCTTCCGTGTTTGTGCTCACTATGTCACAGCAGCTACAAAATAGGGAAAACATCAACCTTTCCCTGTCACTGTATCACACCGTCTATGTTCCAACTAGCTCAGTTCACATACCAAGTCCCTCTCCTGGTGTAAAAACCAGAGGGAGGATGGTGAGGGGAGTAAAGCGTTGCATCGCACAAAACCTGTACATGTAGTATGGAGTGATGTATGCAGCGAGCTGAGAGCTTGTAGGCCCACCTCCAACATGCGACGTCTAGTGAGCAAGGCAGGAACTTGTCCGTCTACAGACGCAGTGGTGCCACCAAGTGGCTATGAACTTTAACAGACTGGACTAACGGCAAGAGGACCTCTTCACTCCCTGGAACGTGAGAACAAGTAGACATCTCTGTACATAGGTATCGGACCCGGGTATAAGATTATCTGTATGACCCATGTTTCCTATAGAGATAGACCACGGCCATTATTGCCCTACCTATTAATAGATATATGATTATAATTATATCTTGGCCCTTTCCCTGTGCCTTGTGTGTGTAATATGTAGTAATATACTAATACATGTGGTAATGGTATGCGGCAATAAGTGAGGCTTTCATTTACATGCATATTGGATGAGTTATATATGATACAACCTTTCAACTAAAGGTATACTACGCAAGACATAAATATAAGCATATACTGGTCGACTAATTCATCGTCTACGGCTTATGTCATATCATAATTGGTGGAAAGACATCTGTGTAAACTTATACTTTACATACATGCATGGTATATGAAACCTGGACATAAGTGACACAGTACAAAGTAAACGCTGATCCATTATGCATGACAACATTCACACTAAATCAACAGATTCAAAACTTCATATACACACATCACAGTCATTTTTCCTAAGGCATGGATTACAAACTATTCACAATCATCAACAGGTTCCCATAGTATACACATTGATATACATAAATGAAAAAAAAGTATTATGTCGTAACAGACTGGGTGTAACAGTAGAGGAATTGTCCGCTTAGCAAGCCCTTTAACCAAAATAACCCAAATAATTAGGTAGCTTATAAAAAAGTTGATTTCAAATACCTCTTTCTTTTATAATTTTACAATGTAGGCGATGGTCCTTTAGCACTTCCACTATACACAGGCAAATTCTAACGTCAGCCTAAAATGGTATATTAGGCCTATATATTCATATCTACATTCTAATGAGCATTCCTGCACTGCATAACAGACTAATGCACCAAACACAAACTATGAAAATAAATCATACATGACAACATAAGGTGTAAAACTGAATACACTACCAATGGTGCTGTACAATAATGCAATAGTTAAAAGGTGCACTAGGGAGCTCGTAATATCACATGGATACAGAAACTCACAGCAAAGTGGGTTTATACAGTCACGCCCAACACAGAATAGGCCTATGTTCATGTTCACATCTACATAATACACATGCGTGAAGATTGAGGGAATTCTTACATCTTAGTTACTAAAACTTCGTTGTCGACACTGCTCTCTCCTTCTGATGTCTTTGGCTCTGTCTGAGGAGGCGTGCTTTCCTCAGGGCTTGTTGCTGCCACCGGTACGTCTGGAGACGCTTCCACCATCTTGATTTCTACCTCTATCTCCTTGCTCTCTGTTTTTGTCATCTGTTGTTGAGCATCACTTTGTGAGTCCTCCTCTGCTTCTTTTTGCCGAGTTGTCTCCACTGTCTCTGTCTCCCCATCCCCACTGTCTGCCGTCGTTACAGCAGGCTCCGGTTGGGGTGGTTGCTCTTCTGGTTCCTCTTTGACCACAGCTGCAGGTTGGGATGGTTTGTCTTCACTTATTTGACTCTGTGCCTCAGGTTTGGTGGGAGAGGTGGCAGAAATAGAGGAGCTGGCGCCATCTGGCGTCGTTCCTTGTTCTGAAGGTTTGTCAGGGACGCTGGGTGAGGGTAGTGGTGATGTGGCGGCCGGCGCCTTGTCCACCACCTCGGCCGTTTTATTGCGGCATTCCTCCTCCAGACGTTCACACTTCCTCTCGTACTCCTGCTGAAGCTCCTCCTTCCGCTGCAAGGTAAATCATGACTTTGCATATTTGGATTGCTTCTATAAGCCCTAATTATGAGCAAAATGGATCTGTAAGGCATGACTGAATCCCAGATAACACAGGGAAGCGATATCCGGACGGCCTCAGCGTCCAAATAACGATCCTTATTCGGACGGTGAAGGTGGGACACAGGTCACCCCTGTAGGGTAGGGCACAGGACTCTCCTGGAGGGTAGGACACAGGACTCTCCTGCATGGTAGGCCACAGGACATCCCGGGAGGGTAGGACACAGGACACGCCGGGAGGGCAGGACACAGGACATGCCAGGAAGGTAGGACACAGGACATACATGGGAGGTGGGACACAGAACACAAAGATGGTGGGACACAGGACACACACGGGGGTAGTATCCTGTGTCCTTCCCTCCTGGTGGTATCCGAGATAGTGTCCTGTCTCCTTCCATCTCAGTAGTGTACTGTCTGTATAGTCCCGTGTCCAACCCCCACCGGATAGTCCTGTGTCCTGCCCCCACCGTATAGTCCTGTGTCCCACCCCCACCCTACAGTCCTGTGTCTCACCCCCATCCTATAGTCCCGTATCCCACCCCCCCCCACCCCCGTCCAAATAAGGATTGTTATTCGGACGGTGATCGGATATCACTTGCCGATAACACAACATCATTTTGAAAAATTTGGATTTCATTTGCTGCATGGGTTTACAAAATTCATACGTAATATCATATCCATGGCATCATGCCTTTTAACATCTGCCTTATCACCGAATCTCCGGTACATATCTCTGGAACATAAACCGGTCCATATACCAGCAAGCAGAAAGGTAATGCATTGCCCCATAGAGGCGTACCAGATGATATATACATTTCTCTGCACATTGGCTGATAGTGTAGCCTACTGATGAAGCCTTACCGTTTTCCGCTCATCTTCTACCTGCTTCTTTATTTCGTCATGTCTTCGTTCTACCTCCTCTTTCCGCTTCTCCAGAATGTCACGTAGCTGAAAGTACAGATAACAATCTATGTTCAGACAAATGTGAAATTATCAGTTAATGATAGGTATTTTGGAAATAATTAGTTAGATAAATTAATTTTGGTTAGATACATAACCATATACAATACTTATCACTTATAACACCATTCTTTAACAGGAGGAGTTAGAATTGCGCCATGCTCCGTCCATAACACAGCCCAATATATACAATGTACACCCACAATAATGACTATTTTTTGTGTTTAGAATACACTGTAAAAAAAGTTCCGTTGAAAAAAAACAGATTCTCTGGCACCCCATGGTGCCAGCAAATCTCCGCATTTTTTACGGTCACTGTTTTCTCTTAAGTCACCGTTTTTTAAATGGTACTTCTCCATTAACTAAAAACATTGTTTCACTGTTTTTGAATTTACAGTAATTCTCAGTTACCCAAAAACGTTGGTTTACTGGCACCCTTTGAAATCACGGTTATTAAAATGGAAAATGTCCAGCATTTTGATATGGCATCAAAAGAATGAATTATAATGGTATTTATATTATCCATTTCACTAGTGATCCAATCCCAAGCTCCATGAAAGCATCATAGAATAATTCATCACATTTGTAATTACAACCTAGGGGCATAAGGCACTCTAGGATTGCTACAAAGCAACATACATGACAGTGAGGACATATGTATTTCTTATCACCACAAAATAGGTGTTTGTCTTATCAAATTATCACACACAAGTAGATTACCTCACCATTAACCAAATTCTCACAACTCCATATTTGCCCAATAACATTGATACTGCATTTAATTGAGTAGCTTTGAAATCAGTATCATTTTAGTACATGCAGAAGTGTCTATAGAGTAGAATCCCTATAAGAAAATCTCATCATGAAAGAGGGTGCCACCTGGTGTGATCAAACTAAACAATAGTTAAAATGGTGCTTCCCTGTAAATTGATAAACAGTGTTTCACTGTGGTGGATTACGGATAATCAATATATAGTTAATGGATATTATAGTACTTGACTGTAATTAACCATTATGATAATTCACCATAAAATTTCACGATGATCTTCCATAAATGTGTTAGAGACACACACTCATAGATTGAATCAACACAATTAGCTTTTTATATGTACGGGATATTGTTTTCTAACGCACCACCTACTTTCAATTTGAGAAACTGAAGTATACTGTGCATTACCATAAGTGTTTTGATGCATACCAGCCCGGGATACCAGCTTTCACAGCATTCAGGAAAAAGGTATTTTTCAGAACAGATTTTCTTCATTCCCTTGTTATATGCTCTATATCTACAGTTTCACCAGAATTAATTGTAAGTCATGCTACACTGTGGTTCAGCATAAATGTTCAGGAAAAAAGTGTTTCTCTGTACTGGTTTACAGGATGTCCTTGTTATATGGACAGTATCTAGAGGTACACCGGATTTGAAATTACAGAGATTCATTACAAAATTAAACAGTGAATCTCCGTCTATTCAACAGAATATTTTTATAGTGTACTGTAATGACACATTTAAGTGCCCGGGTGCTTCTTAATTCAATACACTTGTACCCCTGGCCTTCTTTAGATCACACTTTATTTGAATGCTGTTTTCAGTATTTCAGTGCCCCTGGCACTTATTCAAGACCAGCACTGAGACTCTGGCGCTTAGATAGTCTTTATGGATAACCAATGTTTTTAATTCAATACATGCCTTTTGCCTTTCTTGAACTGCCAAATTAATATGTTTTTGTTGGGCTTCCCGTTTGATCCTGAAAAAATAGAGAAGAAACCACATCAGTCATAACACCTGCTTAGTTCTTTATGAAATACAAAAAGTTATTTATAATAAGTCTGATGATCAACAGAGTGGATGGAACCCCAGTTATAAAGTCAATATCAAATCCCTCATTTATATGTCGAGTTAAGAGCCTCCTACTTATATGTTCAATTTATTAAATCCATCGTCTATAATGCATTTGCAACTTGATTTAATCAGGTGAATAGCCAATTTCTCTCTTCCTACTATACCTCGCTCCGTACCTTTGCAATTCATTTTTGTCTTTGTGCTTCTTAGCTAGACTCTTCATCTCCTCCCTGTTTTGGGCGTCGAGTTTCTTCTTCAGGTCTGTCACCTCCTTGTCGTGTATACTGTCTAAGGTCTTGAGCTGTGACTCCCTGCTCTGTGTTACTAAGGTGGCCAGGAGGTCGTTCATTTGGGGGTGGTACTTCATGTTAACGTCTAGCTCGGCTTTACACTGAGACTTGCACAAGTCCATGATGGCCTCCGACTGCTGCCGCTTCAGGTCACGGTGCTGGATGCAAAGAGTGGAGAGAAGTAGGGATTACTTTAGATGCATCTGAATTATCATGAGAATTATGATGATAATGACGTGTAGGTACCCCCTGAATCATTGTTTCTGTTGTTATGTTGATAACAATATTGCCCTAAAATAAATATCTCAAGTTAAATTATTCAGATAGGTTTAAAACTTTTTTTATGTGACATTAGAAATGATTTTATCATTGGTTATGTGACCAATTGGTACATGATCTACTTGGCAGTGTGATACCGGGTAAGGTCATCACACTGGGGGTGGGGGTGGGGGTGATACGAATGTAGTTGGTTAAATCTATGTGGTTGCCATATCCAACTTGAGATAAAATACATGCAAGTTCAGAAATTAACTATCATACATATTGAAAATCACCCGTTTATGTAAAGGACCTACCTTTCGGGTCTGCTCAGATATTAGATTAGTCATTTCATCTTGGTTTTTCTTGTCAACTTCACTCGTGGAACCATATTTGGACGCCCGCTTCACAGACTTGCGTTGAGTTTTCTCAACAGAGCCCTTACTTTTAACCTGGGACAGTAGGAGTTTTTCTTCTTGGAGGCCATGTAGCTCCTGCATACTGTTCCGTGCCTGTGAACAAGGGCAGTTATTAGGAAAGCAATTACTGGGGAATAGGGGCCTTTATTAATAGGAGGAAGCAAACAGACTCAACTACATTCTGTCAAGTACATTCCATGTTATAGGCCATACCATGCAGGAACAATAACCGGGGTGAAGAAAAATCCAAAAAATAACTCCAAATGCTGCTCACGGTCTTAAAAATGACAAGGAAATACAACAATTGGTGAATGAATGAATATAATAGTGATTATGACATAACGTGATGAAGGCACGAACAACTATGCGGAATTGACAAAAGACATCATGTGGCATATCTGGTTATAATAGGAAATAATCATCAATAACATTTTGGTAGGTACTTTACATTAGCGTACAATGATCTGGTTTTAAACCACCAGGTGTACTGACTGTGATCTCTATTGTAGGTAGGCTACAGGGAGTAAGGACTATATTTGCAGGTGTAGGTGTTTTACATTATGTTGTGTACCTTGCAGGCATGTAAGTAAATAACTGCGAAATTGGACAACGCAGCAGGCGATGAGAAAGTGAAGGTATAGATACAACAGACTCTTGTTAAAGGAAGCAGGAAGCAGCAGCAAGGTTAAGAGATTAGAGCTCAGGTGGAAACGTTAAAAGCAACAATGTCTAGAGCAATGCAGGTCTGTCCCTTGAAAATGGTGAAAGTGTCAGTTCAGAAACAAGGGAGGAAAGGAAGCTGAGCAACGGTCAACCAGGCAAAGGTCTACAGTGTCATACGTTATGTTTCATCAGTTTGAACAATGACAGAGTAGGCATAATAGGACAGCTGTTCATTGTAGTTTTACCTTTACTTAGGTTTTATCCATTTTGATACTACTCAGACTACCTGTAGAGGGATTTGTTTATGTCCATCATACGTTTGAAACTATATCATCTTATCATCATAATATCATCACATTTACAAATTACAGAGATCATCTGAGAGTGCTATGCCTCACTAAACTTCCTTTATTTCGAATATATTTTGCCTGAGTGTGTACAATTTATACTGATTGGAATTCTTTAGATGTGTAAGTGGTATACTGAACGTGGTTCGACGGAGATTTTGATATACTTTTATGGCTATTCCAATGGGTGATAACAAGAACAAATGATGCACAATAGTTACTTGACTGTCTGGTGGATCGGAACGACCTGAGCACTCCCAGCACTCGGTGAGCCTGGGTGAACAGACCCAGTCCAACCACCCTGGCTGTGGTTGCCGCTGAAACCATTAAATACTCACTCTAGTTAGACACAGGGGAGAAGGAGAGAGCATATGCCACATAACCTACGCCTTTAGCAACAACCAAGAAAGTTCTCAAGAAGCCAATAGAAACAGTTGTCAGGTCCAGTAAAATATGTAAATATACCGTGAATAAACTCTCTTCTTTTATCATAGTGGTAATTAGAAGATTAAGTAATAGTGGTCAAATTGGGAATATGGAGAATTACAAGCGCACTGAAATCTAAATGTCCTTTTCTTCATGACATGCATACCTGCTCATTATTTGCCTGGTGTTTGACATTATTGAAAATGGTTTGTATATACAACCAGGATCAGTTTCTAATGTTCCAACAGGTTCGAATTCCCCATTTAGGTGCTAATTCTGAAAATGATTTTCGCAGGTATTACACGCACAATATGTGCACTTAATTTGACGTGCACACAGGGTTATTCACGCATCCAAGGGCTCCCGTGCTCTACTGAAGCTCTAGGCAGCAGTCTATGCAATTAATGAAGCATTGCATGGTTCTATTCTACTGCTGTTCTACTGTTCTACTGACATGGAAAGACCCCTACAGTTCAGACTGATAAAAGACACATGTTATTTAGATGAAATGTGAAAGATACAGGTTAAGTAGATGGACAATCTATATTGTCTGCCACCGATATTATTATGTTAACAGTACTAAGTCTTATTTTCATCGTGGTTCTGTTAATTAATCAAACAATTACACATAAAGAGACAGGTATATGATAATTGTGTATAATCTACCTCTGTATTACATGTACTAGTGTTGGTGTAAAATGAAAAGTGGTATTTGTGTCTGTGTACTGTGTAGGCTAGACAGAACCTAGCTGACATCAATTGTGCAAAATATCCATAGTGTTTCTAATGACAGGTGCGTGAGTGTAAATAACAATATGACCTACCTATACATGTCACTTTACCTTTTGTTAGGCAGAGGCCATGAGACTTATCAGTAATGAGTTTGGGGACTAGGAGAGAACTAGTGTAATGGCCACGGCTACATCCAATTTGCTGGGGAGTGGAGCTGCTATCTCTATATACTGGGTGTGGGCTAGATAGGCTTACTGCAATCTAACTACCTCGAGACACCAAACGTTCCCACTAGGAGGATCCGACCAAGTAAAACTGACAGACAGAATGATCATGTTCTGACTTTTAAAGCAATCATTAACCAAAATCATTACTGAACAGAGTCTACTGGGGACTGGCTAATCTAATGCCAGCGCATTATGATTTAAACCACAGTAACACTTACAGTGATATATATCTTACTACCACTGATGTATTAGATCTCTGGTAAGAGACCTCCCAAAAACAATCAGTGGTCAGTCGGGAGAAGTTTTGAGAAGATCAGGGATAAGAGATAAGATAAGGGTCCAATTGAGGCCCTCCTACTTCTGACCCTTGGTTTACAAATCTCTCTATCTTTCATAAAGGAGTTGTTTCTTTTACTCAATTGGCAGTATTTTTTCTACACATCCTAAGGTTTAAAAATTCCTGATTTATTTTTCGATTTTTCTGTTCATTTTCCATCTAATCTGTCAATGATTTTGTGATTTTGAGAAATTTCTCTTATTTTCTATGACCCATATGTTTAGAGCCCCACTGCCCATGCCCACATCACCCTCCCGACTGGGGAGGTTTCAGAAACGACTGACGACTGACTGAAAAGGTATTTCAGTTAAGACAGGAGCTTAGAACAGGGTTTAGCTATTTGACAGGAGGGCATTTCTTAACAGTGTTAATGAGCATTGTTAAGAAATGCCCTGCAGAACCACTCACTTGTTCTCCCCAAATCGAACTTTCAAAGGTTGATAATTGGGCTAATGTAAAACTTATATTTAAACTATATTTATTGTTATGGGCATAATTTCACGTCTATACTCATAAGTCATGATCTACAGATTGAGTAACACATGTTAAACACAATTTGGGTAGTTCTTCTATGTAAGAGGACATACTGACTAATGCTAGGTTCTTTGCCATGGCACATGTCCTACTTGCTTATACAAAATGCATTTAAAGCATGAGATTAGAAAGAAAGGTTAGTCAGAACATGAGTCAATCCGCTTCAACATCAACTGAAAAGTAACTAAAAACCAATACAGTGTATCTAAACAATTTCAAATATCATTGCCAATAGCTATTTTGGGCATACCTATCTGCAATGTGTGCAACAGTAAAATTATATAATTTATATATACATGTGTACAAAACCCTTAAACCTCAAAATGAATCTAACTTTTCACTTGTAAATAAAGTCAAAGGGCCCATGGGTAAGTGAAAGCAAGGACTATCGATCATGTAAATATTTGAGCAGGCATGCTGAAAGAATAGCCGATGAGAGGAAGCACTGGCTATGTTTTCTTCTTGCCTGTTTACATGTATCCAAGAGACATAGATTCTTATCAGGACTGAGGAGTGTTCCGCTGTATCAGCTATTGGCAATGATCCATGAACGTGTACTGCAACAAGTGGCACAATCCTACAAACAACTGAAGGTGATGGAAGAATTAAACGACAAAGAAATAGGAATAAAATCGGGTTCTTGTCATCTCTCACTCTTTTTGTTTAGTTTCCTCTCGTCGATCTTTTTCTTTCTTTTATGTTAATAGATGAAAACCCCAATGTGCAAGGGTTGTTGGGGATAAGAGTTAGAAATGCTAAGTGCCTGTCTGGCGACCCACGCTGCATGGGAGTTATTTACTCACTCTACGAGAACTTCTGAAACCACAGAGAAAGTCCTGCACTCGGAGCCGAGACTGAGGGGGACCCTCCATATCCTCGTCGTCCGATAGAGGGGGCTGTCGTAGGGCCAGCGTCTTCGTGAGGGCACAAATGTCACAGCGTCAACAGAATAAGTATGGGTCCAAACAGCAAAACAGTAGGAAAAAAAAAAACAGAAGGAGGGGAAGGGTGGGATTGATAGCTGCATTATAATGTAATACATATACTGAGGTATAGTATATGTATATAAGACAGGGAGGAGGGCAGTTACAACAGTCGGGTGGCGGGCCTTACCGAGGCATGCTCTGCAGGGACAATTAAGCGTTTTACATTAGGTGGGAAAAGAGATGGGGATACATGTATGTAGGGATAGCTTAGTTTTTGTTGTTTTTGCTAGTGAGGTTTTCCAGCAGCAATAAGACGATTTTGGATTTAAGACATGGAAGTCATTCTCCTTTGTTAGTTACATAATGTGCGCCATTATGAAGCAGTAAGGAATGTGGGATTACTCTTTAAAACGTTAGTTGGTAGGAAACACATCCTTAAGTGCTAACCACAGGTTAATCTCCTTATTTGTCTATTCTCATTGTTATTGCGGAAGGTGTAACTTTCTTATTAGTTATTAGGGGTTGATATAATAAAATAGAGAAATACACCCAAAACTAGACAAAGCATGTTTATAAGTGAGGAGTGATTATTGGCTGTCATTGGGTTGGATATAACAGCCCGGACCAGAATGCAGTAGAAAAGTAGCACTAAATCAGTTGGGAAACAGTGTGGTGTGGCAGTAGTTATTCAGTGTGAAAGCAGCGTCAGAAACAGTATTGTATCAGCATCTACTGCTCAGTACCAGAGAACTTGCAGCATAGGTACAGTAGTAGCACAGTAGTATCAGCAGCATGCAAGCAGTATTGAATCAGTTGTCCCAATTATGTAAATTAGATGGCAGCAGTTGAACAGTATCTACTTATTCAATGCTGCATGACCATATATGGGACTGGGGCAGTGTTTAATCAGCACTACTGCATGACTGCTGCTATAGCAGTAGTTAAGCAGTAGATCATACTGAAAACTACTGCTGGGGGGCAGGTTGAAGCATAAAAGAAGCAGCCGGTGTTCTAGTACTGGCACTACAAATGCCTCTCTAGTTGGTCATTGCTGGATTTGAACTTGGGATCTTTGGATTACTCTACCCACACATTAGCCCACTCAGCCATCTCCACATCTGCTATGTGGAGCTGTCATTACTTCCTAGTACTGCATGCAACTCATGTAGGAGGGGGCTAGGGCAGTATTGATTCAGTAGTACTGGGTAACTCTTACCATATACCGTTATCTCCTGCGTAGAAGGCGCAGCTCGCGTAGAAGACGCACCCCCAACTCAGAGAAGGCCTTTTCATGTAGAAGGCGCACCTACCTCTTCTGGATCGATTTCTGGAAAACCCGCATATAAGGCGCCCCCCCCCCCAACTCACAGGGGGGCTGTTTTGTGTAGAAGGCACCCCCCCCTCCCCACCCACCTCTATGAGTTCAAGCTGTCATCGGCACACGGTCGACGTATTGCCCGTCGAGCAAATCTACACCGACCGGGCTGCTGCGCTGCTGGCTCTATGAGTTCAAGCTGTCATCGGCACACGGTCGGCTTGAACCCGCCGAGCGCGTCGACACCTCTTGGTCTGCTGCAGTGCTGGCTCTATGAGTTCAAGCTGTCATTGGCGCATGGTGGGCCTTATCCCCGGCAAGCGCGTAAACACCTCCCGGTCTGCCGCGGTGCTGGCTCTATGAGTTAAAACTGTCATCGGCACATGGGAGGTCTTAGCCCCGGCTAGCGCGTTGACACCTATTTTCTTTTTAATTCCCCCAAAGTACACAACTATACATGTTATGAACTCATAATTAATATTAGATTGATATATAAAGGTTAGCTATTGATTTTGGGGTGTTTTCCTTGGCCACATCAATCAGTCTCCCAATGGAAAGTCCGAAAAACCCGCGTATAAGGCGCACCCTAAACTCAAGGCAATGTCCCTCCCGCATATAAAACCCAGCAGCTGTTTGTTTGGCGTAGAAGACGCGCCTTCTATGAGGGAGATTACGGTATATAGAGTGCTGCTATAGTATAATGCCTTTCAGTTTACTGATGTTAAGGTGATGAGACAAGCAATTTGTAATTATCAATGATACATGTATATTATGTATACCCCATATTCCCTCGGTAAAATAAGAAGTTTTACTTCAACTTCCCTCCGGTACCCTACGGTAAGTTTCCCAAAATTCAAAAAAAAAAGTGTCATGATGGGGACCAAAAGAATACTTGATGATTCAGTATATTTGTGCCCTATATAAAGTCGGTGAGTAATTCCTCACTTTCATACACCCCAACATCCATGTGTATCCATTACTGACACTGGATAAGATATTCTTATGCAAAGGGGTGAAATATGCTTGTCTCCACAAACATTTTTACATTACTGAATCTTTTGATTGTGGTTCACAACCATGCTGACATTCACACTATGGACTGTCTTAGAAGTATCAGGTAAATAATCCATGAATGGACAGAGTCATACCAGTAGACGGTCAGTAGACTACTGCATCTATGCTGCTGCACAGAGTGTATAATTTCTGGTATCTATTAACATTCAGTTGAGAGTCAGTAGACTACTGATTCTAGCCTGAAATGCAGTGCATATTCAGTTGATAGTCAGTACACTACTGAGTCTAGACTGAAAATGCAGTGTAGAGCCAGCTGTTTTGGAAGTATTACAGCAGTACCTACTGCAATATGCAGTTGTTGATCAGCATCCTCTCAGTAGCCACTGATAGGAGAAGTAGATACTGCCTTCTGGTCCGGGTGACGTGTATTTCTTTCAAAACTACAACTGTCAGACAAAAATATCTGCACAATGCTTATCTCAATATTACTAGCACCTCATGCAGACTTCTACTTGTTTCTACAGAGTATTAGCCTAGGCTAATACTCCAGCCTAAATATGTGGCATCCGCAGGCACAGCCACTAATAGGAAATACAAACGAGCCAAATGCAATATTCATCTTAACTACAGATTCAATGGAGCCAGTATATCATTACCTTTATCTTAAAGCTTGGTATACCTTCCTATGCTGCTGTTAGTATGCTATGTAAATATATAATTAGATGTATGGCATTTCATTTGATCATTATTTACCTTGTCTTGCTTCTTGCGCAGTGCCTCAATATCCTTTTCTAGCTTCTGAGCCAGCTTGGTGTATTGTTTTTGTTCCTTTAGAGCGCTGAGGGTGGCCTGTTCCACGACGTCTGGGTCTGTGGATAGTGAGTGGCATTAAACTGGCATCTTTACTTAATATATGCACTTTAATAGGAGGAAAATGTCCCAATAATCTTGAAATTAGAACTCGTTAGAACTATAACACTCTTACACTAATGTGGATATGTTATCAATATGTTTACATGGGCTTGTGTATATACCAATGCATATTAGATCTGAATCATTTGCTGGAAATACAAAGGCTCATAAAACACCACTGGTCACATATTTATGTACTCCTATTATGTCTATAATGCAGTTATTTGCTGTGTTGTCAGCGGCATTTGTCAGGAATTATACAGGCCCTCGAGTATATATCCCATATAACTTGCACTATTCATAATTTAAATGATTATTAAGCTTATTTTTACGACCATGGTGATACATGTAAAAGGAAACATCTCTTTACCAATTCTTCAAGAAATATTTAAAGAATGCTATTGGCAATAGAACAAAATAACTGATGGACGTTTAGTAGGCTGTCACCTCAAAACTTTCTAAAATTCATATGATCGAGCGCTGTTAGAACCTACAATGGCAAACTTAAACACTCACTATACTCTAACAATACACACCTAATACTAAATAGGTGATACCTTCAATGTTTGTCAAACCAAAATTGAAAACCCTCCGGATGCTTTGCTGCTGCACTGGCCAGCCATTTTCATTTCTTACCTTTTAGTCTTGTTGTCTGTGCAACATCTATTTTCTCGGGTTTTGAAGGACCATTTTCTGAGCTGATAGCATGCAGAGGACTCCCGGGTAGGCTGGTACTTTTGGGTGCAGAGGGCGCCACAGTGGGCCCTGTACGTTAGACACACATGCAACAACACACATTGAGTATAACGATACGACTGAGTTAACCAGATATATATAGGCGACACGGACGCCGAGATGGACGCTGTGCCGTCATCTCAAGTGTCTGGATGTGAACGTGTTCATTTGAATGTCCTTGCAGTCTCACCATTTCAGAATTTGTGTCATACTATTGTCCCACCATACAAACATACTACCAATAGAGGGGTGGTGGTATTCTTCATAATAACGACTAAATCTTGTGGATAGTTTGCCTGCAATTGACTATCCTCTCTTATCCTGCTGAAAAGGGCTATCTACTTCGATTCCACCATTTCCCTAAGAGCATTGGGAGCATTGCTTTTTTCTGTAACTGATTTGTGAAACATTCATAAGATGTGACGTGCGCCTGCTCTATAAGAGGCATTTGCTGCAACCCTCTCCCACTTTAAAATGCTCCTTCACAAATGTTGGGTGAAAGTTGGACTATATATACACTTCACCAATAGTTTTGACGTTTCTTGCAGGTGAGACTACATGGGCATTCAATTTATAGTGTTAATGTGTGGGCTCCGGACTGTGATATAAGAGCAACCTTGTTTAGGCACAGTATACAAGCACGACTGGATGAGAGACCTACAAGAAAGGAGGCCAAATGGGATGTTAGTAATGTAGCACACGGATAGGATGACCTCAACACTGCTCCGAGGGTGCACAACGGACCCCGGGTTTTTTTTCTGACACAGGTGTGCGTCTGGACCTCTGACATCCCTTACCCTTGCTTAGAGGGATTTTCTTGAAAAGTGACCCTTGCTTAGAGGGATTTTTGTGACAATGTACCCCTATTTCGAGAAGATTTGATTAAAAAAAAATGACACATAATTTTTTTTCTCTCAAAAGCTGACCCTTGGTTAGAGGGATTTTGGAACAAAAGTGTCCCTTTTTTGAGCAAATTGGTCAAAAAAGTGACGCACACGATGACTTTTGGCCAAAACAGACCCTTGCTTAGAGGGATTTTGCTCAAAAAGTACCCTTGCCAGCCGCACACATGTGTATCCACTGAAAACATGGGAGATCCAAAACTAGTCAGCGGTGACCACTTTAGGTCCTCAAGTTGACGATACCTAAAACTACAGCTTTAGGTATAGTCAAAATGATGACTTTAGGTCGTCATCCTGACGACCTGAGTCATCAGGATGACAATACTGACAGTACTCAGTTGTCATATTGAAGACTCAGGTTGTCATCCTGACGACCTAAAGTCGTCATTTTGACTACCTAAAGTTGTAGTTTTAGGTATCGTCAATTTGAGGACCTAAAGTGGTCACCGCTGACTAGTTTCGGATCTTCCATGTTTTCAGTGTCTCCAACATATGAAGTGTCCCCCCTCCGGCAACGGACAATAGGGATTCTCAACGTTAGTCCCAATACAACATGGCCAATATAAGACTGGAGGTTAGGACAGGTATAGAAGCGTGGTTGCAAAATGTTTGTGTGTGTTTTTTTTTTTCAGTAAGAGTTAAACGAAAAGTTAACTGCTATTGAAAGGAGCAAAATGGCATGCGATGCAGGGTTAGACAGCCTACAAAATTATTTCTCATCACAGCACATAAGGAAAACACGTTATCCTTCATCAAAGTTTCATTGCCTTGGTGATGAGAAACATTTTTGGTGGTTTTACTAAAGCCAAAAGCGCAAGCTGCTCAAGCCATGGTATGCATACGTTCCTTTAACATGCAGATACTTAACTTTTAGTAAAGGAAGAAGTAAAAATCAATATGGGCCCATTACGAATGGGCCATTACGAATCAGTATTCAATGGGTTCTGGCAAAAAACAACCAACAAGCAGTGCTATGGGTAAGTTTGGATGATGCGTGCTGTACAGCTATTCAATTGGGATTACAAAACAATGAGAACACAATCTACAAAATAGAAATAAAAGAAAATGATATTGCTTGGATGGATCTACAAACCATTCAATCGTGAGTTGGCGGCTATGAGACCATTCTCGGCCACTGCAGTGGATACGGATGATTGCATTCGTGACATCGGTGGAACAGAACCTGCCGGAATCAAACTCGGCAGTGTGAAAAGAAAGAATGGAAGGCAAAACCAAAAAACTGTAAACAATGCCAGGGAGATGGTAAACTGCAGAGGAGCGGCAACGGGTAGAGTGGTGATGCTGAGGGAAAAAGGTGGAGGGAGGCAGACATTGAAAGGTATGGAGGCTAATCTATTAACCTGATCAGAGTGCAGAATGTACACGGTTGTACAGGATCTAAGCAGCGCTGTAAAACCCAAAGTCCACAGGAAGTCTCTGTCGTTGCCTAGACAAATCCTACAGAGCTGACCAATTAAGGCGCTGTGGACTATGGGCTTAATTAAAGGGGCATGGGAGCAGGAGGCCAAGTGTCTGACGGTAAGGGACTTGGAGGTTTAAGATTAAGTTCTTAAATGTCTGGAGTGCCTCTCCTGAGACAAATGGCAATTCTGAAACATGTATTAATCTTCATCAACGGTGCAATATACTACCAGTAATATATTTTTCTACCCATTAAGATCAATCCAAGATACAAGTCATTATGGCTACATTTACTTAGTGTAGCTGTGAATACTTCCCTAATTTGTTTTATCACGAATGCACAATTTTCATATACCAATATTATAACATGTCAAATTGTTATCACATTTACATAGACTTGTAAGAATAAAAGCTGCATACGCTAACCAGATACGCCTTTCACATATAACTGCTTAACCAGTGCCAAGAATGGACAGTGATATCAAAAGATACACGACAGGTCAATAATTTTACCATCATGTTGGATGGCATAAGAAATATCAACCTTACATCATATGAATTATCTAGATGTAAGTTGCTGAATTTCATTCACATCCAAATCTTTACTACAACATACATGAAGCTTCAACTTTAAACACACTTTCAATAGGCCTCATTTTATCTGTAAACCTCAGGAAAATTTCCACAGGCTGACAATAATACAACATGGCTAAATGTGTGGATTGTTAAATAGTGAAAAAGCTTATCATATACATGCAAACTCCGAACGAGAAATAAACCGAGTCTTAAACTGAACAGATTTGTTTCTTGTAAGTGCCTTGAAAATAGAGCTCCCCCCCCAGAAAAATGGTGAATATTGATAAGCCAAATGATGCATTCATGTGCTTTTTGAGGATGGGGATACCGTCTCGACAAATCAAAAAGAAAGACCCTGGCAGATCTTTGAGAAACGAAGAAAACCGAAAAATAAGAGTTTCTGTGTATGTTATCAGTAATGTAGTCATCTGGAATGACCTTACTTTGAGACCGTTATAAAGCTCGTTCAACTCGAGAATTGAAATAAAAAAATGCTCAGCACCCCAATAAAAAAAAGAGAAAATCGCCTTTTGATATCATTATATATAGTACCTTGTGATGACAGCGCAGTGTTTTTGAATGAACCAAGGAAGGCAAACTGAATTCATAAAAAAACTGCATATAAAAATAGCAGACTAACGGAACTGTTACAAGCTTTACCCTACCAAACAATGTAAGCAATTCTTTATGAACAGCAAACCAACTTAAAACTGAAAGGCTTACATGCACAAATTAACACAAACATACTAACTCGCGTATGTAAATTTACCTTAACATATTGTGACTCATCACAATATAAATAGATCAGTAATACTAATATTTAAAATTATTGCTAACAACAAAGACCTCATGTTCTAGCACTGGATTGGTTAATATTACCAAACGCAACAACTCAGCTTGAAATATTAACAAGCGCAACACATGGGTGAGAAGCACGCACCTGTGGCCTGTGTTGTTTGGCCCAAAGCTGAAATTATCAAGGATAAAGTAGGTGACTGGACCATTCCCTTATAAAGCATTATTCAGAATATGCAAGCGTTGAATGATGAAAAAGAGACACAGACTAAATTGCTTAGAATAAAGGTAATTATTTATAAAGAAAGTCAACTTGTTGGATATCCCGCCAAATAGGAACCTAAAATGTAGGGTGGCTACTTCTGCTCAAGTTGGTAGGCAGCATTCAGAATAAATAATTCATTATATAGATCATTAGTATTATAGAGGGAAATAATAGGTTTAAACAAAAGTAATCATCTGAGGAAGGGGTTATTCTCGAATTGTGTGTAAATGATAGCCATCCTTAGTTAGCCAGTGGATAGCAAAGAATCAGCTGTACCAAGCGTGAACCTTTAGGATTCGGGACAGCTGTACATCCATTCATAATATGATTTTTACCTGGATGATAAAACTTAAAGATGAAGGAACAGCGATAAAGTAGATCGACTTGAGAGTAAAAATGCATCGCTAAATGAAATGCCAAAATTGGAACACCTATGACGACTTTCTTCTCTCGTCTAAAGAGAATTTCTAATAAGTATCCAAAGAAACGTCTCCCCTAACATACTTCTCCTGTCCCTAGCCCAGATAGTAGTTTCATGTATAGTGGGACAAAGATTACCCACCTGGTCCGGAACCCTGGGGAAGTGGAGGCACGGTGCTTTCTGCTTTTTCACTAGGAGTATTCACACTGCCTACCCGGCTGAGTGTCTGTGCTGAGTCGCCCCCGCTCTTCTTGGACACGAGCGATTGATTTCGTGTGCGGGAGATACCTTCGTCCTTTTTAGCTGGGGCGGCCCGTGTCTCAGCCGGTTCTTCGTCCTGAAAATAGCCAAAGGACTCCTGTTATGGTATAGACATTTCAACAGATCATCTAACCCACTCTTGAGAGCAACTCCACAAGGTTTCCTCCATTGGCTGATGGTCATTGACCACACTCGTGGTCAGAAAGACACAGGTCAAAGAGTGTGGAACTTTGATGAGGTAAAATGGCCAAGGAATACCATGAATGTATTAAGTTTGTTTTTATAGGAAAATGTGTATTTTTCATTGTTTCCAATGTTCATAGGATGGTCAGTTCATTTGAGAAGAGTTGTTGTTTATACATGATTTGTACCTTGTTTCTCGTATTTGTAATTCACTATACCGATGGGCAGTATGACATGTATATATACCTATGTTAAGCTTTGAAACTACTTTCCGTTTAGAATTTGTATCCGCAACAGGGGTTGATATTTTCCCAAAAGACAATGATCTATTTGTATACATTGAAAAGACAGAATACAATGTGTTCATAACATTTGACATACTACAAGAGGAATACAGCGAACTGTGTTGCTACAGAGGAAAATGTACAGACGTTCACCATTTTAATGGATACTATTCCTCATGTTTTACTCTTCTCAATATGCCAGAAAGCATAAAAAGATTTGTTGGTTCAAAAATCAAAATACACCCAAAAGCATTAGTGTGGCTGAGTAAGCAGGATCACAAGGCTATCCTTTAGTATTGTCATCTTCTCGACCTTCCTTTAAGAGAAAACAGCCGATGTCCCATCCGCAATCAAAGGCCTCAACAGATGACAGCTTCAAGACAACATGGATGTACACCTTGTGCAGTGATTGTGAGACTGTGCTACATGACTATAACAGTTGTGTGTAGACATTTATATGTACTCTGAGGACACGTCCACCACCACGTTCTGTATGCACTTACTATGCTATCTCTACTGAAACTACTATTGGTACTGCTGGCTCCAAGCCTCATCAACATCTGTAAATAAACATAAACAGGAGAACCAAAACGCCAAACAAAATATCATGTCAAGTACTACTGTGGGATAATGTAGACTAAGAATGTGAAAATATAAACTATTAAGGCGTGTAGTGTATTCATTTTCACAACCTTTCATTTTTTCCCTAAAACTGTACTTTACAGCCTAATGTAGACTAAATGAGTTATACAACATAAATATTATCCATATAACTACAAACAGGAACAACATGTAAATTGACTTTTGTCATGTTACAGTACGCGGAGGGCGTGATGGTACGCAGTGACTGTACAGAAACTATGGCAGGGCTGCCTGGGGAGAAGCTACACAATCCCAGGGTGCTTTTGATCACACGATTCCCTTCTTCACCACCCACAGTAAATCATTGCTCCGTATCCTCTAATTATGAGCCTTATATCATGTGTTGATTTCAATTTGTCAAGAGTGACATTGTATGCTTTCTTACTACTACATCCTGTGTAAGGAAGCCTTATGTACAGAATGCTACATTGTTAAAATACGCGCGTCTTGGCAACCTACAGAGTAGGCTGATAATCCATTTGAATTAGCTATATGCCTTTGTGTATGTACGTTGACGTATATAAACTCACACTTTGAATTCAGTTTGATCGATAAAAGACATGTAACCCAATAATTGTGTTTAATATGATGGACTAGGTTGTATGCACGAAGAAACCCATTGCATATTCTATTCATTGATATCCCCTTTTGGTTTGGGTGAATGTTCATGTAATATACATATCATGCATATTCTAATTTGATATACCTAAAAATAGAATCTACCACATATGGCAATATTGTATATTTTTTGGATCCTATTGCAGAATTTCTGATAGCACAGGGTCACGACCCTGTGGCCACCACAAAGTCTGCAGTGTGATCTAAGGCAGCTAGGGTATGGGTTAAGATGGGTAATGTAATATTGCAGGGGTAGGTTGGTATAAAGGGGTAGAAATCTGCTGATGGAATTATCTATGATATCAATGATTATTTTCTAAAATAGAAGAAGATGGCGTCATGACCGGGGATAGGAGGCCACTCTAGCTAACTGTACCTATTGCTCTACTTGGTAAAATTAACCGCCTATGCATTCTGCAGGTCTTGTCTACTCAGCATCTTAAGTCTTCAATAACCTACCTTGGACTTAGCTTTTGCTGGAAGAGGTTTGATTTCCTTAGTTTGCTGTAAATGGTATAATTGTGTAATCATGACGTTTGGTGGAGTCATTTTGGATGTATTATGTGAGCATAATGTATGATGTTGTTGGAGGTTGCTATGATTATGAGGAGTTGTTATATACTAAGATGTGGGTGTCAGTACACAGGTATGGTCTATAGTAGAGTATCTACATCAATTTGATACTCCACTATGCGATACTATGTTTGTCACAATGGTGATTATCCAGTGTAGTGTCAAAGTTGTAGAACATGATACTTTGTTATAACTGAAAATAGGGCTGTTGACATCAAACAGAAAGTCTTTCAAACACACCGCTGCTTAAACCAGCAATGACTTGAAGTAATATTTATATAACATTATGAATTAGTGATGAAGCTATGTTGAATAAATAATTACTGCTAGGTATATAAACATTACATTTGCTGTCAATGTGTCTGATGTTCTGATATATTTATATCTTAACAATTAATATCCCAACATGTAGAGACTCACCGGGGCATCAAAGTCTTCTTCCAGCACTGCTAATTGCTCTGAGTGTTTCTCTAGAGCAGATTGATAGGCAATGGGATTTGCTAATGCAGCAGCAAAATCTGAAAGTCAAGAGAACCACCAAATATATTGAAACGTCCTTACAATGTGCAATTGTAATGTTTCATTACCAATTCAATATTCTTAACATCACATGGATGACTATAATCTATGTTAAGATGATTCTATCATTTGATAACCATTTTAGCATGACATTATCACAAATTCGTTAGACGGAAATTTACCTGCAAATGCATCGGGAACGTAGTCTTTGACCTTGATGTGGACGAATAATGTAGCTAGGTTTTGCGGCTGATTGAGTTCATTTCTCAAGCCAATGTGTCGGTATCCTGCAGGATGGTAGAGAAAATTGGTATTTTGACATAAGACCTATCCATGCCATTCCTAAAAGACGTTAATATCAGGTTGCCTTTCACAACCACCGACATCAGGAGTATCAAGGAAATTCTCTCATTTGCACGCCTTTGCAATGGACAGTAGCAACCTAAGACAATATAATGGCTTTCTGCGATGCCTTTACTACTTCAAGTAACAGCGACTTGTGTAATAGAGAAACGCAATTGTGTTTTAAACAGTGAATAAATTATGTGGAATTCTAACTATATGATTTATCCTCGGGGGAGGGGTCATTTTGTTAACATGATACATAAACACTATACTGACAATAAGATTCGTTGGTTTTGCAAGGCTGGCTCCTAAAGATCAGAATGGTGCAGCATGTTTACAAATGAACGAGAAGGTTTCAGGCACTATGTTATCATTAACAGATTTATGAGTACATTCATGTACCGGGGTATGAACCCTTCACTGTCTCATTGGGTTAATTCCTATGTATTATTGGTGTAGACCTACCTGGTCGTAGTCCTTCTACAGGGAGTACTCGATGTCCCAATAGTTTGCCGTTCTCTTCACATACAGCAATACGTAGAGTAGCTAGGTTTGGTAGCACCACCTGCACAACAAACACAAATTTACCATGAATTATGTCCACAAAGTCAACCTATATCTGCGACACCAGTAAAATTACATGTAGTTATTTCTAATACCCGTTCTTTACTGACTAAAGACGAACCTCTCATAAGCAACACATTTTGATAAGACTGCTTTTCGCTATTACCGGTAATTAAGATTTCAGTTAAATACCATTTCAATCTCAATATTCTTTTTACGGTGTTGTGTCTAAAGAGAGGCGTAAGAAGAACATTTTTATTGGGGCCAATTATTCGTTTCAGGGAAAATAGGTTCTAAAGAATCTTATAGGGGACATTCCCAATAATATGGGGGCGGGGCATCCCAGGCTATGTCTTTTCCTGAATATCTTGCATAATTGAAAATGCCTTGATGGAGGAAGAGGGGCTTTAAGTTTAATTCGTTCACAATCTTTATGCTCACCTTTTTGAAAATAAATGGTGCTTCATCCCATACTGGAGAAATACCATTGTTCGGTACAGTTTTTGTCCGGAATCTTTTCCTGACTGTGTCAGCTGGTAAACCATACATGTCCACCTCTACATAAGCACCTACCCGCTTGTCTGTTAAGAATTGTGCGGATAAAACCTGGGAAAAAAAACAAAGGGAGAAAGGATTAGGACGAGTATGTATACAGTTAACAAGACAAGTCAGCATCAGACTAAGTTTTTCATTTGAGCGCAACAGGTTTAGGGTTTTACTAAATGGACGGGACAAAATATATCAGGGTGGCCCTATGTAAGTAATAAGGAATGCAGGTTTGTATTGTGGCAGAACCGGGCATTTTACTCTGTGTAAGTAGTATAGCGTATCGGTGATTTGGCCCAGTTACAGCAGTACTACAGTGTATAGTGGATTGCATATTTGCACCAGTTACAGAGGTGTTAATGTAAGCCAGGACTGCTCGATGATAATGGATTGGGGCTTGCACCAGTTCCAGTAGTGTCAAAACAAGCAAGTATTGCTCTTTGCAAGTAGTACTCTGGATCGGGTATTTGCACCAGTTACAGCACCGACAGACCAAACCAGTGTAAGTAGTATGCAGGGAGGAATGTGACTGGGCTCAATTCCGGCCGGTTTTGTAAAGTAATCTAGGGGAAAGTTGCTTAATTTGGACCCTCTATGAACCTTTTCCTGTCCAGTGATTATCTCTATGAATTTGAATGTAAAATTTATACACTTTGCAAGGGTACCTTATAGTTTTCTGGTGATAGCATAAAAATCTAGGAATTTGAATTTCTCTAGGGTGTGCAATTAAAAAACAAAGCCTAATGGTCCAATTTAGGCACCTGGTTGACTAAATTGGACCAGTTGATATCCTAAATCAGACCAATGTGCATTATTGTTCTCTATTTCCTTATATTTTCGTTATATTGAAAAAAAATATATAAAACTAGTGAACTTTTAATACATGATATCACATGTCCTCTTGTTATTTCCATCAATATCATGTGAATTTGCTCCATACTGGAGTAAGAAAAAGGTTACACTTTGATTCAATTTAGAAAACTAGGTCTGGGCCCCACCGAGTGGTCCAATTTAGGCAACTAAATTGGATCCAATATTACAACTATGGTCCAATTTAGGCAACTCAAGCTGGTCCAATTTAGGCAACTTTTCATCTTTCTCATTGATAGTTTGTTTTCTAAAACATGACAATGGTTTTTATTAAATTTCATTTTAGTCTAAAAGTATATGACATCTAAAAATCTGAAAAGATTTTAAACAAAAAAATGTTGCCTAGCAACCAGGAGGGCTTAAGTTAGCAGTGATGCAAATAAGATCAAGAGTCCAAAAAACATTTTTCACAGAAAATGTGCATAAAATAACAGAAAAATTAAATTTCTGGAAGTTATTAGGAACTTAAGTGATATTAACTAAAAATGGCAGCATTGAAACCTAGTTCCTATTACTGCCACTAGGGGATACAAGGGTGGTCCAATTTAGGAGCCAGTCCAAATTAGGCAACCTTACCCTATGGGACGTTGACACCTAAATCCAAATCAGGAAAAGGTCTAAAGATTTCCAAATCTGTATAAAAGGGGTGTCAAAGCAAACCAGTGCGATGCTGTGTAATTGGCGTATTGAGTCTGGGATCTGTCTAAGGTAGAGCAGTGACAAAACAAACCAGTGCGGATTGGAGATTTGCTCCATTTATAGCAGTGTCAAAGCAAAACTGTGTAAGTAGTATAGTGGAATGCGGATTTGTCTCGGTTACAGGAATGAAACAGAAGGGCAATGAGACCCTGTATAAGTAGTATACTGAATTGGAGATTTGCTCCAGTTACAACAGTTTCAAAGCAAACTGGTACGGTACTGTTTAAGTGTAAGTAGTATAGTGGAATGGTTATTTGTCTCAGTTACAGGAGTAAAACAGCAAGGCAGTGAGACTGTGTAAGTAGTATATTGGATAGGAGATTTGCTCCATTTACAGGATTCTCAAAGCAAAACTGTGTAAGTAGTATAGTGGAATGGGGGTTTGTCTAAGTTACAGAAATGAAACAGCAAGGCAGTGAATCTCTGTGTTAGTAGTATACTGGATTGTTCCAGTTATAGCAGTGGTAAAGCAAACCAGGTTAAGTACTACAGTGGATTGGAGATTTATCTCAGAACTGTTACAAAGCAATCTAGTGTGGCCATAATTATGTTGATCTATAGCATCATGGATCGGGGATTAGGACCAGTTGCAGCACTGACAAATTAAGGTTATTCTGTGTATAGTGAATTGGGGGTATGCTTCAGTTATATTTACTGTAAAGTAAGTCAGTAGGGTTCTAAGAAAGTAATATAGTGCACTTGGGATCGTTTCACTTATACAAGAGATATATGAATGTCAGTATGGCTTCGTGTAAGTAGTACAGTGAATGACTAGCATAACTGAATGCAAGTCTGTTTCACTTACAGCATATCACAAATGAGTCAGTAAGGCCAAATGATGCATGGAATATGATAATCATGTGTGGTTATACTGGTATGAACCTGGCTGGAGCTATACACGTGCCTCCCCCAGTAGGGAGTCACTGGTGTCAAGATAGACAATAGACCTTGGCTCCACCTACTGGAGGTTCTGGAAGCACAGCTGTTGCATGACTCTAACAATGGATGCATAACGCCTGAGCTCCACTAGCGTCACAGCTGCGGCAGCGTTACCTGCAGCACACATTATTCTTTGCGCTGAGTGTTATTGTTTACCTTATATAGTGATTGAAGTATCTTCTTTTCAGTAGCAGTGTCCTCAATGCAAGATGTAAACAATAACAGACAAAACAAAGGAAAGTGGAGCCCTAGGCTTAAGGCCTCCTAACAGAGACAGGTGAACACGGTGGATATCTAAATTGGTTTTTATTGCAGGACATCTGTTGTGCCTGGGTCACAAGTACACAGAATAAACACCTTAAAACCTTAGCCATGCGTTGGTATTACGTACTATGACTTTATATCTATGATATGTTTATAGAAACATAATATTGTATGTGTCATGTTACCCGAGTTTGAGTCTGGTGTTCAGTGATCAGGACCAGAAAAATCGCAGCCTCACTAGAGGATTCGTTTTGAAGACAAACACCTTAAAATATTTACTTACTCTAAATTCTACTGTCCCTGCAATAATGCCATCTACTGTAGACTCAGCAAATGGGTCGAATGTCCTGTCTTTCCTACGCATGAAATCTGGTTTGAGAATGTAGCCACTCCGACCATTGTATTCAAAGATACCCAGATTTAACATCATGGCCAAGTCTAGGAAAACAAAAGAAGCATCGTATCAGATTATCATTAAGATTTCATCTAAAAAGCAATGAAATACTTGTCTGTAGGCTATATACATATGCCATCAATAATAAAATTGTACAAAATCTGTTTCTCAAATTAACTGGCTTATCTATATACAATAACAATTACCTAGTGTTTGGAAGTTAAGTGCCACGAGTTGACAACCAGCATTCCAGAAGATCTAAAGAAAGATAACAATAACGGTATATGGTAAGAGGAAAAAGTACACTCAAACATGTATTACATCTTTAGGAGAAGACTCACTAGATTGTTTCAATAGTTTTCAATATGAAAAAATGAATGTTACAATTGTTGAAACCAGACCTCATTTTTTAATGGGCCATGGTGATCATTCTGGGGTTACAATACTTGTTCATGGATCATGGAAACTTTCGCTTTGTATGTCATTAATGTCTTCTATAATGTCTTATATTTAAGATTGGACTACTTCGGTTCCGCTTTGACAGGGATTAAGGATGACTTAAAAATAAAGAAGATAATGATACTTGCCTGTGGCATATAATTACTGGAATCTACACGTGTTCCTTTAGGGTATATTCTGCTGATTTGCCGTTTGTTATAACTGTGCATTGGTTAAGGAAATCAAGTGATTTGTAATTGGAATTAAATAAAACCATAGTGTTGTAAATTTTAATACAACAGTAGAGAATAGTCCTGTTAGACATGGCGCGGCGACTTGTAATCTTGTGTCTAGTTTCAGTTGGTGAGACAGATAGGGCATACTATCATCTAGGCTTTTGGTAATATATAGCACAAATTCAACCTGAACTACCCACTGCAGCTAAGTACTAATAGTCTGTAGACTGTCCATTCTGCATGTACCTCACTCAGCTGCCACAGGGACCTGTCTTATTCAATGTTCAATGCCATAGTCAACAGGTGTGTCATTGTGAGTGTACACTGTCTCAGACTGCCAGGAGCCTGCTCTGCCCCCCCGCCCCCCCCCCACACACACACCCAACTGCCAATCACTTGTAATAGTCTGTACCTGTCACAGGCAGTGGTCAGCAAACCGGCAAGATCACTCCACCTCTCTGTAGAGGGGGAGCACAGTGTAAGTACCTCAGTGTACATACATGTTTTCAGTGTTCCACAAAATCGTTTATATAATGAAAGGAGTAATCAAATTAATCTTTCATCACCAATAGTAGATACATATTCTGAGATAGCATTATTTCAATATAAACTAAAAGTTTTACACAGAAAAGAATGTAGCAGTTCCACAAGGTGGCCTTACACTTCAACCTCCTCTGATTTACAAAAATCCACACATGGCAACACACACTTCAGCACTGATTTCTCCATAGAGATCTTTGACAGTGAATACTTTGTTCAAATACAGAAAATATGATCCAATTGTACAATAACCCACTGAGATGAAACCTGTACTACATATATATATAGTAGTTTCAAAACGAACAATTCTAAAACAAAGGCTACAGGGATGCATTTCTGAATCTTAAAATGCTCTAATGCTAATCTGCCATAGGGCTCCAAATGATGAAATGTCTTATCTGCGAATAAAATCAAAAGTATGAGATATATTCTGAAAATTCCTTCACTGATAAGTAAAGTACACACACTGTTGTTATTACATTAGAATAGTGAGCAGGAATAGTCCATAGCAGAGGAGCCACAAACAAAAATAGATTTCAAGGCCTCCCTATCCCTTACACCATGGCGACTGTGAACCATACACTAGCCTACTCATCTCACGAGTAGTACTCACTAGTCGCCGCGCTAATAATTCTTGACTTAACTTGTAAAAGAAAGCATTTTACTCCCGTATAAAACATGTTGATTCTAAAGTTGCCCTGGTGATATTGATATTGTGAAATGACAGTGTATAACAGCTACAATATATAAATGAACGTCACCGCTTATTTATATTTCAAAAGCCCTACTTCTGAATGACTTCCACGGTTGATGATCCATTACCAGACCTAATCATATCAAGGATACTTTACAAATTCTACAGGGTTTTCTTTTAGTAGGGCGGTAGCATGTGTTTCCACAAATGACGAGCATTCATAACTCCGGTTCCTCTCTGAAATTTGTGAAAAGTTGCCATCAGTCACATCAAAATGTAGGCTAATACAATAGTCAGCATACATGGCAGTAAGCGTCAGCCAATTATTGTTATAAAGAAATGTAGAGAGGTTTCAATATCTCAAGGTATAAGGGATATATTATATAGTAAAGAGGTGGTGTGCAGTCTATAGTATACTGACCTCTATCATTGAATTTCAGCAAGGCTTGATATGTAATTACATAATGTTAACAGATGTTAGTGTGAATTATGTTGCTTAAATTGCTTCAAACGGCATATCTAATGCATAAATTTATTCACATATCCTAGAATTCTAGAGTTAGAATTTGCTTCTATTTTCCATCCGTCATATCTATGATAACTTCCAAAATGTATACTTACTATCTGCAACTTCAAAACTATGGAAATGAACCGGTTGTACATAATTTACAAGAGCAGACATCTCCATTCCTGCTTCAGCCTCCTGTCCCGCTGTACCCTAAAAGGAACCATAATTTCATCATTTATGTTTCATGACAATTCACCACTGGTATGTGTTCTATGCATGTTATATCATTAGTGTTCAGAAATGTTAAAGAACAATAAATGGAATTCGAACATTACTGTTGATACACAAAATAATGGGATTCATGGTCCAAATTTAATGTCCTCTATTGTACCTTATCATCTTTGAGTCCTCCCTCTTTATTCTTATCTTCATCATCTTCATCCTCACTCTCCAGCTCTGAGTCTGAGCTGCTTAGTTCTGCTGCGTCCGGCTGCATCATGCCGTCCACTCCCTCTGTCTTTATCTCCTCACCCAAACCTTCATCCTCTCCTTCAGCCTTTGTACCATCTGCTGCCAGCTTGGCCTGTTTTTTAGCTAAACACACAAGGGGAAAACGCATTGGTTAAAAAGAAATTAAGACAACAGTAGAAGTCATGACCACTAGTATTTATCTAAATGATAAGTTTACAATTCTCATATATTTGCTTATTTACGAAGTCATTTAGTTTTATTTTATATAGAAATCATTATGTTGATGGCGGCTGAGATAATACATTTCTTCCCAGCCCATAGGTTTTAATTTCTTGTCATTCTTCTTTTGTTTAAAGTTATTTTCTGTCCAATAAGTATACAGTACAGGGAGCCCAAAAGGGAATTTGTTTTAGTAAGACCTTATTCTATTTTCCACACTACATGTAGTTGTCTTATTCACAAATGGTTTATTGTAGCAATAAGTGGACGTTCAAATATCAATAAAATTGAGGAGTAATTGGAGAATAAACATACAAAAATCACTTGTAATTACACAACATCATAGAGTGTTCATGAATGGAACTGTGACGAGTAAGGTACGTACAGCTTATTACTGTGTTAGTATCAGGACTGTACCTTTTCAAGTAAAGCATGTCATACGAAAGAATCAAAATTGAACCAAATATAATCGACCATAAAACAGGAATAAAGTTACCCGAACAATACAACTCAACGAGGCAAGTACATACTGATGCATATGTGCAAATAAATCATAACATAAGAAAAACAAGGCATGTTGTACGTGTCTTTTCTTTCAGCAGAGTATGCACGTTATAGTCAAAGTGGTTATGAGTCGATATGTTAACCTATGTCATTATAGCAACTGTGCCTGCGTATTCAGAAGGAGAACGACAGGTTCCTAAGAAGAATCGACTGCGGGGTTCTAGGGAGTAGCACTAAGAAACCTACTTGCGGCTATTTCGTGTTTCTGATTTTGACAGGAGCTACTTCATATCTTGTTACTAGAGTGTGCAATTCAATAAATGGTGATTTTATTGTTTTAATATAATTTAGAATGTCTACATATACATTGATGGGCCTTAGGATTAATGTGCTTATACCAGGTCATGAAATTATTTAGAAAATTAGATATGGTCAAAATGGGGGTTTAATATCATAGCTTCAGGGGTGGTTCGCTCTATTATTAAACTTTTGTTTTGCGAGTTGCCACATCTAGTTCATCTATTTAATAAATGTTCCTAAGTAAATTGTAAATTTGAAAGCTGTTTCAAAGTGTTAAAGGTTGAAGTTTTTCATCATTTTCATTTGAATGAATGAAAGGGAAACGGTTTTTAAATGAAAGAAAAAAAACAAGTAATGTAATAATCTATTTAACACCGAGGAAAAAGGACGCGTGAGTGCTGAATGTCTATGATATGTGTGCAGTACTAGGTACTCTGACACCAAAATGTCCAACACACATCTGGAAAACGTCGTAACTGACGGCCATTCTGAGTGATGTTCCATGTGTGAATTTGAAACTAGCTCTTTGACATAAAGATCTTGTCAAGACAAGTTGAAGGCCAGGTAGAAAGTCTATAAATGGTAAAAGTACTAGAGTTTATCTTGTTATGTAGATTGACTGAATTTCGCAGAAGGCAGTTTGCTCTTCTGATAGTAATTTTGATTGTAAAAAAATGGGGGTCAGACCAACTTGGGTAGGACACGGTTGGTATAAGATTTATTATCTGAACAACTTGGAGTTAGAATTGAGTCATGTCAGTAATTCCTGAATTGTTACTTTTAATTAAAGAATCCATTACATATGAAGTGGACAAAATGGAGATGACTCAACACTAATGCCACTGACTGTTGTTAACAGATAAGACAAGGGTAGTATGACTGATACTCAAGGATCAAGTGTTATCATAGACACCAGGACAGACTAAACCAGGTTGGGGTACTTCTCCCACCCTGGTACACCTGGATGGTACACGAGATCACTGAGTCTCACCCAGACAACACAGCCTACTAGCAACCATTGGGTGAGGGTAGGTCTTTTAAACTGGGTGGAGTGGGAGGGGTTGGGGTGCAAAATAATTTATATCAATAAATTGGGGTATTAGCCAAATTCTGAATAATAAAAAAAGGTTTCAGTCATGACTTGGTGTGGTTAGTATAATCACATGACTGGACATGTGCGTGTGTGAGGACGAGAGAATATAACGCACGGCTATATAGTATATAATACTTAATAGAGGACGAACCGCATCACTGGAATAATATATCACAACGTAGTAGGCGCCGTTCACTGGGACGTATACTTACACCTGTGTGCATGCTGTTTCTTAGCCTTGATTAAAAATTTTCTCTTCAACTGACTCAAGGAAGGGTGTGGCACCCCGGATTTTAGCTAGGGAAAAGAACAGGGAATACGACTTGTTTACTAAGGTTTCAAACTATATAATGCTATTGTCATTGTATCTGATGGACAATGGTCAGGATGCCAGACCAGAGACAGACTACCACAAACAGTGCAGTCTTCGGCGGCAAAAAAACAGAGGTGGTGGTTTGGAAAAAAAAAACAGAAACAAATCCAAACATCATATATAATAAAGATAAGTAATTATCATCAATCATCATCAAAATGAATACCAAGGATTGATCAAAAAGACCAGGCCAAGTATTTGGATGTAGGCGGTTGGAGCTCCAATGTATGGGAGGTATGATGGTCTGTAATGAATATTGAACCAAACTTTTATTTTTCAGGGGTTCTAAATAAGAATATTTATAGAATAAAAAGGGAAAATGGCGGCGAAGGTGTCCGTGGAATCTGTCTCTAGTTCCAGCAGTTGGAGCCAGCGGTCAGGTTGTTGGGGGCGAGAGAGGGGGACATGGTGAGATGAACCGCCAGACAATATACTTACACTTATGTACATGTCTTTTCTTATTTTTGATGATAATCTTTCTTCGGAGCTGCGCAGGACTTGGTAGGCCTACCCCCTGGTCTAGCTATATGTACAATAACAAACATTGTCAAGAAATGCATTATACCGATAGGACAACGAAGCACGGTCACAAACAACAATACATTATACACAGAGACAGTGATAGCATAGTGGGAGATCTCTCCGACAGCAACTGACAAGTGACATATTGCCAACAGATTGGTAGAACACCAGAACAGACCATCCCACTTCTCATTATCAGAGCAGCAAGGACACAGATCAAGTGTTGAGGTAAACGAAATACCAATATTTCTGGGTGGACTACAGTTTGATTTCAAGAAGGCCATGAAACATACAAAATGTTTGAAGGTAAGAAATGCTCTACTCAGTGTTTAATACATAACGACTGTTAATTAAAGGTGGATTGCATTAGAATCCCTGTAGTATCAATACGTCTGATAATAATATTTCTAGATGGCAAAGATACAATTATAGGAATACTGAAATTAATGCTACCATTATAAGTGAATTATTCATCAATATCCACTAACTAGGATAAACTGGATACCTAAATTACTCTTTCTATTTATAAGGTTAAATTTGAGTAGTAGGGTAGTGTTGATTTTTAATCAAGCTTATTTAGCAGAGGGAGACATTATATTTTTGTCAAGAGTATTAGCTATTGCTGATAGGCCTTTAGTTAATGAATTAATCAATTGCAATCATCCGATCCACCTGGCACTCAAGCAGAATGACCTTCAAGCCAATATTCCCACCATCACATGTGTTATTGTGAGATAAGGTCAACGCTGGGTCAAGGGTCAGGGCCGTGCATGTATCGCTGGATATTCCTTCCTTACGCCTGCGATATTCTAAGTGGATGTTAATCTGAGCCAGCCTAAAACATCCATTCAAAATATCTCAAGGATAAGGTCGGAGGTCGCACCATCATGTGACCACGCCGGCAAGGTCAAGGTCAGATGGTGTCACGGTGGATGTGTTAGACTGTGGGAGTTGTCTGCTGAAATGCCAGGCAGGTTACCAAAACGAGGCTCTCTGTTTTTCCCGATCGCAAAGTGGACAGTCAACAGTTAAAAGGTCGTTCGGTAAGCCATGCTTGATATTACAATTTCAAACGTGCGTTTTCTTTTTAAAATGAGTATTTCAACAGTGTTTGATGTATCATATGGGGCAGACTGCCATTTTGCGTCCGAAAACGTACAGCTTGATTTACCAGTATTGTTTATTCATCATAAACAAAAATGATGACTATAAAACGTGATTAATCAAATTAAAATAATTCTACTGTAACCTGATTAGGTAAATTAGATAGGATAGACTCTGATCATTGTAAGTAGATTAGATTTGATTAATTGAAATTGACCCTTTCTTGACAGAATCAGGTATATTGTATAGTTTAGGCGACATGTTAGTTATGCAGCAAGTTATAATAGAACACTTACGGGGTGTGTCTCTAGGAAATCTGCCAAAACTGCTTCTCCTAGAATATTACGACAGTGGGCGGCCATTTTGGCTTGTTGTTTGGGTCTGAAATGAAAAACAAAATTGATTTTGAGCATTGAGTGCAGAGAGCAGGCTTTGTATCAATGAGCTAAAGTTGATCTTAAAACAGTTTTTTTCTACATCCATAGCAATCAAATCTATCGGATTAAGCTACATCATTTTGTTTTCAAAAATAGAGATGTAAACTTGCCAGGGGCGTGGGAAGCAGTTTCAGAGTGGGTGGGACCAGGGGGGTTTTCTGCAATTTTTGACCTCCCTTTGCTTGACCTTTTAGTTTTGACCTTTTGAGGAGTTGGCCAAAAGTGGGGGGGAGGGCATGTCCCCCCTGCCCCTGCTTTCCACGCCCATGAACTTGTAGGATGATACTTACGAACAATGGTTTTCAAAGGATAGAATAACTGGATAATCTGACACTTTGAACGCACTTTCTCCAATCGCTTCTATGACTTCCTGAAAGAGATAATGATAATGTAACCAATGGAAGTTAGAAGACCAATGTCGACCATCCCAGGGCCAACCCTGGAAAACGGCGTCGACTTAGACCAAGGAGGAATCCCTAACCCAAAATAAAGTAATAGAAGGTCAAGTTATGATTGTGGTTACGGCCTAATCAAGTACAAAAAGTGGTGGGATTCCTTTTATTGAGCAGAATCAACGTACAATACCATTTATGAAAAAGCACTGTTTGATATGGTAATTTCTGAGGTCCCATCTAGGGCTGATTAAACTACCATAGCCTCTAATAGAAGGCGTATATGGCAAGCATAATCCTAGCTGTGCCTTGTGGGACTGGATGCACCTTAATCATAAGGCGTTCATCTTGAAGTAGAAATGGAGTGGCAGAAATCAGGCACAAGGAGGGTCCTTTAGAATTTGCCCAAACTCACGGTATCTTATACGCTGGTTTATCTTATAAGTGAAGTATTATGGCAATAGGTACTATCATTTCTTATAAATTTGCACTGGATGTCTAGATGGAATAAAACCATTTTGATAGCTGTATAAAAGCTATATATGAAAGAGTGAATGTTTAAGGAATACCCACTCTGAAGGAAATTTCTGAACACATGGTAAAACCGTGCGTTATGATTGGTTCCTCTTCGGCGCCTTTCCCGTCCCAGCAGTCAAGTTCCACACAGCGACATCCGGTAAGGAGTGCTTGCCGATAGATCTCCACTGATGACTTCCCTGTCAACTGGTGACCTGTGGTGAAGATGGTAAAGGTCATTTAAGGAGAAGGTAAGTTATTCTTTTCCATACATGTGTGCTCAGCGCATCATTTTACGTGATTTACCAGTCATTAATACTAAGTGTACTTGTATATCACTCCCATCCCTGGCTCACAGCCTACTGAATACCCCGTATTTTCCTCTCTCTCATGTGAACACGTGGGCTTGTAAAGGTATTTTCAGAGATTTTATATTATGCTATGTGTGAATAAAGGTATTTTCAAGGATTTTATATTATGCTATGTGTGAATCATTCGAGCAATGGGAATCACTATTATCTTGCCATTTGTGAATGGTCAAGGAGGCACTTTAATATCCAAATGTCTCTGTTTAAGAGGCAACGGTTCTACCATAGCCACTGGCACCACGGCTGCGCCCCCTAGTGCGCCATAGCAGAACTTATACAGATGTGGAGCTGCTCACACTGGTGGCGCCACCTACCTGTTAGGTACGTGTTGTGAGATGAGTTGATGAAGTAGTGTGAGAGGGGTTGGTCCATGTCCTCACTTAGGTCAAATTTGTCCTCAGCGATCAACGCGTTCTCCTCAGACATCAAGTAGCGGAGGAACCCCTCCTGTGATAATTGGCCTGGAGTAACAGGGGGAACCAACAAGGAAGTTAGATAACGCCAGAGTGGAATGGCTGTTTGAGGCCTACATTCTGCATTAGAGCTATATGGTCTAGGAGAAAAGGGACAATATTATAGAACGAGGCAGGTTTCCTGGAAAAAAATACAGTATTTTACTAACCTATGATTATTACTTAAATACTTATTCTGAAGGAGATATAGACTTTGGAAGAGTTTAATGATTTAAGTTATTGGAACAATTCTCCATGGCATATTATCTTTTGATATTCTGGCACCCATTCTGGACGGCAACGTTAAACACTTTTCTTCTTTATTTTTGAACAAAATAGCCGGACTCACCATACGAGTAACTAGATTCAGTAGAATTTGTCACACAACTCATCTACAACTAGATGTAGGATCAACATGGGAAATAGTCTAATGCTCTATTATAAGATTTTTTGTTGTTGTAAATTTCTATAATCTTGCAATGACATTCACATTGTTCTTTTACATGCAGTTAATGTATACGAAACTTGAGTATTGCACTAGTCAGCTAGCACATACAAATCGGTAACAGGGTTCTAGCGCTCTACTATCACAGCTAGGGAATTAAATGAATGTAGCAGTTTTGTAGTCTATCATAGTTTTGTGCATAAAATATAAAAACAACAAATCAAGTTGCCATCCTATAATAAAACGGCCAATAAAACTGAGAAACCAAAAGTAATAAGTTATAACAATGGGGTGTTAGGCTACTCAAAAAAAATGTTTCTCATCACCAAGGCATGAGAAGAAGTGACAAGGGAAGATTTTTCTTTTTCTTTTTTGACCTAACTAGTTCCATCGCGGAACGCAGTTGTGTAGGAAAATCTGCATTATAAGAGTAAAGTCATCATTGACATTTTAAACGTGTGAGAATGTCTACTATTGGTAGTCAACTGAATTCCCTGGACCATACGCTTTCATTTTATACCAAACTCAACTGCTTTTGTTCCTTTTTGATAGCATATTTTTCTCAGAAAATTCTCAAAAAATGGCAATTTTTCTTATGAGGGCGGTGATGAGAAACACGTTTTCTTGGAATGGCCTTAGGCATTTCATATGTATTATGCTGTGTTTCAGTCAGCAAGGCCTGTGCAGTAAGCAAGGAAGATTCTGGCTCTTCTAGTCTTCGTAAACGATTTCCTTTCCCACGCTCAAATGCAAGTGTGAACTGTTCTACGAGCAAAATGAAACTGAGTGAGAATGTAAAAACACACGACTAGAACTAAAGACTAGTGTGAGAGTTTCTACAGACGTTAGGGCCTACCTGGAGGAACGTCTGAGCCTGGAACGAGAGGGGTTAGATGATGTGACTATAATAACGGTATTCACCACAGTATGCACTCAGTTTCACCTCCACGAACTCCAACTTAAATCACACAATACCCACGATTTTACATAATAACATTTTCTCTTTTCTTAATGTCTCTTTCCTATTCTTGTTACAAACCCATTATGTAAATACAATTTGAAGCAATACATCCAACATTTCATGGATGATTACTCAGGGGGAATCATTAAAACAAACTAAGAACAGGCAGGGGTATAACTGAGATATCATTATACTCGTATACCAGTGCTGAAGACGCACACTCACTTTTGTTCACCAGATTCCTATTTGTCTCAAATCGATCTATAATGTCCTGGGCCCTCTTGACGTCGTAGAACGGGTAGAGGATCTCGTTGAGCCGTGGATCTCGTTGTTCGTTGTTGAGGAACTCACAGAACTGCTCCGCCGTCAAATAGGGCTTTTTCTTTGCTCCTCTGATAGAATAGATAAAAGTACACCGTTATGGGAATGATTCGGTGGGAAAAAGCTCTGTTAGATACCGTCTGCTTCAATGTTTCGTTTCATCAGACATAATTTGCATTTTGATACTCGACATCTGAGCGTGGGAAAACGCCAGATGACACCCGATACAATCGGTCATTTCATATACTACTAGCCCGCCTCGAGATACGGGGAGAGTTTATGACTGGCGTGTACGGCACGTCTAAATGTATCCTGCAGGATAGGCTATATGTTGCCATACGCGTTACAAGTCGGCATAATTATCTTAATCTCTCTAACATCCTAATGCCCTATGTCATAGATTATATCCCTCATTTCACTATACTACTACATTCAATTTCATTCACTTCACATAATGTAACACGTGGTACAACACTCCTCATGGCATATCATCAGGAAAGGGTATAATCAGTAAAAAAAAAAAGGACCCTCATTACGTATGCCAAAATATCATTACTCACTATCTTTGAGTTTAAGGTTAGTCAAAAGTATATTAATATCAAATCAGGAGATGTATAAGTTGGATGAACATGGAGGGAACTTTCCTGGGGATATAAAGGCGCCTCCATCGAGCCATAAAAACTGCAGAGCGCCCAGACAAGGGAGGGCAGCAAATTCAATTTCCTTTCTAATGTCCCACGTCTGATGGAGTTAAGATTGTCTTTCTACACGTCCTGGCAGTCGATCAATATGAGGACATTCTCAAATTTCACCATTATCTTCTCTACCTCAAACTCGTACATATCTAGAGTAGACATATATAATAGACTTTGCACTGCTTCTACCTATAGCAAAGCCCCCCCCCCCTCAAAAGTGCTTCAGTTTTTTTACCTATTAAGCATCAGGCAGGCCATATGCCACATTTACTGCAGACATCAAACAGTGATTGCTATCTATGTGGTTGGGAAGCTAGGCTGCTTAAATTCTATCTACATCTAGGATGTATAGATCTATGTCGCCCTGATGGATAAGCTTAATGTGTTCCCACACTCCCTCCCCAAGCACCTCCACCGTGTGACGCTAACGCGCACCATATATGGTAGACGTCGCCATTTGGGTGACGCCCAGTCCCGTAACTGACAAATCCCCTCTCAGGCAGAGCAGGGCAGAGCAGAGCCACTAGAAATGCCACCCAGCAGATCAAACGCCGCCTGTTTGTGCTGAAGAGCTATATAGCCTAATATGCATTCACCATGCCTTTCCCTTTTCCATGGCCCCCAGAACAATTGGGAAAATTCCCCAATGTTCCTTATATAAATACAACCAAGAATCCAGCCAAATCTTGAACCAAAAATATGAAGTCTGTGTTATTGCTCTCAGACTTGCCTTATATGTTCTTACCTCTGGTCGTCAATCTGTAGCCCTTCACATTCTGCCATGCCTATGCTTCACACAGAAGCTAACATTCATAATGCCACACTCTTTACTACAGCTCCTTAACATGATCTGCATAATGACATCATATACCTTTATGTTTACCTTGCATGACACCACACAATTACCATCTGGCACTTCCCTTTCACCATTCTCCTTACATAAGTTTCTGACCTCTATCTATCAATGTGAAATATACGTTTTCTGATGGCAGTTGACAAAGTCGGTCCCCTAAACCTCAACCCCGGACCCTCAGTCCTTTTTCCACATCTGCAGTAATTGGTGCGGTCATACAATTCCCCTAACCCCCTCTATGCTGCTCATCCTGTGTCCATATCTATCTTGTCTATTTGTTGGCATCCTATCTAGATGACAACTTGGGCGGACAGGGTTATAATGCGCGGCCCGTCCGCACGTGGCGTGACCATCGTGCCTGATAGCGAGGTTGTGAATATTTTAGTGCGAGTTGTTCGCTGCTTGTTGCGCCGCCTGTCGGCCTGCCGCCGCGTGGATGACGCTGGAGGAAGGGGCAGCAGGCGACTGCCTCATTCCGACAGGCAGCCCAGCACTGGCCACATCCAACTTGTACACGGGAGGATATTGGGGCCACGGGAGAGCTGCCATTGTCCGCAGCACTAAGCGGGTTAGGAAGGGATTAGGCCCGCCCGGGGTCTATAAGGAGATGTGTATGAGGATGTCTGTATGGCGGAGGGGAGGGGGGGGGGAGGGAAAAGGGGTTCTGAAAAGGGGACCTAAGGCCTTAAGTGAGTGGACCTTTTTGAGAGGCAATAGTTGATAAAACATGGTAGGAACGCGGTCATATGGATGCTGGTGTAAGGGTGGCAGATGTAAGGTGTATATGATAAAGTTGTCTCCTATGGCTACCCATAACTTGTACCATATGGTGAGGTGGTACTGTTCTGCTGGCAATTAACCTACAGATAAGGCTAGTAGATCACCTTGTCTGTGCCCATGATATCACACGTAGTACCCCCGTCCCAAGAAGGGGCTTTTCATAAATTACAGATTCATTGGTCACATGAGCAATAAGGTGCTCTCTGATTTGTAAGGTCAAGTGTTCCCATGGTCAACAAGTGTGTGCTTACAGTCAAGAATATGGCACTCGTTTAGTGGTAGCGCTTGACAGAGAGTAGAGGCACATCTTAAGTGGAGTTTCCAAGAGCCCCTTTCATATTAGCTAATTCTATCCTTTCCAGGCACATGGTATCAGCCTCAGTGACTTACAACACATCCTATCCTATGGACAACATCAAGATTCTATGGAAAAGACCAAGATCCACTTCTAAAAGTATTTTTCTATTAATTAACCACTGTTTGAAAACTCGGATGGTGAGTAAAATATTCTCATACTGTGGTGATCAGTAACTGTCTGTGATATATACTCACAAGTCTCGGAATATATTTTCTACTTCTGTCCGGCCACAAAGGTGTCTGTAAAATCTTAGGAAGTCTTCAAATGTGAATTTGTTGGGATGTATAAAGTCGTTCTGAAATTGAAAAATAATCAATTATTAATAATCATTCACTTTTTATTTTTCAATTAATGCTGTCCGGACACAGCACACAGGAACTATTCAGTGACAACTTGGTACTAGCCAGTTAACAAGAAGCTAGAAATGCTGTCGCCAGCTAAATACATCAGATGGCTTTCGCCAATATTTGTGTACTCCTGATGTGACTTTGTGTAGTACATATAGACTTAGGCCTTGTATGTGTATGAACAAGCCAAAGTGTTGCCTTAGCTGGAAGTAATAATGGGTTGGGCCAGGGGCATTAAAAGCATTAAAACAGAATATCTATACAGGAGGAAATGGAAGTACATATTGTGAATCATCTTGAAAGGGAGGCATCCTGGTGTGAATCCATTTTGTACTCACCCTGCCTGCTGGTAGGTGTGACGCCTCCAGCGCCTTTTCTATACGTTTTCTGTCATCTTTGTGCGCTGCGAACATTTTCATGACGCTGCGGGGAGGGGAAAAAATAGAGTATCAATATAACTGCGAAAACAGGCACACATTCTCTTTGAATATGCAAATTCGTTTATTAAACGTTTGAAACATAACATATTTTTCACATTTTCAACTGTTGACTTTTAATCATTATGTAAAAGATCACAATGTGCAGCCAATAAGCCCAGGAGAGACCCCACAATAAAATCCTAGTGTTGGTCGCTTAATTAATACATTTCCAAAATTGCCGCTGGAAATTGCCCTACTGTAATACGCTACTTACTTTTTTACAGGGATCTTGTTGTCTGGACCCACCACATGGATCAACTTAGTGTGGGCCTTTTCAAGAAAGGACGTTGGACTTGAATTTTGCCGGAGAAGATTTGTGGCGTATTTGAATAACTCGTCTGTCCATTCCTACAAACGGCATGTATAGATTATTGAATCTTAAGTAATTTCTACATTAGCTGCTGTTATATCTCAATCTCTATTGATTTGGTTATAATCACCATAAGTAATAAGGACATCAGAGTACATGTGGCATAGGCCTACATACTGCCATTGTACAAATGTAGCACAAGGTTAAGGATGAGAACATGCCTTCAATTGGAACTGCCCAAACATCTGCAGCAGATGACCACCAGAATGTGCCTTGTATAACTGAGATAACAAGTACTTACAACGGCTACTTCTTTAGAGGTGGCTGCAAAGTTAATGTAGTTGACGTTGACCATGTCTGTGCTGTACACCACAGTTATCATTTTGTCCTCCAGAGGGACATCTGTCGACCCCATCATGGTTATGTCCCGCAGCTTCTGATCCTATAAAGACATGAAGAGGGAGAATAACATTAATACATGCAGGAGCACATCAGTTAGGGAGCTAGTGATATGGCAGCTGTGGGAGCAAAAGCCGTCATATGACAGGGACGAACAAATAGAGTTACATTAAGAGATACGTTAAGGGAGCAGCAGCAGTAGGCCTACAGGTGATTTGACCTTGAATCGTTTCACTTAGAAGTTTGCCCTTACCACATTATTTATCTTGCCCTTTCATGTTAAGGGCTAGTAGAGGTACAATGCATGGAACTGCAGCTATTGATGGTGAGGTTATTTATCATTATGCTAATTGAATAAAAAGGTAATTTGAATACCAAACACCTCTCTCTTAGGCTGCACCGCCATGGCAATACATGTTCCTTTTTTCCTGGATATTCTTCTAACATTTAAGGCCCTTAAATTAGGATAACCCATTTGAATCACCTTAATGCACAAATAAACCTTTCAGAAAAGGGTCCTTATAAGGCAATGTTAGGCATTGCAAGCTGACATTCCATACCTTAATATCCGGACCAGGTATGAGCTAGACAGACATAAACGCACCCCAACAAACTGGAATAAAACAGGTTTAGAGCTTCGTGTGGAAATGTGCCAAAAACTAATTTAATGGCTGCGAGCCGCACAATATTCATAAGAAAACTAATCACCACTTCCATTTTGGATTCGCTCCATCCTCCCACTAAAAACAAAACATGGAGGGATTATATTGACAGACCACCATCCAGGGTCTTTGAAGGGGATGATTTACTAGATATAAAAACTGGGCACCATGTAAGGCCAGAACAAATCAATGCCTATTCCCCTGATTAATTAACCTCTGTCTGCTAGCCACACAAATGTACTGGCATGCAACATAGTAGGTATTAATGTGTAGGTATAACCACTGTTTCTTTCTCTGAAGCTTTGGTTTTATTTTCAAGAGAACCCTCTTTTCTCAGTCGGTAAATTCAATAAAACCTCATTTCATTTATAGAGGGAGATGCTATTACATTTCAGTGTACAGGATCCGATGCATCAGCTCTCCGATTGCATATATCTGGCACTACCAGTATTTATAGTTGCGTCATATGTTATGGAAAGCCCACGGTATGACACCCTGCACACTAACTGTCTCAGTGTGTATCCCCTACATCGATTTAGGTTTAATGGGTGGCTGTGCAGCCCTGCTGTGCACTTAGCCTGGTAAGCTGGGCCATTATCCTGATTACCAGGGACGTGTGAAACTACCTACTGCCGTCGTCACGTGCAGTACCTTGGCTGAGATAGAGCAGCCTGTTGTTCTCGCCATAATTAGGCCAGCAGCAATACAACTCTAATTAGCAGGCTTGTTGGCGATCTGAGCTGGAGCAGGAGGAGCGGGGCTTATTCATTTGTTATTACAGCATAGAAGTAGGCCTGGCTTGTAGAAGGCCATGCCGCTGACAGCAGAGTGGAGGTGGAATATCGATACCATTTACACACCAATCGCGACGTAATAGGGGTATCAAAGCCCAGGCCTATCGGGCGAAATCAATAGCAGCCCCGACACTAAATGAGACGCCGCAATCTGATTGGCTGTTTAAGTCGAGGCTGTCACGTCATTTACACATAAGCTGGCTTGGAATGGGGCCATGGGCCGGTATGGGATGGATGGCTGAGGTTGGGGTCACTCAGGGACGGTCACTGGTGCCGAGTTCCTGGACGTATAGGGCACGTCAATGTCCTATTCAAATGGGAATTTTACACGAACATTGTGGTCCTTCGCCATGTTCACCAGTTCCAGTAGTCCTGTTTTGGGAGGTCAATGGTATGTTCTGAAGCCGTAGTGAATAGAATAGGGAACCCTGTCCCTAACTGACATGCTATTCGACACTTGCAGCAGCCCCTGCTCTCTAAGCTGCCTGATTTCCCTTATAATCCCCGATGGCATTAAACTATTCGGGGAGTTAATAAGGGGTAATCTATAGGTCTTGAAGTATTTCGACGCTCTCATTAATATTTCAAGCTGGTTGATGGCACTGTGGCAGTTATTCTGCTCTATCAGTAATAGTACTTTCCAGTGCAGCCCATCGGCACTGAATCCGATTCAAAACAGGGGTCGTTTCTTCATAAGATGTTATACAAAACAGATTTTCTGATCTACTCTCAGTCAGGCTGCAATGTAACTGATAATACAGAACCAACATGGCTAAAATCAGCCATACTATTATAATTGCTACACTTGAAGATAATGCAACATCCTCTGTTGGAGACATGTAAGATGATGAACCTTAAACGTCACGTTCATTAAGACCGAATACACCTAATTCATAATACCTAGACATTAGAGAGTGATGATTGTAACTTGATTCCATTACCTAATGCTACATGCAGGCAATGCCTATTTGCAGAGTGAGCAGCAACATAGCAGCAGGTGGCCGCTACGAGTCCTGTCAGCGTTAACTTGCTGACACAGCACATTTGGCTGTCTCCAGACATCTTTGTTTATCGGCTCTATAAATGCTGCAGCAGCCATCATAACTGCTGAACTAGCCATGGACTCATAATATGAAATGCGAAGCAGCTCATAGAGCAGCTCACATCCCAGTATATAGTGAAGAGGAACACATAAAGCTGTACACAATGCATAGAGAGCAGCTCATAGGTCAGAATAGGGAGCAGCTCAGACTACTGGGGGTATCAACAGGTGAAACATGAAGGGAAGTGGATGGCAGGAAGGGAACTGAGGAGCAGAAGGAAGGAATGTGGCACTTTTTCTGGGAAATTTGCAACGTTCTCATTCAAAAACCATCCGCCTTATTGGCATCCTTTTAAAGCTCTTTCCCAGTTAACGCGTTAGATTTATTTGACACTGCAGGCCCTGTCAATGAAGTTATGCCATTAATAGGGTCTATTGTCGCCAGGGAGCTTCCCATCAGGCCTGATGCCGTTACAATATTTCATTACACAAGCCGCCCCATTACAAATACGCAAACATTGAGAAAGTTTTTCTGGTCCCCTTTTTCTGTGTATCTAGATGTGACGACAGACGTATTCAATGGGATTAATGCTAAGAGCTCCCTTTGGTCGACACACCCAAGTATTCTAGTCTTGACATGTCCGCATAAACGTCTTCTGAGTGCCCCAGCTCACAGCGCCCTCTGCATCCCTGATGGTGATTTAGCAAGTCTCGCCCTCTATAACTCGCGCATGCGTGACGGGTGTCGAAGCTATGGCACCATCTGGCCGGCTTATGAGCCACAAATCAAACGCTGGTTTCGTTGTCCTATATTTGCCGGTAGACGGCGCGCCGATAACCAGCTGCTTTACGGTTATCCGGGACCTTAATGCCAACGCCCGCGCATTCGCAGAGTACCTGACGCCGTCGCCGGAAGTCGGCTGCGCGCATGGGCCGTGACCAGCGGAAAGTGGGTAGAGGCTGCTGATTTTATAGTGGTGGCCTTGTTTCATGTCTGGCAGTGACGACTACCGGAGGTGACCGATGTATGGAAGGGCTTGTAGTGGTAGTGATGGAAGGGATGGCCGTGAGCGGACACATCCCCCTCACCGGACCATCCCCCGGGAGGGTGGCTCAGGTAGGCAGGTAGTTGGTAGAACCGCATGACAAGGCCGCTGGGAGGCTGGGCCTCATAAGGCAAGCGTTAAATGGGCAGCGGGAGGCTGGGATGGGGCATGGGTTGGCATGGGGTCGGTCTCCAGAGGGGAATAATCCGACTGCTCATTGCGATGTTGCAGTCTTGGTAAGCATCCCCATCCTTTTCTCCTTTGCAGAACCTTCCTGAATTAACCATACAAAATGCAGGATCTTTAAGGATGGGGGATCGATCAATGATTAGGAAGGAGAATTTCAATGTTGCTTTAGGCAGCCACAAGTTAAGGCATTGTCTACACTGCCTTCATCTTGGTGTCTATCTAACGTTCAGCAGCGCTGTGTTTTTCTTTTAATTGAAAGGGGCAAGTTACTGTAGGAGAGTGCTCTGTCGAACTATATATTGTGAAGCTTAGTTATTACAACCGGGGAATACAATACAGGAGAGGAAAACAAGTTAATGTTATTTTGCATTAGACCATTTGGAAATATAAAAGGAAAAGATAAACAGTTTTACCATTTTGCGTAAACAAGTCCAGTTTATGTATACAGATTGATATACTATTCTACTTATTAGATGTGTCCAATTATTTTGATACTGCCTTGGGGGTCTCGCCAAAAGTTAACGAAGAAGAGCCCCTGTTATTTTTTTTTGTCAGAGAGTACTCAGGCCTGATTTCATAGCATTAACAAATAATATTACAGCACAATGCACGGAAACACCCTTTGAGTTGTAAGCAAAACGTGCACGTTTTATCTAAACAAATTTATAAGAATTTAGTTAGCAATGCAAAAACGTGCAGGTTTATATTTTTTGGGTTCTTGTTTGCCTTTTGGTAAGACCCTCACGGGCAATCTATCCTCTTTATAAAACTTGATAACCACAGTCAGAAATGCATATGGAAAAAAAACACGAATATCACTATTGGACAAACCAGTATAGCAACAATAACCGTGTTTTGTTCACGGTATACTGTTTTCTCCTTTCTGAACGACAGTATGTTTATGTAAACGTTTGGATATGACCATTCAGATGGACTGCTATGCACACTTAGCCGCTCCATCCAACTTAAAAGGAGCCTCCATGCATTATCTAGACTACACAGCAAAACATTAACTGTTGAATACACCAGGGATGCTTGTAAAACTGAACAGGGAACCACAGTAATCATATAGCAGGGAACCAGGTGGCAGTACAGCGGTACAAGGAATATCTGTGAAAATGAGGACAGGAGGTCATCTCAAAACATGGTAAATTAGCACTCTTCTGAAATAACCCCCCAGATCTCTGGCAACTTTCCGAAGAAAATTCCGTCGTTATTTTGACCTAGTGGGATACCTAGTAAGATACATTATTTACCAATCAGAAAATTCCCTTCATTCAGAGCAGACGTTTTAGGGTGCATTACATAAGACCCAGTACCCATCACACTGGCTGCTATCAGTCCTTATCTTGCAAGGTACCAGATTCAGCAGTACCCGGGAATAGGACTTACAGAGGTATACAAACACAACTAATGTACGGTTTGTTCATAAATAAAATACAAAGGAGGCGTCAGAGGCGAGCAAAAACACGTAATATTATCATTGTGACCATGTGCAATACGCACAAAATCCCTGAGGCAGTAATATGGAAATATGGCATCCTACAACAGCCCCTTATCGCACGGCAAGGGAAAAAGCTTTTTGATCATAGTAAAGGCTTCCCTTTGCCATTTGTATGACGACACCGAGTCTTTGAAGCCGTTTGAATCTATATGTTGTAGCTATTTTGAGACACTGTATTGCCACAGCACAGTGTCAGCTTCCTTTAGGTTTATATCTACTATGTCCGGCTGGAGCTTCAAAGAACTGCATGTTAAGTGAGTGGTAAACAATGGGACATAACAGGGATAGATATAGCTGAAAAGAGACATGTTACAGTTGGGGTGAACAAGTGATTTACTATTGTGTGTGCTTGCATTTGGTATAAAAAGAACATTCCCATAATGGACGACAATCACCTCCCCCCTCCCGTATAATACTTCTGGAACGGCAACGGAGTAATTGCCTATTCCAGCGCCACTATCACTCATCGCAATATCATTTATTCCTTGTACTTTACTAAGTGAGCGATTGCAAAGTCACAAGAACAATGACCACTGAATGGTGGGGACGAGAGGGGGCACAGGAGGGTAGGAGCTTGAAATGCTATAAATCATGGTAGACGCCTATAGAAGGGTCATAACGTATGCAGGTTAACGCCAATACTCCTGGGGGTATAGATAGGGTTAGGGAACAGGAGCTGTAATGTCCTCGAACACGCACTGTGAGAGGCACACCTTTGGCTTGCCGACAGGTGGTGGATCCGTGGTGCTGACCTAGCCTAAACCACCCCAGACAATAGGTAGAAAGCACGCAATGTAAATGTTGTCCTTCCACTACCTCTATATTTGAGGTATCTCAGTTGTGCATCAAACTGCCATGTTTCCTAGATGCAGATTAGTTGTCTCTCTTTGTGCACCGTGGCACCGAGGCAATTACTAAGGCGGATGTAAGATCTGAAAAAGGGAGGGGACGCAACCAATACTTCAAGGGCACACCACTTGCATTCGGTATTTTATGGAAAGGCTCTGCTTGAAATAGTCAAGCAACCTCTTGATCGTAGGTTAGCATTGTGAAGGCACCCTCTAAACCTTCCACTGTAAGTTTGTCCATGCTTATCAAGACTCACTCTCTAAATCTTATACATTTTGTACATGCTACTTATAAGTTCAGATAACAGTGCTTGTACATACACATAAGTACCCTTGCCATTAGTGGGCAGACGGGCGGCTTGTTACTAACTGCTGACAAAACTGCACTTTCAGGAGCCAAAAGCCAACCACATAGACATCAATGTGCAGTGATAAACGAAACTAATGTGAAACACTGATCAAATCCTCATGTAAAATGCAGTCCTGCTTATCCTGCTGTCGGGCGCAAAGGGCTGGCTACCTTAAACATAGAGAGAAGAGGTCGACCGCCTGTTGGGGGTTGAGCCCCTAGCTCTGAATTAGAAATGACCACTAGGACATAACGAACTTCCCAGCTGTCCCCTCGCCGACAGGAAGTGTGATGGCGGACACGGGCGCGCCGCCTAGTGGCCATCACTTAGTGTTCGTTGTGTCCAAGAAATGGCGCCATTAAAACAATTGACGATCCTAGGCTGCGCGCGCATCACCCGGCTGATGTCACGCATGCGCCCTAGGGATCCGTGATGTACTCTGGGAAGAGTCTACTGTTAATCCTCCTACCGCAAGCTGGCTGCGGCGGACGCTGCCGAGACGGTCGGTAAATCCCGAGGATTTACTGATGGGCTGGCCCGATAGGTAGTCCCCTATATAGGATCTCCCTCCCCACTGGAGAAAATAGGTCAGGGCAGCATGGTCAAGGACCCAGCTATGCGATCAATACTATATGAATTATGAGATCATGTAGGCAATAAAGCCCCATGTCCTTTCACTCCGTCACCACCCATTGACATAATGAAAACAGCATCTCAGTGAAGGGCGGGGCTGGATAGGGGCTTTAAGAGGGAGGTGGGAGGTGAGGATGACCACGTCGTCCATCATCTGATCATGTCAGTGTCAGCTGCAGGGCCTATAGGTAAATAAGGGTAGATGACATGGGCTGATGGACCTTTTAGCAGCATCCCGTGCAGCAGCAGTCACATGAAGGGTAGCTTTACACCCCATCCACCTCAGAGGAAACATACACAAATAAAGCACCTCCTAGTGGCGGGAGTCAGGACCTGCTGCACGCTTCACGTGGTCAGCACACCGCCATCAGTAATAAAGGACACAAGGCGGCTAACACTAGGCCAAACAGGAGCTGGCTTTATTGCTGTGGACAGAGGGCAATGTAACCAAACAAACAGTCCACCTACTAACCTACCTCCACCTTCCTCTTGAACTACCAATCTAACCTGAATCAAACTACCAAAGTGATGAATTACTCCCTCGTCACTCCCACCCCCTCCTGACACACCCCTAGGTGGCATTCCCCGGCACTCCTAACGAGAAGTCACCAGCGACTAATTCGCCCTCACAAGATGGTGATTCTTTCCCTGAAAGGTCAGGCCATATTTCACTTTAGGAGTTCTTTTCCACTCTGCCTTCACTGAATACCTAAGTGCTAAGCCGTATTTCTTCTTCAGACAAGAACAATCACCAGTTTCTTTTTTTGGGCAGTGAATCCCGAGAATCAGCTTGGAATTAGTCAGCGAGTTATTTTCCTGCGAACCCAGTGGTTTTGTCGTGGCTTTAACTTTTTTAGGTGATGTCGTTTTTGGCTATGGGTTTTATGTCTTAAAATATTCATTCCGAATGGCATGATTACAAGGCCAGTGGTCATGTCAATCAACATGGGCAAATTTGTATTTCATTTACGTTTTTGATGGGTTTTCGTTGTTGAGAATGGGACAGAATATTACGCGAAAGTGAATAATGAAACGGAAGCGCCATCGGAAATTTGAGAAAAGTGGTGGTGATTTAAGCCTCATATAAGAATGACGGGATGCCAGGCTATGTGTGTGTGCCCGGGGAAGGAGGAGAAACATCGGAATTCCAATTTCTCCAGTATTCCCTGGGCAATATCAATCAAACCGGAAAGATTTTGAACAGAATTCTGATTGCATTGTCAACCAGAACCATTTAAATATGCTTATCGCAGTATACGTGTTAGGTAAAGGTTGCACAATGGAAATAGCTTCTGAACAGTAAATAATACATAATGTTCATATACATTACTGTCCCGATTCTGCTCAGTGCATGTAACATAGATAAGGTGGAAGTGTAGTATAGTCCATCCTACCTTGTGAGTAGTAAAGAGAAAGTATATGTAGTACGTTCAGTAAGTAGTATACCCAAAGTGCACCCTGTATTGTAAGTAGTACATAGAGAGTGGACATCGCGTCGGGGACGATTACAGTTCTCTTGGACCCCCATCTCTCTGCATTACAACATCCCACTGTAGGTGACCTTTAAGGGTACAGGGGGATATCTGACACCCCCCATGGTGTGCGTGATGGGGAATTCACTGCCCCCTAATCAAACTAGCTACATCCCGTCAACCTCAAAACCGGAGACGTCGCTGGGGGGGGGGGGTGAAGGAAAACCCTATCCCCGCATCCTGACATGCGCACACGTGAACTACCCCTGCCCTGGTTACGAATCCTTTTGGCCTGACTCTTCCCCAGCATTTTATGTTGATGTGTTGGTCGTAGGCAGTAGTGGACCATATCCTCTCAGTCCCTTACAGTATAGGCCTACACCCACCTGAAGATATATGGCCTTCTTTTATACACCATCTAGCTCCCTCCATACATTTCTTCCTTAACCCGCCTTTACCTCTCCCCTGTGTAAACCTCAGCCTTCAGTGACACCCCCCCCCCTCCTCCTTAATACTTCCAGCTGCCTCCGCCTGGGACCTAGCAGTATACGTATACGGGCAGGGTGGACTCTGACAGTCCTACATCCTCCATTACGCCCAGCCTCTACGTGTGACCAGCACACATTGCATTACTATTGATTCGCATACTCTCAGGGCACCAGCGACCTTTTAAAACAGCATTAGGAAGCCACCGGGTCACGGTGACCTACACTGGCGAATTTATCGTGGCCAGTCTGACCAATATACGTGAATTTAACCTGACATCCACCCCCATACTGTCACATATCCAGGCAGATATCTAGATTGGAATCTGATGTTGAAAACAGAGACTGCCATCATCATTATATGGAGGCTGACTTCGAGTGTTCAAAATCAGTGTAGTCAGCGGCAACTGAGCGGGAAAATTAACCTTATTGCACTCTATGCTAAGCTATTCCGATATCTCAAATTTACATTTCTGCCATACCATCTAGACTACCTGAGCCACGAGTAGCCTCTAATGGAGAATTGAATGCGTGTCCAATTTTCATTTGGCCTTAGCTGAACGTCCTGAGACCCTGACACATGTCAGGGTGTCAGGATGAGCAAAAGGGGAGAATTTCCACCAAACCTACTTCTATCCCTCTCAGTAAAAAGTTTACAATGGAATTCAACTCTTTTTTTCAACATACATTGTGTACCATCTATATCTAACTTCTAGGAGCATTTTGGACCAGTTTGCCACACAGTTTGTTCAGAGGGGGGGGGGGGGGCTGGTACAGCAGACCTGATCCACAACTACGATGGAGCAACACATATCTTGTTTGAATTTCAGAAATATTTGAAAAAAAAAATGATGTTTCTTTGAAATTGTTTACGAATTTTGGACCAATTTTGGCCTATTTTGAGGCCCTGGAGGCTAAAAAAGTGATTTCCCACTATATAAACCCATATGTGACACAAAGAACTCATCAGCCCTGATGATAAGAGCAAAAAAAATAGGGAAAAATCAAAACCCTAAGGATACAGGCTAGCGGAATTCCAAAAAAGCCAGAAGTACACTTTCTATAAAAATCGACCGTATTGCACCGTGATGATATAAAAGGAAGTATTATCCTTATTATGAGAGACAAGATATCACGTGCATTTATAACACTGAATAATTTACGTCAAAAGGGGCGCTTCAGCACTTCAAGGGAAATTTACCCATAAATGGCACATATGACACACAGAACTAGATACAGAAGACATATTTGAATATTATGGTCCAATGGACCAGAAACAGAAACATAGAGAAAGCTATTTGTTCTAAAAGCAAGGTGCATACGCTTGGAAAACATATCCTATTTTCCATAAACCAGACGCGAATCGTCCATTCTGACAACAGTTAAACAGAATACATCATCTTAATGGCTGTGATGCAATATCATCTGCACTCTCGTATTTACATATACAACCTATGGGTGTTAATTCTCTGTAGCCGTGGGCTCCCATCAAACAGCCCTGAAATTAACATCTTCCAAGTGCTGTTTCCATAGTTACCATGTCAGTATTCTATGCAAAACCGTAATGCCCCAAATCAAGTTGCATTCAGTAGTTTGTAAGGCAGCCTCTCCACAAAGCAAAAAGAGAGAACCCATGGCAACTGTATTGAAAATATAGGATAGCATTTTGCAATGCAAGTAACCCGAAAGACAACTTTCTCCTGATCGGCAAATAACTTCTCTCTTGGCAAGTTAAGCCCTCCACCATGTCAACAGGTCTTAAATAAGGGCCTAGATCCTACCAATAGACAGACTGGTGGACTCCAAATCAATCGGAATTAACTGTAATTGAACATTTCCATTGGTATTTTGAAACCAAACTAGCGTCTCCTTCGCCATTGTCGTATGGTGCCCAATTTCCATGTGTATTTGGGTCAATATGCACTACCCCAGGGTTAGGGATCTTTTTAATATCGATTCAAATCGTATCTTCTTGCCATACTTTATCATATTTCTATATCATAACACTGAATTAATTTTTTTAAATTAATAACCGCCATGTATCCGACAATGGACACACGCACGTCGATCAAATTACGGCAATTCATCAACGTTCATCAATTATTTGCACCACTTCTGCCCAAAAGCATGGGAAAATAGAAGAATCCAGTGGATTGGATACCACAATTGATTGTGCAACGACGCTGTTAGAACCAAATGAATCCCTCTGTGTTTAACCCGAAAGTGGTTAATAAGAGCCAGGGTAAAAATGTAACTTTTAAGACACTACTAACAGTGGGAAAAACTAAGACGCTTTTTGCCCTATGTTAAACCCCATAGGATGTGCGAATTGTTCAAACGCACTTTACTGTAAAAAATTTAATGTGTGTTGCAGGAACACACTAAATCCTGACACACATGGATATTCAACTCACTTTTAACATTTTACTCACTTTTTGGACATTAACACACATATTCTAACACACATACACACTTTATCCTGAAATGTGTTTAGATCCTGAAAAGTGTGCTCAATCAACACACATTTTATTAATCCTTTGCAATACACACATGCCAGCTCAGGCTTAAGTGGCATTATGCAACAGATTAACTACCCCTCCTCCCACCTGACCAAAGGTCAGTTTTAACAGTTACACACAGTCAGATTGAATCTGAACCTGCTGGAGAGAGGAGTGTTTTTACTTATATGTTATATGACTGGTACATAATTTTATATATTGTCCTCTTAAAATGATTGAAATGCCAGTTATAGTACAATATGCATGTACATTGTAGTAATTCATAGTAATACAATGTCATTTATATAAAGGAATACTTTTCCATTAAAGGCTTTATGACTATGTAACATGTTGTGTGCCATCCAGTGAGTATCTTTCATGTTGTACAAAGTGATCTATTATATAAACACATGTAGTATATCCTCATCGTTTTTTTTCCTCTTCAGATAATTGCTTCTTCCAGTGCCTGCAGGTACCCACATGGACTTAAGTAAGTTATCAGGAACTAGCAAGTGGGGCTATTCTACATTTTGAAATGTTGATATCATTATAGTGCAATGTATACATGGCATGTATAGTTCAATGAAGGCCTTATTCAGACATCCTTGTGAGTTCTCAAAGAGAAATTAATGAATTAATCATGGAGTATTTCATATATTCTCCTGTGGTGTTCTTGTCATGACTAATGTTTTATCTTTGTATAACATGTTCCTTTGCTCTTCACCTTAAACATTAATCCTTTGTTTTCTTTATATTTCAGGTCAGAATTTGCACTATTCATTCATCATGGCTCAGAGAAGAAGTGTATAGTGATGGGCTGGCTTTAAATGCAAGAGCCTGGAATAATCTAACAGACAAACTGAAGTGATGATAAATGTTGAAAAATAAAGATACCCCTCCCCCCACTTACACTGCCTCCCCCCCCCAACCTTCCACCCTCCTCAAAGTTTAACACACACTAATCTCCACACACTTTATGTTTCCACTCTTTTGATGTCAACACACTTTTTCTGTCAACACACTTCTGAGAGTTACACACTTTTTAACACACTTTTGAGTTAAGTGTGTTGTGTGTTGAAAAAAATAAGTGAGTAAAAATGTGCTGCAAATAAGCGTGTTACAAAGTGTGTAAACTCTACACACATTTGTTACAGTGTTTGTTAACTGTACAGTTAACTAAACAACGACTTGGGAGAAGAGTGTGAAATGAGATAGTCTGTAGAGGGTTTACCTCCATTCTATAATTGTGGACTAAGGTGGGCTCAGACCATTGGATCTTGTTACACTTTTGTAGACAAAAAGAACATCAGAAAATAGTTATGCAATAGACAGACAGGGAAAAGGAGAAACGTACCTAAAGAGGAACACGATCTGGATTTCCGGGTATGAGGAGAGGGTGCTGAGGGAGGGACGGGAGGGGTGATGGAGAAGGTTGGTGATGGTGGAAAGGCATAATAGTGCAAAGTGGCACGGTCGTGTTCCAAACCCCGGTCCCCTTTCCGGTCCGTCGGAACCGACAATGCAATACGCCGGAGGAGTATGTGATAGGTTGGAGTGAGGTAAGACACTTCTCAATATGATTTCAGGGATCCCCATGAAGGTCGTCACTTATCTCTTACACCACTGGTGAAAGTGAAGAAAAAATACCCAATAAATCAAAATTGATAGATTCATATTCCTTTTCAATTTGCCCTTGCACATACACATGTTTATATGGCACATAGAGAATTGACCAAGGTATATGGTTCGTTAGTGGGGTTTTGTGACTTTTTGGGCTCATGCTGTTGCGCTTTCCAACGAGTTGTACAGCGAGTCTGACGCTGTATAAGTATACAGTCTATCGAGGCGGTGCCATGGAGGGAGGTACTATTTCTCCACCTGGAGAACACATGGCCAGGAGGGCGTGCAAAGAGTGGCCTGCACTGGGCAGCCCTGGGCCGCATGAATGGGTAGCCAGGCGGCATAAAACGCTGTCCAATTCCCGGCGCTGATGGGTCTGACGGACTGAGTGGTGTGTAGGGTAGGGTGCGCGCTCACCATGCACTGCCTGCTCCATCTATTCTCATCAGCTGGTCAGCAAGGCTTTACTCACTCCATACTGACCGTGGGGGCGGCCGGACACTTCATTATTGACCCCGCAAATTACCTCTCAGCGGTGATGTATGGGTGACGGGTGGCTGGACGCCAGAGTCTTCATTGGGACGCGTGCATCACGCTGGCTTCACGTCGGTCGAGCGACACCAGCGGCCCCTGGTTATATGTCATTACGGTCACTGCCCTAATTACATGTTTAATTTACATATCATGTGACCTCTCTTTGTCTCAAACTTTTGAAACTCCCGCCATATGGCTACAGTTCTTCATGGAGTAAACACGTATTTCTTTGTGCTCCCCACCCTCCACTCCCTCTTCTTCACATATTAATTATTGGGGGATGTGTAGGTCAACCATTACCACAACGACATCATTGGTTTCATTATATGTCTTGTTCTTGTTCTTAGCTGAAGTAAGTCATGTCAGTTATTAGTAAGTGTTCTCATGGATAATACTAAGGTCAGTTACCTCACAGGTTTTGAGTTGTAAGGTGTGTTTCAATTTGTATTATTCATCCATAATGTTTGATTCTATAATGTTTGGTGTATTTCAATAATTAATCTTGAATTAAACATTAATTATTCCATTCCGCTGGTCCGTCATCATTGAATTGTAACAATGTAACCATCCCGTCCCTAACCTTCATACACAGTTACCACCCCACTCTTATCTCTCTATCACACACATCAGGCACGGAGCCTACTTACAGTGTGCTTGTTTCCATCTCCAGATCCATATCGCCAGTGCCTCCTGTCTCATAGCTAATATCGCTACATATGATAGGAATACAAAAGTCACTCCCACCTAGGGATGTCATTGACATCCCAGTTTTCCCGATTCCGATTATCACGATTTTTGGTCTCGATATTCCGATTTTTCCCCAAATTTATGATGTAATATGTTTGTTTAAATAGGGCCAAAAACGTCTAAAAACTATGGGGTGTGTGGGTGGAATAGGAGACAAGTGTTGGCAGATATGCCAAAGTAAACCATCCAAAATTCATAAAATCTTTTAGAGTAAGAGAATGTAGAAAAAAACAACCTTGTGTTTATGGATATCATAGCAATAGATGGGATTTTGTATCATGCATGGGTAATGAGGGGATGTTATTTAGTACCTGTGTTGCTATGGGTAGAATTCTGATAGCACAGCCTTACTTTCTCATGGCTACTTTTGTCCTTTCATGAAAAAGAAATCCATGCCATTTCACCCTTACTTTCTTGTCATTATCATTAATTCATCATCTTGCCCCTACCCTAAGCAATGGCATACATGTACATATGTAGCTATTTTCCCAAATAGAATAAAAACTTTAGGGAGCTATGGGTGACGGCATCAACCTGCCAGGAGAAATAAAAAACACAATTTATTGCTTGAGGACTTACTGCCCAGGTATAATTGGTAGAATGCACAGAACCCTTCCCTCACTGCAATAGTGACACTGTAAGCTTTAATTTAACACCAAATATGCCTATATGGGTGTCAACAGAGTAAATTGATGTCCGTGGGTTTAGCCAAGTACTTTTTTTTTCAAATATGCCATCATTATATATATATCGATATAAGGGTGATGTCGATACGATATTCACTATTTCAATAATGACGATACTTCGATGTTGTGGATATCGATGACATCGCTACTCCCACCTTCTGCAATCATAAAATTCAGAAGGTTAATTGGGTAGGGTAGGAAATACACTGTATATATAGCAGCACTTGGTTAATGAACAACGGGCCAGTTCGTCGTATTCTGTTGGAACTCATTGCCTCATCACACAAAATGGAATTTGAATGGAGCACCATTTTCCATTCAAATCTGATTATGTGTTTCATCATCCCTGACAGTGAATATGAATTCAATTCAGGCACGAGGAACCTAATTAGAGTATGATGAAGTGATGCAGAGGGCATTTTGTATTCAACTTCTATGGCATTTCCCCCATCATCCACCATTCTGTTTCACTTAAACATTATGTCAAGGTCATACAATTAAACCACCCATTCATGTCTCTCTATTTCTGGTCTCTACCCCTCCTCCCCACACACATACATGCCATGTCTATTGGGTATTTATTGTTTATCGACCAGTACAATGTATTTTTAGGGTAAAAGGACACTTCAATGCCTTGCCTACTCGCCATACTCAACTGACTGCCTCATCCTCCACCTCTCTTCTCCACCCACTACCCATAAATGTCCTGGACAGCTCGTACTTTTATATCCCATCACCTAGACATACATACCCTGCAAGCCTGAGTACTTTTGTGCCCCCCCCCCGACCTCCACTCCCACCACGCCCGTACACCACCCAGTCAGCCGTGCCTGATAGTACTGGCCCTGTGTCCCTCTGCGGCTTATTGGTCCCCTTCTGCACGGTCTCTAACGTCGTCTCCACTACTTGAAAACCAATTTTGTCTGGAGGCCAGCCAGATAAACTGCCCCCTTCACACAGAGACATGAGAGCGGTGGAGGTCTAGGAAATGACCGCACAGGGGACATAGAGGTGGATGTGGGTATGTCACTATGCCCCCTTCTTCCTTTGACCTCCATGGTGCCAACATGTATGGGGAGGTCAGTGCCTTCTTGGTACCGGTAATCTTAACTCTCCACTGCCTTCGATTTCTTACTCCAGGTGTAATCATTTGTGTGATTTGGTATGGATTTAATGCCCCTGTTGAACAGTATACTGTCATAATGGGCATTGGTATAACCTTACAAAAAACGTAACCAAAGCAAAACATTCTAATAATTTGCCTTGTATTTATAAAGGTTTTATTCAGACAATACCGATAGTTCTGTGGAAGCTACCAGCCGCAGACTAGGGTTTAGATGAGTTAGTGAATAAATACATCAAAAAGATGCGGATGACCGTTTAAGAGAAAGCCATGGACGGGAGCAATATTCACTTGTCAGTCCCGTGCAGTAGACATCCTAATAATGTAACAGCACCTCTGCACGTCCCCTCCAGGATGATGAATGAACCATACCTCTGTATCACTCCGCCTAATGCCCTTTACCCCATTGTCCCTTTGTAGGTGTACGTCTATTCACGCCGCCCAGGAAGTTGGTATATATAGCATAGGGGCAAGGGGCACATACAGACTGGGAAGCCTTGAGAGATCTAAGACGGTCTATATCTTGTAGGTGTAGACAGGGAACCTGGCATTAACACGGTATGTACCTGGATAGACGACAGAGTGAAGGTGGCAGACACGGGGTGGCAGGCACTGGTAAGACAGGGCCTGCATTAGATAGGAGACAGAGTGAAGGTGGCAGACACGGGGTGGCAGGCACTCGTAAGACAGGGCCTGCATTAGATAGGAGACAGAGTGAAGGTGGCAGACACGGGGTGGCAGGCACTGGTAAGACAGGGCCTGCATTAGATAGGAGACCGAGTGAGCGACAGGCGAGGGGCATGCCTCTCCATGCAGACCTATCTATGTCTTTTCCCCCATCGTCAAGGCCGCGATAGGGAATTAGAGACTGTCATTTACACCACACAAAAGGTGACAACCCAGCCTGTGTCTTATCCTTTGTTACTTCTTATTCCTTCTCATCATTCTCTGCCAAGGCCACTTACACCTTTTTCCTTCGCAAACCACACCCAATTGTAATCCATTTGTAGACAAATTCTGTCTGTCCTAGAAAGGCGTTGACTGAAAAGCAAATTAACTATTCCGCCAGGACGTACCGGTATCATCGATGGGTATGAGTGGCATTTTCTCAAACAAATTTTCTTTATGACATCTGAAACCTTTATAGTTTAGAAAGGTCCTCTGAAGTATGACCGAATATATTAGAATGTGTGGCAATATTGAGAAAACCTCATTCATACTAAGGAAACTCCATATTTTAGATTTTAATACAATATTGTAATTGTTCATTTTCCCTTTGACCATAGGCTAGCCTTATTGCACTATAGAAGCATTTCAGCCACCAAAGGAATATAGATCGCTAGTCCAATATGGCAAGGCATTTTTCCTTTAAGAAAACCAGCCACCATAAAACCTGCACTACCTTATCTTGGAGCTGCTCTGTCATCTCTGTTCTACAACACACACCGGGAGTGGCTGCTTTTAGATGTAAGTATATTTCCTGATGGAACCATCCCCCTTTTTCTCTAGTAGGAAATAGAAAAAAAGAAACGTCGTTTTAAGGGGAGGGGGTAAAGCAACATAAGACGCCACAGGGAAAGCCAGCGTTGTTATGGGGGAAATTAACCATCTTGAGGTACTACACAGGTAAGCCATGAGCAGCTCCTGTTGGAGAGCTTGCACTCCCAGCCCTGTGGGCATCTCCTTGAGCTTTCATCTCCTGTACCTGATCATTTCCCACTCATAGAAAAAGGCCACGGCCTCTCTGCTGCTGGAGCCGCATGCCCTGTGCACCTCATAGCGGCATGATACCGGCTTGTCATCAAATGGGAGTAGTGCGTGTGTGGCTTTGAGGGAGGAGATTCCAAGGCCTCCTTGACTAATCCCACCTCAGGAGATATGAAGGATGATATTGTTTACACTGTTTCAGCTACCTTTCTAGTTTGAAATCCAAGACGTAATACTGACCAATTTGAATATCAGCCTCCACCCTTATAGAGTGGGAGTTACCTGAGTCACGCAATACTTCTTGATGGAAAATTCATTTAGATACCCTCATATGAATTGTCGGGTTTCCCTGTCTACCTCTGTGTACTACTGGATCATATGAGCTGCTGCTGTTAACTACATGTATATGTTTTGTACTAATCTCCTTTAACAATAATTTATCAACTGCACCACAAAAGCTATCTTTACCAAACATGTGTTCATCACAGACAGCAGCGGAGATACACTGACTGTCTAATGATACGAGAAGCTGCCAGCCTTTTACCAACAATCCTTGGAAAGCGCTAAGTATATTATCACCAATCTCTATATGGCTGTGTAGGTGGGTCTGTGCTGTGGAGTGCCTCCAATAGTGCCCTATTGTGCCATAGACAGCATGGCAGCATGGCAATGAGGCTAGCTTCATTGGTATCTGTGGCAACGAGCAGGCTGTGAGAATGTAGCTTCAAACAAGATCTGTCACCAATCACCATACCTGAGTGGGCATAAGCGTCACTCAGCGACTGGCTGAGCTGCTCAGATCTGGGTCTGAGCTGCTCCTGTTAAAAGCAGCTATTGGCAGTAGGGTTTAAGGCAAGCAGCTATTGACAGGAAAGCTTACAAAAACGGGTTATTATTCTAGATAAATTCAGGATGACATAGATGTGAAGGACCGTTGTAGCTCTTCTTAGTAAGAAAGGTCCTTCGAATGAAATCAAAGATACACGTTGAAGTAACCCCATGGCGACAGCGACATCTATAAAATCTTCTTTTTTTCTCTTTTCTTTTTGTGTGCGTCTCAATTTGAGATAGGAAGCCGCTATCCCATCTATATGTTAACCGGTATAAGAGCTGCTCACTTTCTAAGGAGGGGACTGTAATTCCTATATCACCAGAGATATGACAATAGTATCTTTTCCCTGAGCTGGCCTCTTTCTCTCGCTACTAATGTTCATTTGAGAGAGCCACATGGGTGGCTGAGCCAATTGATGGACCCACATAGCCACAACAAAAGAGAGGGGTCTCGACTGCAGCATCGATCATGTCCTGATCAACGCATCGGCTGGAGCGCCTGGCTGAGCAGGAAATATCTGGAGTGTGAGGTGGACAAACACTTTAGGCTGCAGATCGGTTAGCTTAGTCATCAGCAGGGCATATACCAACAAAGCCCCCTGCCGTTGGTGTAGAAGAATGAAACAAAAAGATAAGATGACAAGCTGCCTACATGAGAACAGATCCGTAATGAGGCGTTCTTATTCTTGCCACGTTGTGGCAAGAATAAGAATGGTACCTTCAGAAGTAATAAAAAGATGTTCATGTTGCATGCCCTTTATGGGACCAATTCCTTTTCCATCTTCTTCGTCATCAGACCCCTGGCGAGAATGCTTGAGAATAATCACTACCTACAAATTCATTTTGATAAGTAGTGCTTACGATGCTGTTGGAAAAGAATGGGAAGAGATTTGGGGAATATAATTATACACTAATTCTAAAATGTCAAGAATATGGATAATGTACAAACCGGGAAATTATTACTTCCATTCATCGCCATCTAGGAAAAGATAAACAATTCACATACGAAAAAAAATGGATACCAAAGAGAACCATGCAATAACAATATCGCTGTCCTTCGTATGCTGTAAGTATTTTTAATATCCCCTTTTGCAGACATCCTATTGTCACTAACAAAGCAGCTCTACAAGACTATGTCTCCATCCATTTATGATGCTTTTCCTCCGAGTCTCTAGGCAATATCGCATTATAAGCAAACGGAATATATCAGCAATAAATGTCTCTGTCGATTCTATATCAAACCGTGAGATACACCAGGGATATAGGCGTACCGGTGCCTATTCAACCTTTAGTACAGTGTACCTAAAACCCAACTAACATCAATGTCTCAAGGTTTATGGTTTTGCTCCAACCCCCCTCCCTCCGGCCAAGGCAATTAGGAAATTAAGGAGTTGCGCCACTGAGTGTACATGTGTATGGTATTTATAAATAATTAAGCAAATGTCCACGACCATGGGATATTTTTCTATTTCTCTTTGTAAAAAATCCCATGGAAGTGGTCATTTGCATTTATGTCATGGCCTAGGAAGTTATTTTGCTTTTAAATTAAGAAAAACGGCTCAGATCTGTTCAAAATCCAAGATGGCGGACACCCATTGAATACAGCCGCATTGTATTCCATCCCCCCATTGAATACGACATGTCAAATGCTGTTCTATAGTAACGATCATATCTGCCATGACATATGGCAAGATTCCAAGATAGCAAGACATGTATCGTGTGCTATGAAGAACTAAGGGATATATATATATATATATATATATATATATATATATATATATATATATATATATATATATATATATATAAATGGCTGCCCTCCATGTTGGGTTTCCATATGTACTGAATACACGATAGGAAGATAGAACCCCCTTGATGAACATGCAATTGTGCATGATAGTGAGTTGTCGTTATGAACCAATTCAAGAATATGAACATGGAACATTAAAAGTTTTCTGCTGTAAAAACCGATAGCCTAGCAGTGTAAAGCACACCTTAAGCCAAAGAGGCTAAGTCTTATGAATACATCTAATTAACTCGAAAAGCGAGTTATAAGGAGACACCCTGGGGCCCTGCACTTTCAGTCATTTTGGTGGTGCGAATAAGTTTTAAAAAAGATGGAAATTTTGTACATAAGAGGCACAATTACTTAATGAATTTGTGGTGCCAAGGGGGAGATGTAGGGGTCTTGCAGGAAAAGGTATTTCATTACAAAGTTTTGTAAATTTTGACAAATTGTCAAAATTGTACAGACTCAGTTGGTTGGCAGCCATAAGACCCTTTTTGCATCCAATGGTGAAGGTATACGATGTTGATCCATGTATCAACTTTCCCGCCTTTTTGGGCAATGTGGTGCAAATAGTGCAGTTTTGGCAGGAGTTATGCAAATAGTGGCTCGGTGGTGTGAAGAACCTGGGTAAGGAAGTGCTGATGCAACAGGATGACTGCACAACTCATGGGAGCCAATCACAGGCTTTTCACTTTTCGAGTTATCAGCAATTTACATTGCTGCATTATATTTGCTTTATATATGATACCTATGCAATACCGCCCATTTTGCATCTTACAATATACCCCGGTATATGCAGGACTAGTTGTGTCTGCAGCATTGTTAAAGGATTCCACAAATATATACGACAACTCTAAAGCTTTATAGCATACATATTTAATACACATATAGACTTGCAAAGTAATCTCTCTCGATGAACTGGAAATGGGAGCTACATTCCCTATTCCTGAAAAGGGAGACAACAAAGAAAGATAAACAGTCAGAGACAGCATCAAGATTCACTGTTACTTTGCTTCAGCAGACGCCATGTCTTCAACAAAGGCCTCTTTAATACGCCTGAGAGAGCTCCGCCTTTGTACAGGTACACTCTACCCATTCCCCAAGGGCACATAATGTGATGAGGTCCTCCCGTCTATATAACGCGGGTCCCGACTCGTTTTCCAACCTTTTAACAAATTTGTCCTCACCAAGCCTCCTAAGAGGACACAGAGAGAGGGTAGAGGGACTATCTGTAAATGCGTCCTTACTGTACTGGTCTCTTGGCACTAGCCGTATCTGGGTAAAACACATTATGTTCTACCTAGGTCTTTTTTTTCTGGCAGAGTAATGTTAGCTTAGCCACCGTTGAGATTTGTCCCCCAGCCATTAGGTTTGTACACACATGTTTTATACGCATTTCATATACGAAATATGGACATATACATTTACTATATGGATGACTACATTTCTAGTTGCAAACATAAAAGTAATATTTGAACTATGTATGTACTCAGGGATGTGATTTGAAAATCACCCATATGTAGGAAGATTTTTTAAGTCCCAATATAGGGTGTTTCCACTCGAGAAAATAAGGAACCCAAGGAAATTTTGAGGCCAAATGTTGTAATCTGGTGCAGTTGTTTAGTACCAGACCCCCTCCCCCACTCAGTAAAATATTTTCTCAATGGATTTGGGAAATCACGAGGGTCGACTTTTTGGCTCCCAATTGGAGGAAAACCTCCAACCTCCAATTGGAGGAGATTTCACATTCATGCAACTACAGGCAGCCATATGGTTCATATCTCAGCTAACAAAATCCAGGATTTTCAAAAAGAGGGGTATGCGCCCATCATTTACACTCTAATTCCAGTTACAATTTAGTCGTTATATATATATATATATATATATATATATATATATATATATATATATATATATATATATATATATATATTAAGCTAATAGATGATGGATATCGGGGCCCTAGGGCTGTACATTCTGTATATACCCGAGCCACGCAGCGGCAAGGGTATATACAGAATGTACAGCCCGTGGGCCCCGTTGTCCATCATCTATTGCAGTTATACCACTATTTCCTCCATTTTGTATTAATTTCTTACCTGAGATCCAAAGAATATAGCCAGGAGAAGACATTTTGTAAGTGCAAGCAATACGGCCCATGGCCGCTCTGTGCGAAGCCATTGTTTTTGTTCTTGACCTATATCTACATCCGGGCCACTGACACACTTTCGTCAGACAAGAAGGCGGGTGGGAATGGCTGCACCGCGACTCGCTTACGATAGAAAAATCATTGGATTCTTATTTATATTGAAGAAAATGGAGAAAATTAGCACGCATTCCTCGTCTATGGATCGAATACTTCTTGGGACTTGGATATTATAACATGTCATGGTTGGATTCCATACGAAAAGTGAGTGTGAACACGGCGGTACCTCTCCCGGCAAGGAACAAAATCAATGGCTTGGCGCAGAGTGAACCAGGCCGCGACTCACGTACGATGGAAAAAACAATGGATTCTTATTTATATCGAAGAAAATGGAGAAAATTAGCATGCATTCCTCGTCTATGGATCAAATACTTCTTGGGATTTTGATATTATAACATGACAAGCTTGGAATCAAGACGAAAACTGAGTGTAAACATAGGACAAGGACCCCAGGTTAGAACTTATTTACTATCACATTGGGTTTCATCACCGTTCAGTGTGGCGCTATATGGCTAACGTCCTCGCCAACCAGCACTGCGGCTGGGGTTCAATTCTCCTACGAGTTGGGACGATTTTTCACATTGAAATGATGGCCAGATTAAATTTGTATGTCTGCCACACATTTCCTAAAATATTCCAACTTCACCCTGAAAATAAGTCCAACTTCACCCTGAAAAAGTATATACCAAAAATTTCAAAAATGCACATGGCTGGTATATGCAGAATATACCACAGATATTTCACATATAAAACCACCGGAAGAGCCAGAATCGTGGTATAAATAAATAAATAAATAAATATATATATATATATATATATATATATATATATATATATATATATATATATATATATATATATATATAAGAAAAAAGTAGGGGTGGGCCCTCCCACCCCCGTCTATATGTGGCACTGCCACATAATCCTACCTTTACATACAGGTAGCATGAAGCTTTATCTATTCTATATGTGGAGAGGCAAGGAGAAAGGGGGCTCTGTGCTAAAATTCAGCTTTAAAATTCAGATCACTGGCTTTTCAGTGATATATTGCAAGAGAAGATATTCCGTAGGTAGGTGTGACCATTTCCTGAATGGCAATAAGCTCTATGCCTAATTGATCATGAGATACATCTATAATTAGCATAATTTATGCTAATTAGCTAAATTAGCATAATTTTTTTATTCTTTTGCCTATAACTTTTGATCTAGAAATGATATTCTTGTTCTGTATTCACCATAGTAAACCTAGTGAAAGATTCTTTCAAATGGGATAATTTATTTTCCTATTTAGAATGAAAATCATGTTTCCATGGCAACAGACATCAACAAAAATGCCTATTTAGGCCCAAAATGTTCTTTTTACATGCCTAATTTGGAACCTTTCCACACAAAATAGAATGTTTTATCTAAAATCATTGAATTCTCCATAAAAAAAGTACCCTATAATAGTTTTAAGCATATTTTTCCTATTCTAGCCCATAGTGGTGCCCCTGGTGGCAGGAACCCCCATTTCTGCTTGCTGGCTCTCATATCAGCAGTCATACACACATAAACTCACATCTGAATGGACAAGTGTCTATGGGATGTCTAACTTCCGGAGGCCTGACCAGCCACTGACAGGGCCCTGCTTCCGTCATAAATCACTGCGTAGAAAACCCTTAACAACTTCCTGCCCAAGACTGATGCCTCTTGGCGCTATATTGCTTCTCTCCCACCGGTCGTGGAGCAGCGGTCATGGATAGACCCATTAATCTTCCCCTACAGCCTCACCCTAAGACAGATGAGCCACCCCCATTGGAAGAGTATACGCCCATCCTTTGTCTCCACAAGGGATTCAAGCCACTTCTCTCTCTAGCGAATTTCCTGCAGCCTACATTGCCTGCACTGCCTTACGCTGTATGTCTATGCACTGCCTTTGCTGGGCTTACAAAGGCATGCACCTTCTTCTTCTACTCCTCCTCTTTTTGCCATTCACAATCGATGGCTGCTTTTGTCGTGCAATCGCTTGGCGACGAAAAGGTTGAAATGGGACCCCACTGTTGCTATTGAATTAATGAGACTGGGTCCAAATCGTGACTCTTTACATGGCACATAAAACGAACAACTATCGTGACGTCCTACTGCATGAGCGTGACAGTAGAGCAGAGTAGAGCAGAAAGACAGACCCCCTTTTCTGCACATGAAAGACTGGGGCAGATATATCTCAAAACCTGAAACATTCCCATCCAAATATACAGTGTGTATGTGTATGTATATATATATATATATATATATATATATATATATATATATATATATATATATATATATATATATATATATATATATATATATACAGTAGCTGCACATGATACTTATGAGACAATCGCATGCACCTGTGAATACAATGTAGGCTACATGCCTCAGTTTAAATGATTTGGCAAAATGGTTGGCAAGGAGATCGAAAATAAGAGACAATGAAGGGACGCTCCTAGCAATATCTCCGTTTCCACTCTACTTCATCTCCATCTTATTGTCCAGTGAGTTCATGCTGTTCGTGGTCCATCTGGTCCCTTGGAGGCTTGGAGAGGGACTGGTGCTTCGGAAGGATCCGGCGACCATTCTATGTGGTCTGTTCGCTGCCAATCATAGATAAGATACCATACTGTTATCGAAGCCAGGCTCGACTGAACAAAGCCGCAGGAGTTATGGTATCTGCGAGCAATGGTATATTCCGGTAGATGTGGCAGTGCACGATGACGATGGTACATGGGTGATGTGTGCTGGCGGTACAGGAGATGGGATCCAGATTCGAATCAAGATGTAACATATTGGTCATATTTGATATATCCTGTTTATGTACTAGGCCACAAAATGACATCACACTGCTTGTCATGTCTAGATACTGGATCTATCATACAGCTTGTGCACATGTTGAATCATGTAGATAAATTGATATCTAAACTGTTTTTGAAAAAGCGCCTGTTAAAAAAGGAGCATTAATCCTACCACTTAAATTGATAGGTGAGCAGGACGCATAACGGCTAATAAGGCACATAGTTCCACATGATTAAAAGAGGTCTCACTGGTAGGCAAATTACATAATCATGTGGGACAATTCATGAAATCCATAGTAATCAATTATTTGCAATGTCTATATTTGGTATGAATGTAAGGCTACTTTCCATGGATGGAAAATTCCGATCTCATTATTGGTCCCAACCTAGTAAGTTTATCCCTTTGTCACAGTAGATTTAGTATGGACACCTCTGCTTAGTTCATAAGTAATTTTCTATTCTGTTAAGGCGTGTCAGGGCAGGTATTCGGAGCAACAGGTTGACAAAGCTTTTACCTAGTAGCACAGATCCAACATACATAGTGCATTAAGGGATGGGCTCATCCTTTAACAAAAGTGTGCAATTCTGTATTGGTTCCCTTTGTCAACGCCTCTCCATGCTATTTGTTGATACAGGCAGACATACAAGCGCTGAGTAGCAACTCCCACAAGTATCATTGCGAGCAATTTGCGAGCAGTTTGGAACGACCAACCACGCCCATGGTTAGGTTACCATGGTAACAGAAAGATGAGCAGCTCACGCCCATGGCCCTGATGAGAGACCTGAGCCACTCCATCTCAACCAACCAACTCTCAACCTAGCCAGCCCCCCCCCCCTCCCTTTCCACATCACCAGGGTCCTACTCCCACAGGGATTGAGACATTCCATTACAGGAGCCACTTTTAATTCAATTGCTCTGTGCGAACACTGTTACTTAATTGACACTGATGTTAGTTGTAATGCCTACTATTGCAATTGTAGTGTCGATAAAGGCAACAGTATCTGCTATACAGTGATCCTGGAGCAAGAGCTGGCTTATAGCGTGCTGTCAAGAGTGCATGGCAACAGACTCAGCTGGACACTCACAGCCTAGTATACCTGAACATATGCAGTCTGGACCTACAGATAAGCCCTCGTAACAACGACATTCTTTGGAAAGGAAAGGTGGCACATTCTATGATTCGCCAATTAGTATAATGTTAGAGCAAGAGAAGAAACGCCATTACTAGATCAACATATCGGTTATGTATAACATCATATTGTTGTATTCAAAGTGGATGATTTTACATCACATCTCCTCAGTAGTGATTGAATTATTGCATTGATTTAATGAGTTTGACATAGCAAATGCCGAGGATAAAAGCAATACCTCTTTGAAATGCAAACAATACATTCATAAGTCGATGGTATCCCGTTCATTTGCATGACCACCATATATAAACACAGACATACGGTGGAAAAGATCTAATACACATTCCATATACCTGACAAGACCTTGGCCTTCCTAGATACTACGGCGACCGCCCATTCATTAAAATAGCAATAATCATGTCTTCATTCAATACATGCATTTTGAGATAAGCAGAGAATGACAGCAACGTTTCTCTTCATTAGATCTACATCCATAATTGCTCGTCTATCTGATCCATCACAGGGCAGAATCAAGCTGGGCCCAGTCCAATTACACCCACCATACAGGGGCTGCCTAAATAACAGGAGGAACCCTGGAGAAGTGTGTCACTCCCAAGCAACACACACTTCTATTTTTCTCATTATACTGTGGTTAAAATGGCGCTGGCTCTAAGGTACTGGCTCACTGTATAAAGGGGATAATAGGGCTTAGATTAGTACTGAAAGGAAATCTCACCATACCACCTGTTACCAAAGCACTTTATCACTGTGCATACGCCACAGGTCACAGTTAAGACGATTCAGTAGTCTTACCTATTAATAATTTATGTCGTAAGTCTGATTAAAGTCTTCCATAAATGAATTCATAAGTGCAGTTTAAAAACTAGAGGAGCCTAGGTCGCTTCTAACTCGTAAGAGGCAGGAATACTGCTACAACAGGCCTCCTATCTGCAATCTCCATAGCAGCTTAAGCAATAGCATCCCAAAAGTATGACATCAGCATCTATGGTTAACTTACACCTCTGTGGTGAACACAGACCCTAAAGGGGCGGAAAAAAAGGTTTCCCAATGGAATGTGTATTCTTTACCATTGGAGAGCCAAAGTGTCACCTCTCTGCTCTTTCTGTCCAACATTTTGTAATCCATGAATTGTGAAAACATCACAGATTTATTCAATTACTATTCAACATATTCATGATCTCAACACATTACTCTACCCATGTACAAACATATTTATGTAAAATAACAGTTCTTTGATGCTGTATTTTTTCCACAAAGTTTCGCCATATCTGCCTCTTTTTGGAGACCCCCAAAAGCGTCTTAATCCATGGTGGTGCCTATAACTCTTCCGAGTTAGTAAACTTTTCCTAGTAAGAATATGATTCGAGGTGGGGGGGGGGGAGGGTACGGTAGGTCAGTGTATTCTCCGTCAGTTCAAGTCCCATTTATAGGTTGTTTACATAACCTGGAATACATAGCCCTAATGAGAATGAAATTGCATCTGCATGAATACCTATTTGACGCATATGCAGCCTTCTGCCTCTCCCACATTGTATGCTGTAGAACGAGAGGCATAGAGTGGAATGACGTGTTCGGATGCTGTAAATAATACTGATAGGCTGTATGCTACTGGGGGACAGGTCAAGCCATGGGTGGGGACAGTGGGAAGTAGCAGACAGCAGGAATACCCTGCCCCTGTCCGCTGTCAATATGATGGGGTGGGCGAGGTGAATTATTGCTTCTGACCAACATATAGTATAGATTTGTAGCGCCCATAAAATCATACTGCTGGTCCTCTCTCAGCATTAACACTACAACTCCAGCACGTCCATGCCTTGGGCTCCTCCTTAATTACCTCCGATACATCAGGCTCCGGTCTGAGGTGAATATTCTCAAATCGATTCCCTGACCTTTTAATTGCCTTGAGAGCTGTGATTATTCCATAACCCTCCTATATTTGGTCCTGGGATCCGTTTCTGAAAAATGTAAGCTGTATCAAGATTATGTCACTGAATAATAAGTGAATTGCCATGCTTTTGTAAGACTACAGTTGCAAATATATGGCAGGTATGTGTGTACTGCCTTACAGCATCCTATGCTAATGTTTACAAAGAATATCTGCGATCACACTAGATTTGATCTAGACAAATTTAACTTTCCGTAAAGTCCACCTGCAATTATTATAGCTAAGGCCCCAGGACATCAAAACTTTTGAGTGGTGTTAAATATTAAGCTAATGAATCATGGATATCAGTGCCCTAGGGACCTACATTCTGTATATACCCGAGCCGCACAGCGGCGAGGGTATATGCAGAATGTAGGACCCGTGGGCACCGATATCCATGACCTATTAGGTTTATACCACTAATTTCTCCATTTTGTATCAATTTCTTACCTGATAACCACAGAATATAGCCACGAGAAGACATTATGTAAGTGCAAGCAATACGGCCCGGGTCGCTCTGTGCGAAGCCATTGTTATTGTTTTACTGCGGCGTATTGACCTATATCTACATCCGGGCCACTGACACACTTTCGTCGGACAAGGAGGCAGGTGGGAATGGCCGGAGTGCGACCCGCTTACGATGGAAAAATCATTGGATTCTTATTTATATTGAACAAAATGGAGAAAATTAGCACGCATTCCTCATCTATGGATCGAATACTTCTTGGGATTTTGATATTATAAAATGACAAGGTTGGAATCAAGACGAAAACTGAGTGCAAACATAGGACTAGGACCCCAGGTTAGAACTTATTTACTTTGGCATTGGATTTCATCACCATACAGTGTGGCGCTATGGCTAAGGCTTCCACCTACCTCCACTGCGGCCAGGGTTCAATTCTCCTACGAGTTGGCATGATTTTTCACATTGAAATGATGGCCAGATTGACTTTGTATGTCTGCCACACCTTTCCCAAAATATTTTAAGTCCAACTTGACCTTGAAAAAGTATATACCAAAAATTCCAAAAATGCACATGGGTGGTATATACCTATATAATGCACGGCTGATATCAGCACAGGAAGTGCCAGAATCGTGGTATAATCGGCTATAACTAATATCATGCCTGTCTTCGCGCCACGATGTGCGATAACTTTTTTTTATGGTAGGTGCTGCAATATATTAGATGTCAATTATTTCCTGCTTATGTGAAGACAAAGAAGTGTGTGGCCGTGGTTTTCTGAATCGTCATATGAGAAGTGTGACTTCATGGACAGAAGGGCCTTACCTCCACATTGATCCTATCTTAGACAACCAATCCTAGCACAATCGATGATATCAACCATAGCAGTCAAAGATATTCAGCAATTATTAGCTTATTTATGTAAAAGTAAACTTGAGGGGCTTGTTTAGGCTTTTGTTTGTCTTAATGGACTACACCAAGTGCGCTCATCACTTCTATTATTGACAATTATAGCCAGCAAAATGACTATCGGTTTTCATATAAGGAAGTTTGATCATTTCTGACGTGAAGACATGCCGCTTGATTGTTGTAAGGGAGCATTCATTATTTATGGCGGGGATGGGAGTGAGCATTTGTCGAAAGAGAATAGGTCAAAAATATTTGGCCCCCCTAAAGAATACGTCCAAAATATTTGGCCCCCCCCTCAAGAATAGGTTGAAAATAAAGCGTCCCCCCAAATGACGATCATCTATGAATATTCTTTTATCTAACATAAATGCCAAAATCATGCCTATACATTGTGTGATACATATAATTATACCTCTCTTTTAGCTATAATTCATGGGAGTAGTACTTTAACATTTTAATGATTAGCATTGACTATAGTCAACCCCGTGGCAGGTCTCGCATCGACTATAGTCGACACCATGTAGGCCTCCTTATATAGGAATTGTTTGGGGACTGTGAATACCATACTCATTCTAATAACCGCACCGGTGCTGAAAATTAATCATTAGATGGTCGAAACCTTAATACAAAAATCATTTCCAAAAGGCACACCCCTAAAGTCAAGAACCATTGTTTTTGCTCTAAAAAACTTTACTTTTACATTAGCATGATTTGACACAAGGGGTGTGTGCTTACAGCCCAAAAGGCGAGGGCTGCGCTTATTAGTGCAGGTGCATTTAATAGAAGGTAGGCCCTCACTCCTAGGAAATGTAAAGGCTGCCATCATGGCCAGATAACTCATGTGTCTTCTGCCCTTAATGGGTTAATAGACTCCAAGGGATAGGTGATAGAATTGGTCTCATCTCAGATACACCTTATAGACAAGGTATTTTGTGTAGAATAGTAGACCTACTACTGTAAAAACTCATGCATAAGGTGGAGATTATACATGAGGATAGCTCCTTCAGTCAGGCCCAAAAGGAATCCTCCTAAAGTCAGGGTGTGCTAGGATATCATATTGGAAAACAGTTCTTAATTTTCCAACTTTCACCCAATCTGTGCCTCACCCACAGGATATTTTGTATGTACTTTTAAATCCCAACATTTGCCAATTGGGTTTGACCTTGACCTGGGGCTTACAGTCGGCCCTTGCTTTCTCGACCCTTTAATTCCTCAGATCCCTCATTACCTCATACAGATGATCCTCAACTATCTCTATGTTTTCTATTATATTTGGACTTACATCCTCGGATAATTTGCTTCCACAGACATTTTTCCTGGTATTTTTCAAATCTGATGAAGCAAGGGTCAACTGTATATCCACATGAGATGTGCCTTATAACATGTCCTTACACATTCAGGTGGTCTTGTATCTTACATTACCTTCACACAAGTTGGATGTTCCAAAAATTATTCAAAAACTTTCACAACTTTCAGTACTTGCTCGCAAGCCTAAAGCCAAATTTATTTCTATACTTCATACACTCTGTACTACAGTAAATCCTCATGTGGAGGATGCAGCTTTTATAGAGGAAACACCTTGGGTTGATGTAAATGATTTAAGACCCATCTCATTTTAGTACTGTTCTATAGTATGAAATCCTTACCTATGAGCTGCACCCTGATTAGTAAACCAGTACTAAACCTTCAAAATCCCCCCCCCGATGTGCCTTATAAGATTTCCTTTAACTCAGGGTGTGTCTTATATGCAAGGTGTGCCTTATATGCAGGAGATAACAGTAACATGTTTTCTCTCCATGAACCTTTGCAGCATGATTTAAAGGAGATTTAAGTGGGATGAATTTATGCACTTATTCTCCTGGGAAACATGTAAGATCACCAGCATGACATGTCTTGTTGTTCATAAGAGAGACTCAGATTCTTTGGAAGATGGTGCATACTATGTATCATCTCTATTAGAATATGCTACTTCTAGATGAAATAGGTTAAAAATCAGCTGTAGCTGCATGTACTGGTAGTCATCGACAAGAAATGCACATTGGTATTGATCAATTGAAAAAGATCTCTGAATATAGTTCCATCCAATTAGATTTCACTGAAGTGGATCAATTTGATAACCTTTAGTCTTTCAAAAGGAGTCTCTGATACATTAAAGACATTTTATGGTGACGAAATTTGTGGCATTTTGGATAAATACCCTAAAAATAAATGGCCCCCCTCTAAGAATAGGTAAAAAACAAACGGCCCCCTTCTAAGAATACCCTGAAAATATTTGCCCCCCCCAAGAATATCATGAAAATAAATGCCCCCCCCCTCAATTTGCTCACCCCCACCCCTGCCATAAATAATGAATGCTCCCTAATCACATCACATTTCATGCACTGTTTTGTGGTTTGATAAAATCCAATCTATTCAATGGACAGGGGACTCATAGGAATATATTCCTCATCAAGGTGGGCAGATGCAGGATCTTTAAACGTATACAAGATCTATTGTTTCAGCTCAAAGGCAATCAGGTCCAGATTAAGTGATTTTCACCTGCAGCCACTTTAGCTCTATAAGCTGCTAAGCTCATCAGCTGGCGTTGTAGCATTATTTATCAATGACTCAAGAAGGTGATTAATATCGGTTATTATATGTTTGTATACACCGGCTCCTTATTGTATGCAAAACAACATGAAGTTTAAGCGATTTTCTTTCTTCATATCAGTCTTTAGAAGCAATATAGGAAGAATCAGGTTCTAAATTGGCAGCGAGGAAGTATGACTCTTAAGAGTAGGGCCTTATCTTTAATACCATGCTCCTATCGTAGCACGAGCTGTCCTAGCACCATGATAATATTCATTGTCTGAATTATGTCCCGCCCAAATGGCCTCAGTAATGCTCAGAGGACCAGCCGGATGAGCCGCTCTGATTGCATATTTCTCACCAACGCCTAGGTCCCTACCCCCAGGCCAAATAAAAAAAAAAAGGTTTGTTTCCAGTAACCCGACCGACCCTAGCAAAACAGGGTCAAAAAACTTCTTTTTTTTTGTGATTTTGTAGAATTTTGTGTCATTTTTTCATATTTTAAAGAATTTTTTCATTACTTGTTGAGGATTTTTCCTGTATCCTTTTCGTGTTCTTCCCCTCTCTCACAGTTGTCATTTTCCCATCATTATTTTACAATGAAATCAAAGAATTTGATATATCCATTGATATGTGCCTTAACATTTCCTATATAAATGTAAAAACAATCCGACCTACCGACCCTAGCTCTTTGGGCTATGTTACTGGAAACACACCTTTTATTTTTCTTGGCACCACCCTCTTCTTCTACTGCTTAAAGTTCTACTCCAGTAGAGAATGTAGACTTCCTCCCCATCCGTACCCTTCCCACAAACGACCCCCATGCTCTTGCAAATATTCGACGCTGGCTGGCTTATCGGTGCGGCTGGAGGCTTATCTCACGGCTCATCGGCCGTGTACCCATGGCTCATTCGGCTCGGCCCACGCCATTCCCGGCACGTCTGGATGGCCTGGCCGTGACACGTTGGGGAAGCCCCAAATCCGGCCGTAACTCGCCAGCAGGCAGCTCAATTGGAGACAGCGGGTGCGGCGTCTGGTAGTGGTAGTGCTCTAGCTATATCTGCCATCCTCACCCCTCCCCGACTTAAATCTCCTTCTGAGGCATCCTGAGGTCCATTCCTCTTGTACCTTCAGTCTTTATGTATACGGTAACTTTGTACTCAGTTTATACTCACATCTATCTTTGACGGATTTAGACGGGGGGGATGTTCACTTATTAGGGGTGCAACCCCACCTCTTCTAAACCCTAGACTCGCAACTGTTTTTTTTTAAATACGAATAAAACAATCTAGAACTGTTTTATTCTTTATCAGATTTAGCATGTATAGCGCAGTTTACATGCATGATATATAGATATCTGCTCATGAGTTACCTTAATTGATCCTAGTTGATCCTTTCCACGAAAAGGGCAAGCAATTCGATCACATCTATAGAATGAATTAAGAAGAGGATGGACACAAAACAGGCCCCATAGCTGAGGTAAGCTGGGATGTACACAGAGCTAAATGGATAGTACATCTCAGCTCAAAATAGAACAGCTCGTGGATGAAAGCAGCTCTTGGAGCAGCTCTTGTGGGAGACCTACTCTGCCTGGTCCAGAGGCGGTGTGCGGTCTGTCCGACCTGCTCAGGGTTTATGGACAAACGAGGCAATCACGTCCTACGGTCCCCTCGGCACCACTTTCCGTGGACCCCCTTTACTTTAAGCAAATTAATACTTTAATGTCAGATGCTCTCTTTGCTAGCCTAAGACACAGTGGGGACTGGCACAGGCGCGTCTTCCCTGGTAATAAGACTTGGGGTTCTCTCGGGGCTCCGTGCCTCACTGCTATAGCCCACACGAAGATGGTGCCGGGTCGGCAACCACTATAGATTGTGCACCGAGATCCTAATCAAGGGGTAGATTCCCTTTGGTGTTGGCTCTCTGAGTGGTTTGATAAATGTGCCATTTTCAGACTCCATACATTTTTTTTCTATGCGATTTCTTTTGTAAATTTCGTTCAAAACAAAAAAAAAAGAAGGGTGTGTACGTTATAGACCTCCCGAAATCCCTCAGTTCCAGTTTTGTTTTCGATTCAAAATGGGCCGATTAAAATAAGAGGTGCACTTCTATCGTAATGGGATTATGATTAATCAACATCGAGAGCACAGTCGCGTTTACTATCTTGGGAGTTGCGCGGTTGGTGGCATTTTCATATACTACTCGTGCCATATCGATTCTTGGAAATGAGCGAGAAGTATATAAATATACGACAGCATTTTGCAATTCATTGAGACGAAAAGTCCCGTAACTACGGTAACGGTCCGATGTCGGCACACCGGATGCCGGGGACAAACTAGTGCTCTGCGCTCTACGCTCCCCTTTACGTATCATAATAAAAACGTTACACTGGAGCCCTGCACATATTTCAAATACATATTATGGCCTTTATACTGCTCTAATATCTTATTTATGAATACTGATTCATATTAACCAAACAAATGCATGAGACAGTGTAATTCTCCTCCATTTTGTTAAAATCCAGCAGTTTTGATGGCACTGTGAGTCGATCGTCTCACTGTCCGCCATTTTGAATTTTGATGTTCTGTGCGCATGCGCAACCCCTCCTTGCCAGAAGTAGCATTTTCGACGGAGAAATGATATATTCTATCGATTTAACTTGAAATTAATGGCTTCTTGAATATAATCCATGCATCTTTGGCAATATCAATTGAATTCAATCAAATATACCCTATCTATTTACTGTTATAGCCCCACAAGTTGATCGTCTCGCTGTCCGCCATGTTGGATTTTGGTTCTATCTGCGCATGCCCGACCCAATTTCCATGGTTATTTGGGTCAATTTGCATGACCACGGCTTTGTGATGCGAATTAACGACAGGGGGAACACATAATTTGTTATGTTTATTGATTCAAATCATATCCTTTCTCAATTCTTTATCATATTTATATATTACAACACTGAATAATTGAAAAAAAATAATAAAGACCACTTTGACCACAATAGAGACGCACGAACGGAACGAATGACAGCAAATTCATCAACATTCATCAATTATTTGCACCACTCCGTACGAAAAGCACGGGGATTTAACATGGGCTAAAAGCGTCTTATTTTTTTCTCTCTGTTAACCTACTGTTAGGAGGCACTGAATCAGGGTGTATTTTTACCCGACTCTTATAACTCGTCTTTCGAGTTAAAAATGCGGCCAATTAAGCAACTAATATTTGACGAAGGCGATTAATAAATAGATCTTGATTAATGTCTTCATTTTATTTTCTAGGGCCTGAATTTGTCATGCGTTCATTATCGAATCATACTGATTATAGAAATGCATTGTGAAATTAGATTTAATTCAATTACAAAAAAGGAAAATATTAGTGTCAGTGACGAAAATGGTATTTCACACAGGGAAATAAAATACATAGTACGCCAGAGGCCTTTCTCCCAAAGGACTGTAGATCACAAGCACGCCATCAGAGAGACGAATATAGAGTCAGAAAGATGACCTCATTAGTCTCAGTTTCTGCCCTGTACTTATCTACTGACAAATCCTATAGGTCTATAACGGGTCGGTGCTAGTGCCTACTGTTAGAGTGTCAAGGAAGAAAATCAAATGCAGATGGTATTTGCATTTTAGTAAATACCACTAAAGCACCCATTCCAACCCAACACAGGTAGGGGCCTGGAACGCGGGGACCAGCCTCGACTCCATGGTGACAAAATGGCGGCTTTCAGAGGATAAGAAGTGAAGAGAGCATTCAGAGGAGCTGCTCCGAGCAGCTCATCCCTAATGTAATTAATGTCTCTTATCATCCCTACCGCGGCCGGCAAGGGGACCTTCACTGCCCGGAGGCGACGAGCGTCCCATTAGAAAGTTTTCTGTCCGAGCGTGCCATGGAAAAAAGGAGAGAAGACATGCTCCACCCTCAACACCCTCTGCCCCCCCCACACCACCAGGCACTAGCATCTTTCAGACTTGTTACTGCGGCTCCTTACTTGAAATAGCCCCCGTTCAAATAACCCAATTACACGGTGGTCGTGTGGGGAGACTGGCTGCAGGCAGCCCTGATGTGGCTGACCAGAGTAAGGATCCATGAGGCTGATGAAGGCCCCCTCCATGGCCGAGATTGGCATCACAGGCAGCTGTCTATGTAATAGACCATCCTAATGTACTCCTCACATACCCCATTATCCCACGGTCCACCCAGCCAGCTTGTAAACGTCCAACCTAAACTATTATAGCAACAGGTTTATCTTCTCTTCAAGTCAATTACCTCTACATTCCACTACGCACAGGAGAGTGTTAAAGTCATGGGAGAAGTAAAATCGCATGCATATATATATATATATATATATATATATATATATATATATATATATATATATATATATATATATATATATATTTATTTAATCCAGCTTACTTCGTAAGAGGTGGCGAAGGGCATTGAAAATACTTTGGTCTCGAAGTCAAACATTAAAAGAAAACAAAAGAGCATTGTTTTCGGCTTTTACTCGCATACCTCTTGAGTAGATGGGATTAGGGCCTAAACCCATTAGACGATTGTAAAAGTGGCTGATTCTGAGGGTACACACCAAAATCGGTTGGAGAATCGGCCATTGTAGGGCTTCCAAAGCTTGCAAATGTGCCAAATGATATAAATCGGATGGGAAGTTTCATGGTACAATCCAATACATTACCTACCAAGGTTTTCTAACATGTTTAATATGTTAAAATTGGGTATGAAAGTGAGATTGTTGCACAATCGACCACAGAATCGGTAGTTTTTCATTGATATTACCACCCTATCAGCTCAAACTGACCGATATCTATGTGTATTATGCAATATTTGGCCGACAAAGGTACCGATTATTGCAAAATCGGGTAATGGGTTTTGGGCCTTAGCCTCCTAGTAAATCAAATGTGTTATAATTAATTATTACGATATATATGAGAAAGGTGAGTCACTCTGCCCCTTTGATCAGAATTGAGATCTGTCCTTTCTAGTACAGTATGGAAGTTTCAGACAATAGTTACTTACCTATAGTCTTTTATAAAGGCATATAGAAATGATGTATATAGCAATGGTACACAGCGTCTTCCAGATACAAAGAAGCTGAAATATTCCACTAATTCCCTATACCTCTTAGTCCTACATCTATAATGACACCAAAAACGCCAAGACTGCACCTTTGTAAGTGACAAGGCATTGACTACAAGAAGGACTGGATCCATTCATCAACAGTACTATAACTAGGGTGAGGTGACTGACTACTCAATTCATATCGGTTCTAAATGAGAGGATGGCAGTTGAGAGGGTTATAAGTCCTAAATAGACTTGTTGATCCACCAATTCAACCGATAGCCGCCTCATAATAGTCCTCCTGTACAGCACATTAGGAGACCAATGGACTGTGTTCTATTCCATATGAATACATGGAAGCTTGTGCTATGTGGCACTGCATGGTTAATATAGGGAAGGAGACAAACATTATATTCTATGCAGTCGTCTCTAAACTTCTTCCCCTCGTATGGTATATATAACTGCCGAGGAGCTAATGACGTATTTAATATCACTTTAATCCAGGTATTTCCTTATGAGACAGAGTGGATGATGAATGTGTTCTTAGTATGTTAGTTATTTCATGGAAGACAAGTATGTGGTATCTGTGACGACCGTTACCAGCAGCAACAAGTTTGTAGAACCGGATTCAATTTTATTGTCAAATTGCCAATAGGTATTGGTATATATAACTGCCGAGGAGCTAATGACGTATTTAATATCACTTTAATCCAGGTATTTCCTTATGAGACAGAGTGGATGATGAATGTGTTCTTAGTATGTTAGTTATTTCATGGAAGACAAGTATATGGTATCTGTGACGACCGTTACCAGCAGCAACAAGTTTGTAGAACCGGATTCAATTTTATTGTCAAATTGCCAATAGGCAGGCGCTGCCTCTGATACCGGCTACCGCAATCATTGACTCGACCTTTTGTGAACGGCAACATCTCAGAAGCACCTCGGTATAAACAGCCCCACTCAGCAACCCGGCCTTCAGATGTCGGGGGGGGGGGGGCTCAAAGTTGGTCCGTTCACAAAGTGCTCGATGGCAGCAATTATTTAGACGGACTGTCCCTGGCGGCCGGACTTCAAAAGGTTACCGGTCAGGGGTGACATCGTCCATGGCCGCAGACCGGAAGGAGGTATGAGGGGGTGGGGCGGGGCGGGAGGTGGGAGGGTGGACAGATGTCCTGATGTCCTCTTATACATAAGGCAGGGTGCAGACCTACAGGGGTAGTTGGAGGGGTGTAATTGTCACCGGAAATACGAGGCTCAGACAAAGGTCGGCCATAACACTGACGCCCCCGTGGGACTGTTGAAGGACAGAAGAGGGATACGGGGAGACAGGGAGACCAGGCAGACGCCGCAACAACCTTGTCCTTGTTCTAGGTGTTGCAGTAGTAGGCAGGGGGATGGGGTGTCGTCAGATGAGAGGAACATAGGAGAGAAGGGGATAGGTGTCAAACGTACGTAAGGTGACGGCCGTGCCAATGGCGCACCTTAGCCGTGTGCCGCGCTGGTCGCGACCTCTTAATCAAAACGCCTCCGCGAGGTGGCAGCACCCGCCCCGCCCCTCATTAAGCGGGATTCGAGTGTCATTCGGCGACGCCCCGCCTCAGGTCGGACGCCGACATCACCGAGGTCCTCGGAGCGGCTCGCCAGCGACGTGACCTGCCTGTAGATGTCACCACAAGGCAGCCGTGTGCCTTTAATCAGCAACATGTCGCCTCGTATCCTGCGCCGACCACAGACTGATTAGGCAGCTTTGTGTCTAGGTGCATAGCAACCTCCCCATCCCCTTCTGTACTGTATGGGCCCACAATGGTATGTTCTTACATCTCTCACTGGCAGTCCATCCTTCTCCTTTATAGCCTCAGACTGAGTGTAAATGACCGACATTATTCAGTTAAATGGCGCTTCTTATCGCACCTGGGTTACTTTGGCACGAGAATTCACTTTACATTGAAATATATCACCGCTACGTCACCCAGGTTCAGTGCAGCAGCTGCACGGAGATACGCCACATGCTTGCAACATAAAATGTGATGTCACACCTATATCTGAGTAAAATGAGCATCATAGCTGGCAATCACAGTGATAAGAGAGTAAAAATGTTAATGGTGATGCTATCTTGATAAATGAACTAACCTTCGGCGTCCGGGCATATTTGCCAGTGCGTGTGTCCCGAATAAGCAAGATGTCCAAACAGTCGGTTTCCTGAAGGAAAAACAGAGAAAGACGATGAATTTATTTTTAGACTCGGTTGAAACACGACCTGACAATGCCGATAAGAGGACAAACATGTATTGCAATGGGAAGGATGTTTCACTGAATTAAAGATGGACCAAAGGTCTCACCAAGACGAGTAAATAGCAAAGTGATTTGCTCATAACTCCAAATGTCATACCCATCCCTACACCCCTGTAATGGACTGAGTATTGTTGAGGGGTAGTAGGATGTTGGATGCCTTTCAAGGTTCAATGACGTACATAGCGAAAACATAGCGAAGATTTCAATCAGCATCAATTTTTAGAAGTGAAACTGACGTTACAGTTTCAAAGTTCATGCTGTATATGTTCTGAAGACATACCGCTATCCACACATTCCTTTCTCTCCATTTTTAAGCGTCTTAATGACAACGTCCTGTGTCTCGCAAATAAATGTTGGATTTGATAAACGTTACATTATACATGGACAAAAAGCATTATACTGGTCGACTGATACAGAGGCGTAGGAAGCAAATCTTCATCGGGGGGGGGGGGCGGTGAGAGCACCATCGCGACCACCTTGAATTGTCACCTGATGCGTGATGGCGTCTATATATGGGTCAGGTCACCAGAAAGCAGTAGATTTTGTGTTTTTGGGTCATTTTTGACTTTTATGGCTCTGGAGAAAGAAGTTGTGAACCAATCTTGTCTTACATAGTCTCATTTGATAGAAAACACTTAGGGCTATCAGAAAAATGTAAATTTGTGGTCATCCATCAAAAACTCTAGGACTTATAACCTACCGAAGTGAAAAAACGGCCAAATTTGTTCTTTTTTATACTTTTTGTATTTTTTACAAGTGTCCTGTATTGAATAAAGAACACTATAGAGTATCCCAAAGTTATTTTTTGTATTGTATATGATCATAGGTATCATTTCCATCAGGTTTGGACATGTTACTAAGTGAGAATTTTTCATGATGTGTCTTTCAAAATGGAAATCTGTAATTTGTAACGTCCGGTACCTAAATCTAAATCGGTTATAAAACATGGAAAACATGAAGCTTCAAAATCTTTGTTATTACCCATATGAAGGGCCCTATCACCCCCTACTTTGGTGAAGAAATTGTGTGTCTACCAGCATTTGTCTCCATATGAGAGCAGCTTATGTGAAATAATTCTGATAAAAGTACCGGACGTTACGTAACGTCCGGTACTTTTATCATCATGTAGGAGGCAGTCTACTGTACATGCATAACTCAAATTTTGTTCCATTCTGTAATTGAAGTCAATAATAGACATATTCACCTTGTTATTTCATGTGTTTGTTATGCATAATGGGACATTCTTATATTATTGAGAGCAACTTCAATTACCTCTATATTTCATTATTTTGGTACCGGACGTTACATGACACAAAACAAGCAATAAAAATGGAACCGGATGGCCTAGATCGGTATTTTTTGGTCTTCTGAGCTGAGGAGATGTACCTTGACAATTTGGTTAAGGTTATATAAAGTAATTAGAAAATTAGTTTTTCAGGGCCTTCAAGGGCAAAATCTTACACTTTCTGACGACCTGACCCATATGCGTATTTAGAATTCATATAGAAAAGTGATTTTTGGTAAATTTTGGATCTGACTTTACGCTCAGACCTTCATTCTCCCTATGACATGACCATAATAATCTAATTCGAGATGTAAAGTTTTAGCTTCTTTTCCATTGAGTTCTTGGAAAATATTGGGGGGGGGCCCAGACATACTCAGGCCCCACCTCCTTCATGATTAGGGGGGCCCAGGCCCCCCTGCCCCCCTTTTCCTACGCCCCTGTGATAGCATTTATTATTTTTCTACATTATGCCTTTTGCTTCAATACTCACGTTTACTTGTGATATACATAAAACAGCTTTTCAATTTGGAGAAGTAGAACAGCAACGTAATTGCTTATAACTCCAAAAGAGACGTCATTATTTGCCCAAATAAGACAAGCTTCCTATCCATACACCTGTACACCCTGAATTGGACATATCCTTTGTGGTGCTGGGCAAGTTCATCCTATGATATATATGGAGGGGCGACTAGTAACGCAGTTACTTAATTTGATCACTTTTGGCAGGATGGTTTAGCAGCGGTCCCACTCTCCACAGACATATCATTGGTGCAAAAGATTAATCTGTTTTTGACATTCCCACTCCCTTTATCTAGCAATATCTACCTTATTTCTAATTCCTAAGAAAAGAACAAAATACCTCCAAGTGCCTGGGTTTCTTACCGTTCTATCTATACATCTGACTACAGAGGCAATACTTTAAAACCTGTGCTTGAGGTGGGCTGGCGAGAGTGCACAGGGATACTGTCACGCATACATATGAACTACATTTAACCTGTCCCTTGTAACATAAGTACGAGTGTGATCTAATTCAGCTTCAGAGGGGACGTCAATCCTAAAAAGACATGACATGAACTCAGCTCGTGCATTTTGATTCCCCATGTAACTGTGAAATGATGTACCTGTGAAATGAGATGGCATGCTATGCATTCATTAGTCATTATACCAATAGCAAGGACCCTCTATATATTATGTACCCTCCTTGGCCATAGTCCACTTGTCAATGCCTCTATCGCCAGATATTATATAGGCTTTGTATGGCTCAGTCGCGCGATAACAGTCAAAGTGGACTGAGGGTTTAACATAGATAGTCCACTAGGCCAACTGGACTATGGGTTTGATTACTGACGATATGCATTCTCTGTCCTTATGCGGGTATATGTATGTGTGTGTGTGTGTGTATATATATATATATATATATATATATATATATATATATATATATATATATATATATATATATATTAATACAGCCAATAAGCTCTATTATTCATTGTTTTAATCAAATCTAATTAGCATAATGATTTAAATAATCAATTAAAAAATGACCATCCCTTTACATACATTTGGGCATAGCTTTGGAGCTAGAAATGGTATCTTTATGCTTTTTTCAGCATATGAATCTCCATGAATCATTCTATCAGTTGACATTATTATGTTATCTATTTGGAGTATAATTTTGGTTGCCATGGCAACACTTTTTTTCTGAAAACCCTTATTTAGGCCTTGTTTTTGATTCAAAACATTCCATTTACATTCCATATATACAGGAAATGCCAGGAAATAAAACGTTTTTGAGAAAACCACCTTTTTCTGTGTAAAACAAAAGTACATAAAAGCTATTTTTGGTCTATTTTTCATATTTTTAGCTTCTGAAGCTCACCTAGTGGCCAAATCCAGTACTAAAAATCCCACAGGAAGGGCCCTTTCCCCTCATCTGCCCACACACACACACACAATATATATATATATATATATATATATATATATATATATATATATATATATATATATATATATTTATCATGCCCAAATATATATTTATCATGAACCAATATTCCATTGTTCACGGCCGACACACTGACAACGACTCCCCCCCCCCCCCTTTGTTCTTGTTCTCACATGGAAGCAGGTGAAGGTTGAGGTTGGCCTTTGACCCTGAGTACGGATATGGCCTAGGGTACATAGCAGGACAGTCTTTGATCTCCTTTCCAGCTATGAACGGGGTGAAAGCTGATCAGGTCTATACTTTGTGTGCTTATATGGCAGGCATGTAGGGGTGGCAAAGAGGAATAAAGAAGCCGGCATTTTTTGGAAGGCATTGCCCATACCGCCCAGCTGAATGTCTGCATCAGTGTTGCTGCACTCTTTCATCATCTGCTCTCAGCTGCTCTGAGGTGCTCTGAGCAACAGGAGACGGAAGCAGCAGCAGCATACACATTACACACATGTGGTCGTGTCACCTACAGCCTGCACGCCTACTATACTGTATCTCTGAGCTATTGTCAACTGAAGGTACCTATGTGGAACCAGAAAAGGTGGACCCTTATAATAATGAGAGAGCCCCTTATATGGCCCTACATAAAATCCTACAACCGACCGTTTTGGCCCAGCCCCCTTCTATCACAGAAATTTGATTAATAAAAATTATAATGGCATGTACTGGGAAAGGGGCCCTTATTCCCCCTGCACTAAGGGCCCTTTTCGCAGATCATGTCAGTCGCTGGTTGAGAAATGACTGTTTGCCCCGTATGGCTAGGTGGAAGAATTGATAGCATTTTACACATCCCTTTTTTCAGGTTTCAAATAGTGGCTGATGTATGGCCAACATATGAGTGTACACGGACAGCTACACTGTGCAGCACTGTCACGAGAAAGCCCAATCGAGGGCCCTGTCCTCGCCCTCCCTAAACAATAAGAATATGCTTCTTACACCCTAGTACTGCAGCTGTGTTATCGGTAGTATTCAAACGTCACCTCGCCGACTCATCAGACATGCACTATACAGCCCCACAAGGAGGACATAGCCTCAGCTGTACTCTGTGTGAGTGCTGCTGCCATATTACACAGACTGAAATACAAACTTGCTCCCCACCCATACACCAGTACTGTCTATCTGCTGAGCTGCTCCGCTCTCACAGAGCCGCTCCTTCACAAAGTGCTCACAAAATGAAATGCTTCTGTCATCGCCCCTGCATGGGGGTCGGTATTGCATGTTTTTGTGTAGTCATGAATACACTGAGCGTTAGTTCTGATGTCACTATTAGTATTATCACATAGGGCTTCTGTTCACATGTCTGATACTCCCTTTGAAATTTATTGGGAGGGACTGAGGTTGATGTCTTTATGACTACAATCTAATCAATAATGCAAATTGATGTTGGGACAGAAAATATGTAATCTAGTTTAGCTGCTTCCCAGTTTCAACTACTGCCTACTTTCCCCGGATCCCTAGTTAACTCTTCTCCCCTGGTGTAGATCCTGCCTAGTCTAGCTCCCCCTGACTTCACCTGCTTCTTAAATTCACCTGTTCCCTAGGTTCAGCTGCTGCTAAGGTCCACCTGCCCCTACCATCAGTTAATAATACTAAGCTTTACCTGCTCCCTAGTTTCATCTGCCCCCCACCCCCATACCTTATGTCAGATCTGCTCGCGTGCCCCCTGACTGTGAGGTCGTAATTGCTATAAATTAAACAATACCATTCTCTCATTTAAGAACCCCTAATATGATCTAAGAGTGTATGACACCCTATTTCTCCAGTCCATTATTAATTTATGACCCTGGATGGCCTATGATATCAGTTCACTGCCTTCTTCTAGTAGGTCTATTATCTTAACAATCCAACCACACAACTTCTGAGTATCTTTTCCTACTGAGAACTCGTTAGCCTAACCCTTTGTCGGCCAGGCCAGCAGATTTGACATATAAAGTATAGCTTCACCCGCTCTCCAAGGCCTACTCCCTAGAGTCAGCAGCTGCCCAGTTTAAGCCACTGCCAAGTTTCATATGCTCCCTAGTTTCATCTGTTCCCTAGGTTCAGCTGCCACCCAGGTTCAGCTCCTCCACACGTTGAGCAGCTCACAGCGTTGAGCTGCTCCCCTTGAAGGGCATACTCAGAGTATCCTTCCTCCCCTGGATCCCACTTCCTTCCGCCGCCCGTCCCAACATGCCAACCTGTCAACGTGCACTCCATATTAGGTCTGCGAATAATTTCCACTGAGGAAGTCACGTGAGCGCCATCCACTGCTGTGATAGGTTGGTCTGTGGTTAGTTAGTAAGAGGGAGGCAGGGAGGCTAGGGAATGGTGCCATAAGGGAGGCAGACAATGAAGGGAAGGGATAGGAAGGGGGATGAGTATGTTGATGTGTGGGACTGTAGTTGTGGTCCTGTTGGGTACTCTCGGCATCCCTATTGCACCGCCAAGGAAGGAGTTAGAGGAGGGGGCACGGAGCCGAGACAGATCCGATTGTCAATAAACACACTTAAAGTACAATAAACTCAATGACAATCCAAACTCAGTCGAATCCTCTCAACAAAAGATCTTTCTCTCCTTTCCGCTGGGAAAAAAAAGAGAAGAATCAAGTAACGCAGGCAGCGGGAGCGGACGGGTTGTTTGAGGACTGTCGGTCTGCCGCGCTGAGCTGGCTAGGCCGTTTGAAGTGGTTATAAGACCACCAGTAGTATATAGAAAATGGACTTTTAGTCAGGCTTGTTTGAAATGTGGTTTAGGTTGCACAGTGGTTTCCCAAACATCTATTCCACTCTGCACGAGCTTTATACATCACCTTTGATGTACCTTTGGCTGCATGTAGGCCTATCTGCGAATGTAGAATATTGAACATTCCCCATGTATCTACGATACGAATATATCTAACTTTTTTCTATTCCTTTATCCCATTTAAACCTGATAAGTTTTCAGATATTCTACTTCATCTACAGACAGCTATGTTTCCTTGCCCTAACTAGACTCTCAGTACAGAAGAGTTGAGTAATGTGCAGCCTCTACTGGAAGGCGACAATTAATTCATCCTTATCATGTTATACCATAGGGCTTCCTCCTGTGATCTCCCAGCTCTGAGCTGGTGGTGGGATGTGATTTTGGGCATGGCCTTGTGTGTGTGAGACTCGTAGGGCGACAGTGGACGATGGAACGTGTGAGGAGAGGGGAGCGCGTCCCGCCCGAAATAGAACGGCGCCTGCTGCAGTTGCCTTACAAGGATTAGTGGTGTGGCCGCTGCAACACCGCCTAGTCTTATCAAAAGACAGACATTCTGTCTGCTCTGACGTCACCATACCTAGCGTTTTTAATAAGCCACTGTTTGCTGCCTGTTGTCATTCCGATGCCACACCCTAAGAGCTAGGGAGGGGTGTAAGGGTGGGTAGGAGATGGGAGAGGGGGAGAGTGGGAGGCGTGGAGGTTTTACCTACGTGCAGGTGAGAGGATGACAATTTCATCCTTGGGTAAGTGGCGTGGAAAAATATTTTTTGTTTCCTTTGGATCCAATGAATAAAAGACCTATGTTTGAAATGTTTAAACAAAATCGTTCATTCAAATTTGATTGTAGACTAGTATTTCCCAGCACCTGTTGATTAATACAAGATAATCAGCTGATGAACAGCCAATATCCACGCATTGTAATTGCCACATAGCGTACTTTTCAATGCAACCAATCCCTGTGTTCATGGGTATAGCAAGAACCACTAGACTGTCAGAGATTGATTCCTGGAAATGTGCCCTATAAAAAGAACAGTATTAGGAAGGCGTGGGTGCTGCCACCTATGCCAACAAATTGTGAGAGGCATCCGCAACTTTCACTAATAAGCATGTACAAATAATGACACTCCCTATGTCCATATCGTTTTCTCTTTTATGTCAGGGGGGTTCTAGGAAGTTGAGGTAGTCTGGTCCATTCCTGTGGGAATTGTCTGTCACTGGGATTGGAAATCATGTAAAAAACATTAGTCCTACACTTAATAATGCATCTGTGTAAATCGCTGTGGAAATGAGTTTTGATCTATGATTCCAAAGATGTTTTCTGGTTACAAAGATGTTAATGTGATATACATCACATATGGCTCAGGGTTTGGCACATATGCATTGAAGCACAGAACAAAATGAATAATTGTGCTACATAATTGCTGACAAATTTGTTTGGAATCTAGTTATTTGTCCTTAAAAGATCGTCATATAGGCCTATAGTATTGGAAAGTTGGTGTATTAGACTCTAAACATTGTTATAGTCAATTCAGATACAGGAACTGTGTGGTATTTGGTCGGGAAATGATTATTTGTCTTTAAAAGATTGTTATATAGGCCTATAGCATCACTAAGGTAATGTGATAGCTCTAAAACATTGTTAAACTCCACTCATGCAGGTCTATATTCTATCATCTAACTTTTTCATTCTTAGACAAAAATGAAATCACGAGTATTGCAAAATGTTTGTCATTGTTAACTATCCCAAAAGCTTTTTTGCCAGTCGTCCGAAAAAAAAACAGATGGGTATAACATGGTACTAGAGCGAAATCTAGACCCTAAACAGTGCACTAGGAGGGGGCACTGGCTGTGGTGTCAGTCCTGAATGCTGTCTCGTGTTTCACTGCCTTTCTGTGTTTTATTCTGTGATTGAGTATACACAGAACATATATCACTGCTGTCACCACCATACAGTGCGCATGGTTACAGGAAATTGTCACACGGTTTTCATATATGCCCATTGTCCAGAGGAAATGTATCCCTTGTTCACTTAGGGCAGAGTGCTGCCCGTTCATTCTTAATTTCAGACGCTTTTGGGAAGGTTCAGTTTTATTATATAGGAATTGATGAGGAATTGCTTTTGACCTCTTGTTAGCTAGGAGTAGAAGTCTATGGGGAGAGAGAAAGTTTGGAATTAGAGGGAAAAATATCTTTTTTTTTGTCAGACATTTTAAGAAGTCTATACAACATGAATGTGGATGCATGAGGGTCATTCAAAACCTGTGATTCTCATCTTCTTTGGGGATGTTTTGGTTATGATTTTAAGATCTGTGATCGAAATCTTGGAAATCTGTCACCTGAACCGGTGGCAATGCCTCAGGGGGACCCTGAGCCAGTAAACACAATACACAGTTTGTTTTGTACAGGTCACTCCAGTAGAAGTATCAGGTTTACACGATTATTGACTGTCTCTACAAGCGAAACACATCCCTTTGTGATGGGAGCAAAAGGATGAGACACTGCCAGATATATTTTTAGTGATGAGAAAATAAAGGACAAAAACAGCTGTTCACAATCTATAGACTCCCTTTTTACATTCTATTCCACAGAGAAATACTGAAATGATTTGTCTGTGAATTCCGAACATAATCACATTCCATCGCCCTGTTAGGGACGCACTGGCTTTTAATGTTGCTAATCTCTTCTCATCGTTATAATTAATTAGTTGAGAATGAATTTAATTGGGTTATCTAATGAATTACTCGCTATCCAGTCTGAGCTCCTACATACCCATGTGGCTCTGAGAAAGCACTGTTCCAAACATTACATATGAATATTTCATAACACTGCAACTGTACTCGGGAGGCTAAATACGTTAAAGATGAATGTAAAGGAGGAGAAGCAAAATGCTTTGTAAATAATTAATAAAGTTGGCAATAAGATCCCATTCAATCCTCACAAGCTGTCACTAATGGAGCAGATGTTGCCTTCCGGAGAATCTCTCCTTTCCCAACGTTATCAAAAGCAGTGGAGATGATGTAGTAGCATGCTAATACTAGGTACCATTCACAGTCATGAACTATAACATAGCAGCGTTATGGGGAAAATAAAACTAGTACTAGACGGATCACATCCCCTCTAGAGAACCTCAATCACTTAGAATTTCAAGTGACAGTGTATAGCTTACCGCCTAGGGACTGATTATTGATCCCCTGGGCTCTGGTTCACCACATTTGCAAAACATTAATGACAAAGGATACCCAATTCCTTACACGACTAGATGGTATTTCAGAGAGGATACATTTTAATTGGTGAGTCTGTGGCTCTCATCTGGTTTCGTTTTCATTGCCCAGGGCGGCCCTAACCCAAAGCAGCTCAGTTCCGCCGCCATGACAGTGTATTCTCCATAAGAGGGAGACTGGACAGAGCAGAATGTTCATTGATCCAAGGTTACATTGCTTCGCATTGATTACATTTGGCTGCCGGCTAGCATATCCAATAATGATTATCGTTTTTCACTGTCTTTAACACGGAAAACCCAAATCTATCTTTACATAAAAAAATAGATGGCACGAACATTTGTCAGGTGGTCTTCAGCAGTCATACACCGCCTTTATTTAAGGGAAGGCCCAAAGTTGTCTGATGCTACTGGAATTGGAGGATTGGGCGTGGGGAGGCAGTACCGGGTATTCGCGGACTGGGAGGCTGAAAGTATAAGCGGAGTGGGTGGGGGGCAGGGGATAGCGAGCAGACGAAGGCGGGGGGCTAAAGGAAAAAGAGAATGTGTGCATGTAGTAATATGATATGTGTAGAGGCAAGGAGAAAGGGTGCTCCGTACTAAAAGTCAACTTTAAAATTCAAATCACTAGCTTTACAGTGATATATTGCATGAGAAGATACTCCTGTTAGTTTTGGAGGAATGGCTTGCTAAATATTGGTAGGTGTGACCATTTCATGAATGTCAATAAGCTCTACATCTAATTGGTCATGAGATATATAGCTAATTAGCATAATTTATGCTAATTAGCTAAATTAGCACAATTTTTTATTCTTTTGCCTATAACTTTTGATCTAGAAATGGTATTTTCATTCTGTTTCCACCATAGTAAACCTTGTGGAATGTTCCTTCAAATGGGGTCATTGATTTTGCTATTTAGAATGAAAATCGTGTTTCCATGGCAACAGAAATCAACAAAAATGCATATTTTGGCCCAAAAACATTCTTTTTACATGCCAAATTTGGAACCTTTCCACCCAAAATAGAATGTTTTATCAAAAACCATTGAATTCTCCATAAGAAATAGCCTATAACAGTTTTAGGCATATTTCTCCTATTCTAACCCATAGTTGTACCCCCTGGTGGCTAGATTTGGTACTAAATCCTGCAGTAACTGTTCTTTCTTAGACTGGAATGGCCTGTCTCTATAACATAGAGACAAGGGTAGCCCAATTTGACCCGACCTTGAAGCCTGGTTGCAACTGGTGTTACTGCTCATTTATTTTACTCTTTGTATGATCATGTGACCCTCCCTAAATTTAAAGAACTAATGATAAATAAGTTGGCTCAGTAAAATGCTCCCAGCATGGGGAATTGCACCCTGGCCTCTGAAGTTAAAGGCATGCAGAATATCCACTTGACTACCAGGGCTGGCTATCATCAAGAGTCAAAAGCAGCATGTTACTTTGATTCCCCCTATGCAACCCAGGAGGATGTTGCTCCTATTGTAAAAAGAGCTGTGAGTATGTGCCCTCTTTTCTAAACAAGTCGTGCACTGCTTCACCTAAGTACTTGCACTCACCACATTAGTCTGAAAGGTCACCTGCCTTGTTTAAAATAGAGAGAACTGCACTACCAGGTACCTACTCATGTCACACGCTCTATAGTTTATTATACTGACTGACTTCTCCCAACTAGGTACCTACTCAAATCCCCCTTTTTAGCACCATACTTGAATGACCACTTGTGAGCAACAAAAGGGACAAGTTATAGCTACATGAAAAGAAAGGTCTGGAAACAAGGGCATTTTTAACCAGCTCTTCATTTTACTATAGGAGCAACACCCTCCTGAGTTTCTTGTCCCTGGGAACATATTTTTCCATTATTAGTACGCCTATTTTAATCATTTACAGACTTTATTTTGTATCCAAAAACATTAAATTAACACACATTACATACATCCAAAACTGAAAAACAGAATTAGAAGGAGAATTTTTCTATAAAGATACCTTGGCAGTGAGGGATTCATTCTGGTCACCCTGAGATCTGAAGTCCAGTGCTCTACCACCTGAGCTAACCAGGCCAGCTCCCACTGAACAGGACTCGCGTTGGGGATGTTCACAACTTGGGCAAAGAGAACGTGATTTTCCCTGGAAATTTGGACATGCCAGAACATCTTATACTCAAGAAAAAAAAATGTCCACTTCCTAGGAATATCCAAGTCTTTCCCAAGAAATTCCTGAGAAATTCTCAAGATCTAGACTTGAGAATTTTCTCAAGTGTAAGATGTTATGGCATGTCCAAATTTCCATGGAAATTCACATTCTCTATTCTTGTCATGTTCACAAGTCGGGACTCGAGAAATTCCTGAGAAATTCCCGAGACCTTGTTCAGTGGGCTGTCAAAGGCCAGCCTAACCACCATCAGATCACTCCAACCTCATGCTCTGGGCCTATCAATCTACTTGTACTCTAGGTCTCTCCCAGCTGTCTGGTCACCAATCTGGGCAACAGTGAACCAGATCACTGATTTTAATTCTATCAAATACTGACCCCATTGTATCCCACCCAAGTATCACTGACCTTGGTTCAGTAAATTAGAAGCACTGACAAAGGTACGGGTCGGAAGTGGTATTATATAATCTGTAATTATTGTCAAACTAGTGCAGCTATCTGGTTCACTGCTGCCCAGATGACACTCTAATATAGTCTGTTGCTTACACCCGTCTGTAGATATACAGGCAGGCCTCTCCAGTCTAGTCCTTTCTGCTTACTGGTTCACGTATGTGGTAAGGAAGAACTGAGCTAGGTAAAGGTACAAGGACGGAATCAATGAAACCATTTTGATCGCTCCTTTCTTGGCCTCATCCACAAAGAACCATCTGAGGTAGTCTCCTGGCCAGCTGCGAAAATATGCATTGATTGCTATTACAGTGGGAGACCAGGGCGCGCCGTGCCCTACAAGCTGCACTCAGGGATGGGCGCCTAGATGAAGAAGTCCTCGCCAGGTGGCACAACCAGCCTTGTCATTGGCGGCGCCGCCAAGATCGACTGCTTTATGTGCGGCCAAGGCCAGACGCACTATTATTACTATCCCTCATCTCACTAATCCCTACTCTCTAACCCTACTTTCTGTTGACGTCCCCTTCTACTTCAATGCCCCTGTCATGCAGAATGCCAAGTACCTGCCATGGAGAGTCCAAATTATATGCAACTATTACCTGCCTGCCTGTCTTTCATCTGCTTCTCCAACCCCTGTCCTGCAGTGGCCCCTCCCATCCCCTGTCCCCCAGTGGCCTCTCCGAATCCATTTCCCATACCCCCTTCTCCTGCCTCTCCCGTCCCGTACCATCCTCCCCATTAAGCTACCTATACCCAAGTCTGTTCCCTTCATCTGCCTACCCCCAGACCCTATAGATTCTCTATCTACCTCTCACAATACATCCCCTTCATCAGCTTCTCCCTCCCTTTCATCTGCATAAAGACCTCCCTGGTTCTTCCCCCTCCCCTCCTTCTTCCACACACTATAGTACTTCCTTGTTGAAATAGTAACTGGTCTCTGACGAACATCTGCTAATCACTATAATACTACGTCCATTCTCCATTCCTAGACAATGCTGGATAAGTCTCATACACGACACAGCTCATTATGGAATCTCTCTCAGGGTTTGCTGACATTTTCACGGGACCAGATTCTGTTCGAATTTCATCCCTACACCCCACCCCTACACACATGCAGCTCCCTACGACTGAATGGTACCCCAACGAAAGGCGTACTTCTAGGGCTAAATTATTTCACCTTCACATCACAGCTACACGCCCCCCCCCAACACCTGTGTGATTTCCTTTACTTTTCACACCTAGATTGGTATAGCTGCCATAGGGCTTAGTATGGAGGCCTAGTGATTCCGCCATTGTTGGACCTGTCACCTGGTGAGATAAGCACTGATAAGAACCAGTATTTACTGGATTCAGTGCAGATTTTTTTTCCCTTCATCCAGGGACATTATGTAACACCAGGTGTTACATAATGTACCCAAAAAATTCTGCACTGAATCCAGTAAATGATCTGATTGGTTGATAGATATCGCGGGTCAACCGTATAGGGCTGACCCAGGATACAATATCAACCAATGCAGAATCTTTTGGGTACATTATGTAACACCTGTTACCCATCAAGCAGGTGTAATCAGTGCTTATCTCGCCAGGTCTCAGATAAAGCAATGGCGGACCCACTGGACTTCAATACTAAGCCCTATACACTGTGCTTTTCAATGGCATTTAGAAGTAGGATATCGGTTGTCAGTACAGGATAGTGAGGTTTCAATATAGTCCTGTCATGAGAAAGCGTTGGGCATGTATTCTCCCAGACTCCATTGTAGACAGGGCAGAGCTGTAAGAGGCTTTGGCAGGTAATACGTAGGTTACACGCCCAATGGGGGCGATCCCTTTGTTATATTTCTATGGGGCCAAAATCTAGAATACTTTCTATTGAGAAGGTATACATGTATTTGAGCATTCGTATCACTTTGATAAATACTATGAAGACCAGCTGAAATTATCCATAGATTCATACATGTAAATGTAACTTATAAGGCTAGTGCAATAGGCATGTGTGTGAGTGGTTATAGGCAGTGACAGAGTTAAGTTGGTGTAGGCTCAGAGACAGGTATGGCAGGATGATTAAGGGTCAGGCTTCAAGGTCGGGTCACAGTCAGGTGACATTGGCTGATACCATCACCAGTGGGTGGGAATATACGGCAATCTGGCCGGCGGCGATGCGATCGGCCCCCAAAAAGCTGCGTTTGTCACTGGGGACTCGTTTTCCCCGGCGGAGTAATACAATCAGGCGAGCCGCCGGATGTCAAGTTACCGTCGTGTGCGTCCGGCCATTGCACAGAGGGTCCTGATCGGATTTCGGTGGCTTCCTGTGTGCGAGCTCATCATAGCCTCAGCATATCCTAGCACAAAGGTCACTGCTAGCCCCTTCCCAGCCCCAGCCCTGTCTGTCCCTCATCCCCTACTTCCCAACTGGCCCTATTGCTTGGCACCCGCCCATCGCTCGTCGCCCATAATCCGCAACGACGATCGGCAGTGACGTCGCCAAAATGTCAGGTGATTTGGCTGCGGGTAGTCATCGAGGCAGCCAGTGTGTGATAGGGAGGCTGAGCCGGGCCCTGCAGCTAATAACGTGGGGAAGAGGGATCACCAGGTCGTATCAATATGTATCCCCCAGTCACTAACAGACTGCATGATGAAATGCCTGGGTAGTGCTCAGCAGCTCCTGGCGTTATCAGGTATATATGTTAAAATGAATTAATAACTCTTGATGATAAAGGGTTGTTGTATGTGCTTATCTAAAGAGATAACAAAAGTCTTTACTATACTTTTTTCTGGGATACGACACACATGACAGGGGTAGTATCGCTAATGGTAACTGACGAAATGTGTTTAAGACCTTTTTACATTGTGCAATACAAAGCAGACTCGGGGCCTTGGGCGGGAGGGTATTTCTTAACTCTACTCCTCAGGCTAAAGACCAGGAAGTCATTTCTCAGACGCTAAGTTTCAGCCCCTCTCAAATCGTATCAACCTGGCCTGGATAGGAAGGGAGTTCTAGGTTACAATTGGTCAATCACTACGACTGGTGAATATATAGAGGGGAAAGGCATGCACCTGTATAGGCAATCGTAGGTAATACACGAGGAGGCGTGTTTTTGATGACTTGAGGAAACCTTGAGGAAAGCACAGCATAGCTGTGATTAATTATTTTGCCAAGGTTGATGACCAGAATATTTGAATAGGTTCCCTCTCGCTAAAAGTTAAACCAATAGCTCATCTATTGAAATCATTAGACCATGACCTAGACTGCTTAGGCCTTGATGAAGTCCTTTCAGTAATTAATTCATTCATAGTTACTGACATATTTTGACTAATTGCTGACAAATAGTGCACAATTACTGACATATAATGACTAATTGCAGAAAAATAGTAAGTGCTGACATGTTTTGACTATTTGCTGACAAATAATACATAATTACCGACACATTTTGACTAATTGCTAACCAATAGTGCATAGGTACCGACATATTTTGACTATACCAGTCAAAGGCACGATGTACCAATAAATCAATGGCTATGAATCTATGCCTATTCTATTTTTTCTAACTTACAGAGCCATATATTCCTGATGGTCCCTGAGATGGACTGTATCATATCAGTCAAGGCATAATGCACCAATGAATCATACTATGTACTATGCCAACATAATTTATAATGACATATGTTGACTAATTTATTTCTGACAAATAGTGCATAGTAACTGATATATTCAGACTCATTTCTGACAAATGGTGACAAAGTGCTGACATATATTTACTTATTGCTGACAAAATGTGAGTAGATACTGACATATATTGACTAATTGCTGAGAAATTATATGTAAATACTGACATGTGTAGACTAATTTCTGATATATAGTGACTAAGTACTGGCATATCTGACTAATTGCTGGCAAATAGTGAGTAATTACTGATATATTTTGACTAATTACTGACAAAAAGTGAGTAATTACTTTTATATATTGACTAATTTTGTTTGTTTGTTTAGTTTTACGTCCGGGGCCCATCGAGGAACTCAGACATTCAAATATTGACTAATTGCTGACAAAAAGCAAGCAATTACTAACATATATTGACCAATTGCTAGTGAGTAATTACTAACATTTATTCATTAAAATGCAAGTAAATTCTGATATATATTGACTAATTGCTGATGAATTCTGAGTAAATACTGCCATGTATTAACTAATGTCTGATATATAGTGAGTAATTACTGACATATATGGACTAATTGCTGACAAATAGTGAGTAATTACTGACATATATTGCCTAATTTCTGATAAATAGTGAATAATTACTAACATAATTATATTGACTAATTGCTGACAAAGAGTGAATAATTACTAACGTATATTGACTAATTTCTGACAAATTGTTAGCAATTACTGACATATCAACTAATTGCTGACAAATAGTACATAGTGCTGACATATTTTAATTAATTGCTGACAAATTGTGCATAATTACTGACATATTTTGACAAATTGCTGACAAATAGTGACAAAGTACTGACATACATTGACTTATTGCTGACAAAATGCAAGTAAATACGAACATATATTGACTAATATGTGACAAACCTGTTATAGCCCTAAACTCAATACATGTAACATAAAAATACAGATTAAAACACAGAATGATGTCAACATTTTCAATCAAACACCAGAGAATAGAGAAATGGAAAGACATCCATTCAGTGCAAACAGGGCTTGTGCCCCAGGTGGCTGCAGGTATTGATGTGTAAAGCTTATCAACAGTGATAATGCACTGGTAACTAGCATTTGGATCTAAAAGGTCTAAGCACCTGATCAAACAATGGCTGCCTCCATTGAACAACTTGATTCATGCTATAGGAAGGTAGGGGAGGGGTATTCCATTTCACTAGGTGTTAGTAGTTTATATGTGCAAGCATATGAATTCTAAAAGGGAGCAATGAAACATATCTATATTATATTGAACAGTACCAAGATACTGGATAATTATGCTAATTATGCAAATAATATGCATGGATATAGAGTATTCTGTATCAATCTGGGGTCTTTTGTCCCCCTAAAGAACATGCCCCCCTAAAAAATCGGTCTCGAAAAAGAATAAGCGAAATATTATTTTTCACTAGAAGCCTTTTCGGCCCCAGCCGGTCCACCTGTGCACTATCCTGGGTGTGGTAGTGCCCTACCTCCAGCCAAAACCTACCTGTTTTAAATGTCACCAGCGAAAAAGGGCAGGTTTGAGGAAGGAATGGATTGAAATGGATTTGTTTTTTGTGTGAGGGTTCTAGGCATCAGAGACAATTAAAACTAGCACCATACAGAGTGGTGGGAGGGGGGGAGCAACCTGATGAGAGCTGGGGGGAGAGGGTAAGAAGTAGTGGAGACAGGTGGGTACTGTAGGCAGGGAGAGCAAGCTGTAGCCTATCTGTAGGCGAGATCTGAGTGGGTAGGGTGTAAAAAGGTGGGGTGGTGGTATGAGTGGGGATAAGCTGTAGGCCAGGGGATGTTAGGGATAGCTTTTACACGTTTTAGAAACACTGCAGCCCATATGCCTCCAGTTCTCTGTAAGGTCTAATGCCATGACGTAGGTGTAACAAACATAGACTTGCCTATTTAGTCTAATGAGATGAGGTCTTAAGTATTAAACCTATGGTGTCACAGAAAAAAATGAATTACTGAAAGGACTTCATCAAGCCTAAGCCTAAGCAGTCTTGGTCATGGCCTGATGATTTCAGTAGATGAGCTATTGGTCTAAATTTTAGCGTGAGGGGTTACATGTAAATGAATTATTTTCATGAATGAAAATAATTCAATAATCACCCAGGGACAATCACTATGATTGGACTGGATCGTAGGGGTGGTTGAAATCGGAGGGAGAGGGGTAGGATCGTAGTGTTTGAGAAATGGCTAGCTGAACCACATTAAGTCCATCGCCAAGCCGCCATTACATCAATACACCTTGTTCCAGTCAATTACTTTTACTAGGCTTCTCAACCCATCCAAGTCCTTCAGTGAATCGAACTCTTCCAATAGATCTCCTACTTCTCAAATTGGTGGTCTTCAATATTTTATCTTCGGCAATTTCTTTGGCAGCTATCAACAGATCCCCCAGCCACATCTGGACGCGGGTCGATTCAAGTCATTAAATGACAAAGGGGCCTGTTCCTCAAATGCTTATTACCCATAAATATGTAGCCGAACGAGAGCAGACGGGCATCAATGCTAACCCAAGGGGAATTCGTTGATTAAAATCTATGTCCTAAGCTTTGAAATAGTGTCTCTATATCACATTCTTCGACTATTTCATGTCATTTAGGAAGAATGACTTCCTCAAAATGGGGAGTACCCAAGCAGTCATTGGCAGCAGAGTGTATATTACTAATAATGTTGTAATTTGGAACAATACACTACATGCCGTTGAAGCCATTCAGAATCGGCAAAAAGGGTTCACTTCAGTATTCTTTTGCTGGCATTTCATCTATATCTCTCTAAAATAGCTATCGGATACTTTGCTTCCCCCTCGGGTTCCTCCCTATTCTACTGCGCTATGCATAAAGCGCATAAATCTATACCTATCTGCCTTCACATTTTACTGAGGTCTACATTTGAAGACGACTCCTCTAATGGTAAACAGAACTAGGACTTTAAGTAGCACAATTAACATGTAGAAACTTAATCCTCCTGTGTGGAGATGGGCCTGGCTGTTTGTAACCCACAGGGTGGTAGTAGAATTACTGACGGCAATAACTAGAATACGGACCAGCTCACTCTGCCGACCGGAAGACGCTCCTATGTCAGGTGCTTAATGACGAGGAACTCCCGGCTGACGCATGCGAGTGGTTATCGGCGAAGTCACCCACTAACGGTAGCTTAATGTCTTAAAGCTAGCTGTAACTTTGCCTCTATAGAACTATAGAGATCATACCGTCTATGCCACCATCTTGTCCCCCATTTAAATGCGTGGCTGGTGCCGTGATCTAGGGTACGACACAAGCTATAGAACCAGCAAAGTAGCTAATCCTATTACATTTACATACCCCCCCCCCCCAACCAGTCTCTTCCTAGGTAGCTGCTGTTATAATTGTGCTATCCATACAAATTACCCCCTCAATGGACGCATTATCTCAGATACTAACTGCCTATTGCTGTCCATCTTGACTATGCACCTCCAGGGTTGAATAGTCTGGTACTGTGATAGTTTCACACGAGGGAGCAACTCACTGGCCTCTAAATTCATCAATATAGCTGCTCATACATACAAGGACTGTTTTAAGTTGTGATACATTCTGACTGTTCCTACCCCTCCACTTCATGTTAAATTTACATGTGAACGATGGGTGGTCCGCTATGCATTCAGTGATTTACTCATCATCGGCAGAGTCTGTGGATGGGTCTCATTGATGAATATATCTTAGAGATGATCCCCGATCATGGACGGCATTTGATACGAGGAACCGTTGATTGGGTACACGGTGGTGTTACCCTCGTTGGGAGAGAGTGCTCCATCTGTCTATTACTGTGCTGACAATGGTCTCTATGTGGTGCATACCAACTTAAGTCATTGTTTCTCGAATATTTCAGTCCATTTTACCTTAGTTTTAGTACTGTAGCGGCCGGAGGCGCTCACTGTTCATGCCGATCGGTCACGGTAGAGGACTCGTAATAACCTGTTGCGATCGGAAGGGCCGGTTCCGACCGAGCAACTGGTTCAAGGAGCGACCAGAAGAGGAGATACGCCGGGACCCTCCGAAAAGGCCAAGGAGGTGTTGGGAGCAGCAGTTGGGAGCACTGGGGAGAGAGCTAGACACGCAGATGGCAACGCATACGGACCCATCACCGTCCGTACGGCGGATGGGAAGCCGGTGGTGATGCCGGCTCAATTCGACGGTACAACCGACCTGGAGGAGTTCAATGTCCGATTTCAGGTTGTGCATCCGTGTTAACCGTAGGGATGAGGCCACAGACGAAATGTTCCTGGGGATTAGTCAGCCGGGGAATGCCTGCAAGTTGCTGGCGGGGATGGAGCCGTTCAGCCGGGTGGCTATGAGCGGTTCGTAGCCGCCTTGGAACGACGTTTTCACATAAAGCTGTCTTCCGGAACTGGGATTGGCGGCCAGATGAGGACTTGCTCACATATGCAAAAAAGTTGGAGCAGCTAGTCCGATTGGGGTACCCGGAGGCCGACAGGGTCACCCTGAGCAGCCTGGCGAAGGATCGATTCCTCGAAGGGTTAAAAGACAATGACTTTAAATACTTCATCCTATACTCACAGATCGGGCAAGGAGGCGGGAACATCTAGCAGACACCGATCGTCTCATACCAGGGACCCCTGGCACTCGGGCCGTCCGGAGGACGCAGCCGCCAAGGGATACAGGACCGCTGAGGAGGGTGACCAGGGTCGATACAAGGTGAAAGCATTCCACCCGACCCGCTCGGACACGGGTGGAGAGGGGCAGATTCGGAAAAGGCCAGAGCAGCCCGGTAAGGGGAGGACAACGGGGGAGGCTATGGAGGAGGAACTACGGAAAGCAGCAGTTGAATGTGATAACGCGGTTGAAAGGGCCATCTAAGGAATGTTCGAAGCTAATGCTGACCGTATGAGAGACAATCCTGCACTCAGGGCCAGTTATCAGGAGTCGGCCGACAACTTTACCCAGCTTATGAGGGAGAAGAAATGGATCGCTAATGCTCCAAGCCCATTCGGATCCACAAGATGCAGAATCAGCATCCTGGAGAGATCCCGGACCCCACTATAATGATAGTGAGGAGAATCTGCCAGACTCTGTACGACGCGAACAGTCCATACAGAGACATAGTAACTTAATAGGCCAGCATTCAATTGTTGACGAATTATGTGATTCGATGTTCGAAGTCGGTGGTAGTACTAACCCAGAACATCCGGCACCAATGCGAAAAAGGGTAACATTCGGAGAACTACCTTATAGGTTACTCAGGCCCGAATTACCAATATTAGATTATAGCGCTATAGATGGCGACTTAACCTATGCGGTACCGGAAGGTGAAGAATTAAAACGACCGGATGTCCTGTTGTTGAATGAAACTTATGTAACTTTGAACGAGAATTTAAATACCTTGGTCAAAGCTAAGGATGAAGTACTGCATGAAAAACTTCAAATGGAAGAGGACCTAACTGGCATGCGAAAGGAATTCGAAGCCAGAAGGAGCGAGTACATGAAAGAACTCGAGAGTGAAGAACTAAAACTTCAATCTATGAGAGATTCATTCAATAAAGAATATGACAATAGACACATTCGTATCCAAACATACATAGATACGAACGACCAACTAAACCTTGATAAGACAAAATTCGAATCCGAAATTCGCCATTATCAGGAGGAGTTGGATAAATTGAAACTTCAGTGCAGTAAACAAGCTGAAGATAATGAGACCATCCGGGTAGGCATCATAGCTTACAACAAACAACTGGAGGAGGATAGACAGAAACTCACGAATGAGCTTCAGGAATTGCAGGCCACTGCAATAACTCTAGATAAATATGTAGAAGCAGCCCAGTTAACTATAGGTAATATAGACCCAGCTGTGGTATCTACAATGTTGGGAAAGACATCTAAGGATGCAACCCCAATTAGATACAGCCCATTCGTTGATGATGGGGCTGACAAAAATGTGGTATCCGGAATCTATAAGAAACCGGATAACGCTGCAGTAAATGGAACCGCATCTAAACCAGTAGTTCCAATGCTGGATACGATAGGACCAGCACCACCCATACCAGATTTGAGTCACAAAATCAAAGCGACTCACGATGGTGCTACAGGGAATAATAATAATTCACCCGTGGCACAACCAAAAGCACCCGGACCAATGAGACATATGTTGACACCACCTTCATATTTCCCCCAACCCGGCCACAGTACACCAGCAGTACCAAGATTACCGAATCCACTCCCAGGTTCTGGTAATGGTCCTACTGATGGACGTTTTCCGAGACCAAATCCGCCACAAAACAATATCAACGGCGGTACGCACCAACCGAGAACATCTTCCTATGGATATAGAAATAATTATAATCCATCGGGAAGTGGCAATTATCAGAATGGTAATAGCTATAACCAGGGATGGAATCAAAATGATTCTTACCCTAGATATGCTTCTTCTGGAAACACCGGTCACAATAGTGGATATCCTGGTGGTTCATCTGGAGGCTATAATAATAATGGTCCACCAGGAGGAAACCCTCCAGGCGGCCCAGGAGGATCCGGATTCGGAGGATCAGGATCAGGAGGAGACGGCAGGAAACCTAACAGGAGAACTTCTATGCCTGCAGGGATGCAAACCATCTTTGATAGAAGCCAATGTATACAAAACCTTGGCATTGACTGCTACCGAAAGGGAGCAGACGGCATGGAAGTCATGAACTGGAGCATGCGAGAAGCAGATAGACTACGCGGATGTAATAATCCGGCACGTAGGCAGGCACGGATACCCCCTCCATATGATTCTAATGATCCATGGAAGGACAGGTATCAAGCTTTTGTTGACGAAGTCAATTGTAGTGGCTGGACAAAAGAAGAAGCTCTGCCATATTTGATCTGTTGGTTAAATAAAGGCGGAAAAGTAGCCCTCAACCAATGGAGAGCAGCTTACGGAATATACGGTACTTATGATCAACTGGTCGAATGTGCCGCATACCTTTTCGGATCAATCGTTAGAGAAGATCCGTGGGTAAGCTTCAAGAAGAGGACACAAAAACCTAAAGAATCACACAAAGTCTTTGGTTTGGAGCTACAGGACTTGCTTTCGAAAGCACGTCCAAATTGGGCTCATGATGATGATTGTTATCTACAAGAATTGTTTATACAATTCTACAGTGGATTGCGTGATCCGGATCACAAGCAAGTGGTCTGGGACTCTTGGAAAGATGACACTTCCTTCAGTGATCTGTTCATAGCAATCGATGGACATGACATGAAGAAACGTTTGGTAGGTCTCGGACCTAATCCAATAAGAGCAGCTCCATTCCAATATGGAGGTACACCTGCTCCGGTATACGATACTTCCCAATTAGCTCCGGTTGAATCGAATGAAGTTGATGAGAATGATGAATATGTCTCCGATGAAAACGGAGATTATATTGGTTCAGTGCATGTAGCTGGAAAGTATTACCGACAAAAGCGGTATAGGAAAGTACATTCGAGAGGGAGAGGAGGATCTGTTGCTGGTAAAACAGCTTCCGGATCAACTCAACCTGGCAGTGTAGCCTCTATGGCGAACCCAACTGTAGCAGCCCCTGTTGCTCCGACTAACATGATGGAAACATTATTAGCCGGATTAACAGAAGCTCTAAAGAGACCGAGAGTTGACAAATCTCAGAGGAGATGTTTCAGATGCCAGAAACTGGGGCATTATGCTCCAGAATGTATGGCTGAAAAACCTGTCCCTCGTAGACAGGAGAGTGTCTCTGGAGTAAGTACAGAGGAAAACTAAGGAGGGGTCTCCCGAGGGGCAAAGAAGGGGATCCCAGTGACAAATCTTGCCATGATATCACCATCCGTGATGATAGTTCACATGAAGTAACAAGATCGCCTAACACCGAGGTGGTTGTAGACACCCGGAAGGTTAGGGAAGCTGATATAACAGGTGCTATGGGAGCACAGGGGAAACCCAATATCAGTAACGAGGCAGGCGGCTATTCGTTAGCCAAGGTCTGTGGTGCCCACCTGCCCCCGGGTCATCCTTGTCTGGAATTCTTAAAAGGATGTGGATTGACTCCTGGTGTGAAAAATGACGTTCCGATTGTCACGGACATGCCCTCTGTTCTAAACGGAAGGCGGTGGTATGTTTGCCTTACTGTTAACGGAAGGTCTGCCGAATTCCTTGTGGATACGGGAGCTAGCCACTCTTGTATCTCCAAGGGGTTCTACGACCTTATACCGGATGAACATGATACTCTCAAATCGGGAGGAAGTGCTCAGACGGCCGACGGCAGTACCTTGCAAACGTATGGTAGAACTTGTGTGAGACTACAGTTAGATGGTATACATGACTATGTCATGAGCGCCACCGTTGCGGATATAGCAGATGAGGGGATACTCGGGTTGGATTTCGCATCCCTGTATGGTGCTGTATTGGAACCCCAAACAGGAGTGTTGAGTGTGAGATACCCGTACCCCGTGAAGGTTAGATGTGCACTGAGACAAGTGAGCAGTATGGCTAGTGTGGCACACACTGTGCGAATCCCTCCGGGAGTAGCCTGTGATGTGCTTGTAAGAAGTGATCCTGCAATGCGTAACAAACCTGCAGTGATAGAACCGGATGTAGTTACTTTGTCAGGTATTGGATTAAATTCTGTAGACACTATAGTAGCGAATGCATCCTGGTCGGTAGTACCTGTCTCCAATACTGGAAACACTACTATCTACTTGAAAAAGGGACAAGTTTTTGGAAACGTGACCCTTTCGGAAACTGTAACGGATAGTAAGCTAAGCTTACAGAAGGTAACAGGAGATGATGAAATTTCGGAAGACTTACTTAAGTTGTATGAAGAAACTTCATTAGAAGATCCGGAACACCGGAAAGAGTTCTATGATATGCTCTGTCAGTATCATACTGCCTTTGCCAAACCTGGTGAAAAACTAGGTACGACAAATAAGGTATTACATAAAATAGATACTGGAGATGCCGAACCCTTTAAGATACCGTATAGACGGTTACCCTTAGCAAAAAAGAGAGTAGCTGAGGATGAAATAAATAAGATGTTGGAACAGGATGTAATAGTCCCTTCCAATAGTCCATGGAGTAGTCCTGTGTGTATGGTAACAAAAAAGGACGGTACTATCCGTTTCTGCATAGACTACAGGAAGTTGAATGGAATAACGAAAAAGAATTCGTATCCATTACCGAGAATAGATGAAACCATTGACTCCTTAGGAGGAAACAGTTGGTTTTGTACCCTAGACTTGCAATCAGGCTATTGGCAAGTGGGAATGAACCCTTCAGATATGGAGAAAACTGCATTTTCAAGTCATATTGGATTATTCCAATATAATGTAATGCCGTTTGGATTGTGCAATGCACCTGCAACATTTGAAGCAATGATGGAAACAATTCTAAGTGATTTATTGTGGAAAAGATGTCTTGTATATCTAGACGATGTCATTGTCTTCGGAAAAACATTCGAAGAATGTTCTAATAACCTAAAAATGGTACTAGAACGTATTATTTCAAATGGTCTCAAATTGAAACCTAAGAAATGCCACATGTTTAGAAAGTCCATAAATTATTTGGGCCGCATCATCAGTGATGAAGGAATAAAGGCTGATCCGGAAAAAATCGAATCAGTCACGAATTGGAATAGACCTAAAACACCCAAGGAAGTGAGGTCCTTTTTAGGATTCTGTTCCTATTACAGGGAATTTATTCCGAATTATTCTAGAGTCAGTTACCCATTACAAGCAATAGCTAACTGGACTCCAGGAAGTACCAAGGAAAAATTTCCTTGGACACATGAACAGGAAAACGCTTTTCGAAAGCTAAAAGACCTGTTCACGAGTACTCCCGTATTGCAATATCCGAATGAGACGGATCATTTCATACTGGATACTGATGCTAGTAATGATAGCATTGGTGCAGCTCTCTCGCAAGTCCAAAATGGGAGAGAAGTACCAATTGCCTTTGCCAGCAACACACTGAGCAAGACTCAGCGCAATTACTGCACAACCAAAAGAGAGTTGTTAGCAGTAGTCGTATATACCAAGAAGTTCAAACATTTTCTATGGGGAACGAACTTTACTTTGCGTACGGATCATTCCTCTTTAAGGTGGCTACTGAACTTCCGAGATGCTGAAGGCATGTTAGGCCGATGGCTAGCCCATTTATCCGAATATGGGCTTGAACATCAACAGATTCAGCATAGACCCGGAGTTAAGCATTTAAATGCTGATGCTTTGTCTCGAATACCAATCCGGAAATGTGATAATCCGGATTGTACTGATTGTGGAGCTCATAAGGCAGTGTTAGCAGGGATTCGAAGACCATTCGTACCCCTAGTTGCCAGTATACTGGATTGGTCTATGGATCACATACGACATTTCCAGGAAGCTGACTCGATAACTGCACAGCTACTGCAATTAGTACCAAAGGGTATACGTCCAGTTAGACCAGAGGTCTCTCTGGAAAATCGAGAAATGAGAAGGTTTCTAGCTCAATGGACCGAGCTTGAAGTCCGGAAAGGCGTGTTATACCGTTGGAAGCCATGTAATAATGGTGATAGAATCATGCAAGTGGTGATACCACATGCCATGAGACATGACATTATGTACTTTTGTCATGGACATCGGACCAGTGGTCATTTCGGAAGGAAACGCTCGCTAGCACGACTTTCCAAGAAATACTATTGGCCTGGCATGACACGGGACTTGCAAAGATGGATAACCACCTGTCCGGATTGTTGTAAAAACAAACCCGGACCCGGGATGGGCAAACTTCCCCTATCCCAAGAACTTTTCGGAGTTAGATTCGCAAGAATCGGGGTAGATATTATTAGTGGATTTAATACAACCGCTAATGATAATACCTGTATGATGGTAGTGTGTGATTATTATACGAAATACACTAAAGTATTTCCACTACCGGACCACAAAGCAATTACTTGTGCCGAAGCTTTTGTAAAAGGTTGGGTACTAAGCTTCGGTGTACCATTAATGTTACACAGTGACCAAGGCAGAGAGTTCGAATCAAATCTCTGGCAGGGTATGTGCGAATACTTAGCTATTTGCAAGACTAGAACCAATCCGTATAGACCACAAAGCGACGGATTGGTGGAAAGGTTCAATAGAACCCTCATCCAAGTCCTAAAGTCACTCGTTAATGAACATATGGATGACTGGGATGAGCAATGTCATTTTGTGACACATGCTTATAATAGTACGGTACATTCAAGTACAAATTGTTCTCCGAACCTTTTAGTATTCGGAGAGGATTTGATAATGCCTGCTGACCTAGTTTTTGGAGTCGTAGGAATGGACCCTGAACTACCTTGCCATGTAGTTTTTGTGGAATGTTTAAGAGACAGATTTAGAAAAGCATATGAGTCTGTCCGAATTGATTTGGAGAAAAGTGCCAAATGGCAGAAAGTAGGATACGATACCGATCTAAAGCATCGGAAATTCCAATCCGGAGACAGAGTCCTCAGATTACACGAACCACTTAGACACATAAAATTAGCGTCTAATTGGGACGGTCCCTTTACTATAACACAAATTATCAGTGATTGTACCGTAATTATTAAATCTGACCTTGGTCGACTCTATAAGTCAAATGTGGCTAGATTAAGGAGATGGTCTGGGAGGGAGACCTCCACAGAAATGTATGGTGAAGGTTCCGAAAGGATCCTGAATCAGAATCGCATAATAGACCAGGTAAAGAACACTACAGTGAAGCGTGGTCGAGGTAGACCCAAAAAGTGTTCCGAATCAGTGACACCCACGCCAACACCGATTAAGCGTGGGGGAGTTAAAAAAGTCTCGGCAGGTGAAGACAGAAAGAAGAGGAAAGGTGTTTCTAAGGCTAAGAAGCACCTAGAGAAAGCTCTTCAGACTGTCAGGTCCGATAAAGAACTATCCGAGAAGGGGAGATACGTTCGCCGCAGCCCCCGAATTGCCCAGAGGACTGCAGTGACCTAACCTGTATACACAACGAGTGTAATGTTTACATTTAGAGGAACGGATGACAACTGACCCTAAAGGCTTATTTGTCGCCCCCGCATGATGTACCAATGGGTAGTGGACGGATAATCCGGTGGATTTGCTTAAGCTTTCCATAATCTCCACTTAAATCCCCAGTCGAGTCATCGGGGTGAGCGATAATTACCTAAAAACAATCAGTTTGTTGATGTACCGCCTGTAGCACGTGCGTTTCCGCATGACGTCACCGTGTCCAGTCTCGGCTGACCTCTCGTGACCTCGCGGACCGCGGGGAAATGACGTCACGAAAGCTGGCCTGTCGCCATATTTGTTTTCGGTAACGTTCAAGACGGTCGAGCTCGCTCCCTTCTTGGATTTTACCGGCCAAGCAAACCCCCCGCTGCTCCTCCAGAGTCTGTCTCCTGGTAGACAGACTCCGTTTGTGCCGGCCCCGGCGCCGTAAAAGCCGGAAAAAGGAGTAGTTTACTCCCGTGATCGATTCCCCAGTCATGGCTGAGGAATCCGTAGCTGCAGCCAAGCTATCCGGTGACCCGGATAAGCTGACTCCGTCCGCAGAAGCTTTTCCGGAAGCTTTGTCGCCTGTTACACAGGAAGAGAGCGAGATGATGGACGTGGAGGAACCCACGGATCGCTCGTTCGAGGAGAAGCTGGCTTCATTCTCACTCAATGAGCCAGAGAAACTGCTATCTCCACTCCCAGCAGAGGGATCCGGAGCGACTGCGAGTGCTGAACCCGCAGCGACAGAGTCCGAAACTACCCAAGTTGACGGACAGAAGGATGAGTGGAAGCCAGCAGTGGCGGAGCCTTTTCCAGCTAGCTATGATGGTCGCTACCTGTATGTCCACCCGGAACTGCAGGCACAAGTGACCTACGCGGACGGGACACCAGTCAGGATGGACCCGAAAGTCAGGATAGCTATCGAGGGCGTCATGGCTCCCGAACAGCTGTCCAGGATGCCTCCCGAGTGGCTTCGAGACTGGCCGTGGTTCCAACGGGGACTTATGGTGGACGCTGGTTTCCGTGAAACCGTGTATGCTGCTAACCGAGCCTTCGAGCTCGGAGCGTATCCGAAGCCTGACAAGTCCCTGTGGAACGTCAAGGCTACGAACATTAACTGGGTAGGCTGTGTCTGGGATACCGATGGCCAGACCTACCCACGCCCTAGTGCTATCCGGACGCCGTGCCGGACCACTAAGGAATTCCGGGAGGCCGCTGCTAACTTCGAGCAGTGGGACGATGGTTATTACATAACCGAACAGGAATTGGTGGATGTCCAGAACAATTCACTAATCGGATTGGACCGAGCTGCAGCCCTTCGGACGGTTATTGTCCGCCGCATGACTGCCGAACAGGAGGCACAGGAAGAGGCTAAGAGGGCCGCGGAAGCACCCGCACCTCCTATCCCCGACCTGAAGCTTGCCACCAGAAGCTCCGCCAGTGCTACATCAGCTACCGGCAGCACTACTACTCCAGTAGAAGCCACGACCTCCAGCACATCCGGAACCCAGGAACCGGAGGAAGACTGGAAGGTCAGTAAGAACCGACGATCCGCTGCTCGGAAGCTCAAGAATCTCCCGGATTCTGCGAGAGCCGAGCCGAAACCCAGCACCTCAACCACTGGTAGTACTGCCATGGAGGTTGAGTCGTCTGACGAGGAGTCGGTGCACGAATCCTCGGTTGAGTATGATGAGAAGGCCACTCCATCAACTCAAACCGAGGCCGAACGTTGGGCTAACGCCAAATCCGGATTCAAAACCCGGATCCCGACGTGTTTCTCCGACTGTGCGTACGGAGTTAAGAAGGACGGCTCTACCCTCTACGCCTGTCCAGACTCAATCAATAAGAACGATGAGTCGGATGATGAAGATTGGATGCGCCTTTCGGACGAGGACCCCAATCCGAGCAAAGCCTATCGAAAGATGTGGCTTATGCTAAACCACACCGAAGGGTATTACACTTATACCCAGAGGAGGAAGCTGCGTTGGGCTTTAGAGAAGTGGTACGGTGACGATCAAAAGTCCTGTCCCTTCTCTATCTGCCAGGATGCGAGTGATGTCTCGATCCGGACCTGGAGTACTCCAGCCCGGTTCCAAAGGCATCTGGTAGAGGCCCACTTCCACCATCACCCGGTTTACATTTGTGATCCGAGTTATGGTAAGAAGGGCAAGAAGTGTACTACGAAGGTGCAATACAACCGACGTAGTGATCTGGCTAGACACCAGAAGAAATGCCACGCAGAAGGTTTGGACGGGGCCCGGAAGCGCATCATGGAGCTTCATCAGGAACTCATGAAGGAGTTCGATAGCCTGAGCGAGGATGCTTGGTCTAAGATCCGACCAGGGGACCAAGTCCTCTGCGAAGTTCCGAAGACCAAGGATTCGAAACTCCGAGCAAAGATAGTCCTGACTCCTGGAAAGGGTAAACTGGACATGCACGAGTCTCTCTGGCAGAAATGCGAGGAATCCGGAAAGGATGCAAAGAGAGCTCGTGAAAGGAGCAGGAGAGACCAGAACCGTGGCGGCAATGGTAATGGTCAGAGCACAACAAAACCGAAGGTCAGAGCAGAGGACCGTTCCAGGTCCCCTCTGACAAGGCACCCCGCAGAACAGGCTCAGGGCACTCCGGTGTTCAAGAAGCCTGAACCTGCCGGATACGCTGGAGCCGTATCTAAACCTGGGAAAGTGAGTTCTCGAAACTTTCCGTCCTTAAACCAGGGACCTGGACCTGAGAGCCAGACCTTGGTGGTAGGAAAGGATGGTCGCCTTATGCCAAAGAAGACCACCGCATCTGCTGCCGCCGGATCTGCATCCGCTCCAGCCGCCCCACCAGTTACCTTTACCCAGGAGCAGTTAAACATGTACCTGCAAATGGGACTGAAACAGAACGTACCACCTGCCTTCTGTGTACCAACGACAGGTGTGTCCGGGAGTCCTAAACCCGGAAGTGGTCCACAGGCCGCCTCGACTCCTCCCAAGGCTGTCGCGGCACCTGAGAAACCAAAGGACGCCATTACCATTAAAACTGGTAATGCGGAAGTTTGGTTTGAGAAGTCTCGCCAAGGGGAGGCAGATGTCCAGAAGGCCATCTACACCCATTGGGAGAAGACCGTTCGTGAGAAAGCGATCGAGTTTCATCAGGGTCTCCTAAACGAAACCCTGTTGTGTATGAAACAGGTGGGCGACGCTGAAAAGCAACGTCTCGAGACTCTCATCCGGGACGATGTAAAGGCCCAGGAGGAGGCTGCCTCAGCTGCTCAAGAAAAAGCAGCTATGGATGTACACGTGTTGGAAAAGCGTGTAAAGGAGGAGATCACTCGGAACACCAACCTGAACACTAAGTTCATGAGGGTGTTCGGAGTCGACTTGGACGAGTGGGACGGCACTCCCGAGTCGGCTTTAGCTCTTCTGAAGAAGAAGCATGCTAAGAAATCCGTTTAAAGCATGCTAGGGTTATTTCTTCCATAATTTTTTTTCCAACACCAAATGACCAGATATAGTCTTTGCGGAACCCTAAAGGTCTGCGAATGCTTTTACTAGTGCATGAACACCTATGCTATGTGTTCCGGGTTCCTTTGACCAGTCTATTATTCAGGTTGTATAACATTTACTACACCCTGAATAGCCTATTCGGATTTATAATTTCATCCATGAACAATCCGATAGTAGACTTGCTGCTGTGAGACGTATCCGGATGCCAGTTCCAGACTCCTGCTGTTACCCGTGCTAACCAATTACTAGGATGGACTTTACGATTTACCTCTACAACTCATCTGTACTCCCGAATGGACTTATATCTCTACTACTATTACTTCCGGATCAACCTATATTGGACTATTATTCAACTTATGTCAACTAAAACTTAAAAAGGATTACGTTCTCTACACAGTTGACACATCCGGACTAATATTCTACAAATCTACACCATTCGGATATACTATAAACTTTAGCACTACTAGAGGATTGTGGGTAGCTGCCCCAAATCAACTACCGTGTTCACTCAATATAAGGAAACTATAAACTTTAGCACGTCCATCCCGTGGTTAGCTGACCACACCTACCTACTAGTACCCGGAGGATACAGCAGAAGACTCCAGCAGCATTTATAATTCCTGTATATTGTATATAATGTCATATTTCTATTTTTCTATAATATTATATGTATGTACATATCCACTAGATACATATTATAATACGGGTACATATACATTTCCTGATACGGATCTCTAATCACTATTAGTATTTATATTATAAGATCCGTTAAACTTCACCAGATAACACATATTATTGTCCTGCGAGACAAATTATATAATAAGTATAATGATCTGGTGCTATAAAGGTTATTAGGTACACGGTGATAATATATTATTATATTCATTACAACACCGTGATGTTTTTTTTCTTTTTTTTCTTCAAGTGTATGTTATAAATAATCCTATTCATACTACTCACGGAATCCTTAACGGATTCGTATAATATTAATATACGACATGTCATTAGATAGTGATGTTACTATAACAGTCTTCTTTAAGACTACATATTCAAATGTGTTGTCAATGACTACAAACACACATACGGATGTTATTTTGTGATATGTTTTATTATCGACAGTTCCGTTACATATAGCTGTCATCATCACATGTATACGATTCATATTACTTGTCTTATTAATTATACCTGAAATATAATACAATATTATGTGGTATAATAATTAAATAGACAGTTCCGTTTCACATAACTGTCTCTTCTTCAAGTAATTCGTATAATATTTCAACATCCTAATCGTTATATGTAACTAAAATTCACTATCGAATATATATATATGACATCTAGTTCACAATTGATTTAGTGCTAATGTTATACCTATGGTTGTACCTCTATTACTAAAGGTTTAGACATGTAGAAATGTTATCCTAGTAATATTATACGTATAACACCCTCCTAAATGTCTGGGGGAGTGGTGTAGAGGTACACTTTACTACCATAGGAGTTGGGTACCGTCTGACGTGGCGGGTGAGCCGAGTCGTCGGACGTTCCTCAGGTTCCGGATAGGTGGCAGCACCGATCCGGGTCTGTGGGGACATCTGGCGACGAACACCTGGGTCCGTATATAAAGCCCAGGGCTCAGCCGCTACGTCAGAGGCCCTTCTGGCCTCCGCACTATGTAGACCACTGCCTTTTAATATTAGCTGCCTCTTTGATATCATTCGGCAGCCGTGAGTGTGCATTAAGTAATAAACCTAACCGTTGGCATACACTTGGAATACTGTCTTACTCTTTCTTTCCGAATCGTAAGACCCGAACCCCCCAGGTCCGTAAGGCCACAAACCCTTACAATACTAGGGGACCTCCGAGGGAGACGGCTATGCGGCAGAAGGTGGGGGAGTGCGGCGACGGAGGTGGGGAAGACTGCCGGGGCAAGGGCCAGGAGGGCCACCCTCCACCTGCCTGGCCCACGATGCGAGCCGTGGGAACGGGGGCAGCGTCAGACGTCAGCCAATCGGAGGCCAGGATGGCGCGTCGGGTCGGGCAAGCTGCCGGGGGGGGGGGGGTGTGGCTCTAGGCACAACGCTCCATAAGAAGCCGGGTTCCGACCATACCAAGCTAGTTGCCGACGATGATTCACCAGAGTTTACACCCTACCCTACAACAATGGCAGAGGAGTCGATCACGTGTTTGGTACACTGCGCCACTTGTGTCTCGGGGGGGGGGGGAAAGAATGGAAAGACACCGTGGCAGAATTCCAGCTACACAATGCGGAGTTGCATTCCGGGGGCGAAGTGGAGTATGTCTGGAGGTGCCCAGCGGAAGGATGTAACATACCAAAACCCCGCAAGCATAAAGATGATTTTACAAAGCACGTCCGGAAACAGCATCATGATCACCTGTGGGCGCAGAAACCAGAAACAAGGGCCAGGAAATGACAGCAGTCCCCGCAGGAGAAAGTCGATATCAAAGAGAAAGACTCAGAAGGGGGTGAAGGCGAAGGAGCACGTCTCTGAGTCGGAGTCGTCCGACAAGACCGACAGAGACACGGACAGCCAGAGCCACGCCCAAGGCTTCGGGGTAGCAGCGGAGTCTGCAACTTCCAGTCTGATCCAGAAGGAGGCTAAGGACGTGGTGAGACCGTCATCGGAGGGACTGTTGGCCAGAATGATGACTGGTACCGTGATTACTGGTGTGCTGTGCTGGCGGGAGACCGGCAAAAAGAGGAGGTGTTATTACGATTGGTGCCGGGTCGGCTCCAAGCCGGCCTGGCTACAAGGATGGAGGACGAGGGTTTGTTGCCAGGGGCTGTCGGCCAACACTTTGCCACACCAGAGAAGCCAACAACACCGGCGCCAGTGTTAGGAAGCCCAGCCGTTACCACGGTCTACCAGACGCAACAAGGGACACTGGACCTGAGGTGGCAAATGGCCAACTTACAGTTCTTGCCTATGGGGTTGAGCCAAGTGTCAGCCCTATCCCAGGCCGGAGTCGGACAGCCACTTGGATACTTTACGGGCGGCACTCCGCCACCCCCCGGGACGCTTACTACTGGGGGAGGTTGGGGTCGTGGAGGAATGACGGTGGCCCTGGACATACAACCTACTTTTGCAGTGGGGTCAGCCACAACTGCTGCAGTGACAGGATCTAAGTATGGGGCTGCAGGGCTCCCCTCCGGACATTCTTGGAGCTCGGGTGGGGGCCAAAAGCCCATAGTGACAACTCTGTCCATCCTGCAGGGCACGTTGACTGGAGGTAGCGGCATCGGCACGGCGATGGGAGGGGCTCCTACGCCGCCCACAACGGCAGCCCCACAGCCCTGGCCTACAACTCCAGCATCCCAGCAGGTTGGACCTATGGCCAAATGGGTTTCAGGGGGAGCGACGTTGAGGATTGCGGAGAACCTGTCTGGCTGGCATGGACGTCCGGGGCACAGGGAACAGATGAAGTGATGCACAACTACCGGTTATCCCTGGGCCAGGAAGTGCCAATAGACAGGCACTACTATTCAGTGGGCACGGATGGCCGCCATCGTGGATGCCGCAGGTCCAGGACTATGGCCAGTGGAGCAGTTGAGGGTCACCCTCTACCGCCGCAAGTCATCGGCTCCAACTACGGTTAGTCAGAGTTTGCAGTCCGGTACGGGAACAGAGGTCGTAGTAATGGTGGATGACCCTTCTCTTCAAGCAGATCCATATGCGGCCTCGCTACAAGAAATCATTTGTTCTCTGGGTATAGCTTAAGGTAGCAGAGAAGTCTTCCTGGGTGGAGGGAAGGGCTGCCGGGTAGTAGGATGAACGGCAACCAAGGCAGGGTCAGGGAAGGGATGAAGTTCAGATGGGGGTCAGTAGAAGGTGAGCTGATACAAAGTTGTGTGTTTACAGAGTTACTGTCAGACTGTCGGCAAATTAACAGTTTTTAATTGATACACGTTAAAAAGTAAATTAGAGTATCAGAGATTTGAATGGGTTACCTCTGATTTCCAAAAAGGATTGATACTGAGGGTTAACTGGTAGAATTCCAAAATTAAGCTAATATTTTATGTTTCTCGTCTTGAGCGTCATAGTTCAGGCGGCATTGGCGATGGGAACATTAATTTGACAGTAATTCCACACTTCCAACACGGAAACTAACGCACATTGATGAATGAATCCTTGAAAGGATTAGCCAATCTGTGGATTGCACTTCAAGCATGCATTAATTCTAGGTGCAGGTTAATCATTTAAAGTCTTCCTGTCCATACCGATCCAGATATGAGCTAAAATGGCATTAATATTTTACTACTCGCTCAATTTCACCACAAAAGTCAAGCCCTCGTTAAGCCAGGTAATGTCAACTTGTGCCCATCATGATGAAATGGCCTTGTCATAAATTAAATCCCTTTTCAACTTTGCATGTCCTTTGATATAAAAGTCAAAAGCCGGGATAGTTCACCTGTACTTTACACATGGGAACTTGGCATGGTAATGTCACAGACACCAGAGTATCTGGCACACTGATAGGGGGAAATCCTATTTACCTAGGAGCCAATTTATACACAGTAATACAATCTGTGCGCGTGTTGGTCTGCTAACTTGGGATAGCTTTCTAAAGGGATCATTTTCATCTTGTCTTCCTCACCAATCCTATCATGTGAGGACGTGCAACCTTCCATGATAGGGAGGAGCTTCTAACAATTTATAGCATGGGTAGATGTAAGAAATATAAATGTGGTAAGCAAAGTGTCGTAGAATTTTGACACTGTGTGACAGGATGTCGTGAAGTCCATCTTATACTCTTACACCACCCATGCTTAAGTTAGTCACCCTGCCTGGCAATCTAGGTGTCAGATGGTCCAACCCCTGTTCAGTATCAACTATATAGTCTGCACCCTTCCGCTCCTTTAAATTATTAATAGAGGACAACCTGAGAGAGAGGACCACCCGGTACCTTATACTATATATCAAATTATTTCTCAACCCTGCTACCATGAAGTATTTCGTATAAAGTGTGCTTAAGGTGTTCTCATAAATCTCCTGACGCTTATGAAAGGCAAGGGAAAATCGGTGTCAGGTGCTCCATACGCTCTACCATATTCACTGTAGTCCGCACCAGTCTGCTCCTTTAAGTTATACATAGAGGAACACCTCAAGATGAATTGAAACTAACTATTCATTATAAAAAAAAATAAAATAAAAATAAAAAATAAACATTGTAAAGGGTATTTTTTCAAACGTTAAGGTAGGTCATGTCAAATGAAGTTGAACTTGAAAAAAGATATTGCCTACTTCCAAGGGACGTATCCCTGGGCCAAAGAGGGAAATACATCGTGTGCAGTTGGGTGTACAAAAAGGGACCCAATGTAGCTATTAACAATAACATACAATGCTATATTCCTACATGGTGAAGACGGTTGTTTGAAAAATTGTGAGTTTAAACTTAGCTTTACATGTAGGAATATTTGGGCTTAGGTATGTAAAACATGGTAAAATATCAAGTTATTATAAAATAATCTACTAACATGTATACGTAGTGTTTAAAGTGAATAACCTTATTATTAGGCATAGGTTATATGCCCACACGTCACAACCTAATAGAATAGGAACACACACTTTATGTTATGAAAATCTATAAATACCACAAAACGTTAAAAGTGTTTTTAAATAAATAAACCAATAGAATCAAAAACAAGTTAGATGTGTAATGAAGTTTGTATTCTTCTTCTGAGTTTCTAGTATGTGAGCTCAGAAGCATGCAGAATGGCGAAGAATACCTGCTTGCATAATGTAATTCAAAGAGAGAATACTACACTTTTACGTCAAGGAAATACACTCTAGAAGGAATTTGATATACATAATGCAGGGACTATGCATATCAACTGAATACAGGAGGGACTAATAATTGTATGCATTTGTATGAAAAGTCAAACATATTTCATCTAGTCTACGAACCTAAAAGGGCTACAAGAAGCTGATTAAAAGGACCAAACCCATGTAGTTAGACACAGTAAGTGAGCGGAAGAAAAAATAAATGATGAGATAGTGGGGGAGAAAACGTGCTATAATCATAAGGCCTTTGTGATAGTACAAAGGGGGAGCAATGATAAGTACCATGCTGTTCTACTTAAGCTGGAGGGTGGAGAGACTACTTACACCTGGTTTGCCATCCTGATGTGGGAGGAAGGAGGAGATAATATACAGGGTAAGTATGATTTATGAAGCAACATTTCACATGATGGAGACAATATCAAGTTCTGCTGTGGTATATGTATGGCATATTTGCAAGGGGTTCCAGCATCATAATTATATGCCTTTTGCGACTTACTGGGAAATTGGTTGGTAAACAATGGGGCATGGCTACGCTTTCCGTCGACTCTGTCCCGCAATACCTACGGGAAATGTGTGGTACATGTCTGCCTTCGACCCCCCAAAATTTGCCAAATTTATCTCTTATTACTTATGTTAGAAATCACTCTGACACTTTTACCAAATCATTACATTTCTATGATTTCCTTGGGTTGAATTCAGTGTATGCTGGACAGAGTCGACTGTTTACACAAAGGGCATTCATAAACAAAGCGGGCAATATTGCTTATATGTACAGCAATTCACTCATTTAAGAAACAGAGGCATACCAGTGCAACATATATCATATTCATATCATGAACCAATTGGCCGATAGGTGACACACAAAATGATCAGAACAGAGCAAATCTGGTTGGTTAATAATAATTAGAGTGAGACATTATCAACAGTAATATAAATAATACATGTGGCTTAGTTTAAAATCTTATGACTGAAATGCCTTGTAGAAATGCACGAAGGATTGGGGACAATGTTGAATCAAAACTTGAAGGGTATTTAACCCAAATTTGACTGAACGCCGGTGCAATGGAAAGTACTGCGCTGGAAAAGAAAAGAAATATAGAATAGTTAGTCAATGTCATCCAGCCTGATATGATATAAGAGACCAAACTCCAACGTTTAGGTGACGAGAGGCTAATGTAGAGCAGTAAAAACTATAGAGAACCTGTTAAGATATCAAACTTGACAATAGATAACCTTGTTGTACATGTTTCCATCAACGGATCTCTACAGAGACCTTTCTCTCATGTTATTGCGCAATCTCCACCAGGGTTCCTTCAATGAGCAAGTGGGGCCAGATTAAAGCTCTGTACTTTGAGAAAAAAGCAAAAAATATACACAGGGTTATGGTTAGATGATGGCAGTTCTGCTCAATTATTTCACATGAGAGAAAGATCAACTCAGTACAACTACAAGCCAACTTTGGGTGTTGATACATCATAAATATGTTATATTTCCATTCAATAATCTGAACCTGACAGACACTGCTGTGGGGTATCATTGCTGGTCTATTTATAGCCCACGGCCCTTTCAGCCACACACTATAGAGAACTCTATAGGGCTGTTAATAGACTGTAATCTGGAGGGGCTGCTAGTGGCCTCTGAATGGCCTGTCCCTGTGGACGTGGAGGGGTCAGACGTTGATTTTGGCGAAGGCCCGTGTAGAGTCATTGGGTTTTAGAACCGGGATAAGCCGGACGGCGATAGGTGAGCGATAATGGAGAGGTCGGACGTGGTTAACGACCTTTCCTCAAGTAAAGGTCAAGAGCCGCCTGTGCCGAGTGCACAGATACTTATAGCTCTGGTCCCAAAAGTCAAGCGGCTCTGTTTAAGGTAAGCCTTTAATTCACCTAGTGCTACTGTCTGATATGTATGTCAAAATGACTTTTCGATTCTCCTATTCAGTTATTTCAATCCATTATCCTAGGATCTGCCATTATCTAGAAAGACTTGAGTCTACAGGCAGTTAGGGTCAACATCATATGGGTCATTAGGCTACCCCTAACCTCTCGGATTGTGATGCTTGCTAAGCAATCAAAAATGTCAAACGTTGTTTAAAGTCAACATCGTCATTACCAAATCATTCTATCACATATATTTACTTTTGATGGGCGTTTCCCCTCACGTCATTGTCAAATCATTCTATCACATATATTTTGGTTTCTTTGGTTTCCTCTCACCTGAAGTGTATAAGTATATTTGAGGCCAGTTCATATGTATGTATTGACCTTTAGACTCCATGCTTGTGGGGGATAAGGGAAGCTCATCAGTGCTGATGTTTATACTCTACGCATATAGGAATCAGTGGTCATCCTGATATTGAGCGTCATTGTACTGTTTCGTATTCTACATGCATATATGTACATGGACCTATTGACGATAAACTCCAACATCACCTATATATATAAACGGACATCCCTTGTCCACTTAGTCTATAAACTCGTGGTATAATACGTCCCATGAGATTTAGTGGCGAGAACTGCTCTCGTTGCACCATCAGCCATGGATTGGGGGCGAATTGCTCCTTCCAGAGACGCTGGTAATGCACAAGTAGGATGTTTGGGGAAGAGCTGCATGGTATACATGTATATGGGTCGTCTTGAAGGACGAGGTGGTGATGGCAGTTTAGGGGCATGTCCCCCCAGCTATAGAGCTCTCAGTGATGCCATCTGACGCATGTGAATCGCATGGCTTCTGTTTCGATATGACGCAGGGTCACGTTTCACTGCCCGCCCAGATGGCCCAGTGCTGCAGCAACAGGAGCCGGCTGCTCCCGTGCCTGTGTCCCCAGACTCCTCCAGGGTGGCAGAGTAGGGATGGGGTCTCATAGAGAAACAGTGCCCTGCAGGATGCCACAGCTGGGCCCCACTAATGGCCCCCACTGATGGCAACACGGGGCCTTGTTTTTGTAGACTTCAGAAAACACACTCTTCTCTCAGTTGCATTCATATTTATATAGAAGAATATGGATGACAATGGGCCTGTGGGGATGGTTACTGTTTGCTGGTTTTCAGGATGTATATGCTTACATATTAGTGGTGAAAGAATGGTGGTTTGTGAAATATCTTATTGAATGAATTTGAATGTCAGGTGGAATGAAGAGGGCATATATATTATCATTCATATATGTATGAATACGACTTGCCAAGAATTGACACAAAAGCGTATTGTATCTACAAAAAGACTTGCCTTATTATAATATTATCAGCAGTGTGCTGATTATAATGCTTCAACAGCACTCCTGGATTCAGTGGATATGATGTAAACACACTTGTCACCTGATAGCATATTGTTACATTATATATGGCCAGTCGCATTATGTCAACAATGCAGTGATATCAGGGGGCAGCTAGTCATATACATATTGAGTTCCTTATCTCATTCAATCACGTGTAGATAATACAAGGATGCATTTATATCAGAGAGGCTGTACATACCTTATTCCCGCAATCACCAGAGGCATGTCAGGCAGATCTAGCGAGAGTTTGTCTGACATCTCAAAGTGATGCTGATTCCTGGCAAATTAGGTAGTGTGCTGGTGAAGTTCCATTCTATATCTACCCAAATCAGAGCCAAAAATGGCTATGATACCCCACCAACAGGTTTTATCTTTATCCAGCTGCACCGTGACTGCAAAACGAGTGTCTGGATAGATAGATATATCGTTAAACCAAAATAACTGCTCCTTTAGTTTTATTGGTACACAATCCACACCACTGCTCCCTCTACAAGTAGTCAATCTGGAGGCTTGGCTGGTACTGGTTGAGACATTACACCACCCCCACCTCCTCCTTCCAATGTGGCCTCCCTGGAGACGCCTATATCGCCGACCCTTTCAGGGAGGACACAAAGGGCGGCACGTGGACGTGTCGGCCCGTGGTGATGGAGCGCTGTGTCGGGCCATATGTGGGTACGACTCATTAGCAGTCCCCAATCTGCCTCCTCCAGGAGCAGCTCTAAACTGCCCTGGCACCAAGAGGAGGGTCTCCTGGTGGTACAACAGGTGCCCTGGGACCTGGCATTGTATGGATGTGGCGGCAATAGCATGGCAACTCTAGGGTGTTTGGCAGACCAACAAAATCCATGTATTGCGCCGATTTAGTCACATGCTGTCATAAAAGCATGTATTTGGATAGAGTGAAGAAATCTATTCCTCAGGAGTAACAGCGGTGTTATAAAATGCTCCTTAATGATGTAACCAACACTTACAACAGTGCTTAACAAGAAAAGGCACGATGTATTCTTCATTGAAACGTATGGGCAAAAACAGGTCATTGCTGCATTCTAGTCTAATATAAATGACACCGAAAATAAATGATAGCATAGTCACAAGTGCCAGAAATATAGGGCAGCAATGTGCATAGCTTGTAACTCGAAAAGAAATAAAATTTTGATTTTGTTTGGCAGATGTTATGTACCATCAATTCTTTGATTTGAGGTTCATATAATATTTGAATCAAATCAAAATGGTAGTTTATTGCAAGGTCAGTAATGCAGGTAATGTTGCTTGTATCAGAGAATTTAAGGTAATTGCAGTTAGTTAGACTCTCTGCTGTTCCAAAGCTCTGGCCCCTTTATACTTGATAGTCTTTTCCATTACATTGTTTCTCCAGAATTAAAATCAATAGCCTTGAGCAAGTCTAGCTTGTGGTCTGACATCAGCACTCCCATTCACAGACAGGAACCAACTCCAAGCAGGTGTTAAGTAGTGTTATAGTCCTATACTTTCAACAGACATCTGCTTGGAGGACCAGATGCTACTCACCCAGGTTATTTGCACCACCAAACCACTATTCGCATAACTCCTTTCAAAACTGCACTATTCGCACCACATTGCCAAAAAAGGGAAAGTTGATACATGGATCAAAATCATATACCTTCACCATTGGAGACAAAAAGTGTCTTATGGCTGCCAACCAACTGACTCTGTAGAATATAGACAATTACTCAAAATTTACAATAGTTGGTACTGAAATACCTTTTCCTGCAAGACCCCTACATCTTCTCCTTTAATGACACATATATAAAATTTCAATCTTTTTTTAAACTTATTCACACCACCAAAATGACTGAAAATGAGAGGACCCTAGTCGTCTCCTATGACTCTTTTCGAGTTAATTAGGCAGAATAAAAGTGGGGTGATGCAGCATTAGCTCTAAATAGCTGTAGGAAAAACCGGGTTGACGTTGGCAGTGCCAATCGTTCTTTGCGTGATTAGTTACTGCAAGGTGGCTTGTTCAAGGTCCTGCCAACCTTAGTGATACCCCCTCCTTCCCCAATCCTACCTCTGTACCTTCTCATTCTCCTCCCACACACCCCCCTTCTCACCTATCAGGGCGCGTGATATTGCCAAGTCTCGCCACCAGGTGTCATCACGGAGCAACGAAAAGGATTTTAACACGCGCGAGCTGCTCGGCGACTCTTGATTCCCACCGTGAGGAGCAGCTCAACTGAAGCGTTTTTGGCTGCTGGAGTTGCTCCCATCTTCCCCCTCCCCTCTCTCTCACTGCGTGTGCACGGTATTGTTTCAGGCTACAAAGGCGTCACGTGATCATTAGCCGAGTTGCCGGCCTTGATGACAACTCGCCCTGGCCTCCTGAAGCCTCTTCAAGGGGTGCCAATGTCTTACAGGGGGGTGGGAATGGGGCTGCAATGGTTCCCTGTTGCATCAATATTTTGCCGATCGCTGTGGTGCCATGTTGAGTGTTGGACAAGCTCACAGGACGTTTTACTATTATCACATTATAACATTCTTAGATCAAACTGGAGTGCATCATTTAAAACCAGTCTCCGCATGGGTGATGATCGTCTATTCTAGTCTTTAGATTATCTGAAACATCAGATTTAAAGGCGGAAGTGTAGGTTCCATTAACCCCTATTCTTTACTACTGTGGCAGGACCCATAGCCTTCCTAGATTTTCAATTCATGAAGAAATAAGCATAAACTTTGATAAGGGCTAAGGTTGTGGTAGAAATTGTATACTTGAGACATGAGTGACCGATACTCTGTTTGTGTCCGTACACTGAGTCCTGTTTAAAGTAACAACTGTGGATAAAGTACAGGTGAATGTCCAACCCGTAATACTGGGGCTCTGCACAAATGGCCAGACGTGTCAACAGTAATCTCCCTAATATAGTACTAGTATGACCTATGTGACATAAGCATGGATTGTTTGCATTATCAATCGATACAACCCCTAATGGATCTGCCGGCCAGAGGAGTACACCCAGGAAAATGGCTGACCTTAATGGATAAGGTAATAGTCAGGTGTACACTCCTCTGCGGCTCCATCCAGGGGGTGAGCAAATACAGCACTATAGTGGAGCAACTCTAGAGCAGACACTAGATCTACTCTAGGATGTGTTGGTGAGCAGCTCTTGGGTGTAGTCCTATTGGCGTGTTTTACTACCGTTACAGAGCATATCAGAAAGTCAATACAGCTGTAAAGGGTACACATCTCCCCATGGTAAATCATGACACTCGTATAAAGTACTCCTCAGCATGAATATGGCATAGAGGACCTAGATACCATCTGATTGGATTGCTCATACATATTCACAACCATGTCTGATTGGATACAGCCCTACTAGACGAGATGAGGACACACAATTAGTTGCTCAGCAGTTGCTCACAGTATTATACACACACGCCATGTCTTTGGCCGATACTACATGTGCTCTGAGCAGCAAACTACAGGTTGCAATGGTGTTGTTGCTACTGCTGCTTTTGTTGCACAATGATGTGGCCGTGTGTCTGTGCTGCCTCAGCACCCCCCCCCCCCAGCCAACACACACAAGGCCCCACCTGCAACAGGCCGAACAAGCGGTTGTCATGGTAACTCGTGGGACCTGGCGTCTCACACCTGTTGCGTTCCCTGTCCGTTAGGAAACAGTAGTGCTACATTCCCTGGGTCCAATACGCCACATGAGGCCATGTAGGATCGTGTTCTGGGCCTCTGCTGGACTTAACCCACCAAGGACATGAGGGACACTGGGTTAAGGTGGTATGTCCGTGTGGGACCGACCTATGGGCTGTATCTATGAGTAGATACAGCACAAATCATAAAGACATTCCCTCTCAGAAGCAGGATGCACCCGCTACATGTATACACATGTGTAGATAACGTCTCTGGGATATTTCATGTAAACGTCTAACCACAAGAGAAATGTAAGAAAAAAAACAGTTGGGATCATGTTGCAGGGTCCAAATCCCATCGATAGGCTCGTCACTGTTTGTTAAGAATAGGCGTTCCTCTGCGTGAACTACACGGGCGGCCATTTCCTCTCTGTGGTAATTGTTGTGTCATGGTTAGTCATTGAACATTATAGATGCTATATCCTAGGGAGTTCTACATGCCTCAGTCGTACCTTTATTCTCCCTACAGTCTGCTCCTATCAATGAGAGACGGGCGGCACAGTGATGTGTCTAAACGAATTGTCATTACAGATGAGTCTAACTGTGTGTCACCTCCTGATATAATGATATTATATCATCATCCCCTGCCCTGCCGGATCTCAGTGTAAACACTGCCTTTGCCATTCTCATCAGTGCTTGAGAGATAAAGTATAAGCCTTGAGCTGCTCTCCTTGCGCTTCCACCTGCTCAGCTGCTGCGGGCTTGGAGCTGCTCAGGGTGTGTGCAGACATAGGAGCAGCTCCCTTCACACACATAGAGAACAGCAGGTGTGGGGTAGATCTGAGGGACTCGCCATCATTCTCATCTTAGTGATGGGATCTATTTGCTTAAACTTGCACTAATCGCATCACCTCATACAGTCGTTACTTATAAAGATGATGACTAAAGTGATATGGCACGTTGAAGCATTGCCTTCAAAAAGGAATGGCCGACCATACAGAGGTAGCGCACCAGAGTTGAATGTGCAAATTATTTTGAACTACAACTTAGAAATCTATACTCATCCTTGTCTCTTGTATAGATCGTACAGTGAAAATATTTTATCACATCGAGGAAAATTATTAGTCGTAAAAACACCAAAAATGTATACGTCAGTATTAAAAGGACGAGGTATACATTTTCATCCCTCTGTTTTTAGGAGTGCCTTTTACAAAGAAATAACGGGCTTTTGTCCAGCAACACTACCCCACAGTAGAGGTATCTGGTTTATACAAGTGTGTTTTGGGACTAATGCAGTCCAGATCCTTCAGATCCTGCTGGCACAGCCATCATTAGTGTTTTTAACATGTGGACACCTCACCACCTGACCCCCTGTACTAGTGTAATACCTCGGGTATACAGTGGTATAAGGCCCCTTCTGCATACATATAGACGCACATGAGTCCAAGCCACACCTATATGGTGCATCATATTTTGGCCAATTTAGTGCTTTTATTTAATTGCAAATCCTGGTGTATGAGGCGCACACCGTACTCTAGCCTAAGGTACATGTATCCTCGTATATAATTATATGTGTATGCCGCGCCTCATACGCAGGTTATTATGGTACTCACTAACATCTGATACAAACAGCAGCCGCCATTACTCCTTACTTCTTAAGTGCGGGCAACAATATTCAAGCTAATCACAGTATCCTTCATCCAAGGGTGGGCAGCAGTTGTTGCCTTACCCCTGCAGTGCTTTCTTCGACATCGCCTTGGTTAGCTGTATGTTCCTTCCTTTGTCAAGCATACCACACTGGATCATGACGTAAGGTCACTTAATGAGTGAATGAGTTTGTAATGTTTGTGTAATGTCATATCGGCAGTTAAGGTCAAAATCTTTCATGGCAAGAAGACATCCATTATGGATGAATACGCGTATGTTCACATCCCTGCATATGAGTACCAGAGGACAGAAAAGATTAGTTTAACACCCTTTTGATATACATGTAGTATTGGGAAGCCATATATATATATATATATATATATATATATATATATATATATATATATATATATATATATATATACATACATGAATACTTAAGGTGTAGACTGATGCAAAGTAGACACATTGTTTTATATATTCCAGACAATGTCTACTCTTAATTGACAAATGCACCTGCAAGAATACCGACACGTGTAAAAACGTGCAAAAACGTGGTAGGTGTTAATTTGTTATTGGGCATTGTGTCTGTGGGTGTGGGTGTTGATGACAGTTAGCAGTAACAACTGTACGTGTTGTGGTCTGACTACCACACACAGGTAAGATAATAAACGGCCACCCGGCACAGAACCACCACGTCCTTCACACGTACCCAACTCACATGCCCTGTCTATTCTATGAAATAGATAAAATCATATTTTACTAAACCTAAACTAAACTGCCCTATGTGTTCAAGCAAATAGTATAATACGCCCCTGTTGGTATAAAACTAAAACCGCTTTGTTTGTAAGTAGTATATGGAAATGCCAGTTAGTGTGCATCAAAAACATGGAATTTGCGATGTTCCCAATGCCTATTTCGATATTTACTTAGCGGTGGTAAGTTTTAAATCACATCATCTACAGAGAGTGCAGATGGTATGTAGAATGGAAAGTTCATGTCTTGAGTGCATCAACGAAGTTGGGTAAAGCTAGTCGGCTATAAACACCTTGCACTACATGTACACGTTCAGAGGGTTCAAGTCCATAGATCTAGAGAGTTAAATATACATTGGTGCTAAATTGAATTAAATGCTAATGTCTTCCATTCACGCAATACTAGACGTTACATTGTTGCAAGCGTCCTTGCGGGGTAAACCAAGTGAGGCTGTATTGAAACCTAGTGAATCAGAACGAACCCACAGTACTGGAAGGGGATGAGGGGTATGAGGAGTAGGGTATAGAAGGTAGACACCCTGTAGGCTATAGTGACGCTCCGAACATGGAATAACTTTCAGCATGTTGATACAGTCGGCTGGAGGTTATGGGTAGGCCTGACACCCTGGAGCAACCCATATAGGCCCCTACCAACAGGAGCAGGTCAGCCCCCTACCCGATCAGGCAGACAATACCCCCGGCTACCTGGTTGTATTTGGGGAATCAATATGTACAAGGCGCCGGTTCCACTGACTGGTGCCCTGGGGTGGTGCTATAATTACTCCCTCCGTGGGCCTCGGCTCCTGCACACTGGGATTGGATCCTCCAGAGTTGGTCTAAGATGGTTGATGTGGAGACTCCAGTGTGTGTCTCTCCCTATCTCTCCTTCTGTATAGTTCAATCTAACCCCTTATCATAATGCCAGGGACTTTTACGGCTTGTGATGACTTTGTACAACTTATCAAACCTAGCCAGACAAACAGCGTATGTAGGATCTATATACGGACTTAGCAGGTTTTATTATCAGCAAATGAAATGACACCAACTTTTCACTGCGGTCCTCTCGGGGGCCAACTGGTACCTGATAGGTGTTATTAGTAGAACTCGCTGGTAACAAGCTCCAGCAATGGCCGCGCCCATGGGACAACCTGCTACCTCGGAATAGAACTGGACTTTTTACCCTCGGTCTACCTTAGATGTGAACAACCACATGAAAGTCTTATAAGTTATTGGCCAAAGTTATACTATAGGCTCAAAAACCACACTGCACCCACAACTTCTTCTACGTATTTGAGAAGGGATGGACCAGCTGTGCCCTTAGCCTTCCTTCATTATTGATTATACCATGGTTATCACGTTTCGGCACTGATTTCCGGTGCCCAACCCTGATATACCCATGTATTTAGCACACGCTAAGGCACTGTTGAAAATTTCGATACAAGTTGTTACGCATATGCTCTAAGGGTATTCTGGCCGTCGCGCACACTGCTTACCAGTGGTTCTACTATGAAAATGCCCCTAGGACACATGTTGATGTAATATTTTGCGTCCGCGCAGTCCGGTCCGCTCGCTGAGGAAGACACCCTGTTTTGATTTGAATCGGAGCTCTATCGTCAACGGAAAATGTCTAAATTGGGGAGAATTACATATCCCATCATGGATTCCACCCCGCAGGACTTAAATATAGCTGTATATGTTCAGCTCTCTTCATGACAGCCCCAGCTTTGCTGTATTTACAGTGTAAATGGAGTATATATTATGCTCGCATACCAATGACTTGACAGAACATCAACAGGAAATCCAAAATGGCGGAGGATGGTCCACCTCGATTCGCAACAAAAATCAGTGCATTTCATGGCTTTATAAGGTAAAATAATTAATTTAATGGTTGAAACCATGGTATAAACATCATAGTACATGGCTAGGCTTCCACTCGTCCTTTCATCCCTAAATTAATCTGGGATAAAAGGACCTAGTGGAAGCCCAGCCATGCATTATGCCCTTACCAAGGGTTGGCCAGAGTAACATTGGGTCTTAATACACATTTGTAGAACCCTAATGCATGCTTCATTATGTGCACACTCCCAACTACAGCTCAGATCCGAAGGAGGGCTAAAACCGGGGATATGAGGGGACACAATGGAGTGACTGACATGCTGGGTTGTGTCAGGGGACTCCATCACTCACCACTACATGATCCACCCCCAGTGATGGGTATGAGGGTGAATGGATGGTGGACTACAGAGGTGAATGTGGGACTGGTGACTAATGGTACACAGACATGGGTGGGGCTCGCCCATAGACATCTACATGTGCCGTGCCCAATGATAATACCATCCATCAAGGCCCTTTAACACAGAGTACACTGATGGGGTGGGCTGTAAGGGAAGGAACTGGAGGAAGGATGCAGGTTTATTCCACACATATCTATCCATCAGGTGTGGATCCCACAGGTGGGACAGGATGCTGAGGGACTGCCCCACAGGTTAACACCTCCAGGGTGAGTACCTGCCCTGTAGATATTACCTACCACAGCCAGGGCTGTGGCCGCCTGGCGCCTGGAGGAGCCAATCTCTGCATACTGGTCCTGGTGAATATCCCAGCTCACCCACACTAGCACCCTCCTCCTGTAGCTCTGAGCCTGACTGCACGCAGGCCGAACACTGAGGGCCTAAACTAAGTCCCTGTGGCAGGGAGGCTATACTTGTCCGGTGGCTTATATATCCGCCCAGACTCCCTAACCAACTCACCCTCACCTCCACCTAACTCACCCCATAGCCATGTAATCTGCACTCAATGTCACTCCCCCTACCCAGGGAATAAGTTGGGACAGGGGACTGTGCAGGGAATAGGGCAGTAGTAAGGACGGGAAGTAGGTGGAGGGCGCTGACAGGTTAAGAGACTGATTACCAATCAGTGGGCACAGTGTGGCCGGAATTCACCTCCCTCTGGTCAGCCACTCTGACCTTCACCCGACCTTGGACACCTTGTCTCTGATCGACCTTGGCACTGTGAGGTCAGCAGGGTTTCAGTTTGAAGGGATGAGGGGTAGAGGATGCTGGATGATGTAAGAGGAGTTTTATAGGGTGAGATACACTTCTTATATTCATCTAAAGGTAAGTGTCTGAGTATGTGCAATTACAACATACACTGTGAACAAAACCAGCACCATATTTTACCAAACCTGCCCAACACCACTTACAGACGACACAGCTCCAACACTGGCACCCCGGAGGTACATCTACCAGCTACAGATCGATTGCCACTAAAGCCACCACCTCTCTGGCTTCAGGCAATATTGTATTGCTAGACCAAGACAGGTGTGTCGCTAGTAGGCATGTTTCCTATCATAAATAAATGATGGGGAGGTGAGTAGGTAGATAGAGAATTTCACGTTCGTGGTTTCTAGTGTACCTTTGAGTAATATACAATCTTTTAAAATCAGCATTGCATTTGGCTGGCTCGTTTGTTCCTTCCATCTCATTGTGAGTGCTTTCCCTGTTTAAAGTGTTCCTGCAAATTTCCCCCAGCACGCCATCCGTTTCTTCCTCCCAATGCACACATCCTTCTACATAAAGGAGTGGTCATTTTTTAATAACAGGGGAGGGGTGGTGGATTTTTAGGCAGGGGCGTCAAATATATTTTGTGCCCTCCCCTCAGAGGGGTCTGAAAATTTTTGAGCCATAGCAATGCCCTGGATATTTCACTGAGAAAGGGTGACATTTATTTCCCCCTTCCCCCCCAAGAGGGGTCTGAATCTTTTTGCCCCTCCCCCCAAACCACCACCGCTCTCCTGTTGTTAAAAAATGACCACTCCCTAATCCTCCCCCCAAGTCTCTCTAGAATACACTGGCACTGTTGATTCATGTCTATTTACTTTCAACATCCCGCTATTTAACTCGATACTTTAAAGTGGGGAGCAGCATTTACCCTACAATAATAGCCAATAGGCTCAACGGGAGCCCTGTGATGAGCTCCATCTAATGGAAGAAAAGTAAGAGTAAAGATTCTGAGAGATAATGGTAGTGTAAAGCCCTCAGCAATCTCCTCGGTACTCCCAGTAGCAAAGTGAGTCGTGAAAGCATCAATGTTCTTCACTGGCCTGGGTAGAATGGGCAATTGAGCATCTCAAGCATCGATTGCATCGTTGGTGTACGTAATACATACAAAGGGGCAGATTGCAGGGTGTGTGGCAGTAAAGGGATGGGTGTCCCTTTCAGTGGGGGGGGGGGGTGGCATTGGGTACTTGCATGTTTCATGTACATGGCTGGCATGGTGGGAGGTGGGGTGTTCTCCAGTACCTGGTGCGTGCATGTTGAAGGTAGGATCGGCAGTTCTAGTGTTACTACACCACAAGGCTGGTCGACTGCCGATCACGGCAGTTGCAACATTCCCCACAACAGCAAAATGATGCCTATCTTATTTTTTGTCCTTTTCTATTTCCTCCTGAATATGCAGACTGTCTTAATCATCATTGTTTTGGGGTTTTCTCATTTTATCCGGGTCGGCTTTGTTTCCTTCGTTGCAGGAGGATTCATTTGGACGCGGTTGCTTTTACAGCGCAACCCTTTGGGCTTCCTTATGCTGAGGCAGTGGTGTGGCACCCATCTTTAAAGTCTCCTCCTGCTCTCATGTGCCGTCCCCTGGGCTGATGGCAGAAAGGGCGAAGACACTGGAGAACACATGAAAAACCCTGCTCAGCCTCTTGCAAAGACGAGGCATGAGAAGAAGACAAAAGACCCGAGTGGGGTTGCGCACGAAAGACGTGGATTCATATCACAGGTTCAGCCGATCTATCAATGGTGTGCATTTAAAGGTACCAAGACTCTAATGACATGGGTGTATAGAAACCATTCAACACAGCCAGAAAATGGCAGTGGTAAATTATACAGGAACGACTGTGGATCAATGCGGTAAGAGCAGTAGGTATTCTATACGGTTTGGCATGGGTGATAATGAGAGAAATAGGAGAAAGTTGTGTAGGCCTACTGAGTTTATCAAATAGATGTGTCATAATCAAATAGGAACTTTAGCAAATGGATGGAAAGGCGTTGCGTACAACTGTTAAATAAACCGTCTGCGACAACGAGTATTTCCTCCGTGTATCATTCCGACATTCATTATTGTCACCTATGAGAATCAGCACATGTTTCTGTTAAAAGGCTTGGTATCACCTTTCCCCTCTCGTAAAACCTATTAATCTATATTACACACATCAGTCTGATCATCCCTAACACCTAACCCTTAACTATCCCTAATGTAATCAGAGACCATGCTTTGGCCAGAGTCTCTGTCAATTAGCAAAGTCCATTGCATAACCCCTATACTCACACCCATCAAGTCCAGTAGCCATTGGCTATACAACCCTAGATTAAATGCTATAATCCCAACCTGATGGACATCAGGGATAATCTGCAGATTAGGTGCTTCACATTGATCCTCACACCTAGGCTAGGGCCACCACCAGATGTTACATTTGCAACTATAGTATTATGATCTCAGTGCTTTGTATAGTACAGGGACGATGATCAACATTTACAGCAGAGATTAATTAACAAATCATATTTGAGCATGTGCCGACTGGGCGTAGAGGCAAAAGATCTGTTTTATGCAAAACGTATAGGCAAAATCAAAATATAACGTCTATAAGCCACAACGTGGAAAACAAAGTTGAGAACTCCAGTGAGCATATATGGCTCTGAGATTCGTCAACCTTGTTCAGACAGATGATAAAAGCAGATCTGCACTTCTCACACAAGCTGTGAAAATACCTGTCTGTACCTCCCTTCATACTGAGATGGAACTATTTTATGAAACCGCATAAATAAAAGACAGGGGTATTATGCGTTTGCCTTAGTATTTTCATGCAGGGGCCTTTAGACTATGATTAAGAAAATGAGTGAAATATAAGAGGAAGAAAGCTTACTTATAAATGTGTGAAAACACTACCAGTAGCATACAGACCAGACTCCCAGATAGAGAAATGCATGTCACCAGAAATAAAAGCTATTTAAAATGTTCTGTCTGATTGAATAATGAGTGACAAATATGTGCAATACTCTAGATGAAGCTAATCTAATGATAAACGAGCGCATACTTTATTCAAAATTCAACACTACACGGATAACACAGAGCGGTGTTAATTGCCATAGTCATGGCATCACATCCTGATTACTGAATTCTCAACTAATGCGTACTAAAAGTATAAGCTCAGTGAGATTGATGTTGTGGCGTGCTGGCATGTGCAGTGCCTGCTACCAGCTGCCAATCTTCATGCTACCACCAACATTGCAAAGGGACACTTATCTAACTGAGGCAGTCAATTGCTGAATGACAATCGTCAATGAAAGCAATTCCTCAGGTGACCGATCAATTACCTGGTCTGTATTGACGTTTTGCATGAATTATTGCAGATTTAAACCGCCGCAGCCACGCAGAAGCTTTCCTCTTTTTATCGGTTGCATGTATGAATAATGAGCAAGTGGGAAGAGTGAGAGTGTCAGTATTTTTGATAACTCAGATAGAACTACGCCCAAAGCAATACAGGCCGTGTTGCAAATACCCAGGTAGCAAAAATGGTGTGGCCCGAGTCTGGGCCAGAGCGGGCTCCTGATGTGGGCCACACTGGGTTAACACAGTGGGCGCCCGATGGGTTTTGTCCTCAGCAAAGGGTCTGGGCCACACTGGGCTAACCGATTCGGGCACAGATCTGTTTGAAATTGGGCTCACCGATTTGGGCTCAAAGTGAGTTTAACATGGGTTTTTGGTGTGGCCTAAAGTGGGCTGCCCAATTTGATGAAAAATTAGTGGTGACATGTTAAAAATTCTTTTTGAGAAATTTATCCAAAATCTTTTCTTTTTTTTAAAAGTCAATAAGCAACAAATCCTTGAGTTAATCTAACCCCCCCCCCATCACCAAAGCAGTAAATGCAATATCTACCCAAGTGGAAAGGCAGAGCAGTACCATTCATTTGAATCAAACTCATTCAGCCAACACAAGGCACTTTGATTCATTAAAGTGACATTCTGGCCTCAATCTTCCCCCACTAATTCCCTATGTAGGAGTAGAGAAGAGAGCCTTCAAGTTCATAATGACTGTACCTCTGCATATCTGCTCTTGTTCCAAGTTCAGTGCAATAGAAATGGTGTTGCCATTCCATTACTACTCAGATGACCTTGATTTGCACTTTTGACTAGAAACATCTAAGTATTTCCAGACTATTAGAAAGTCTGCACACTATTACTTCATATCTGATTTAGTAGTCTATTCCAGTTGTCCTATGTCTAAAAGAAATAAGTTTGGTATGGGTAGTAGAATTCTGCCTGGAGTGCTGTGAAACCACTTTGTAGTGAGTCTGCCATGGACTGGCCTACAGGGGCAGGGGATATTTTTGGTTTCTCAATTGCCTCTATATATAGTCCTCTTATACCTGGCAAAGTGTGGGACCTGTTTGCCCCCACACCACAAATACACCTTGCAGGCCTACTAGTACAAAGAAAGACATGAAGCTGTTCTTTCCAGGACTAGTCAGTGTTGCCTTTTACATGAAATATCTGGATCCCTACTATGAACCTACCTGTGTATTAATGGTATAGGGAAAGTGTCCTACAGCAGTGGTGGAGGGAAGGGAGGGGGGAGGGCAGGGCAGGGTGAGAGGAGGGCAGGGCAGGGTGAGAAGAGGGCAAGGCAGGGTGAGATGAGGGCAGGGCAGGGCAGGGTGAGAGCAGGGCAGGGCATGTGAGCAAAGGAGATGCCAGGGCAGTGCAGGGTGAGAGTAGGACAGGGCAGGGTGAGAGGGCAGGGCAGGGTGAGAGCAGGGCAGGGTAAGAGCAGGGCAGGGCAGGGCAGGGTGAGAGCAGGGCAGGGCATGTGAGCGAAGGAGATGCCAGGGCAGTGCAGGGTGAGAGTAGGGCATGGCAGGGCGAGAGCAGGTCAGGGCAGGGTGAGAGCAGGGCAGGGCAAGGGTGAGAGCAGGGCAGGGCAGGGTGAGAAGAGGGCAGGGCAGGATGAGAGTAGGGCAGGGCAGGGCGAGAGCAGGGCAGGGCAGGGCGAGAGCAGGGCAGGGCAAGGCAGGGTGAGGGCTGGGAGTGAGAATGAGTGAGTAGTAGATGTTTAACGCCATTTCGACAGCTAAGGTCATATTCATGGCGAGATCCTCATTACACAAATTCACAGAGGAATGTGTCAGTGCCTGCGCATATGTGCACCACACACATCCTGAGGGGATAGGAAAGAGGAGAAATAGACCCTTTTAAGTGGGCTAGGGAGGCCCAGGGAGGGCAGGGTGACAGAAGGGCAGGGCAGAGTGGGGTGAGAGGGGGAAAGGGCAGGGCAGGTTGAGTGGAATGAGGAGGAGATGGAAGGGGTAGGGGATGGATAGGGGAGGGACGAACAAAAAAGAGAGAAGGAGGGGGAACACTCATCACAGAGTTTAGAACAGTTCAGAAGATGAGGCTGCCCTGTCCAAACCCACTCTCACCCCAGACTGGGAAGACTTTATGCAGCTAAGTACCCATCTTGGGATGCCTATTTTGAAACCATCCTGGGCCCAATGTGGTTGCCCATTTTAAAGCTGACCAGTGCCCAAATCGGGCGGCCCAATGTGGCCCAGACCGTATGCTGAGGACAAAACCCATTGGGAGCCCAACGGGCTCAAGTGGGTTTGCCCGATTTGGGCTGCCCTGTGTGGCCCTGACTGGAAACCCAGCATCTGCCGAACCTAAAACCCATGTACTGAATACTGCCTGCTTTGAACCACCTTATCCCGGGTAAAACCAATTTGGCCCCGAGCGGGCTTGCTACATGGGTATCCAATATAATAAATTTCCGCGTATAAGGTGCAACTCAGTATTGTTGACCCTCACTTTGTTGATAGGCTATGGGCGGCACCAGTGCCCTGAAAATGCCAATTAAGCACTATCATACATGTAATACTATCAAGTCACGCCTATAAGGAGCATCCTGAGTTCAGGAAGGCTACCTAAGTAGCAGTACAACTTTGCAATGGTCTGTAAGCCATGGGTAATGTGGAGGGTTTTGCCTTAGGCGCATAGATAAACATGTCTAATTGATGAGAGACATTGTTCCATACCAAAAGGATCTGGATGATTTCACACCTTTAAAGTGCGATGCATATTGACAGTTGTTGAGCAGTCATATGTGGTAACTAGGTAATATCAAAATACAAAAGTTCATATAATATTGTCTATTCCTACTCCCACCAATTTACTGAGAGACAACAGGATCGAAAACCATTAACGTCATCATAGAGACATGGAATTATATCCAAAATGGAAATCAGATTCGGGTCTAAAGGCTTTAAGATGCATGAATGTTGGATATAACTGTCGGCGCTCGGTTAAGCCTTTTCAGAGGGCCTGTGGAGTTGGTGGTGTTGAGGCTGACATTGATTCGTGTTGTAAAAGAAGTTGACTGTCGTTTATGAATGTTGACAGGGTGATGCAGATCTGCATACAGACTAATACCACCCACCGCTAGGGGACCAAGGCAGAGCAATATTAAGGCAACCCCCCTTCCCCCACGACCACACACACTCACAGAAGCCACACACTTCTACAGCATTCCGTGACTTGCAGCCAGTCATAACGCAATCACACAGCTGGTGGCAATAAGATGAATTGTGGTGATTTTTTTCCCTCTCACACGCAGGACGTTATTGTGTTTCTCTTTGACCAAGTGGGGAATATGAGGCTGGGTGACGGCTTGGTTTTGTTTTGTAATAATGCATTGTGTCATAGGTGTTCTGCCATAAGTCAAGTGTTAAAAGGCCAACTATTGCGACCACAATAGGCCACATCCCTTTATGCCTCTGATCGAGTTAATAGATTAGTCAGTAGATACCGTGATACTACGGACATTTTTCAGACATCTGTCCAGAGCAGACATCGGTGAGCTTTATAAAGCGGTCAGCTATTGGCTGTCTCTGAGCAAGATCCTCAAAATAAAAAGCAGAAGGAAAAAAGGAAAGTGACAAAACAAGACAACCTGTGGGGGGGGGGTCGGTTTAGTTTTGGTGCGGCAGCTATAAAGTAGTCGTGTTCAAACGCTGACGGGATCGACAGAGACTAGAGAATCAATAAGCAAACAATATCCGGCGGTCAGGATCAATTCCTGTGGCGGCGGTTCCATAAAGCACAGAAAGGCCGACAACGGCAGGTCTGTGGCTGGTAAAGCACAACCCACTGCAAAGTATGGGAAGGCCTCCTCTGGTAGTTTGTCACAGGACAGACATGTCTGAGGTATGGGGTTGGTAAGGCACAACCCATTAAAGAATCTGGGAGGGCTTCTCTGGTAGTTTGTCACAGAACAGACATTCAGAGGTGTGTTGCTTTCAGTGAAAGAACAAACCACTCAAATTCTGGGGAAACCTCTGGTAGTTTGTCGCAGGACAGACATGCCTGAGGTATAGGGTTGGTACTTAAAGACAAAGCAAACTCAAAAAATCTGAGAAGGGCTCCTCTGCTGGTGTGTCACAGAGCAGACATTTCAGGTCTGTGGCTGGTAAGGCACAACCTACTCAAAGTCAGGAAAGGCTTAGATGGTATTTTTCAAAGTGCAGGCTTCAGGTCTTAACCTGGTAAAGCACAACCCACTCAACACAGAGATGACCTAGATGGCAGGTTTGCACACCGGGTTTTCACAGAACTGACAGGCGTCTGTATGACAAGAATGTTTATTGAGAGATCGCAATTTTGCATTACCCGTAATTGCTTTCTTAGTCAAGACAAGCATTGTGACCAAACATCTTGCCACCGACATTAGATACGAGTCGGTCAAAGTATCTAACAAATACCGTTCGTGGTAAAAGTATTGGCACTGGGGAATACGACTAAAACCTCAGATTGATGTTGAGGAGCAGTAGCTAGAATTAATAAAAGATCATCTGTATCCTTCTGGTCCTTGGCCAAGCTTTCCGTACGCTTTGCTCCTGATTTTAGATCGTGATTTTACAAGTAGCAATTACGTCCCAAGACATTTTCTTCTGTCTGTCGTGTTTGAGGACACCCCGCTGGTAAGAACCATTATCATAAATATTTATGAGGCATGTGCAACTTTTTGAGATTGTAATGGATCCGCAAATAGCCAGAAACTATTTCACTCTGCAAGAATCACTGACTATAAACAGGATCCCAGCAGGATTTTTCTAAAAACAAAATGATGGAGCACCTCCGGTTCCCAGACTACAGTCATTCGGAAGGACAAATGGATATGGGTGGCGTCATAAGCGTATATAAAGGTCGTGGGAGAATGTTTTAATTCCTGCTATTAATCAAGGAATTGGGCAGACTGATGCATCGCCTTTGTGGTGGGAGTGTGCACACATGTAGTTTGTATATAGATGTTACTGTCCAATTAAAGTTAATCTATCCCTCGTATTTAGACAACAGTAACATATCACTATACCCTGAAGTAAAACAGCTGCAGACCTAGCTGCTGGTGTGGACAGGGCACTAGAAAGAAGCATAAAATCGTGGTAACTGTGTGAGTAACAAACATTAACCCTAACCAGGGTGAGTAAAAGCTAATGTATTGCAACGTGAGAAGCACAGGAAAGCACATGACGTGGTTTAAAAGAAAAGTGAAGAAAATGTGGTTTCATCATTAGATTTTTTTCTCACACAGCTCAATATGACTGTGGCACAGACTGGTGGCATGTTTCCCAGATGTGTGTAGTTGCATCCTCTACACCTAGCATCATTGAGACTGCCTCCAGCGGCCTAAGGTGATGGCCTCTGTGACCTTCACACAGACGCTTACATCGGCTCAGTATAGGACACGCCTGTTCACTAATTTCCAGCAGACTTGCCCAAAGCCTGCCAATTCCTAGGGCTGTTTCCATCCAGCTGCCAGCTCCCCCTCAATTCCTCCAGGTCCGTCGCCAATTTGGTAGTCCTCCCGTCCTGACTATAGTTTGGCCAGGCCTCTGTGTCATCCCATCTTTCATCTTCTTGACTTAATCTCTAACACCCTCTCTTCCCTCTTATATCCCATATTCATGTACTATCCGCCCATGAAATGTAGGCGGATTCTACAGTGCTTCCTGCGTCTATAAAATAAAAGAATGGGACTGGCATTGGATGAAGTATAGTAAGACACCGTCTGTGACGTCTAATAAACGACTACCCCACCAAGGTTAACCACACAGAGATAGGGCTTGAAGCTAGTAGAGTGATAGGCTCAATCAACAAACATGTGGATCGGACAGGTAAAATATCAACGGAAATGGAGCTAGCAAGGTCTGATGGGCATGACTCAGTGAGTCTATTTGACCCTGTAATGGCATGCTGAACCGATGAGCTCATGTTGATAGGAAACTGCCCCTTGTATAGAGAGGTAGAGCAGCTACCCATGGCAATGTCGAAGACCCCCCGGGCAATCCATCAAGTTGTTGGATACAGCCGCTTTACTGAAGTTTTAACATAGGTCTATGTTAATCCCCTATACCCACGTGACTAATGTCACAGACGAGGCTATTATATGAAATAAGGAGAAGTCCCCACTGATGGGGGGGGTGATCGTGAAAAAAATCGAATAGCTTGTCAATGTGATAGAAAGGCCTGCACTGGAAAGAAGCTACCTAGTGGATCATAATTATTTGGAAATATTTGATGCGATGCTACGTCTCAATATAGATCAAAGTCTCCTTCAATTTATTAGATATGGTCGTATTTTCGCTTACATGTGAGTCTACTTGAAATAACAGCAAAGTCTTAAAAAGACCACCTCAACTTAGCGTAGCATCTAGGTTGCATTCGTTCTTTTTTTAACATAATTATCTGATCTGCAAACGTCTGACATCACAATGTTAACGGGTCATTTTTTTTGTGATATAGCCTATGATGGTTGTGCTTACCTTGTTTGAGAAGGTTTTGTACAGACAGATCTCTGCATTGAATAATATTATATTCACCATAATGTAGCCTGTAAGAATTTGTTTCGATCTAGATTTTACTGCCGCTCAACATTATACTTGAGGCTAAATCACAAAAAGACGCTGACAGTCAATCTAAAAATGAACCATTCCACCAATGCTGCCTGACAAAAGCAGCGACACACATCTGTACAATCAACATGAAAGAAGATCTGGAGATCAGAGTATGCTGATTCTATTTTTAGCTCAAGGACCTGGAGACACCTGGGTACACGTGGAATCGTTCTGAAGGTGCACAAAGGGGTGCACAGATGTTGTAGAGTGGGCAAATGTTGGAGACGCTGGAGGGGATGGAAAGGCAGGTAATTCCCAGATCGGAGATGCTTTTTCTGTCCTGGCTGAATGCAGTTTGGTGGTGGATATGGCTGGTTATAGGATATTGTCGACCGTCGGGCGGGAGATGAAATACCTTGTGTTGGTTTGCCGGTAGCCTTGTCGCTGTTGGCTATGCAAGCTTGAAGGACACCGTAGGGGGTGGGTGGTGTGGTGAGGGGTGGGAGGTTGGGGAAGGCGCCGTCAGTTGTAACCGAAGGGTGCCTCTGGTCACTGTCACCGACTACGTTAACTGTAGTTAGTCGATCAATGATGGTGGATGATAGGTATATCATGTTTAAATGTATTCCTCTATTTTGTGATCTAAATACTTGATGGGCAGACATGAGAAGCAGCACAGTTATAGTTAAGGTGTGTGTGCTTATGTAGAAAGTGACTGGGCTTTCTAAATCAATGGAATTAGAGAGAAATTAGCCTGTAGATTAATTTGGTGACTATACTAACTCTAAGTGAATGACTATTCTAACTGTTATCTGTGTTAGAGACATTGACTACACTGACAAAAAAGTGACTATGATAACTTTGTATTCTTCATGGTTGCTCATTTTACAGTGATATAAATTCTACATTGAAACTTTTTTTTTGCAGAGACTAATGATTCATTTCAAAGGATAGTGCAACATTCAATCCACCACCATATCAATAAAAGTTTCTCCATAAGAATGTTAATATTAGAAGTTCAACAGGAAGGCTGAAGGTTAATTCAAAACTTCCTACCATCAGGCCCCCAGTGATGGTAGGAAAATCCAGCCCTGTTGCTATATATGATGGTAGTGTGTGACTCACAGGCATTGAAACAGACAGTGCTATCAATTTAGGTGGTGTTAGGCTGAGCCCTGCATAGACCTGTCACCAAAAACAACATACTGTGCACAGTGCCAGGCCTATTGCAAGAGCCACAAAATAAATCAATAGCTGTCAAACACTCCTTTTCAAGGGCATAAAGAATCATTCCCCTTTATTCTATAAGCTATTTATAGTGTGTACCGGCTCCCCCTCAATAAAGTAGAGGAGTGGTGATAATACAGAGAGCTAGGTAGTCCTGTGTCAGCCCCTACCAATTTCTTTTCCTATCACCAGCACAATGCCCTCTTGAACAGGATCAATTTCCTAGACATTGCCTTCAGTTGAATTCCTATAGACTCAAGATTTAGTAGTTACCCTAGTCATGTTAGTTAGTTTAGTCCCAACCACATGACCTCTGTTATGGAATACTTTTTACTTTTGTACTTCAAGGTGTGTTGCCATGATTCTTTATAAACCCTACACTGTACAAGGTACATTAGCATCATTAATGTAAATCAGAAAAGCATTCTAAATGCCTTTTTTTAAACTAATATCCAATTCGGCTCTTGAGCAATAACAGAGTTCGAATAGTCCTAGCTTTGGAGTTAGTATAGTACATACCATTATATACACACTGAGTTAGGGTAGTCATCTGGATATTTTGTCCATTGATTACTGCTTCTCTAGACCACTACAACCCCTGGTAATGTTCCCACGATTTCATGTATGGCTATACCTTCCATCACACAGCTTTTCAGCTCATAAACCCAAGTAAATACAGAGATATCACATCCCTTGTTTTGTTTACAAACGTTGCAGTGATCTGCATAACTCCATGTGTCCTGACAGTGTCTGATGTGTTTTTGCCTGTGCTCAGGTTTCAAACAGCCTTTATCAGCACTATAAATGTTTGACTGTTAGGGGCTGTAATTAACAGTTCACGAATTAGTCTGATTGTGTGTGATCTCCTTTTCCCCTCTGCTTGTTTGAGGTTTGGGTCATCTCCCTCTCCAGGGGAAGTAGGACCACATTACATGTTTCTAGGAGTATCTGAAATACTTTGGGTGCTATAAGTATTATCAGAGACTCTCCTTTATATGTTATGGCTTATGGACATATTCTGATACTGTTTCAGTGGCTATTGTGTGGAGTTTGAGGACGGAGAATTAACCCCCGTGTATCAGTCCTAATTTGGCTTTCTGACATTGTTTTTGCACTCAGTCTTGTGTACAGAGGATACAGAATCATTCCACAAAATAACCATTCGCATTCCATGAATCATTTAAGAGCTGGGACAATTTCCTGGCCCTTTTTCGCTTTCTCTTCGGCCACTTTCAAACTCAGCAATAAAAGCGTGCTGTGGGTAACTCTGTAATGGAATTCAGGCCTCCGTCCCTGAAAACCTTTTGAAATCCTGTAATCTGCCATGAAGAAAATCAGAACAAAAACTGTGGATAGGAAATAATCTGCTGTTGCAACGTCGAGGGCCACGTGTGAAAACCTGTCGTGATCCAATGAGAATGATAAAGCAGAGGCATTAGAGAAAGTGCTACTGGGGCATGTGGGATGGCCCAGTTTACCGAATACGTCAACTTGTAAGAAGTAAATTTTACTTATGCATCGTGATGGAACTAAGATTGCTCAGGCTTTTCAAACAAGATGAAACCTCCACGATATTGTTGCCTCTAATGGATGTCTCTTATGCTGTGACTATGAGAGTCTAAAGATGACAGACGTTGTACAAATATACACCCACTGTTGTCTATGCTGTTACTGTCAAGCCAATTGATGCTGCCTTGGTCCCTAAGTATATATATGATATACGGAATCTGATATACTCAGTGCACAAGTGGATTGGGTACAAAAAAGGAAATACAGTCCACCCTACCTGTCTCACCACCTGCCTAGTGTACTCACCACCCACCATTGCCAATATCTGGTCTACTGATGGACACAAGCCAACCACCTCCTCCACCCCCAGTATGCCCATCCCCACCTACTGACTCATACTGGAGAGCAGCCATCGACACACAACACTATAGGTATAGCAGCGTCACTCGTTGGGGTCAATAGGCTTAGCAGGTGGCATTGTGGTGAGTTCATCTGTGTAATCGGCCTTTAAGTAGCCTGGGATGTGGGAGGAGTAGCAGATATTGTGTCTGAAGGTGTGTTAGGAGATGGCTGTCAACAGTGTGGCTTTTCCCGGAAATGGATCCTATCGGTTGTCTGGTCTCAATCGCTTGCCTCAAGCAAAGACCCTTACAGAATACAGTGCAAAACAAATAAAGTGTGTGTTATCTCCCATCTGTGCTAAGGTATCTTCAATCATGAATGGGAGACACTGCATACTGCATACAAATCTTGATGTATACTTGTATTAGCTCCTACCCATCCTGTATATTTACGTCTAGCTAGACTGCGATTCAGGGATACAACATTTACAAATAATTCGCTCCCAGGCTGCAAATCTGTCTGACACTGGACGGCTAATGCCTCTTCACTGTAGTGCACTGTAAAATCTGAAATGTTTACAGTCCTCTAGTAGATAGGGACGGTCTGAATGTGAAGAGAAAAAAAGCAAAAAGCTGCATTATGACTTGCTCGGAGCAGGTGAAGTATTGCTTTTTCTATGCCTTAGGGTGAACATCTTGGCGTCACACCTAAGTTACTACTGTAAAAATGGAAAGTTTGGGACGGGAAAGAAATATAGGAATGTTGGGGGATCCTCACTCGAAAACGAACTGATCCGGCTTGGGTCTCTGCTGGGCGATTTTTTTTTGTGTTATTCACACAAGCCATCATTATTTGAGTGGGGCTTGCCGCGGGTCTAAAAGTAAAACGAGGCTTACGGTCTAAGGGCTTTAGTGGCCACGGAGGGGCCCCACATGCCACGACCGCCAATGTAGATTTAATACAGGAAAACACAAGGGGCATGGCCGGAAAGCAGGGACAAGACAACAGGCAGGGCCATTGATCTCAACTCAATGGAGCCCCAGTGCAGAGAAAGGGGGAAATTGTAGACTTTGATTGGTTGGATGCAATTGGCATGCCCTACAATTCGGTGGTCGGCGACGAAAGGGCTCATGGAGGCTCCTCCAAAGGCCAGCCCCCAGCAGAGAGTGATTGGACCGGCCTGATTACGTTCGGTCAGGTCTTACAAAGGGCTGACCATGGCAAGCATTTGACGAGTTTCGTATTCACAGAAAATGGTCCCATTTCTCGCTATAGACCCCGACGGTGCTAGATCTACCAAGGGGGTTTCCTCCTCCCTGCCACTCACCCAAAGCCCACATTCAAACTCCCCGCCACTGTACAGCAGGAACAGGAGCCAAGCCGCCTTAAAGCCAATACCAACTTTAATGCATTCAGCACTGACTCAATGATTTCCCGACCACATGGATCCAATAATTAATAGGACTCACATGACTGGAAGTGTCAAATTTCTGAACTTCCCATCCATAAGATCTGAAGGTTGGGGATTCAGAATGATGTTATGAAGCTAACCGAAAACCCAACTGCACATTTTCATTATCACTGAAGTAACCAATTTATCTATGGTAAATTTGTTAATGCAAATGAAATCTAAAATACCAAATGTGTTCAATACAAGAATGCAATTTCAACAGAAGGGCGAGTAATACAGACAGGGCTTGTACACTGAAAACTTATAGCTGTAGAAACTAATCAGTGTAGATCACTTTAGGGTGCTCAGTTTGACGCCGTCTGGGGGGAGCACCTTTTCATCATTTGGGTAATCATATGTGATTACCAAGGGTCATCATATTGAGTACCTTTTACAATATAGCTTACATGCTCAGATTGATAGGTGTACAGCCAAATTGGGCATTTTGTCAGGTTTCAAATATGTTTATAATTACCCCCCCCCCCTCCTAGTACTGGTAGGTCTTTATCCTTGACCCTCCTAAGCATCATGATTGGTCACATAATATATATTTATCAATATGTATAACAAGCAAGAATCGATTCCCCCAGTTGTTACTATCATTTCAGAGACAGGAGAGGTGTCTATGTGTAAAAAATTGCTAAATCATTTAATGTCATTGGAAATTTTGCCCATTTTTTTTTTCTTTCTTGAATCAATTGAGTCCCTGTGAGATGGTTTTATGATAACCTTTCATTTCACAGATATTTATTGTCTGGATTAATGCAACTATTGATTGATAGATTACCTTTAGATAGTTCCTATTCTGTACTTTTGTATAGTGGAGGCCCCTAGTGGCAGAAGTATGTCATCAAAATGATGACTCTGTGCCATCACTTTGATGAGATGGGGTCATCATTTTCAAATGATGAACAAAAGTCATCTTCAATGATTACTTTTATATATGTATAAGTTTTCAGTGTAAGACACATCATATGGTATACAATTATGAGTATGACGGTATGACGGCACACTTATCAATAAATAATGAAGCTTTAACAGCTGCAAGAAAGCCCATCCAATATCTAAATCTGTGAAATAATATATTGCTTCAAAGGGAGACCCGCCAAGTACCTGTATTCGGATTCTAAGATATCAGGGGCGTAGGAAAAGGGGGGGCCAGGCGGCCTGCCCCCCCCCAGGCGGCCTGCCCCTCCCCCCAATAATGAGGAGGTTCCCTATATAAGCCTATATAAAAATATAGTAGCCCCCCAACCGAGACCCCTGAGCCCCCCCCCCCCAATAAAAATTTGCTTCCTACGCCCCTGGATATCTATTGGTGATGGGTAAATAGATGCACCCTAGCTGTAGAGGAAATGTGGCCAGCATGCAGTCAATCCCTGGTGATGGCTCCGGGTGTTATTGGTGGAAGTGTTGATGGGGGCTAATCTGTGTAAGCTACTGTGTTCTGAGTGACTAGGATCATGAAGTGAGGCAGTAGAAACATAGGCAGAGTGTGGATTATTTTATTCTGATGGGATTTCATAGGGAGAGGCGAGGAAGAGCTGCGTGCCCTGCAGGCAATGGCAGGAGGCATATGAATTTGATTTCTTACCCTTAAATGCCCTGGTGTGGAGGACTGAGAGGTAAGACTTGCCAAGTATTTAGTAATTACTGACACCATGCAGGATACATTTTGGGCATCTATTCCTACTGCGCAGAACCTATTCCTCCAGATACAAAAGGCGGCAAGCCTACACAATGGAAGAACATGGTTGCCTGCTGGAGGAATCCAGGTTGGAATCTCTCCACAGCCATACCGCTGCCTAGGAGGGTGAGAAAAGGAAGTGTGCGGAGGGGTTGGGGGCTGGAGAGGCAGCCCCTCCTGGAGCTGCAGCCCATTGCCTGCTGAGATGAGAATTGATGTGTTTAAGGCATGGATCAGCAGATCCACTCAATGCCTCTAATGCAATACCTGGACCCCCACCGTGTAACGGTTGTTGTTTCATAATGGCTGCCCCCTATTGTCACATGCCACACTTCTATTTAAGTCAGGAGCCAATAGCTCCTTTTAGACCAAAGCACCACAGGAGGCTCGTAATCGCCAAACGAATCGTGAAATCAAATTGATATAAACTCATTACGTTTGTGGAGGGTAGGTTAGGTTTGTGGCTGAGTGGGGGAGAGATTTTTTTTAGGGGTGGCGGCCCATATCACCTTCACTGAGTGGTAAATATGTCGTGTTAAAAGAGAGAACCTGCATGTGGGAAGAAATAGACTGAAGTCACGGGGTGCTTAAGGCCTGCCCTCCGTAAATATGGCTTGTGGGCTTCCCAGCTATCCATCACGCAGCTGGGGCCATGCTTTTACCTCCACGGTTAGCGCATTTGTCGCCCCAAGGCCTGTATGCCAATTGTCCGCTTCCCACGGCTCAGCCAGACAACTCTGCTCGGTACCTTTTTTTTGTTCCAGTGTTCTCGTAAAAGAACTTCCATGTCAATGTTTGCATGGGGTACCGGGAAATGGTTCGGTCGTGTTTCGCCATCGTTGTAATGCTACACGTTCTGAAATGGGAATTGGAGAGGGCGCAAATCAAGTAAGGCTGCCTTCGCATGTTTTGTCCCAGAGATTGGAGGAAACATGCGCAGGATGGACTAGAACCGGTACCTGCAGCCCGTAGGTGGTGTATGGACGTTGAGCAGCACAGGTCATCCAGTACAAAAGGTCACCGGTGTCCTATGTGGCGCAGAAGCCAAGTCTTGGCTTCAGTCCTCCAATCCGTCCTCCATGCCCGAACTCCTTGTTCCTCCCACCCATTGGAGGCTTACCCTCGCTTAGACGCGTCTGATATGGCGCACCGGCTTGGCAGTTCATCTTTGCCGCTGGGAGGTGCTACAGTTGCCACCCCCTCCCCATCACTCCCCTGGTTAGGTTCGCCCGGCCCCCTTCTCTTCCACGTCCATAGCCTGCACGGACAGAGAATGAGCGGCCTGAATTACGGCCTTCCGCCCCAGCCGTGGATGGTGAATAGGAAGATAAGGTAAGGCAGGCTATACCCGCCATCACTCACACCAGATGGCGCTACGGCATGCTGGCCGTGTCCGCCTCCTGACCAGCAGTAGAGAGCAGAGTGGAGAAGGCACTAGAAAGAAGTGGATGATAAACTGATGAAGTAATGAAGAAGGCTGCTTTAAGTAAGATACAGGGTGGAGTAAATGGTCTATGCATGTGTAGAACTGGGTTAAAACACAAAGGAGATAGAAAAGATCAGGGGAAGATGTGTGCTACAGGACATGATAGATGAGGAATGAGGAAAATGTATGGATAAGTAAAGTGTTATAACTGAACAGAACATCTACTGGGATTTTCTGCCTAAGTCCTGGGTGTTTTTCTTCCGCTGCCCTTTACGTAGAAAGGAAAATCTTCCACAGGCTCCCGTTGCAGCCCTGTTCCCTCTGCCTGCGTACCAGGTGGGCCCGGCAGCGGCCTGGCACGTCTAACGATTCCCCACTGGCCAACAAAAGGGCCGGGACAATGTGGCTTCCGTGGTGGCTTTCCTCCTTCCCGGTCTGTGCTTCACGTGTGGCTAGATAATGGCTTCACTGCATTAAGCCAGAGCAGTGGAGTAGTCTGGGTCACGGTCGATTGGTGCTTTTCAGTGAAACCCTTCCAAGTCCTTACACCCTCAACCCTAATCTACCATTAAGGTCGAATAACCTAATACTAAAGTTTCCCTACTCTTCCGCTTCATGTGGGTCTCAAATGTGTAATTCTATTGATTGATTGGTGGTACTAATGGATATAGCAGGCGTGGGAGGTATTAAATGTATGGTTTAACACTTGAGTGAAACCACTGGCTAGATTAAAACTATTCTACCTTCATAATTTTGGTAAGTGCTCACAAATTGGCTCATATCAAGAGACAAACCAACACACTCAGAGAGCAAGGCAAATCTGGCGGACATATTGAGTGTTATTCAGTGGTTGGTGCGCCAGGGTGAGGCTTAGGGGCCTCTGTGCCCCATACAAAGGCCTTAGCAGTTAATTATCACGGCTTTCAGCACACAGCAGCAGCATAAATGGTCACATCCCATGCTAACAGCATTGAACCCCTGCTCCCTCCTCTGTACCTTACTATGACTTCTGTCTATACAAGCCGCTCTGCTTTATCCGAGTAGCTTGTAAGCTAACTTTGTGCCAACTCACAGAGGTCAGATCAAAGTGACACCAGTGGTATCAAAGAGGGGGCGCCACAGACGCATGGATTACTAGCCCTTCGTATGCTGCCCTTTGATATAATACATTGAAAGCAGCATCAATCTGTGTGTACCTTTTGCACCTGTGGTATATGTGATAGTCCTGTAATCTATCGTGGGTGCTTCACCATTGTGCCCACCAGACGGATTCACAGTCCCATCCCCCTCCCCTAGTACATGGGGGCTTCCTCCAAGTAAGGTGAATATATGTGTGAGGTAGAACATTGAACAGACTTGCAATTATCAGGTCCTCTTATACAGGTAGGCGACTTCGGCTTCTATTTACCTTCGAGCCTTGACCAATCTTGTTATCTGAGTTCACAGGTAATGGTGTGATGCACAGGTGACATGGGTAGTAGTAAACACACTTAGAGTCATCGACAGTATGTACAAGAAGGTTTGTGTCAAAGGTTTGTGTCAAAGGTTTATGATACAGACGATTGATGTGCATTTGTTTTACCAACTTAGACAATACTGTAAACCCTCGAGTATAAGGTGCAGCTTTTACATTAGGATGACCCCAGCTGTACCTTATAGTATGTTTCTGAACCCGGAGTGCATCTTATGATCGAGGATAGCAGTACTAAAAGATTTAACGTGTGATGTAAATCACATATGGCCCAGGGTCTACTACCCCCCAATATAAAAATTGGGCGTTGTACATTGAAGCACAGAAGGCTCAGGGTAGGTACCATAAAACCCTCTATAAACCCTGTAGGGTCACAGGAATCAGCACTTGCGAAATATGGACTAATTACTTACAAATAGAGACTATTATCTATACATGTACTGACACCAGTCTGGCATAATCTTCTAATTACTAAACCCCTTGGACCGCTGGCCCCCTGGTGTGCTGGCCCCCCGGACACCTGGCCCCCGGACACTTGGCCCCTGGACACCTGGCCCACTGGAGACCTAGCCCCTGGACACCTGGCCTCCTGGAAACCTGGCCCCCTGGACACCTAGCCCCCACAGAAAACTTTATCCTTAGCATGCTTAGTTTATCGCTCAGTCCCCAATGTGTTATGTGTATAGCTTGGACACTGTAAACATTGCCTGCTGAAAAAAGTGTCTCACTTGGTGATTACCCATAGGACTCCATGTGCTAATTTCATCGTCAAAATCTATCTGACCCGTAGACCCAATGGTTAAAGAACTTGTAGTCAGTATAGCTCCCAAAAACATGACGTAAGTACAGCAGCTTTTTTCGTAGAGAAAGACATCACTCACCATAAAGGACAAAATGTTGTCTGATAGATGAGATTTGAAACTTTCCTTTGGCTTTTGAAAAATGTGTAAACTAACAGTATATCACTTAATGATTACACCCTAAAGTTGGTGATTACAAATTTGTGGATCTGACTAAAAACCCGGCTCCAATAGCCCAGGGGATACCCTCGGCCAATTACCAAAATATCCCAAGCTATTCCTTATCGCATGTCCTTGAACTCAGGGTGCATTTTATATGCGATATGACCCTCTACAAGAGGATTTTCGGTAATCAATGGCATTTGTACCTACCATAATCTCCCGTGTATAAGGCGCGTCTTATACGCGAGGTTTTAGTTCTCAATGGATCCACAAGGGGGAGATCCACAAGGGGGAGATCCACAAGGAGGAGATTTTAGATGCACTCCAATATGGTTCAACCCTTTCCAAGGTGCTGATGCCTCCCTCGACCACGATGTTGGTGATGGCCCCAGGACAGCTACGTCAGCAGACGTAGCTGTCCTCTAGGGGCCCATCATAACACAGCACACAGCAGCAGCATAAATGGTCACATCCCATGCTAACAGCATTGAACCCCTGCTCCCTGCTCTGTACCTTACTATGACTTCTGTCTATACAAGCCGCTTATATTAAGCAGTGGATGGTTAAGTAAGATTCTGAAGTCCATGGAGTAGGGTGGGTCAAATTATGTGGAGATGTGAGCTATTGTGCACAACTGCTAGTTGCAACTGGAGTAGCAGCTACTGTAGCATACTCCTTATACATACTTGCATGTCGCTCATTATTGGCAATAGGCCCTTCGCAATTACATATTCATCCCTTTTTCATTATTTGTTAAATAGCCATAACTGTTTCAATGCAGTTCATTAATTCATTACCATAGACTATGACAAGACAACTCTTTTGAAATAATCCTGTCTATGCATAAATCAGGCATCACGGTAACTGTCTATGCACGAATCAGGTATCAGGCTACTGCTTATAAATGGCTCATAAAATTACTCCATCTTTACATGCCTACATGCGGCTAGAGCTCTGTCGCTCTATATCCATAGATCTATGCCCGGATTTATAACAATCAGACAGCAGCAAAGAGCACCAGCGTAGGCGCCTCTTAGTCCGCCTTCCCAGAATTCCTGGCCACCCCACAATGCCCCTGGGACCTGGGGCCGGCGCCGATGTGGGAATAGGAAGCGCGACTGTGGTACTGTCTGTTGGACAGCCCGCTGTGTCGGCTCTTGTCAGCAGCGTCAGAAGGCAATGGGGGTGGCACGGAATGTCAAAGGCTACGACAGAGTCAGCTGCACTTTCAGACCCCGTCTCTGTCAGTTGATTACAACTCCTATATACATTTTGTATGTGTACCTCATCTTCTAGCAATAAAGAGATGCTTTCGCTCTCTTGTATCACATCGTCTGGCATAGGTCAGAATATTGACTAGACGATATACATATTCTACTTCGAAATGCTCCAGAATTGCAGAGTAATGCGATATAATTATACCAAATTCCATTCATTGGCTTCTGACATCATGTACAGGCGTCCTGAAAATCGGTCACCACCTGATATACAAGTGCCACCATATATATGACACAGCTGTGAGTGGCCATCAGATCAAGTCGTAGAAGCGCCATAACTGACTGGAGGGGTGGCAGCTGAGGCCAATGTTGAGTAATCCCCTGTGACTAGACATGTCATTCTATTAGGATAACGTGCAGATGGGAGTCCCCTCAATGAGATTATCCCCAGGACGGTAATACACCGACCTGTCCCACTTCACCGACCGTCTCCTTCACTGCTCCAGTGGTATTTACGTCAGAGTAAGCCCTTTAGACCAGATCTCAGCATTAGGCCTGTCAGTGATATTTGTAATTAACCATTGAGATCTGCAAGTGACAGCAGGCAGTTGTTATCTGTAGGATATAGTCAGTTTTTGAAACGTCCTTGTTTAGAGAACCAATATTGGTACTAATGAGCACGGCCTGTCTCGCACGATATTACATCAATCCTGCTGATAAGAGGTTTATCTGCTGTGAAACAGGAGGAAAATAGAAAACTCCCTATTCATGCCAACAGCGATCAATAGAACTCTGCAAGTCATGTTTGATTCTATGGCATGTGCTCTTGTTCTAGCATAAGCATCTGTAGGGGGTCCACTTAAGTTTTTGAAAACACAACAAAAGCTAACCAGAATTATTGAAATATCGATTGGGAGAATAAAGTGGGAAATTGTCCCGTGTTTGCGAGTGACTATAGGGTAGTAAACATAGACAGGCTGTGCCTGATCATGCCAGTGTTCAGGATATAAGTGCACCCCTCATACAATTTGATCCAGCCCCCACCTATACTGTTGTTCTAGTGTGGGTGGACAGGCGGCACAACAGTCAGTCTCTCCTCCAGTGCTAGTTAGATATACAGGACGTCCAGCGAGAATCAATGCAATCCACCCACAGAAAGCGGGAGTAACCATAACAACCAATGAAAAAATCAATCCACCATTGTCGCTACTCAACCCTGGTGTATTTAGAGCGGAATCCTCCATTGTGCCCCACCTGATAATAACCTCCCCTATCAACAACCACCAGCTGCAGGAGGGGTGGTGAGCAGTAAGGATGGAGGAGAGAACGGCAACTGTCTGATTCTCAACCCTAGATCGGATAATGATATTGAATGGACTGTTAGTATGGGGAGCCACCGGAAAGCATTGCAGATATATGTCATGGGAAATGTAATTGGGATAGTATATCCGAGGTCTAAAATCACCTCTGGATCTTCCACCTGGTGGCGTTTGGGAGAAGCGGAAGTTGCGTGAACGCATGCGCATGCTAAGTAGCTGTAATGGGGAATGGCAGTGGCTGACTTCCCATGACGTTAACATTACTAATCTCCCGCCGATATCTAGGGGTAATTACTTGGAAATTCCCCCATCCAAGCGGCAAAAAGCCTGATTAGGCTTAATGGAATGATTAGATGATCAATATTTGCGTATGGGTGCTGCCCGCAGGATGGATGCGTCGATGGGGTAGTGAAAAAGGCGCGCCCCCATTGGTATTGGGTTTCTTTCTGGCGGGCCACTGCAAACAGAAGCAATATTGAAATAATTCACATCGAACATTACACAAAACAAGGGGTGGTCGGACACTGGTGGTGGCAGCAGACAGAATGAAGACGTCGGTGTGCCAACCCCCTACATGGGGTGCGTTGTGGGGTATAAGGGAAGGCGTCAGTGGAGATATCTGAGACAGCCTATGACTGATGCCTTCCATGGGTTCATCTATATATATATATATATATATATATATATATATATATATATATATATATATATATATATATATATATATATATATATATATATATATATATATATATATATATAAGGTTGTATTAGGATGGCTGCTGAACTAAGGTGGCAGTAGGAGTGACTGCAAAGGGAACTAAATTTTCACAACCTCGCTGCTACACATATCCTGACTATTGATCCAAACTGGCTACCCTACTGCTTTTGCCTATCCTGGAACTTTCAAGCAGACAAAATGGCGGCCACCACGAGGGCTCCTCTCTATAGAATAAAGCAAGTGAATAGAGCAGCTCACAGCAGCATCCAGGAGCAGCGCCTTCAGACAGTCAAACATTGCCATGCAGAGACATCTGATCTCTATTCTAGGTACGGGAATGTCTTTATCGGGATATATGGGTCTCCATGATTCATGTATTGTTCATCTTTTAAAGATATACAGTTAGTAGTCCACCCGGTACTATAAATATTATATTGCTTCTGATCTAAGTACTAAATGTATTGTAGATTCATTGCATTGCTTTCTGGCATAAGAAGGACAATGATAAAACAAATCAGATGAACAGTATGTCCATTTTAAATTCCTGCTAACTGTATACATTTTGTACTGAATAAGGGTGTGGTACATGTGACAGATAGGGAAGAGGCCCTTTACACAGTAAACAGTCCCTACTTGGTAGATTTCTGTCTGGACGAGGTGGGCGCCGCCCAGTGCCTGTGGAATAATTCAGAACCTTCGTGCTGGAAGCTGCCATTGCAGCCAGCGGCAGTGATGTCAGTCTGCCTTGTCCGAACAAAATCAATGTGACCAGACGCAGGGTGGACATCCTCTCCAAAAAGGGAATGGTACTGAACTGTACGTATATCTATGTATAAGGACTTTGCACTATTTTCAGAAATAGACTCTGCCTTCTTAGACATTTTGATGTTAAAATGTTCTACCATTGTCCTCTTCAGAACACCACATGCAGTCATGTAAACAGGTGAATGAACAATGATAAAAACGTTCAAAATCTATCCACGACGATATCACTTCTTTATAAAAATGTGTATGTATTCATAGAACTACCATTGAAAATACACCAGTAGTCTATATGGCTTATAGTGAAAGTGGGTATGCTAAGAAGTGCAGAGTGATACTTGTAGCACCATGGAGTTCGGAGTGGTGACATGGTAAGGGGTTAGCAGGTGGTGCATGGTGAGGGCTGATTGGGTGCACAGGCAGGTGACAGGATGTAGGCCAGGAAGTGGGTGGGGACGGAGCCAAAAGGAGTTCTGACACCAGCGGCCACAGGGCTAACATGACAAAGACTTTGACAAGGCCTTTGATGCATGGCTTAAGGTATATGATGGAAAGTTGGCTACACCTAGGTAGTGTCTAAAACCCTGTAGTACTAGCAGGGGTTAGCTATTCCTGTCTTTATGAGGTATAAGTGAACCCAACTGACCTTCCTTAATAGGCCCTGTCACCATGCCCCCTATGTCCTTATCGCCCTGAGAGGGGAAGGGTTTGACTCCATGAATGCCTTTATGTTAATGGCACCAGCGTGCATAGGAAGCAAAGGTAGGAAGAAGGCAGGCGTTCTTCCTGAGAGAATAAGGCCCAGCTTGTGCTCCCGCCTCTGATCATTAAGTGACGCCATAGTTTGGATTGACCCTAGTTGGGTCATTATGGAAGTAGTCCGGCGATCAATCAGGGCGCCTGCCATAAGATGTATCACTGCGCCATCCGGGTGTCGGTCAGAGACGCTATATTCATCACCTCCCTTAATGAAGTGCTCCTGGGGAGGGAGGGGGAGCAGCTCCAGGGAGAAGCGGGGAGGTTGGGAGTTGGTGGGGTTAATTGGGAAATACAGGGGTTTCGTAACAGTACCTAACAAATGGATGCACTTCATCGATGCATAAATTCTGGTAGTTTTACAGCACACCTACACACCATGTACAGCTTATAATTCTGGTGGCCTTAACCAATCTGGGTGGCAGTCTCGGCAATTAATCACTTACTCCCCAAGTGGTCGTCAATTTATGTAAGTGTGGTGTGAGGATGATGCATTGTTTCCTAATACGGTGTATGAACCACAGGCACCACCGTTTTTCATCGTATTTCTCGACTACTAGTGTATAACGATATGGAAAATGCTATCTATACTGATTCATGAATGTATACATACATAATGTGAAGGATAGGGGTCTCCTGTGATCAAATATTGGTTGTCGTTAATCATACACTGTAGGGGCAATCGAAATATAGTCTTCTTTATCATCCCTCCCCTTTAGTAACAAGCAGTAGGAATAGAGGAAAGACCAAACCGTTTATGTAACATACAAAACACACACACACACACACACACACACACACATATATATATATATATATATATATATATATATATATATATATATATATATATATATATATATATATATATATATATACACACATATATATATATAATATGCCCTCCCCCACTGTCTTATCTCTTCATCTAATTCTCATTTTTGCTGTGCCTTTTCCAGTATGTAATGGTAATTTGTTCATTACTAGGCTTCACATTAGCTAAAGACCCATAGGCAGATCCAATCTACAGATACATTACCATATTCCTGACAAATGGAAATGGACTAGGTTGGGAAGGGATCATGCTGGGCCGTCACAAGGTTAGAGGTCACACTGAAGGTTGCAATGGCTCAGGGGAAATGGCAGTAGGTCAGTTTGCAGCTAAGGGGTAGTCGGTTGGTGCCGATGTGGATGGGATGGATTGTAGCCATGAGTTTGCATAAGGCTCAAACTCCTAATATCAACTTTCTATGGGACCGCCCTCGGTAGAAGCGGGTTTAGGGACTATGCTGTAGAGATGTGCTGGGATCAATGTCACGGACATCACTTGGATCCCATTCTACCTACCACCACACACACTCGGACCCCCCCCCCCCCAACACACAACCCACCACACCTCCTATGTTGACTGTGAGTCTGACCGCTCCACTCAAACACCGTAAAGCCCCTACATTCCCCGCCACCTCTTGCAAACACATCAGTACCTCTAAATGCTCAATAAATTGCCTTTTAGGAAGATTCTTAACACCAACGGTGGCCCGGGAACGGTGGAAGCAGTAGCTGTGGGCCCTAGGCCCTAGGCCCTAGGGCCTCGACCAGGATTCGTGTCTGGCTGGGATAGCAAAGCAGGCCTTGCCTTATTGGCAAATCCCTTGCTCTGTGACGGGCCTGTGGTCAGGCCGTGGTTAGGTTGGACTCTGTACACACCATCCCACCACGTAGGGATCAATGTTGTGGGGTTAGGGTTTGGGAGGGATTGGGGTGGGACATGGGAAGTCCTTCTGTAGATGGGATGAAGAAGTGAACGTTGGGTGTAGGCCTATACATGTCTGCATTGGAATCCTGACGCACAACTACCTGACCAGGCACACTATCGAGCTCTACAATTGGACAGTAGGAAAAATTTTGCATTATCTATGAGAAAAAAGAAGTGTGCGCCATTGACGTTGAATTTAATTGGAATAAGGGACGTCAATGTTGGATATGGCAGCCAGTGGCGGATTTAGAGTAGGGGCGCGGGCCCCCCTTTTTCCCAGTAATTAAGAGTTTAACTACATATTTTGTAAAAATATGTGCCCAAAAAAAGGGGGTGCGCCCCCCTCCTTTGGGGCCGCGCCCCCTCCTTTTCCCAATCCGGGATCCGCCACTGTGCCAGGGAAGTGGGGGAGGTGCGATAAGATAGCTAAGGGTAAACCGAGAAGTGGGGGTGAACTTGCATCTGCAGGGGAGATTGCTCGGGTCTTCCACAGCACTGGACAAACAAGGCTTATCTCCGTCGTGACCTGGGTGCTGTTCAGTTGATAGGATAGCAGAAGAGCGGGAATATCCGCCAGGTTGGTTAAGGTTGGAGCCAGTATAGTGTGTGGTACCAAGAGCAGGAAAGCACCTGTAAGTGGTATGTCCAGGATACTACAGGTGCACGATCCTTCCCTGGTTGTGGGTCCACAGACTGGACTGTCAGGGCAGGCTGTGGGTGATGCATGACCCAGTCAGCCATCCTTAACTGCCTCCTGCTTCTGCACACTACAGCACAGGCCCAAGACATGTAGAGACCTTCACGGCCACAGGTGGTCGACTGAGGGGGGAGGGTAAATGGTGTAGGGGTTTAAGGGTGAAAAATGAGGGATTGGGGGTAATGGGAGTGAGTGAGTAATAGATGTTTAACGCCATGTCGACAGCTAAGGTCATATTCATGGCGAGAACTATATTACACAATTTCACAGAGGAATGTGTCATTGCCCGCGCATATATGCACCACACACATCCGAGGGGATAGGAAAGAGGAGAATTAGACCCGTTTAAGTGGGCTAGGGAAGCCCGGAGGGTAATGGGAATGAGGTACGAGAGACAATGACTATGCACTGTGCTATCTGTGGATTCATCACTCTACAATTGTATTATGCAACAACCATTACCCAACCATTAAATGCCATCATTCATCGTGATAAAAGGAAGGTAATGCTCAATGCAATTGAATTAGGCCCCGGGATAACCCAATGCTCTGCAGCAATACACATGCTTGCCGCCGAACATCAACAGTGCTGCTAATTTGGTTTACATATATGATTCTGCCTTTGATAAAAAGTGCTCTCCTGTGTACAAAGGCCCGGGGACTGGATGGATGTCACTGCTGTTTCAGATGTATAGCCCGAGTGCAGACAGGTAGAATGAAAAAAGATACATTGATAAGCCTTGCGGAAGCAGCTTCTATGTATCAATGTCAACCCACTGAATTTAATCGCGTCTGCAGCAAGATTACAAAAAGGGTATTGTGTATTTCAAGATGCATTGTTTAAACCACTTGATGTTCAGTATTATATGGATGCTAGGAGTAATAGGATCAGAGGAAGGCTATACACACATTGTACATACAACAGAAAGTTGTCCGAGCTTGTGTCAGGCAACATATCGTGTTGCACTATATAAAGAGCCTGTTAGATCTTCTAAGGTCGCAATTCCTTATAATGAGCTGCAATTTATGAGCTGGGGCCATGAAGGGGTGCTCCGCTGTTGTGGTCTAGTGCGGCCTGGGGATAGGGCGGCAATAGCAATTAAGTAGTGTGTAAAAAGGGCGCATTGTAGCAGGCAACACCCTCACGATAAGGTCTCTTCCAAGGCTGAGCTATATGGACCTATATATAGATATTCAGTATTGCCCTCATATTTTTTTTAACAGGCGAGTGGGGTCACAGAGTAGCAGTAGTATGAAGAAATGGCGGTCTGATGACGGATGACAACTAGTGCAGAACACAGAAAAAGCCATTGAGAGCAGGGCAAAATCTTACCACTTAATCTAAATATGAAATGCAGTCCTGCTTCCTGCATCTTAAAGGGCACAGGGGCACGTAGTTAGTGTAGTTATTGGAATCTCTTCAAACTGGGACTTTCACATCCGAAGAGTACATTTTTACCAAAGATCTATAAATCTGTAAATGCATGTTAAAGGGAATATGCTTACATTTTGATCAGACCAATGGATGGCCGCTATTTATACCGGCATAGTGTGAGTCTGATCCGGAGGGCACTGGTTCATGGTTGGGTATGACTAGGGAGGTGTGGGGTGAAGTGAGTCAACACTAGACATGCTATGGAGCACCTAGGGGTAGACACTGAAGTAGGGACTGGGATGGTAGGAGAGGGGGTATATGGTCTGGCAGGAGATCCAGACACTCTCAAGACCACTTCAGCTCAGCCACTGACACTAGACTGATCCTGACCTCCCAGCCGTCTATAACAGCCATGACCACCTCATCACTCCTGACTAAATACCTCAACTATTCCAGGGCATAAAGGGGCTCAGCCAGATAAGACTTTCTATATTCTCAGGGAGATGAGAATGTCCTAGTGCCCCTTCTATGAACACACTACAACCCGATATAGTGGTTCGACACGTCTAGTAGTGCAGTGTACACTGTGCTCGTCAATCTTAACCTACACAACGCACACACAACTTGTCATAGTTAAAACCCTGTGCTATACATCATCACAAAACCAGGAAGCGGGCGCAGACAGACCCGCAGCGCCATAAAGACCCTAGCGGCGTGTGAGCGCTAATTGACTGAGGGGCACGAGGGAAGGGGAGTAGACCCCTCTGGAGGTGGGTCCTAGCTCCATATCAGCCGGGGAGGAGCCCAGAGAATTGCATATCGGTGTCTGTGTCTCTCGGGTAGAGGCATCCTAGGGGTGGCCTAAACGTCTATTGACGTTGCCCAAAGCCCGTGACTTGGCTTAGGTTACTTGTGGGGCGACGCCTGGAGCAAGCAAGAACGCCATCAAGCCTCCACCATATATGGGGTGGGAACACTCTCCCACCGCCATAGCTTCAGGTAATGGGGAGTAGGGAGAGAAAGGAAATGGCTAGGATAATAAGAGGGGACGCTGATAATGGCATGTTGCTAATGCAGTAATAGCCTACCAATAAATGGCTTCTGACCACATAGGCTGTACATGAATGAACCATTGGAACCCATAGGTAATAACGGGTATATTATAGAGCGAAATTGTGCAAGAGTTTTATTAAAAGAGATTATCAAAAAGAGTAAAATGGATCTGAATAGTAGAGTGATTTGGGGGAAAGGATGCGATGACCTCATGGGATAGCAACACAATGTCATAGGAAAAGGGCAAGAGGATTATCTTAATGCAACCTGAATCGAAATCAATACGCGCTCAGATTACACATCATTACCACAGCGAGGCCTTTTTAAAGCTGTTCCAGACGTTTCTTCTTGTCCCGAGCGGCATCTTTTCTCCCCTATATCCAAAACGCTGCCTCCTTCTCCGACTACACCCATACACTACGGGTAGACCATCGAATGAATTGTCCCATGAAAAGAAGGTCTCTTTTAAACACATGGCCAGCCGATAACACACGGCCAGCCGATCTCTCCCTATTCAACCTGGCCAGCCACTGCTTCCTTAGGTGGCAGCTTGGACCTGCGAAATGTGAAGACAAGTGTGTATAGCTGCAATCTCATGTGAAGGCATGGGATAATGTACCGAGCTGTGACAAAAACTGTGTATACGTTATTGTCCCTTCTTCTAACTCTCATATCTGGTTTTAATCGGATTTTGTCCCTTAAATCTGCTATCAATTCAGCAAAAGAGATACGTGTGCTGAATGGAATCAGAGTCGCTTCTATTATCCTGTAGATACACAAGGCGTAATGGATATATGTTAGAGAGGTATTAATTTTGTTGTGAGTAGAGGGAAGATTTCCCCTCTGTATCATAACACTCTATTGTCCCTGAGGGTGACCATACAAGCTACTATTTCTGCAGGGGAAGGTGTCCTGACATAGGCTTGTCAATGGCAGTGAATAGTCAAGGACTAAGTGTAAGGTACCATCCCCTCCCCTCACGACTACTTATGGACACCTATTCTGCCCCCATGACTGAGACACCCCATCTACATCCCAATGCGTTAGCAGATAACAGTCTCAACTAGTTCTTGGCGAGTGGGATTGATCGTTGTAATCATCGTGTGATTTTGGACGGGTACCAGCACACAGCCAGACACTATGCCAGGCAACCAACGTTCTCTAACTGCCAATCATGACGACCGGGGCGGGGCTCATTAAGGCAGCCTGATGCCCTAACACCTTCTATCGCCCATCCAACATCGCCTCCACTCCTCCTGCTGCAGTGGCAGGCATTTCCTTCCACCTTCACCCTCCATGGTTTATTTTTAATCGGGGAGGGCCGGGAATTGAGCTCTTCTGAGCCAAGCAAAATTAATTGAACGTGTGTGGACTTTGATGTTTTAATGTGGGGATGCTTTTTAACCACTAACTCCCATTATGGCAGACACTGCAGATGAAGCTTGTCGTTCGGTCCGATTGTCGTGATGGATGAGTTAAAGGGCGGTAACACATACCTGGTCCTAATGACCCCAATCCAGCACGCACCCACATTTATAATACATGATATTGACAAAAAACAATCGAACCATTGAATTATACATAAATGGATTGGGGTTCTGCTTCAGTCTGTGGGCTGTAAATGGAGTAGGTGGTCACAAACACAATAATGCAGATCCATAGGTTTCCAGCCAGGCGGCTAGCCTAAACACACACATCGAAATGCACTTCCCCATTCGTCATCAGGGCATGGGACAGCCACTAATGGTGGCAACCCTGGAGGTACCCCCTCCCTTCAAAACATACCCAACAATTCATTGACCGCCTAAATGACGACAGACAAAGGCCTGCAGCCCTAACCAGTCGTCCCAGTTACCCTACCACACCCAAATCCACTCAAGATACTACCACTCTCCAACACTACATTTCCCATTTCATTCACTTTCATGCACTTTCCCCCATCCACCACTCCAAAATTCCACCTACTGCCAACTTTACATTCCATCTCACATCTACCTTTACATATATTCCCCGTGTTCCTACTCTCCTATCTACCATGCTACTCTCCTTCCCATTCAGTCACTAACCATACCAAGGAGTTTCGACTTTACCATACATTATCCTTCCACCACGACATTCTCCCATATTACTACCAATCCTGGAGTCTCTTTCCACCATTATTCTCCCAAACCCTACAATGTAAAAATATGTTGAAATAGTGACGGAATCGTTATTTCAAAGTTGCCAGAGATCCGTCGTTATTCTCAAAGAGATTCCTTTGTACCAACGTACTGCCACCTGTAGCCTCTTGTAAATACTACAGTGGTTCACTGCAAAATAATACCGGTGGTTCACTTTTCAGTTTTACAAGGATTCCTGGTAGATTCAACAGTTATTTCTTACAGTGTACCCATTCCCGTTCACTTCCCAAACCATGTACACTCCCTTCACACAAGTCTCCCATTTCACTCAATCCACATCCATGTCCTCTCCCCCAACAACCACTCTCTGTACCACTCCCATTACCCTTTCCCAAGACCACAAACATATCCTGTACACGAGTCTTGGATTTACTTGCCACCCATCACCACTACCAGCACCACCTTGCCTCAGCAGCCACCACCAAGACCACCACCTCAAACACCAGCACCAGAACCACCGACTGGTCAATCTCCTGCCTGGCCAGCCTAAATGCAAGGAGCTTGTCTGGCATTTGTAGACATTCCACAGGGGGTTGTCTAAGCGTGCCTTCATTGATCCCCACAAAAGTGTGCACCTTATATTGTTACTCCATGGTTTGCGCCATCAACGCCACCTCCTGCTTCCACCCCATAGCACACACCTGCCTTTACTCTGATCCTCTTTTACTGTGAAAGTCTTATTCTTTCTCTGGGCCCCATTGGTGTAAAAGACACGCAAGGATTGCCATCTGTTAGTCGTAAAGCTGCCCCTTTGTGCCATTTTTAGGCCCTGTGTTGGAATCAGTTTCTGGATTTTCTCCTCTGTATTTTCTCGAGCTGGTAGCTATCCCCAACATGTTCTTATTTTAGATGTCTTTAGAGAATGGTGGAACCTGTTTGGACTGACGTCATTCACAGATGCCAGCGCTGCCTGAAACAATGGCACTAATGCTAATCCTGTCTGTAAACTGAACAGGCCAGGTCTGCTACTCCTCAGGGATTACTGAATCGTGTAGAGTGCTGAAGGATGGCACAACTGCATCACTGTTACAAGTACTCAGTATATGGACGTCTTACCAGTTTAGCACCACATAGTACATAGTTCAATTTCAAACTTGGCCCCGCAAAATTTTGCTTTCAATTCCACGTAGATTAGTCAATGTAGTGGTTGTAAAATGCAAACTTCTAAAAAACAAAACAAAACAAAAAAAAATAGCAACTCTTTAATTGACACTGTATCTCTTCACATTTCACTTGGTTATCCTAACTATGAGTTACACCTGCAGGTACATGTGTATTAATTATTTTTACTGGACTTTCTTACATTTCTTCATTAGCTACATTCATAATTCATCATTTTCTGGGAAGTGGTCTGTAACTAGGATATAGGTCACATCGAGATAGGGGCACCCTCTGAGGCAACAACGCAATATTGAAAGGGAAAGGGGGATATTCTTTTTTATCTACAATAAGACATCCCATCCCCTCTTGTCTAGGCATACTAATGCGCTGCGAAAGAAGCCATATTTAAAGGCAGACATCGTTGATTACCTTTTGATTACAAATCAAGTTCACGTCATCTTGGAAGCAAATAGGACTCACTCAAATAGGCAGGCAGAGGGAATGGAATTCTGTACAAATAGCTTGCAATCCTGTGCATAGAAGACACCATTTCCCTCCCAGGTCGCCTGGAGGCATTACCCCCATACACTAAGCTACAACCCGCTTTCACCTCCATCACAAAAAAGGTCTTGCCATCAACTTAAAGACGTGGGTTCTTTAGTCGTGGCGGCAACAGCCTCCCCCGGGAGCGGTTATCGAGGCGTTGTGACAAACACTCAATCTATCCAACCCTCCTAGTCTATCCCAACCTCTTGACCAGCGGTCAAGGCCCTACCTCCACCCTCCCGTCTGCCGCCTACCATCCAGGGCGGGCCCACGTCCACTCGGGTGGTTCCGGCCTGAATGAAACGTTTCTTTTGGGGTCGATTTGGGCAGACTTGTAGGACCCAGGAGGAGGGGCGCCAATCGATGACTTGCTGTTCCCCCTCCCCCCTTACCACCATGCAGTATCCTCTGTCTGATGCTGCTACCCACCACTCTATATAGACACATGTAGGTCAGCCTGAAGTGTAGCCTCTATAATATCCACCACTGTCATCTGATAACATCTTTGGATGGTCGTGGCTAAAACCAGCACCCAGTATAACAACAATCTTTTAATTTGGTGTATTGCTCACATCAGAAAAGGCATTTTCAAAAGCCTGGTGTTGTCTATTTATATAATTGGGCAAGCGACTTCAGTACGATTCAAATATATAACGGGATAGTGTGCCACACAAATATGCGTGCCAGGTATTTATATAAAACCTAACAAAGAGTGCCTGGACGACACAAATCAAAGAAAGGGGTAGGTGCAAAATGAGCGGAAAGGAGCGGCTTATAACCAGGGAATACCGCAATTTAAGGGCTGCCAAAAAGCCAACTAGCTGCTGATCGATCTGCTCCGAGCAGCTCAGCAGTGAACATTAATCTGGGTCCCTGAACAGAAAGTGCTGCCCTTTACACTGCGGGCTGTCCAAACACGACACTGGACATGTTGATAGATTCACCAAAATACAACCTGACATAGTCAACATCAGCAATTATGCCAGTTACCATGGTAACGATTGGCTCGGGATACAGACATTGATTACTTGGTAACCCAATAAGCACTGACTGCTGCTTTTTCCTTTATGTTACCTCTTTTTCATTTTTTTTTCTCGTGTGGGTGGGCAGAGAGGGGGCAATAATGCTTGACAAACACTAATGTGCCAATGGATTTGGTCGATATGTGAGTGGCGACGATATGCTCATGTATTGAGTGTCTGGATTTATATCAAATGGCAGGGATAATACCACGCCACCGCGGAATCTGTTGACAAGAATGACGTGGGAATAGCCAGACGGGGGCGCCTTGAAGCAGCCAGGAGTGATTAGTGCCTTCCCCATACTGCCTGTTGATGCACACAATCCAATGGATGATGCCTTTTATACTATTTGAATGAAGGCTATTTATGTATGTGACAATTGTGTTTATTTTTCTTTACTCACAATGAACTAACATGCCATGCTTTCTGTCTACAGCATATGGAGTTTTGCCAATATTTGGGACTGGGTGTTTTTGCATTTCTGTGATTGGACAATTTGAATATTTTTTGTATGATTTAGGAGAATTGCTCTTCCAGATTTTCGATAAAACATAAACCATGTTGCCCAGGAAGACAAGTGTAAAGTGATATTATTTTCAGGACAGGACAATATGCAGTCCAAGTGTGGCACGATCCCTGTCTATCAGCGGGATGTTAACAGACCGAGAATATGGGAGAACATGGAAAAAGCACTTCCCCATCACCAAGAAGAAAAAGTTCCCTTGGGAACTGCATGACAGTAATGTCACGTTCCAGATAATGCTGAGGTTAAGGTGAATGTAATATAATGCAGCAATGTAAATTGCTGATAACTCGAAAAGTGAAAAGCCTGTGATTGGCTCCTATGAGTTGTGCACTCATCCTGTCGCATCAGCACTCCCTCACCCAGGTTATTCGCACCACCAAGCCACTCTTCGCATAACTCCCGCCAAAACTGCACTATTCACACCACATTGCCAAAAAAGGCGCAAAAGTTGATACATGGATCAACATCATATACCTTCACCATTGGAGGCAAAAAACATCTTATGGCTGCCAACCAACTGAGTCTGTACAATATTGACAATTTCTCAAAATTTACAAAACTTGGTATTGAAATACCTTTTCCTGCAAGACCCATACATCTCCTCCTTTAATGGCACTACAAATTCATTAAGTAATTCTGCCTCTTATATATTAAATTTCCATCTTTTTTAAACTTATTCGCACCACCAAAATGACTGAAAGTGCAGGGCCCCAGGGTGTCTCCTTATAACTCGCTTTTCGAGTTAATTACACGGGTGGGAATGGTGGCTTGGGAGGGTACAACCCCCTACCCTCTTCTCCTGCACTCTGAGAAATAATTGTTGAATCTACCAGGGATCCTCGTAAGACTGAAAAATGAATGATCGTAATTGCATCGCAGTGAAGCAACGTCAGCGTAGTTTCTACAATGAAGCAGTGCAGTACAGAGTGTGGTACAAGGACTTTCTGTGAAAATAACGAATGATCACTGGCGACCTTGGGACAAGGATTTCTAGATTTCACCATTATTACGACAACATTTTTTTTACAGTGTGTTCTACCTTTCCACTTCTTTTCGAACAAACCCATCCCAATACAGCCTGCAGGGTGGCCAAATACGACCGTGACGTTCAGCAATATCTTAAGGGGTAGCCAATGTGACATGATATCGATTTGAGAGCTCCGGTTCTACCTTTTCATCAGAGTCCCTTTCTGATTTTTCTGCATTTCCACATATCGTCGCTTTCTTCAGAAGGTCCATGGATATCTCCTTCTCCCCTCCATTGCTACAGGTCCCTACCGATGGATCTGGCACTGGAGTGGCTTTAATCACATTCTCTGTGAGCGTCTGCCCAGGGCTATCAGTAATGAAGATAGAGTATATAGGGATTGTTTTAGTTGAGCTTTCCCTAAGAATGTCTCATCATTGATAACCCTATCGCTGGTCGACCACAACCTTTATGTTTTAGTATCCTTTACCATACTTTAGGTCATGGCTTACATTGAACATACAATGTATCATACTGCAATAACGGGACAGCTAGTTCAATCTTTAAGGTGGTAGAGTTGTTTTCCTACTAGCAGATCCATATGGGTTATATTTTGTTCTTATTTGTCCAAATGGAGTGATATGCAGGATGAGTGACACATAACATGGTGCTTCTCCATGGCATGGGTCACTTTCCCATTCAAACCAAACACTAGGTACACAAAATGTACCAGGTATCTGCCTATAAAACTCGATATATCCCCTATAACATCCCCACCCAAGGGGCTTTAATGGAATATGTGATTCAGTCCATTATGCAAGGCCATTTGCCATATACAACTTGTGGAGTGAGTGGTAATCGTGTCCTCACCTAGCACCCAGCTCTATCCCCAGACTTATGGACTTTTTCCCACCACACAGAACCGTATACCACGTACATTGCACTAAATGACTTAACTGATCCTGTCGATAGGTTGACATGCAAAATGCATGAATATATCGACCCTGCCACCAGATCTGAATGCAGAATGGCTCTATTGATATTCAAAGCTGCATGCCACTTATATCGTTTTGTAAATCACATTATGAAGTTTTCCCCTGCACTGAAGATCGATAGTACCATATTGTTTTCTTCTTTTTTTCTCTCTAAGCGATCAATAATTGAATGCAAAATGATAGTATTGTTCCCTATTGCAATGTATGAGCATTATCGCTATTATTGGAATTTTGAAATGTAAAGGATTTTACTATACATACATAACACCCAAGTTAGTGTTAATGTGTTTTACTTTCCAGTGAGGTTTGAATACCATTAAAAAAAAGCGCAATCTAGATCTGAAGTCTGAACAGGAGCTATCTTAGGTCACATCTGTTCTCATATCTAGGTCTGGATAAAGGTTCCAGGCCTACCCCCTAGGCTAGGGTAGTACCACCTTCCACACAGCAGAACATGGAGGTTGAGGGTACCCCAACTCCCAACACTTTAACTATTTGTTACACATGTCTTATTAATGCCTCATTCACTCAGCCCAGCCCAACAACGACTCGGCTCTGTGGCATCCCTAGCCTGAGGTGGCGTGAGAAAATGACGCGCGCCAAAGGAAGCGAAATGGGTGAAGGAGGCACTCATCAAAAGGAGGGAAGGCGGGCCGTGTGAGGGTAGTGGGGTAAGGAGGAGAGGCACTGGCAATGGGTCTTAGATCTTATTTTACCACCAGACGCCTCGGCTGATTGGTTCTCAGTGTGAGCACCCTTCTACGTCTGTGCTATCCCTGGCTAAAACAGACCACAAGATTGGATAACCCATCGTACCATTCATGTGTTGGTTGGGTGTTTGGGTATGTGTGTTTGTATGGTGTTGGTGGGGGCTAAGTAGTGGTGGACGAGCTCCCTCAGGAAAGTAATCCCCTGGGATGGGGTTCAGTCGGTTTGACTGATCTTCTCCATTTCTTCCAAGGAATGCCATATTTGAATGGTATAATTGATGTGGCTTAAATTGTAATGAACTGCTTGTGTCAGTATTAAAAAGAATTCGTGTCCAGTAAGCAATGTTAGTTTAAGTATATAATTATGTATCTGACTACTACAGTATCTATATATACCGAACACACCTATAGACATAGTGGTGTCACATATCGACCCGATGGTACACCTGGTGTGGCACGTCTTTCATCGTGTGTAGACATAATATTGATAGCCTCCGACCACCAGCGACAACCAAATACACACAACCCTTTCCTGCCAGGGAACAAATACTTGGTAATTACTAGGCCACGCGAGTAAACCGTTACATATGGCGTCCAGGGTAATGTACACATGGAGATACACTTTGGTAAGGAGGGGTTGTGCCTGTAGTGACTATGTCATCCAGCAACGATACGGTAGGCTTCTTATGGCACTAACAGTCAGGTCCGGAGGCTGGGGGTAATGGAGGGCAATTTTACCTCAAGTCTGGAACAGGTGAACCTACATTCAGGTGTTATCATACCATACAACTACATCCCCGAGCAGCCCCAGAGCAGCTCACATCGTGAAGCATCAGGTTGCAGGCCTCAGGGACTATTTGCTTATGGGCCAGAGAGATGCTAGTCAACACGGCCCAATGTTTGCCACCAGGAGCCGAATCGATAATTAGGACGAGCAGATCTTCATGGTTAATTACGCAGTGCTAAAGCTAACTGTACAGACTGTGGTGAAATTGTTATTTGATCCAAATACAGTGAGGCTGTGAGATATGACTGGCATAGATCTAACTATAATCCTTTTGAACAAGTCTATCTCTGGTCTATCTACTAATACCCCGGAATGGGGATATATACAAATGTACAACTAAATAAATGTTCAAACACACCTATTTTTAGATATATCGATATAATGCCATGTATCAGAGGTCAGTGGTATAGGGCATTAGCATATTCGGAGGCCGCCATCTTGGTTAGGCCCCCGACTCCAGAGCAGAGCATTCTGGGTAAATTTCTTATCAACCTCAAGAACAATGGTCAGTGATAAGACTGACAAGCTTCATCCTGCACCTTATCTTAATCACCCACCCATTGTTTCAGGTGTGAAGTAAGGTGATAACCCTGATAGGGAGACAATGCCCTGATTGGCTCACCTGTGGTATTCAACAGAAATTTCAATGATGTATAATCTATTTCTAGATCATCTACTTAAGGTTGTTGATATGGAGAATCCACACATATATAATTTTCAAACTAGACTATACAAAGAGGCCAAATGATGATCTAGCCCCTGACTACATAAGCCACCTAGCTGATTTCCTTAGTACTAGCAATGTGCTAGTCCCGTATACCTTAATGCACTTATACACCTGCAGCTGACTTCCATTCAACCTATTGTTATCACCTTGCAACATAAAACAGGTGTTATATGTGGCCAATGTCAGCTGATGCTGCGGCCCCTATAACCATGTAGCTCACCTGAAATATGGCTGCCTCTACAGATAGTAACACAGGTACATTCCATCAATACTTCAGGTAAAGTAGTTGTATGAACTCTGGGTGGCTCTGACGAAGCATGCATGGTATAATGCACAATATGAAAGTATGTACCAATGTTAAAGTAGCCCTAATGGATGCTTTATCAACATGACAATACGGTCTTAATTCGGCTCATTGCATGCTACCTTTTGATGAACATTTACATCATCCACCTTATAGAAGTAGGCACTTTGAACGGAGGCATAAACCTAGTTCATGCAAATATTATTAACCTAGCTTCTTTTTAACGGATACATCAAAGTTTATGGATGGGGCTACTGACATGAAATATCATGATAAAAGGAGTTAGATTTAATGTTGGTTCAGGTTTGCACATTCCACAGCTCAATTCCCCTTACAATTATTCCCATATTTCTGGCAGTATTCATACCTGTAGGGTGTGTGCAGTCAAACATAGAAAAAATACACTGCGAATTAATAAAACCCTTAAGGCCAAACCCGTAAAGTTACAACAACCCCCTGCATGCACCCTCCGGTACACTAAGAGAGGGGAAAAGATTGGGATTGATAGTGGATCCCTTGTCACGAAAGGGGTTTGTAATTAAGAGTCTACCCCTTGAACACTACCAGATGCTGCTGCCCAACGGCCACCGAGTAAGTCATGGTGAAAGCGGATAATTGGGATCACGTAGGAGTTCCCATTTCAAACTATTGACATTTCACCACTATAGACCCACAGCCTCTAACGCTTTTAGCTGAAAAAGGGCGTTCATTCTGGTAGGTATTTTACAAAGTGTGCCTTTCTAAAGGTGGCCGGCGGCTTCCCAAGGACCCCAGATCGACATAAGGACAAGGAGGCATCGATTTCTCGCCACCATGTCAACTGCAATCAGGATCAACTTTGATGTGTCCGGCGTTATGGTGGGGTCGTAAGTCAGCCCCCTGATTGGATCAGGGCCGTCTTGGTCCCGGCTTTGATGTGCTCCACCCAATGCTCTAATGGCGCTTTATGATAAAATAACATTGGCCCAGTCAACCCTGCAGCCTCCTCATTGATGGCCGCCCTGACGCTGTCCTCGACTTTGGCGCTGGCAGGAAAGGAGAGGCAGGTGGGATGAAGGAGAATGGGGTGACGCCATGTTTTAAGACAAACCCCCATTGATGATGGTAGCGGGGGCCCTCCAGGCGTCCTTGAGACCCTCTCGTGGTTCCTTTATGGCATGTCCAACATACACATGGAGAGACAGGTGCAGACTGTGTGATCTTTATTGGTACTGGAGGTTGGTGGGTGGACTTGAAAGGGTAACCTTCTAGTTTTTAACCATAGCGGGTCTCTGCGGGTACATAGACATACTTAGTTTAGACTGCCTTGGATACTTCCACAGAAAATGTCACATCGCTAATGACAGACACCATATACGCCGCTATATATATATATATAACTATCGTTCCTCTGGATCGGTTAGATTGGGCCTTGGCTTAATGTGTTAGGGCAGCAATGGTAAATGATTTGCTAGAACAGCATTAATAAATTATACCAACAAAAGGCACATGTATGCAGTGCATTGAAGAATCATTACCTGCTGCCCCTAGAGAGTTAACCATTTCGTAACACGAGACGTAATTAAGAGAGCACGAGAGCAAATTAGAGATTCACCTCCTATTGTGTCAAGTGCTGCGGAAACCATATCCTCTCAATGCCGAGGGGATATGACCCACTTCAACGGCTCTAATTGTACCTTGAGTTGAAATGATCCTCACCTACAGTGTATGGAAGAGAAACCGATGAACAATAGCTAGCTATTTCTGATGTATTGTACGATACCGTATGTTATTTTTCAACTTCTACTACAACAGTGCACTTACAATACAGGACACGATTTAGGAAGGGTACGAATGGACTCTGGAAATCAAGAAAAAGCTGAAACCCTACACTTTAAAAATAATTCTGTCAAAATAACACTGGTTCCCCAGCAACTTTGGGACAAAGCTTTCATGAAGATTCCAGGGCTATTTTATGGGTTTCATTGTAGAAATTACACTGTTTCCCTGTATTAGAGTTTTTCACTGTATAGTTTATGGAAATTTCTGGTAGATTCAACTGTCATTCGGTCGAGCGTAATTTCAGGCACATACAGTTAGTTCTCACCCCTCTGATGCCACCTAGCTATTAAGGCCATTCTCGGACAGACTAAACCGTTTTACTCTTTTTTTTTATGTAAATAATGTATATTCCATGTAATGCGCCCACCCCAACCTGCTACCATTAAATTCTCTAATACGACCACTTTATCACAGAAGCGTCCACACCAAAATTGATTTTTTTTTCATCTAAATTCAGATTCAGTATTAAGGTACTAAAGGTGTTAAAACGTTCAAATTTATGTAGTAACAGTGAGGTGAGTTCTGATTTTGTGTTGAGGGGCGATCTTCTCGATAACTTTTAAGTGTTTAACCTCTCGTCAGGTGTGTGTTGGAAGGGGTTGGGGCTGGATGCGAGATGATGAAACACTTGGACTGTCATTAATCTCAAATCCTGACAGGGATTTCACGGTTCTTCTTAAGGTGACCTTTCTTGCAGTAGACTCTGGGGTATTGACCTTTGCAAGTGGGAGGAAATGAGTACATTAGGGCAAATTCAGCGGCCGGAACTGCAACAGAAACAAATGTGACGTGTACTGGGAATAGGGACCTTAATGCACCTTGCACTGAGGACTCTTTTCGCAGATCCTGTCACAAATGATGATGGAATTGTTCCGGCAGAAGTAACCTCCTCGTTTCCGGGTGCCTGGAAATAAAGAGGTACTGGGCTCACAGAAGCAATCCACTAACTGAAGACCACAGAGAATACAATATGCAGGGTGGTTATTGGGTATCTAATGACTGGTTGCCAATGGGAGCCTGTATTGGGGGCTCTATAGAGGGGAGCGGCTTTAACGACATATGTTTGATAAGGGAGATAACAGGTTTAAATTGACTCACCTTATGTTGGTCGCGCCAGTAGAGGATGTAGCCATTCTTATCGACCTTCAAGGTGACTGGTATCCCTACGGGCGAGTCCTGCAAGGATAAAAATAGATACCTAATTAATTGACCAGCCATTTTAATAAGTGTTGGATTTAGACTGGGACGCGGGGGCACGCGCTTTCTGCCTTCTACATATATAGTTAACAATTTATTTGCCCCTCTGAGCCAGACTAAACAAGAGGGCGCGCAGGGCTCCTTTTGAAAATTTTGGATGTGCCACAGATTAACAGTGAGACGTTGAGGACAACTTATCAACAACAGTTTTAATGATTCAATAATCCATTAGGGAGCAAAATGAGAAAAGAGGACTTTCTATTGACGTTCACACTACTAAGATATTAACCCATAATGAAATATCAGTTCCGACTAGGCCCGCACCAATGGTTGTGCTCCTTTAATTAAGACGCAAACTAATAAAAATGATGCCCTAGGGGACATTACAATTCCATACTCTAAATGTGCTAGATACGTAACGAAGGCGATTAGGCACAGGATGGGGATAATTTGGTTGAATTGACAGTGGCTAATATGACAGGCGTTCTAGTAATTTAATCGTGGTGAATACACAGATAAAGAATTACAACACTTCAATACTACATTGTAGTTAGGAGTAACACATGTTTTACTGGAAGGGTGTGCCTGCTATCTATTCTAGGGAAGATTGGCAGTGAATTTTGAAATCATAGCATAATATAGCATACTGTGGCTAATATAGCATACTGTGGCTATATTAGGGGGGGGGCAAAGTGTGGTATTCCCTCGAGGGCCCCAAAGCATTAGCAGCCTTTAAAGGGTTAAGAACAGGTACTAGTAACTTGGACTACTGAGCTGTGACCAATCTGTGCAGATGACCCAGACCCACCTGTAGTGCTATTAGGCCTAAAAAAGATTTGTAAGTTTCTGGTAACATGGTCCAAAAAGTTGAGGCAGGTAGGTCGGAATCTTTTTTTTTTTTTTTTTACTAAACCCTATTTTGGTATATATATTACATATTTGCTCAAATTGCGAGTTTGTTTTGCACTCTAACAGCAGCAAAAGGGGTACTTTTCCAAGGTGATTGCCATTAAAAGGGGTATATTTTGGTTGAATTAAAAAATTTTGGTTGAAGGGGTACCAAGTCAAGGGCCATGTACGCACATGATTACTATTGAACATATTGGGAGTGCCCCCCCCCCCGGACAGGAAACCTCTGCTGGCAATCTAGGGCCATACAGAGAATCAATGTAGTTTTTGATTTTACCCCTCCTGAAAACACCTTTTTCATGAATATTTTGAAAAAAAATGGAAACAGAATAGGAAGGACATCTGTCAAGCATTAGATGACAGATAGATTGGAGAGAAAATTTACCTCTACATAGCTTTTTTTTCTGAGCAGAAGCGATCTGCCATTTCAGACCATTCTATCCACCCCAACACCAATAAGGGTGTGCCTTCTCTATATATGGATATATCTATATATAGAACAGGCATATCCTAATAATACACTCAAAACAGGGTTCCGCTGTTGCTTTCCCTCTAGTGGGACGCAGCTGGATCACGCAGCGCATGTCAACTGCTTTCAAAATGGTTCCATAATTCCGTTTGATACATGCAGTCCTTGGTTGATTTAATCAAATCAAGAGAACTACCCCAACCCCTAGTGTGTATTAAAACGGGATATTGATACCGTGAGACGGTCTTCATACATCAAGCTAACGCGATTAAGGTTATATATTGCTTCACTATATTCATAAGAACTCATTCATCTCACTTCAGTGGCATTCTTTTTGTGCCGCTGTTTATTGCAGTGATGCTAAGCTATTGAGGCAGAGTTACTCGGGTGAACGAGAAAAGAAAAAAAAAACAAGCAACCTCGTCAGCATGCCAATATCCAGCCGTCACTTTGACATAATATTCACTCTCTGGGGATGATAAGAAAAAACAGTCTGAACCTTTTTGTGCCTGGCGGCCTAATGACTCTAGGAATCCTACTTGGAGGCAGTATTCAATAAGATTCCAGCAGCTCATTAGTTGTGTGGAGGGTGTGTGCTTCCCTACTTATTCTCTCAGTCCTAAGGTTGGCACTTTCATTATTTGCAATCACCGAGGGCCAGTCTTATGTGTCGGGAACATAACTGGCAGCTCAACATTAGACTAGACTTACAAGTGTGCCTTCATGCCAGGACCACCTGTTTCCACTCCATCCGCCACACCACCTAGCAGCACCGCACGGTACTAGTCACCCCGCCTTATCCTTATCTGACTGAGGCCGGAAGCAACTGCAGGTTACCAACATCAAGCGGCCATACATACATGGACGCAGGTACCAGATGCTTGAGATGCTGAGAGATTACATTGTAAGGCTTAAATCTAGATATTCTGGGATTGAGGAACATTTTCCTGGGCTCACCATACATTCACTGTTTTGTATTCATCAACACCATACATTATGCCCTCATTATATATCCATAGGTCAATATACCCGCATCTACTCGGTCTAATTGAAATAATAGGAGTATATTTCATGCATCAGATATCACGACTGCCAGCTTTACTATCAAAACAATGTCGGCGCTCAATTGACATTTCCTTTTTGCCGAGTCAGAATAGACCATATACGTAATATTATAGGCTATCATGATGTACACATCGTGTATACGGAATCAGATATGATTATGCATTATCTTTATGAAACTACTTTTTTATACATGCTTGAGACAGGGATTTTCCTTTAGTCATACACGCAGATATCATTATCTATCACGGTCCAAATTGAATGCTGGAATCAGATGGAGATTCCCCACTGCAATATGCTATATTGAAATGGCTGTAGGTGGGGGACGAAGCAGAGCAAATTACAAAGTTATTTGTTCAATTCTTGTATCTCTCACTCCCTACAGACCACCATAGATGACCCAGATCTGTCACTCATGTATCCAATCCGGCGTTCACTGCAGGCACAAATGGATCGTCATTGGGATCCACATGGGCCTGTTATTTGCTCACACCAGTGGATCAGAGATCTAGTCCGATCTGTTTTTTTTTATCCTGACTAGCTCTCCCTTTGGAGGGAGGGTTGGGCCTCTACAGGCTGCTCTATAGTATAGTAGGCTCTATTGGTGAGGACGACCTTGGAGTGGTGGAGTAGGTGGAGTAGGGGTGAAATGCAGCCAGGAGGCAGTAGGGGACAAGGCTGGCAGTCCGAGGAGGCATTAATCAAACAGAGGCCACCCAGGAGGGAGGGTGGACGAATCCTCCACAGGAAATACAGGACATCTCTGACCGGATATGTACAAAGCCAGTCCAGTGTCCACATACTGACCTTTAGCTGACCTGACCTGACCTTCAGGTAGCCTCTACCTCTAACCCCTTACAAGATATCCAGCCGCCAACTGGGTATACAAGTTATATGTGTCAGTGATATGTTTGTGTCTCTCAGCTTTGTATATACCATGCTTTACACCGAGCTGTATCGATGTATGAACAGATCCTCCTCTCCTTCAATATACAACATCGTAATGTACACATGCTCATGTTTTGCCATAGATATATCATCAGCTCGTCTATCTAGTAGGATTTATGTATTCATGACGTGACGCAGCTTTAGACGACATGGCAAAGCGCATCGTTGACAGCTACTCAAGGGTGAGAATAACGTTAGTAGTATACGAATAGGCCTGTTACTCAGGCCGCCAAAACATTTTTATCACTCAGGACTGAATCCATCTTTAATCAAAGGCGGTGTGGTAGCTTTGATTTAGACATTCAAGTGTTACACAAGTGGTCCATATTAGCTAGTAGATCTATTTGCTGTGGTTTCCATAATATGACTTAAACGCGCGATGTATTTATTATGCAGGTAGAATTGGTGAGGACACAAAAGGAGATGAATGCCCAAAGACCCCTCTCCAGGGTATCAGTGTGCATCATCCTTCTTGAGAAATTCTAATCAATTTCCCTCCATTTCAGGGATACCACTCACCGATCACCAAAAAATCGGAAATCCTCCTACTTTTCACAATTTCCAATAGGAAAGACATATAGAAATGAAAGTAAAAGATACGGAATTCCTAAAAAGTTAGGAAGAGTGGCATCTCTGTCCATTTAAAACTCCCTAAGAAGGCCAACTCGCATGGTGTCACCGCCGAAGCTCATGCCATCACGCCATGAATTCAGTTTTCTTTCAGAAAATTGAAAAATCTCCCTCTTTGTGTAAGCCTCCGCTCAGCCAGCTTGAGGTTGTGGCATGAGCACAAAACATCAGATCGGGAGCTGCATTCCAAATCAAGGATAAATTGTACCTCTTAACAAGAGTCAAACAAAAACTTTTCATCCGATTATTCCATTTATACTCTGTCCATTGATGTTTTGGTCAAAGGCAAGTATGGCAGATGGTACAGTACTTCATATATACATGTAGCCGTCATTGACAAAAACAAAGCAAAGCTGACAATTATCTTGCTATTGTTCCATGTTCACATGTCCCGAAATAACCCTTTTTTTAAGCTAATGTTATTACACTACAGGATGATTACTAGGCATTGAGATGATTCCCTGAGCACCCTTTATGATCAATACTACTTGGTGTTTTTAAAGTCTGCCTGGCTACAATTAGTAGCCGTGTAATATGGGCTCTTTTTACTGCCTAGCCAAGCCCGACTAGGGGACTTATTCGGAAATCCCCCTAATGAAGCCACCATGCACCATGGTCTAATTAGACTAAGACTCACTGGGAGGGTCACCTATATCTATCAGAACCTCCCTCCTTCTCTCCACAGTCGCTGCAACTTAATGCAGCTGTACGGTGCGTCCCTCTGATCATCTGCATTAACCAATCTTGTTAGTGTTGCCCGCACCTCTTGCCTTTCAATTATTATTTTCTTTGCGTCTTCTCCGTCTCTATATAAATTATGGCTCTTAGCTTATAACACAACTTCTAACATGGATTCAGGCCCTGTATGCTAAATTCTCTACTACTAGTATTGTCATTTGAAAACCAGCTGTCACAGGCTGTCATCATCTGAAATGACATGGTTAACCCTAACCCAAATCTTCGCTTGCATATGGGGGTAATATTCTATCGTGGACACCACACGAAGTGATGATAACCTCTCATAACGGTCAACCATAAACCAACACACTGAAAAGATGGATCTCTATGAAGGTGATCAGTACAGATGACTTAAGGTCCTCTTTCCATGTTGATGACCCAAGATAATCATGTTGATCACCATGGGTCATCAAAGTGATGACCGAAGGAGACCTTGGGTCATCAATGTGATGACCCAAGGTGATCATGTTGATCACCTTGGGTCATCACTTTCTGCCACCAGGGGGCCCTAGTATACAATAATGGAAAATACAATATGTACTATGTTGAATATATTGATTATTATCACTAATCCACTTGATAATGGGTGTTTATAAGGTAGAAGATGTGAAGAATATCACCACACTTGAATATCAGATGATATGAAAAGAAATTTAGGCAACATTATCAAAGGTACAAGCATGTTTAAAGATGGACACCTCTTTTGTAACTGAAACTATAGTTACAACCATGGGTACAAGCTGACATTTGTTATACACATCTAATATGTCCCTTTAGGGCATTTATAAGTTAGCAGTAAATGCCCACAATAAATGCTTGGTTGTGGGGAGGGAAGGGGGTAATTATGCAATGATAATCAAAAAGATACTCATTAATGACAAACAATCATTTACATGCTCCCCTCTGATCTGTTCAGACAGGTCATCACATATGATCACCCATGGTGATCACATATGATTAGTTCAAAGATCACCGGGTACTCCCCCTCGGGCTCATCAATAAGATGACAAAAAGTCATCACTACAGAGTACCTTTTTAAGCCTTATCTTTTCAGTGCATGAAGAATAGGAACGCCTGGTCCTAATACTGATTGGTCCATAGCTCACGGCCACATCTGCATGATTGCTTACCTCCTCGATGTATGCATTATTTCCATGACATTTGTCCATTACTGCACTGGGGATCTAGAAGGGGATTGACAATGGGTTTAGATTTTCAATCAAATGGATTCTCTTCATTGTCACCCCCTCTGGGTACTACAGAAAGGGAAAGAAGTAAAAGCAGTCCTTTCCATTAATTACAGCATTAAAGATATTAGTGGGATGTCCTCCCATCTCCAATTTCTGATGGATACAGAAAGGCTTTGATGAGACGACAGAGCTATATATACAGGACACGTTCAAACATTTGCATTAAATGCTGGTTTTCAAACTAATAATGTCTACGTTAATGCACATTCTATGTATGTCTTTTAAGTGTCCACTCCTTCTGAGGCTATTTGATATACCGGTACTGTACATTTCTCCGTTTTTGACACTGCAATACACCAGGTAACACGAAGAAGATATTATAAAGTAAATACAGTATAGAGGATTTATACTGCTCCATACATACTTATATGCATTTAATGAGTGTGCTCACAATGTCCATTTAATCAAATAGGATGTATATCTCGCTAAGGCATATAATGCTGAGAGTTCCAAATAGCCATATATCAATATGTATACCGGCAGATCTTTGTAAAGATTTTGTACTAGTGAGCATTATCTCAATGAGAGTGGCACTCACGTACTTTAAGTACAAGGGAGAGCTGCTGGTGGCTGCCCCCCCCCCCCACACACACATCCCATATTACTCTGGTAAAAGGAGACTGGCTGTCGGTCAGCTACCAAACATAGCCTTCTTATTGCTGCAATCCAACACAGGAAGGCACGTCACAAACACACCACGGGAATCAATTTCCTAATGATTGACGGTCAAAGTAGCCAGCTCTTACGTCGATTAGCCAGTCGATAGATCTTGTGATTGCTCGCCACTGAACAGTACTTCTCGCAAGCCTCTTGATGAAAGAGATCGCCAAGGGTTTGGAGTGAGAGCTTCTCGCATGCCTCCTGATGAAAGAGATCGCCAAGGGTTTGGAATGAGAGCTTTTAGGGAGATGTTCCTGGCCTCCACTTTTATCCATTATCATCTTACATTGATGGGTGTCACAGTTAAAATAATTAATCCTCTGCTCATTACCTTTGTTATTAATCAGATCTATAGACTTGTAAATTTTATTGTATTGATGATATAAGCTAACGCTTTTATACCTCATCCTTTGGGCTAGAATACATAAATTTGATATATTGTACTCAGTTGTTATATTCCCATAGTCAGGATAGAAAACGATGTATTAATATAATGACACTTTATCTCTCATTTCTGGGATTATTAGAGGGACCTAATTCTATATAAATGTGGTGATTCATTCCGACCACCTGCACTGGAGATTTCTGGTAATGGTGGTGATGGAGGTGAAGGTAGTCCTACACAGAAGACCTAGGATACGTTAATTACCCTGCCCTGCATCATAAATGTCAGGAAGAGTGGAGGAGCTGAGAGAGTCCCACCATAAACCACACCCTACTCGTTAACAATACCCTCTTTCCTTCCTTTTTACCTCACGTACAGCGTTATCCAATCAGGTGATCAAGACCATCCCATAAAAGCTTTCTGACGTCCTCTAATAAAAGTAAGACCACGGCAGAGGAGATGGTATTTCAGAAAAATGGTATTAGGTGACACTGTAATCAGTAAATGTATAGGGTAAGGTGGTTGCGTCCTGGCTTATAATGAGAAAGGATGGTTAGTTAAGCGGAATCTGAGGGGAGATCTAATGCAGACAGATAAGAAAGTTGGCCACAGAAATAGATATGGTCCATATAATGTGCACTCTCATTGCCAATGATCCCATCATCTCCGTGTAAAGTGAGTGCTATTTGTAGGATCTCCTTGATATTGTATACCATTGATCATTTATAATGTGTTAATATATTTAGACCCTTATATTTAAGTACAGTCTTAGTGGTGTGGTTAGTCCCATAGTGTGTCCGTCCTACACTTGCAGACAATCTGGATGGATGCCAAGCACGCCTCCTACTATCAACACCACAGCCAACCGACTCCCTCCTCCTGGGCGTCAGGCAGTGCCTACAGATCAACATGCATTATCCCGACCCTCTAGGGATCACCTTCTCCCCTGCCTCCCTTGCCACATTAGCATCCGCTCCATCCCAAACCAATCCCTATCCCCCCAGAACACACACGTATCAATATATATACACACCCTTGTCAAGAATTCCTCCGCCATGCCCCTTAACAGCGGCAGGCCGGGGGCTTGGCCAGGAGTGTGCCCATAACCCCTCTAGGGCAGGCTCCTTGGTCTGCTACAATAATATACCCCCAGGAAGATGGGATGCCACATATCTCACTTGTTCTGTCAGAATGCTGGTGTTACAGATAATATGCTCTACCAGGAGTGAGTTTTGTTGATATAGATATCGATGTTCTCTATGACCTTAAATTGCTATCTAAATATCAATCTTTCACAACCCATCCTGGTCCCTTGACCTTCTCTAAATCTCAATTGTCCCTTATTCCCCTATCTTCACGATTCTTCTCTTCTCGTTCAATGGATACCTTGCATGTAGAGAAAGGGTCCACAACATCAGTTGTTCTGAATATGTTATGCATGTCAGTAATATTGATCTACACAAAAGTCCTATTTGCCCAGGGTGCATGTGTATTATCTAATCTACATGCTACGTTAAAGGATGGCATCAGCACCACAGGGGTTGCTGACAGTGTGATCACGGATTTAATGAACTTGATAAAATTTGCCTCCACGCCCACCCTGTGCATGATAAATCGTACCCAAGGCTATCCTTTCCCCCACCTCGCCCCTGTTAGAGATCAGCGACTGCCTTTCACACGCCGCCTGACAAATTAGAAGGATCCAAGAAAGTAAATACACTCGTCCGGCCACTAATTGTAGCCAGGCGAGGACCCGAAAACGAAGCTAATAACAGTGGATTTCAAACACTTGTTTGGGGCCAGAGCCTGACGCCTGTCGGCCCCGGAAGCCGTAGAAAGAAGCTTTCGATTAATTCGAGCAGCTCAGGAGCAGAGATGACTGGACCTTGTCTCCATACAGAGGGCGGCAGTAGGAGCTGCTCCTCAGTAAATATCAACTTGGCCTGAGCAGCTCTGGGCACCTCTGAGCTGGCCACTTGACCTATGCACAGCAACAAATCCGAGTCCTAAAGTGGCTAAATGTGAGCTTCTCACATCCAGGTGGTTGGTAGGACTGACTGCGTGGATATGTTGATTATCCACTCAGGCAAAGACAAAGAAATTAGCCGTTTCTAGCTACCCTTTCCAATTCTAGTAAACAATGATTTCATACATTCGTATTTTGGGATATTGACGTTCCACGGAGAAAAACTGCACGAACAATATTTATAAAAGGGCACTTTTTATACCTTCCATACAAGCAAGGGAATGCATGTGGATTATGTTATTTCTGAGGCGGACATGAATTTCTGACTTTAAGACACCGGACGTGAACTAGTATTTATCAAACCCAGTCCATAGAGCTGCACATATGGATATACAAAACCTTGTTGTAGTTTATCGATCCGACAGTAACTGCCTTACCCATGTTTTAGCCTCCTATCTGAGGGAAGGAGGATGTTCTTTTTTATCATTAGTGACTGTGCTTTTCTTTTATTAATGTATTATAACTCTGTTATTACTTGGCCACATGCCACCTGGGTGAACCAATTCCCCTCCACCTCTCATGTTTTATATGGCTTTGTCTTCTAGCCGACAGCATCCCTGCCCTTTTTCTCTCTTCCGAAATACAGTTGTTCTACCTCCCAAAGGGTACCACAGAAATAACACCTTATAGCTTTGTGGGCTCAGGCAATAAATTTCACGACTGAGCTCCTCTCTGGTATGGGATACTTGTACACTCGGTGAGCTCCTCGGAGCCACTCACATCAGGCAGGCAGGTAGGTAGGTAGAAGCCATACACCGGCAAGGACGGGCCTTAAATATTTGCTGTGTGTAATATTGGGGCTTGTCGGCAGAGGCCACAGAGGAGGTTGGTGAGCTGACAACTAAGTGCTCGGTGGGGGGTCTGAGTGCTGGCTGAGCAAGGACGAGCAGCTATAGAGGAGCTCCTTATCGGCCAGGGACATAGAGATATTCAGAAAATGACAACGCAAGATAACACTCCAAGTTCCTCCCGCCCCACAGGCGAGCTGTGGTGTTCTACTATATCGCTGAGGTGTTGGAGAGACCGACAAAGGTTGTCTTTACAAACAAGCCCTAGTCAGGGAAAATGATAAGCAACTCAGGGTGGTGCAATGGTGCAATTTCTCACAATATAAAGAGGCAATATGGTACTAGTTGCAGTACAGATGTATCTCTCAGCAAGGAATATCTTTTCATATCTCCCTGATACCAGCATGTCTATATCCCTATCTCTCTATTGTTTGATAGACAGGTATGCCTGTACTATATGAGAGAGATACGTCTACAAAACGCCGAGTATGAAACTCCGCGACCAGTAAACCAATAGTTTGTCAGGTACTTTAGCTATATATCACACCACTGACAGTGATGTACATGGACGATCTGTTATCTTGTCTGAGAGTGGTGTAAATGCACTATTACATAAGTGATGCAGGAGATTTAGCATTATCTACAGCCCCTCTTATCTTATCTGTCTCTACTGCTACTGTTTGTGCAGGCCCCGTGTTATTTGCCGCTATTCCTGTACCAGCAACTGTATAAGCATGCATAACCACTGACAAGTAGACTGACTGTTGTAAATGGAACCCAAACAAATGTTTAAAACAGGGACATATCAATGTAGTTTACAAAACGCCCCAGGCCTTCCCTATACTTAAGGCCGATGTGGATGTAGTGTAGAGGTTAAGGAAGCTTCCTCCTGGTGAAGACGTGTTTACACATGATAAACCCCTTCCTCCACTCTGCCTTGTCTGCCACTCCTGGGGCTCACTCTGGTGCCAGGGTGTGCCTGCTTAGGATAACCAATGCGCTGCTGTGAATCTGCCCAGCATAACCTTGTATCACTCAGGTGTAGAATTGTGAGTCTACTACATGCACACGCTTACTGTGCTCACCTTGAAGTATGACACTTTGCACATTGGGGATAGGGAACATCATAAGATAGAAAGGCCAACGGACTGGAAAAATGTTTCGCACATTAACAAATTGTAACAAGATAACTGCTATGATATTGCAATGTAATGTGCGATTATAAAAATGCCCCTATACAAGAATAACCTACTGATGAACTATATATTTTTACATTGAGGGGGTGCTAGGTATAGAGAGTAAAACTGAATTATGGACTGAAATACTTGGATTGTTTCCACTTACTAATACCAATTCATGTCGCTTGACTACTATATTCAACCCTATAAAATGTTAGGTAAATCAGTCTATATTCCAACTGGTAGGTACACAATAGCATGCCCACGTAGGGTACTTAAATATTATCCTTGCAGATAGTAGTGCATCCAGACGGCCCACTGCCTGCTGGACATCGTAAATGGAGGATAGTGCTAAGATAATGACCGTAATGAGTTGTTTATACGTTCCTAGCATTCCAGCCCATGAGCTGCCCCAGGGAGCATTCCCAGCTCCTACAACCCATCATCAGCATAATCACCAAGGTCACTGCTGGCACTTCCACCAATGGACGGCTTTTATACTCTTATGAGTGGTTAGTATGGCTGGCAAAGATTTTCAATTATTTTGGTACAATCGGCGGCTATAGAGAAGAGCAGTTCTTTAATTAGACCAGGTATATCCGATTTATAGGATGGAGTATTCGGGAACAACAGTCTGTTCTTTTTGTTCAGTTTTAGCATAATGTAGATACATTGATACTCATTATATTATGGCGGTGCTATGTAGCTGTCATTAAATATACACTGCTGCCAGTGTGCTGCAGAACGTCGCCAAACTGCAATATAAAATTCCTGCAGTAAAGCAAGTTGCTCAGTCGCTACTCAACTGTTAATGTCACTACCCATCGGCACCCAGAGCAGCATCTCAGTGATTCATGTCAGGTATGCCTAGAACATGACATGTGCAAAGGCAGACAAGAGCACGTCCCATGTGCAGTAGGTTCTGGATTTGGAACTTGATGAACCTGGTACGAGGAACTTGATGACTATGCCAAGAAGTTAATTTTTTTGTGAATCCATGATGTAGGCTGTGACCGTCAACGGGTCTACATCACGTGTGCCTGCTCTTCATTCTCTATTTCTGCCAATTACCACAATGTAATCAAAGCTAAATTAGTGGTTACTCAGAGAGGCAAATCTCCATAAACAGCATTCCCTTCCTCTCATAATATGCGTCTCTGACATAAAGGCATGCCTGGAGGTGTATTTGCTCAGGCCTTAAAGCAGAGAAGTAGATCAGAGGGCTGCATGCCGTGTATCCTTCCACCAAAAAGCCTAGCTGAATCTGTGTCCAAGGCGACTTGCCGTGATAAAGCGCCAGCTGCCTTTAATCACCCTTGTGAGCTACAATACCTAACACTTCTCTTGCAAAATGCGTTTTTGACAGATTCTGTAAACCCTTGAATCAAAAGGACATGTAAAATTGTTCTTAAGGGCATCCGTTTGCAGCTTAATTGAATGCTAAATGGATACTCGAAATTGCCTTAGATTTTAAGTAAGCAAGACTATTCTTTTTCATTGGGTGATTCGTGAGGGCGTGTAAAGGACAATCTAGAAATTTAAAACTTATTGAATAACATGATTCACTATTCCTTCTTTGACTTGAGGCTATCACTACTTGGATGGCTTCCTGTATTTTGCTATTTTGATACTGGTATTATATGTCACACCGTTTTAATTGAGTCTATAAATCGCATTCAAGTATGCAAGTTAAATGGCAAGTCCACTCTCAATTTCAAGAAGAGAGGAGCGAGCAGGCGTAAACCAGCGTCTAGATTTGAAAATGTTTACCTATAGGTAATGGGAGAGTGAGAGAATAGCTGAGAGGAATTACAGGAAACGTTACGTTCTATGTGGCAGTAGAAAATGAGGGTTAGGGTCACCGAGTCTGTCTTTATCACTTCCTGTTTGGGCCTGCAGTCAGGGAGGTTAGCAAATGCCGTTATAGGCGGCCAGGCATCTATTCCTAAATCGTCTTTGCGTGAGCCGTATCATAGGTCTGGATACGGCCAACACAGCAGTTCAATTACCACTGCTCTGTAATCTCGCCTATAAGGCAGGATAATGGCTTTGTAACACTACGGATCATTATAGCTGCAATGCCCGATCTTTGTTGTGCTAATGGGTTCATAATGACCCCAAGCTCAATACTTTGGGTCGAGGTGCACGCCTGGGAACCCAGCAAAGAGCCCTAACCACTCGGCCTCATGGAGAGACCACTTGTTACGGCCAAGTCACCATATCCAATAAGCCTCCAGCAACAGGGCAGCCAACAGAAGCAACCCTTTCAGCCAAGGGTGTACATTTAATGTGTGGTATGTACACCAACTTGTGAATGCACTTATTACAAACACAAGCAGCTCATGAGTTTGTATGATCATTATGCAATTTGTTCACATAGAATGTGTGTTCAAACGCATATTTCGACCTATCATGTGGCATAGTTCAAGCAAAGTTTGCATGTCATGTATACAGTCACTGGGCGCGACTCAGTTAAGGACTGAGTCGCTGAGACTGGTATACCTAAAACTTTCAGGTGCTCTAGAAACAGCAAGTTTCTAAGAATAACATTTGACAGAAATAAATCCCCAACAATCAGCTCATGGTATTGACAACAGTACCACCTTAGTTTTGCTGTCTGTGAGTGGGAAGAGCGTCTTTTGTTGGAAACTTTGAGATCGCACCCTTTTCCAAGATTTGGCACATGCCGTGTGGGTTGCAACGGGCGGCTATCAGCAGGTGCATTTTCTGCCAGACAGGAAGTCAATCTCCACTCTCCAAGCAGATTCTCATGAATAGCATTATTTCATGAATAACACCTCTGTTGTGAGACCTGAAACCACATCCAACATGGCCGACCGTGGCAGCTAAACTTGATATTACGGCTAACAGTTTTGCGAGAACCAAATAATCTGGGCCCCTGTATTAAAGGTTTCTCATAAAATGGCAACCAACACGTCTTAGGAAGCCATCTTTAAGAGGAAATCGACATAAAAAATTTATGTCCTACGATTCCAGCCACCTGACAAATGAGCCCTATGCAGGAAGCCTGACTCTCCCGTCAGGTAAGAGTCAGCGCCCGCCGGACAATGTATACGGGAATAGCATGACAACTGCGCTGTAGAAAGGGGCTTACCACTGAAGGGTAAAAAGCTGAGATGTGCACCAATTGGACAAAAAAGGTGTTTGAAAAAAAGTCCAAAATATCTTTTATCATGGAAAACATTTATCTATACTATGAACTATTCTATTCCAAAGGGGGACATTGTTTATCTAATGATTATCTTAGAAGTGACAAAAGGACAAAAAAATAACCCCTATGCTGAGAGATAAGAGGGCATTACGTCCTTAACCACTATTTTGAACATGCCTGAGTGACCCTAGTTAGGTACATATTACATAACACCTACTAAACATACCAGAACAATATTAACAGGTAAATCAGAGGTATAATATAGGTACATTATGGCATAAAGATTATAATATTTAGATAGTATTTTACCCTTCAACCAAAGCATTACATTCATGGTAACAGACGTATCTTAAAATAGATACCGGGTATAAAATATCCTATTTTTTCCTATCATATAATGTGCACCAAGTTGTCGTTAACTTGCTTTCATAATATTTCCTAACCTGATGTCTCAGAGGAAAACGGTAGTACCAGTGTTTCAAGCTATTTTTCATCTTTTATCAAACATTTACTTTTATTTTCTATTATTCACCAATATTCTTTAAATGTCAATAAATATGCCTAAAAGCACATCTGCGGTTAGGTATTGATGTCTACAACAACCCATACTAGGTTTCGTTATATTCAATACAGTGTGGTTCATATGGTTATTGATGCAAGACATTAATTGAATTATTTTGCATTTGGTGCACATCTCAGATTTTCAACCTGAATCCCCGGCCTGAATCCCATCTCTGTTGTACAGAACCTAGATCTTACATGTCATTATATAACCCGAGTGTGTTGTCCATGAATGCAGGCTAGTAACTAGGTATGCATACAAATCATGCAGCATTCTATCCAGAGTTGTGTCATTTGAGTGCCTTCTTATTTTGCGGCACCACCACCATTGCCTGTGTGGGCATAAATGCGTTATTGCCAGAATAGCGAAAGGTATACATGGAGCGATAATGCCGCTAGCCACTATTTACCCGTCCGCTCGCCATTCGATAGTCCTATTATCTGTAGAACAATGGAACTGGAAGAGAGTGGTGCGCCTGTATATGTGTGGGAGTCGGGCAGGGGAGGGCGGCACAGAATTATGGTGAAAGGTGGATTGGTGCAGGTCTATTCAAGGAGAGCTACTCCCAGTGCCTATAGATTGAAGCTCATGATGACTCATTTCCATGTACATTTGTGTATACCATAAAAGATTATGAAAGAGAATACAACTGATACAACGGAAACAGGGAAAATAGATGTAGCTTTTCGGCGGCCTGTATAGTATGGCAAAGACGATCACATACTGTCTCTGGTGGTCCCATATTTCCTTGCCGACCCTGTATTGTGCACGGTTAGACTAACATAATGCTGCTAGAAATGAGGCAAGTCTTGTGTATACAGCGTGGGAAACCCAAAACTCAGCTCGATAACAGACTCCTTGCCATATTACATAGACCTATATCAGTATGTTAGGCACATGATGCCCTGTCAATGCATCACTCATTACTGAAGACACTTGCAAATCAGCTCTTCAGTCTATACCCCAGAACCCAGGGTCAACGTCCGGAGCAGGATGTGGTATGGAAGGTGGGAGCAATCTATTTGAGACAGATATACAGATAATCTATTGGTAGTCTCAAGGGGTGACAGGGACATAGGAAAGGGGGGGGGGCAATAATGGGAAGGTCCCTTATATAAGCATGTAGAAAGTATAACACTCTCCAACCGAGACCCCTGCCCCCCTAGATATTTGTTTCCTGACATCGATAGTCCACTAGGCCTCTGTCGCAGAAATTTATATAGGAAATGTATGGCTCTATATATCACGCGACAGAGGCCAAGTGGACTATGGACTTTACATCAATAGTCCACTTGGCCTCTGTCGCACAATTGAGCCATACATTTCCTATATCAATTCCTGCAATAGAGGCCTTAGTAGACTATCGATGTTAGCCTATGGAAAATATTCGTTTCAGTGCTTGGGGAATGTGGATGGCTATATTGGAACATCCTTCTTGTTCTCTCTCCAGTGTGATGGAGTGCTATTAACATTGCATTTCTAATGAACCTTGCCAAGGGCATTTTTCCCCTTCTATCAAAGTTCTACTAGTTGATAGATACCTGTTCATGCCATTATCCAAGCCACTAAAACAGCAGACAACAATTCAGCATGACAACACAGGTGCGCTGGTCCCTCAGGGCGCCGAGCTGAAACCACAGTGGAACCAGTGGACTATTAATAAAGGTGAGGACGAGTTGAGACACCAGGTGTGTGCACCAAATAAACCCCAGCAGCAAAAACACCCGGTGCCCCATTGATTTCCAAGAGTGGCACTGTTGAACTATGCCAATGCCTTGTGGTATGGTGTACGCCTCTCCCGGCTGATCCTTAGCTGAACGAAGCTGCAGCCGAGGGGGTGGTAGAGGGTGAAGGAGGTGGGAGGAAACTGGTGACAGGTGCAAGGCTTTGTCAAGGTTGTGCCCACAATATGTATACCTAGAGGGGGTTGTAACATCGGGTAACTCTTTATATAAAGGACACCCATACCTCTCCCCTTGGATGCCTCATAGGACATAGTCTCATATCAAAGCCCATCTCCTGCCACCCACATATACTCACATACCTACCCTCTTGTCACTCTGTGCATGCACACAAAAAAAGCGCTTTGAAATACTACATCAATACAAGATGCGTGCATAATTTGAGATCCCTAAATTGTCATTTTTTTCTACTATAAGCCCTGCTGATTCAATCTATTGTGCATCCCATTGTTACATACACATTGAATGGAATTATTCCTACAGATGTTTCAACTTTGAGATGCAGTAAGCCGTTGTTGACACAATCATTTATCTTTGTCATGTTTTTGTCATGTTTTTTTGTCATGTGTTATTGATCCTATCACTATATACATACCTGTGTCGCCACTGGAAGTAATAGATAAAGGTGTGTACAAGGTGCTAATATAGCACACCACAATGTAAAGGTAGGCAGACAGGTAAGCTGTCACACCTGAGGGTCACCTACAAACTGTTGTCCTATCATTATGCTGGCCCCTGCTCTGCATATCTCATAGAAAGAAGCTATTTGGAGAATGCTTCTTCAGGCAAGACACCTCCAGGGTCCTGGTTATTTCTACTATATGCACACCTACACGTCTCATTAAGTGCACGATGTGTCACTAACAGTCACAAATCACCAGGTAATAAGAATGTGACAATGGGATAACTTAATCAAATACATTACTCAAAACACCGTCTGTACAGAAGACAGTATGTAGTATATTTTGAAATTAATGTGAAGGTACCTATGAGAGTAATAACAAGAGAGCATTTATTTTAATACAGTTGAGTCGAGAGTATGTCTTGGAGAGACAGAAATGAAATGAGGCAAGGGTACAGAGCCCAGGCTAGATGACTTGCCCATGACTTTCCCACTATGTCATTAAGGACACATTTAGCTGCTTGATTGTCTTCCTCCCCCTCCCAACATAACTACCAGCACAGTCCCGACCATAGTCCCATCCATCCATCTATCCATCCATCCATCCATCCATCCATCGTCATTGTTGATCCTACAATTAACATCACAGACAGTGTAGCCAAGGTGATGTGACCTTGTTACAATTACTTGTTACATTTCCTTCCTTTCCCATGGGAAATAATTGGAAGCCAATTCTCTTAAAGGGCCCAGCTATCTCACTACTGATACTTACCACAGAGAAGCCTACTAGGCTCCTCTATGTACTCACCTAGATTCACCTCCAATGCAAGACTAATGTTTTGTCTATGAGAGAATCTTGGAATTAAACCTATCAATAAACCAAATTGGAAGGCCTTCAAAATCAACTATATCAAAAGATATTTGCCCAGATAACCATGGCACGCACTGCCCCCATACCTACTCTATGCACTCCTCTTCTAAAAAATCTGAAATCTGTCTATAAGTGGGGTTAAAGACAGTTTGATTACCCTTTTATTTAGGGTAAAAATGGATAGCTTTGTCTTGCTTTTTTCTCACTATATGACTAATTTTTGGGGGTTCAGTTGTAACAGAAATAGGGCTAAATGACAGGTTTTGATGGTCTATGCAAATTCTTGGAATCTAAATATAAGGAAAGCATACCCCATGAAATGTTTTTTTCATCATTTATCAAAAGATTTTCATGTAAATAGAAATATGACTCATGGGGTCTTTGAAGGGTGTGATAGGGCATATGCTGTGTAATGGTAAGTCTTTTGGCGGTGCATGTAATCTGCTAGAGGCCAAAATAGCAATTGAAACTTGGTAATCATAAGAAACTCGGCTAAGGGCTAGTAGACAAGAGGTCAGAAAGGTGGTGTCAAAAGCCCTTGCCTCGTTTAATTATGATGTGTACCCTTTGATTGAAAAATTTGGACTTATAAGAATTACGGACAAGTGTCTGTTTAATTGTACACTGCAAGCGTCTGTGCCTCAAGATAACCGGCAGCTCTCCCACCGAGTCTCTCCATGGTCTCAGCATGGGAATTGTTAATGAGCAATTCCTTCCGGTCGTTGTCCCTGCGTTTTTCATTTAGCCACAAAGTAGGAGATTTCTGTCTACTTAACCTAAGTGCTATGAGTGGCATTTCATAAGACATCGATGTTTCCTGAAGAAATAGGCGCAACTATACTGCAAAATCAGGAAATGTATTCGCCTACTGATTTAGTAAAATTTTGAATTTGTTTTGATATAGAAGTCGCTGTGGGTACAATCGCACTACAGTGTGATGTTTTTCAACCGAACAGGGGATGGGCTCGTTTCAGAACTATACATTTGGACCAAGTTCTGGGAAATGTCAGTTATTCCAATACTGTAACAGAACATTGCCATTGCCAGTCGGCAGAACCTGGTTAGTTGGTATCTGAGCGTTTATCAGCGCACCTCTTATGAATTGCGTTTACCCGTCCTATCTTCCTATGAACGACACTCACTCTCATTTCTCCACCATGCGTGAAATTACCATCAGTTTTACTTGCTCCAAGAACGAGGTGAATTTAATGACATGAGGCGGGGGGGGCGTATTCTGCTGCGGCAAATCGACGTGTTCCGCTCAATATGTAGACGGCTACCGTTAATGTGGTGTCGGTGGGCCGAGATAGGGGCGAGTCTGAGCAGCTCGTAGAGCAGCTCACAGCCCAGGGGGGGGGGGGTGAAGTGTCCACTCTGTGAGCAGATGTGAGCAGCTGGTCTCTACGCCCAGGTGGCCACGGTTACCGCAAGTTACTCCTGATCAATAGCAGTGTCAAATCGGCCGAGCTGCTCATCTGTCACCGCCGTGTGGTCAGCAGCTCGCTGCCAGTAAGCATTTATCACCCCTACTTACTACTCGACATACTATCTACCTACCCCTGTTTACTTTGTGACATACACCGACCAGTTGTCTACCATTCCACCTCTAATATGCTGGTCCTATTACCTATAAACCCTGCACAATGTGATATAATTATATGCTTATCATGTCTCAACCTTTCTATCCCCCACTGCCGGAGCTATTTCCTATGAGCCCTACACACTGTGATATGACAACTATGTCTCTTCCACTGCACGCATCAGTGTAGAACCTATCACCAACAACTCCTGCACAGTGTGATGTACACATACGCACAAGTTCTATTCCATTACAGCCTGTCCCACGCCCGCTAGACCCATGGGTATTACTTTCGAACCCCGCTATAGTAGTCAACCATTATAAAAACATTCTACACGACAATACTCCTTGGAGGGCATTCTAGAATGGTAGCAATTCCGACCTAGCGGGATACATTATTGACCAATGAGAATATTCCTTTCATTCAGTGCTGATTTTTCAGGGTGCATTACATAACACCTGGTACCCAACATGCTGGCTGTTATCAGTCCTTATCTCGCAAGGTCCCAGCTCAAGCAGGGGTCAACCCACTAAGGAATCCGCTAACCGCGAAGTGATTCCTGTGCGATCTGCTAACGTATCTAAATCCTGCGTCATTCTATACGATCTCATAATTATCCTGCCCTTTCCGCTGCTTTAGAATTTACTGCCTTATCCACCAAAACCTACCCCATCACAGCGCAAACGCTGATCTGTAAGGTATGAGTGTGTTAAAGGTTGTAAAAAAGACTGACAATGAATGTACCCGAAGAGTTATCATGGGAGTCATACACAACGACCTTACCATAGTCCTTCCTCACTACAACCCTGTGCCTCTAACATACCGGCTGCCTCCCAAGGCCATGGTAAATTCCTCCCCTATCGCCCCCTCGTGCAGGGCAATTTTTCACCAGGCTAACAGGAAGGGGGGTCGGAGGAAACCACTGTACATACCTGATATGATGACCTTATCCTCCCCTGGTATGAGAAGTAAACCTACCAAGCACACACAAGATGTGTATTTTCTTCTTTCCCCACCCACTACCACTACGTGGGCCCCACTACTTCCTCGTCCGTGGCCATTGGACGGATATGCTATCGGGGCAGTAGGGCCATGCGTGCCGTCCATTGGATTCTGGTGTAAGTAGTACAAACAACTGGTGCTTATCGTCAGGCCACCCCTCCTACTTCTCCACCAGCCGCCAGTCCAACACGGAAGGGGCAGGCACAGCAGGAACACGAGGACTTTCAGTCAGTAAGGGGTCAGCATCTCTGGGACCTGGCTAGTCACGCTGGTATCCAAGAGAAACAGTCGTGGCCGCAGGCACTAGCGCCGTTGCCATAGTGACCAAATAACAGGGAGGGTCATGTGCTGTAGGGAGTAGCCACCACTCCACTTCCTGTTCCACCCAGGGGTCAAGTGAACACCAAGGGTGCTTGAGTAAGGCCCCTGGTGGAGTCTAGGGTAGGTGGAACTCCACAAGGGATGACAGTGGTGGGTGGGTTAGTCTCCCTCTCTAGGGAGCTCCCAAATGTCATTTGCCGCAACACCTTGAAAATGTCAGTAGGGCCCTGGGGCCCACTGCCACTTGTGGATGTATGGCATGAGTAAGGGGTCGCAAAGGACGTGTCTATCACAAGCACATCGTTAATGTATACTAACACATCTTCTATCCAGCAGCAACCATGATGAAAATATAGAGATATAGCCTATAATAGAATGCGAAAGGATAACTAGATTGGGGAGGGGGTGAAAGGCCCTCCCTGTGGCAACTCGGCACTCATGCTTGAGTCCTTTTTCAAGCCCCACAAAGCTACAATTACACAGCTGAGGCACGCAGCAGCATGACAGCATCAGTCCCTTGCAACCTTATACAAATCCACAACCCGATCGTTAATAGTGGATGAATCACGCACTGATCTATCCATTCCTGTGCTGCTGTGACATGAGGATCTGTTCAGTAGAAAGATGGGTGATATGGAGGGGTACACTATGGCGGTAGGGAAAGGGGAAGAACTGCCTATGCAGAGAGGGCAAGGTTGATATACTAACCGGTTGTTCTAGAAGACAGAAGAAGCTAGAGGGGGTTAGTGTGATATTATGGAGGCTCGGAGAGTTGCTAGGAGCGTTTAGAGAGGTCGTTTGAAGGCAGTAGGTATTCTGGACTGACTATCCCGGTGTTGGTGTATGCGGCTGGCGGTCAGAGGAAATTGGCACAACTAGTGACTGAGAGCGACCTTCCTCGTGCTCCCACAAACATGAAGAAGGGCAAGGTGAGGAGGCCCCCAGCTATGGTGGCCGATATTCAAGGTGGGCCCCACACGTGGCTGATTGGGACTGTCCCCACTTAGCGGCCCAGCATACAAATAACGTCCTCGGACAGGACCAAGAAGCTTAGGTCTTGGGTCTGGTGACACAAGCCTACGTGCTGGATCTGGATTTGTAGGGTCGATACAGCCGCCATGGCAGGGGGCAGGGAGGTAGAGAATGGAGGAGTGGTATAATACATTGTCTACACCCAGCTCAGCTGGTCCCAGACAATGTGTATTGGTTATACAGTATGTACAGCCCAATGCCAGGGCTTTGTGGGTTATCAGCAGGCCCAGACGTACTACCAGACAAGGAAGATAAATATGAGCTAGGACATAGGGAATGGAGATAGGCAAAGGCAAAAAAAGGGGGAAAATGAAGGTTAGAATAATAAAACAAAATGACTGCAACTCCACGGGTCATATCCACACCTATCTCAAATAGCCCCTGGGCTGTGTCACCAAATGTGGTCAGGCAGACCAGTAATTTATCAGTCCAGGGAAGGTTCTCCTCCGGCAGCTTACTTCTGGGGCCGCTGGGAGTTGGATGAAAGGCTGCTTGTGATGTTGTTAAGGTCAGTAAAAGGGAAGGATGTGATAGCTTCTGGTGGGCAATGGTTAAGGATGGTGGCCTGAGCTCTGGAAATGAGGTGTATACATGCGCTCTGATATGAATAGCAGTGCGCCTGTGTGGGACGTGGGAGGGAGTGGGTGGATGAATTATTGGGAATATCGATGTTAAGATGAAAGAAAAAAAATGGTGCCACTCCCTGCACAACATTATCAATATTCTTTGGTGAATCACTTTATATTCAAGCAACAAAAAACTTCAGGAGAGAATAGGAAAGTATCATAGAAATAGAGAGACAGAGGGAGAGAGAGAGACTTTAAGAGAGAGGGAGAGCCAAAGAGACAGACATACACAGAGAGAGAGAGAGAGAGAGAGAGAGAGAGAGAGAGAGAGAGAGAGAGAGAGAGACTGTGGCGAGTACTACCGGTAGTCAGCCCTGGAGACACTGTTGGTCTCTGGGGTTGAATCAGCCATCAGGGTTAAAGGGGCCATTTAAGGACAGTCTAAAGTAGGAAGAGAGGGGTATTGGGAGACGGAGATCATGGGTGACTATAGAACCCGAAGGCCAATGGCCATCCTGAGAACGATCACCAACACGGGTCCCTCAGGATCCCGATAAGGTTGACCAGGCCCCTTACTGGTGCCGACATCAAAAGGCCTGGTCGCACAGCCACATGGTCAGAAGCCTGACATGCTTTACCGGCCTGGGGGTCAACCCAGGGGACAGCAGTCCATCATTCTACATTTAACGGTCCTTGTGGACACATGGACTATATGGAACCTGGATGGTCCTTTAATAAATTGTGTCCAGTATATATGAGAGCACCTCATCATTTGGTCCAAGAGCCATCTGTTTTCATTGCATGTGGATATGTGCCCTTACACTAAATGTATTTAACCTGTGAGGAGCCTGGTGACCTCTAGAATCAAATACATCACCCACCATATCAAGGGATTACAGGGACTGAATGAACTGGATCATCAAAAGAAATCGTGCTTCTTCTGCGAGATGGAACTGGTCCTGCTATACAAATACTATAATATCGGCTAAAACCAGGACGGATAAACAGGTTTTCTGGCATATTTGCTCGGTGAATGATAACCAAATAACATTAGTCATTTATCTTGAATGAGAGTATACGTCATAATTCGAAGCACGATTTATGCCATTGGTGCGTAAAGGGTAGGGGTTGATGGGGAATATGTTCTTGTCTTCTGTCCCAGTGTACATAAATCTTTCTTCTTTCTTGCACATCTAATCCTGGTGGGATTGGCAATACTTAGTAAGACTGAGTAGCGGCAGTGTCCTATGCATACCAAGAGGATGTCTGGCTGATAGATTAATGGCCTTGCCACATGGAGTGGAATACTAGATGTTCAGAAGGGAGATGTCAGAAGTCGTAGTGCCTACATGGGTAGTAGGAGCAGCTCAGAGCAGGTCATGCTGTCAGTGGTCGGTGTTAGGCTGACGGACGGCAAAGTGCTGGTGATGGCTGTGGGTATGGGGGTACTGACAGGCCAGCCCTTTTTTGCCGTACTAGTGTATGGCGTGAGCCTTGCCCGACCTGTTAGTGGCCGGACGTAGGGCTGTCAAGGACCATGCTGTTCCCCAGGTCTACAACATGCACACGATGGGTGAGGTGGGTGGGGTACCAGGTGGTGGTTTCAAGGGATGTTGGGGTTTTGGATAGGATAGGTCTCATTTTATACTCACGAGTCATTAAATGTAGCTTTAATGAGGTGGGTTTAACTGATTGCTTTGATTGAGTTAAAGTGGGCATGTCTGCTATCACAGTATGAAATCTGGGATTTCTCATCAAACACCATCTAGACAACATTCTAAACCATGTGTTAAAATATTTAGTGATTATATGAAATATTTCTGCTCCAAAGCAAACAAAATTTATGCCCTGTATTTATTCCTATCCTAGTTTTAAATCAGGTGTGTCTGATTGCATATAGAGGGAGCCTGTGTGCTGTGAATGATTATTTAGCCCTAATTCTCAAGGTGTACTGAACACTACATAAAAAAGCCTGTCAGAGTAGACAAAAGGTGGTGCTGTGGTGAGCAGAAATGTCAAGGGCCATCCAGTGAAGTGTATTGTGTTGTGATTAGACACTTCACTTTGATGCACTAGGGGCCAGTAGTGATTGGAACAATATATGCACAGCAAAATATTTAGATGTGTTTCCACTCATTTTCAAATCTGTCTTTTAGCAGATATACCAACTTTAATTAGCTAGCAGCCATTTTGGCGGAATTATTGATGATGGTGTTGTAGGATAGAGTCATGGGGTCATGGTGGTGTGATTTTCCACCACTTCCATTGTCAACCGTTTGGCCGTGCTTTGATACAACTCACTGCTATTAAATTATCCAATCTTAAGCGCCTATAACCCGTGATCAAAGGACAAGGCATTTGGCAGAAGCTGGTGTGCACTGTTCAGTACAACAGGCACTGTGGCCACTCTATAAACACCTCCTGTTTCACATTCCCTTTTTACTGATACTCATGGAAATGGTCGAGTTAGGGTGCGTGCCAACCCCTATAAGCACCCCACCCACATCCTTATCCCTCCCACCACACCCCCACAGTGGATCCACTGCCGACCTTAATGTTCCTGGATCAACACACTGCCCATATATATAGGCCTGCCCAATGGGGTCATGCCTGGCCGTATTAGTGGCAACAGATCAGTGGATAACAGTAGGCCTCTAGCGCTGGTGCCCACCGGCCTTTAATGCTTACATTTGTATGCAGCATTGCAGAGGTCGATACCCGGGCGATATTTGGTGCTGATGTCGCTGATGTCGCTGGCTTCGCCCCAACTCTACATCAGGCCAACTATCTGGCTGCTACTAGGCTTAGATCCTGTATTATTTTACCCAAAGTGTCTCCCCTATAGCCTTGGTCTTTGCATAAAGCAATCATAAATTCCCTTGTATTGCTAATGATAATTATGTAATATAACCAATATAACCAACTAAATGAGGAATACCAGCAAGACCACCACACTTTAATAGACCTTGCCACTAGGCTTACTTTACTCGAGAAACACAACAACGGTGTGTTTATATTGCCCTCGACAAAGTGACATATATATAAATTATATACAAATGAAATTCCAGATCGATTCCCCTTTATAATTACGGTACACCAACTGACTATAAGCTCGGCCAGAAGCAAAAGGTCTATGGAACAATTCAATTTCCTCGTCCTATATTACAATTTGCGCCTAGCCAATACCTATATATAATCTACTCTTCCATTCTCCATCTACCATTTATAGAATAGATTGCGGGATTCTATTATCACTCGCAATAGCTCATTTTGTTGATTTATCACTGGATGTATGCAAAATGGCCACCTGATGGCTATAGTTAACAACAGGTTTATTGATATTCTAATATTCATGAAGGTCATGAACTGCAATACCACAATTGTTATAGCAAACAGTATTGACTATCAGTATCCATCTGTGTCAGAGGGCCACCGTTCATTGCAGCTCTGAGGGTGATATGCAGGGGTAAAGGCGTCAGACATAATTTGTTTCCAGTATGTGGCAAGTATATATCAGGAGGCAGGGATGTGGTATATGTTAACCTGTGATGTGGAGGCCACTGTGATTGGAAAATAGACTACATAAGCTACCCTTCAGCTTGCATACACCTTGGAGGTCTACAGATGCCGCACTGACTACATACACCCACCATCTCTCCATCCTATTTCTTTATGTGTTTGACTCAATGCTTTACATTCCCACATCATAAAAAAAGCATCCCCACCTCCTCTTCCCCGCACCTATGAGGTATCAAACATACGAAAAATTGATTTCTGATTACCAGTTAGCGCCGCGCAAATGAACTCATTACGACGTGAAATAGGGCTTCAAACTTGTCCCTTTTTTCCCAAACGCCAATTACAACGGTTGGAAACCCGGCTTCTTTTGTTTTACTCCAACCAATCTCTCATGGCGGGATTTCCTCCTTCCGCCGGGGAAGATTGAATTTCTAGGCCTGGTTGATGGATTTCTTAGACTGCATTCATCCCCACTTCGGGGACGTACGCGTATCACAAAAATGAATTAGCAGTTATTCCTTAGTCGCGTTCTCTCCTAACTCTTGACGGCGTCATAACATGTGCGGCTGGATTGCGTTAAAGGTGCCAAGATTGCGTCGCATGTTAAATACGCTCTCGGAAGAAGAGTTCGAGGGGCATCCGAGGGCGAGTTGTTAACACTGACGGGGCCAATTCTGGGTGCTGAGCGCGACAGATATTGTTGTCTGACAGTGGCAGCTGTCATCGCCTGTGTGACGGATAGCCTGGGCGGTGACGCCAAGTGACGCGCTCCCATCTCCTCAACACCAAGCACAAATCAACTCCTACCCAACCCCAGACGTGGGACGTAAGGCCCACTCGCTCTTCTTTCTTCTCTCCTTTGTGTCGTGCACTGACTGAGTTAATGACGTCTGAAAGATAGCATCCTCTTAAACATGAACATAGTCCTGCCTAGATTTATCTTTTGGGAATCAAGGTGAGTATATGTTTGAGATCCTTAACTGATATTACCAAGTAAAGGATTTAACTGAAGGTAACCTACCCTGCAAAATGTAGACATGCCACCTTTCTAACCCATTTATCGCCCACTCCAGACTTATTTTGTCTGATCCTTAGCAGTTACTAGTTACACCGCATGGAAAACTCATAAATGTTGTAATCACTACCATGCTATACTTAGCTTGGTTCTACCTCCTATATATATATTATTCAGACACTGCAATTCAGTCAGGTGGCCAGCTGTGGTGTCAACCTTTATCCATGTTCACAGGAAGACAACATTATGTTGATGTGCTTGGTCAAAGTACCTACTTTAGACGTTAACACCATTTCCATCAAGTCCTACCGGCAAGCTCTGCCTTTTTATACTTGCTATTTTGCCTCCTTAAGCCATGCTACCCTGTGCAGATACATCAATCACAAGGCCTGTAATGAGCCCGGCATAGTGGTGTTAATAAAGGTCACCACTAACAGGATAGAGGTCGCACGTCTGGTGATAGCAATATCATCAGCCCTCTGATGATTATACCTTAGTACCTTGCTTTATATAGTAGGTAGTGCTAGGATACTGGTATCTAGGCATATACCGTAACTAAGTACTATCTAAGTAGTATAGGAAAGTGATATTTTTGGAAGGCATAGCATAGCTTTTACGTGAAGTGAAACATTTAAGAAGCATAAGAAAATGACATTCACCGGATAGATTCACAGCGTTCACATGCACATTCATCCCTGCTGTACACTGATTACTCTGTTCTTTGACTTCTATAGTATTAGCGTTATCCCAGTGAGCACAAGTAGTCGGTAATATACAAAAACAGGGGACGCAGGTACCATTAGTGCATGACCCAATTCACCAGCGAATTCCCACGCACCAGTCGTAAGTAGTATAATGGAAAAGTCATTCTGTACCAGGCACTCCAATTAGTATATATAACCAGAAAAGCACCACGTGAATAAGTTTCAATACAATCACAATACCTTAATTCATATAACCTAGTCCCATTCTGAGGAAAAGGCAGGGCTATAGGTTTATTTAAGTTGGTACGTTTGCATTGTACCACAAAAAAAACGGTAGAAAGTTTGAGCAATCAGGATATTATATATATCCAGGCCCAATGTGTACACTACTTTCTTGCGTAGGTTGAGGCGAAAACACTTGTTTGCTATTTGTATAATTTTCAATAATTTACGCTGATTTAAATTACACTCAACATATCTTAAAGCGATTCAATGCAGTTCTATGCCAGCCACATTTGGGGCAAAAACTAACACTCAACATCCCGAGATCTACCCCCACCACACATCCACTCACATTCTCCTTGTGAACGTAACACAAGTGCAGGTGACATGCCAAAATACATCCGTTTCCATGGTGATTGCGCCATCTAACAAGATTTTCAACAAGATTTTTCGCATAAAGCATGCTTTGAGGGAACTGCGAGCAGTTTTTCCTGTGGGAATAATAATGTCATAACCTCGGCACAGTTGGTACCGTTTTCTTTATGTTCTATATTCAACCTCCCCTCCTCATGCAAAATGCCGCTTTGTGTCTGTGATCCACAGCACGCGCAGCCGCACTGGGGCCGTCACCTAGGTATCGATCTTGAGAGATCACAGACTTGAACGGGAGAAAGTTTGTTAGGACAGCCTCTAACACTGGGCCCTGTGGCCTTGGCGACTGGCCTTGTTTGTATCCAAAGGCCATGTGGGTTTGCACAAAAGCACATCCAGTCCCTTTTATTATGCAGCTGTGTAGGATGCAAGGGATTTTGTGAAAGGATGCATGGAAAACTGCCATTTTGTATCTAATTTCCTATCATATAATATAAATCTTGCGTTGAACGTGTCTGTTTTGATATAGCATGGCTACAAACCATGCTAGCTACCCAAAGCCTGGTTCTAACCTAGGATCAAGATTTATTCACTGGGGTTCGCCAGCATAGTGAACCTGTGACCTATAGATTTCCATTTCTTCCAGATAGTGGTTGAGATACAGTTGGCAGTATTTGAGAGGACATTCTGCCGACAGCAGACTGACATCGATCCGCAGTCGGCATGTATATGTGGAGGGTGGACCGCCTATGTAGGCACCCCTGCACTGCTGGAGTCCCCTACCACCAGACGTGAGGACGGCAAAGTAGTATTGAGGGGATCACTTCCCGATATCGACCTAGGGTGGCAGATGGGAGCTTACCGGGCGAAACGCGGGGCTTATCAGGCGGCCATCAGCCGGCGCTCATTCCCATTGCCTCGCGGCACAATCACATCAGGTCCGCGTTTCCTCGGCCCACAATTGGCATCTGGCACACGAGGCAATTCGATTTGCACCTTGTCCCATCATGGGCGCCAGGCCACCGTTCCGGCAACTACCTGCCAGAGGTGGTGGACCGGAGCTAGGGTGGGCCCCGTTGCGTTGCCTGCGGGTCCCCTTGGTGGTAGCGAGGTGCTCCCCTGGTGGTGAGCTGCTCATCCATATGGCCCTGCCTGGTATTAGCGGCACCGTCCACCAACCTGGGGTAAGTAGGGGTGCATGGCAGGCTGGTAGTGACCACCCTACACCCTTTTAAGTCTAGAATAGACTCTGCCTTGTTGAAATGTCTTCTTAGCAGCAGGACACCCCCCGCATCTTACCAGGAGCTGAAGGAAGCCGTGGCTATACTAAGATCATCGAGAATAAAAATTATCAAGTTCTATTCAGCAATAAACCCAAATGACTGAGAAATAGAGCGAATGTTTTGCTAGTGATAACCATCAGTGCAAAGGGACCAGGCAGGGGACAGACATTTTTAGTACACATACATAATATAGTTGTACAATATGGTACATATGAGGAAAGGAACTAATGAGATCCTTTAGTGTATGTAACTTGTAAGTTGCGGCAAGGAACAGTCGGTGCCGCATGCCCGTCCCTATAATGGACTAATTAGGCATTGCCTTTGACAAGGAGATGGGGGTGTGCAGAAATAGTATCCTTGTTAGAGGTGGCTTCACACAGATGCACCCATTCAGTCCCTTCTCAAAAGCTATTCTGGACTGCTCATGTGGCCATGATGTGATTGTTCCCTGACGGTTGTGGAGATGTGGCAGTGATGGATGGCTAGTATAGAGGAAGAGGCAGGAACGACACTGAATACAAGAAAACAGTGAACAACAAACCCGGGAAATTGCGTCGGGGTTAATTCTGGTGGGTAGTAGATGCCATTTTGGGGAGGAGCTGCAATTATCTGTGCCTGGCTTCGGGCGTAGGCAGCAAACTAGTTGGTGGTGGTGGAGGTGGTGGTAAAGGGAGAGAAAGAAAAAGAGAAATAAAGAAAGAGGTGACCTGGCCGCTGGTGTTTGTGTTCTTATCGACAAGCGTGTCGACAGCCATTGTTTGTCGGCGCTGGGTTTTTTTTGCTCGGCTATAGAGCAGCTCTTTGGAGTTAGTGGGGTGGGAGTCACTGACCCTGGAGCAGCTCCCAGTTACAGCACTGCCCATGTCATGCTGGCCTTTAAGGACATGTTATGTTTTTATTGTACTTATGACAGTCTCCATGCCATGTTGAGATTCACGGGGCATACATGATATTCAATAGTGAAATCTTTCATCACGCCCAGCCCCGAAGTACAACACTGTATTTGTAGCCCGAGGGAGGAAGCCAGTCTGAAAAAGTTAACATTTGTAATGCCGCCACCAAAATGGCTTCCAGCAAGTGCAAGGCCACGCCTGCTAATGGCAGTCAATACGCCAGAGTCGACAGTTCTGAAAATAAACACAGGCATTGACATTACATTTGTCGTTTGATCTCGCATTGTCGATTGCGTTTCATGCTGATGTCAGTGGAAATGCCAAATACCTCGGGCGGGCTTTCAATTACCTCTGCACGCTCGTCAAAAGCAACTGATGATGCTAATCAGTCTCCGCGAACATCGGCTGGCACCAATAACGGGCCACCATTTACTATGGCCGGCTCAGTGCGGCAAATTCTCCTTCACTTTAAGCCAACTTCCCTGCCCGGCTCATAGCAGACGACATTAATTATGCGGATTATTCTCCCGGCCTGTGTGTGCACACGTCACCGTGCGTGCCTCCATATATCTAATGGCACCGGCTTCATGGGGTTCTGCCGATTTATAAATGCGATTGGGCTTTGGGCTAAGGCAAACGTGCATGCATACACATCTAGACAGCCAAAAGTCGTCTGCACAAGTTTGAGTTAGGGAGAACGCGCGGTTAATCGACACGGCACTCGGGGCATTGACAACCTCTTACCCTCAGGTGCTGTTTTCAACGCATAATGTTGGCTTAACGATGACGTGGGACGCGGGCGAGGAGTAAAAAGCAGAAATCTGACCTTTACCGGCAGCTCGATGAGTCTTGAGGCCCGTGAGATACAGTGTTGCCTGTCGCCTCGCCTTTCGCCGCTAATGTCAACCAAAACATTCCACCACTGTCTGCCAGCCCCTCAATCTCATGTCCCCTTCAGGCTAGCTCCTCTCCTCACAGACCACTCATCTTAGAGCTGCACATAACCGAACCAAACGCTAGATTTTGGGATATGTTACATCAGCCCAGGCTGGAAAACACCCTTTGGTGTCTTTCAACCAACACGGTAAAAGTCACGTCCTATGTAAACGTAATTGTCAATTCTAACATATCAAACAATTATAACTATTTCTCCTTTAGTAGAAAGATAAACCGCCAAGTGCCCTATGGATATGACAATGGGTTGACATGGTGGCTTTTTAGTATGGCTTTTCCTGTTACTGGCGTCAGTAAACCAATAGCAGGTAAGGGCATGACTTGGTGTTTTTTGCGTGGGCTGCTTGAGGCCGTAGGCAAGAGTGACAACTGGCATCCTCGCCACTGAGCGCTGCAACCTACTTCTGATACCGAGATACAGACCTCTATATATGTGTACAAGTCGTACACCGAAAGAAAGCAGACTCTTCTCTATTTCCCATTGTATTGTAATTCATTTTCTTCTATTGAAACAACAAAACATATAGGGTCACCAGTAGCAGCAACTCATTTTAAAAAAGAAACAACAACTATGTTTTCAATGAAACATAAGGACATTGAATATGGGCCGATCCATAAATTATGACACACCGGAGGGGGCGGGTGTCCATGACTCCTATACATTTCTAGAGTAAAAGCTTGACAAAGGGGTGGGGGTGTCCAAAAAGGCCTAAAATCGTGACATAATTTGTGGATCAGCCCTATGATCTATTCAAAAAGAGGTGGACAGAATATCTGATATAGTTTCCCTCAGACGTTAATAAGCATCAGTGGATTAGGCTTTAAAAGTGAAGGAATATCCTACAGCGTATTGGCATGAGCTGGTGAAGGGAGTTGAGATTTCAATACCCCAGACAATATTGATAGACTTCTAATAATGTCGTCACAGCTGCCAAATGTGACTAATGTATTTAAACAAATCCTGTTTGATAATGGTGGGTAGGGAAGGAAAAGACCTCTAAACATTGTCAGCACCATGCCATCCCCAGCAATTGTTGAACAAATCGAAGTATTGGGACGTGGATTGTCATGCAAATCCCTGGGGCATTACCGATCGCAGCAATGAAGGGGTTCTTAATTCGGGACCTCATTTTTTATCACTTCCCACGCCTAATAGAAACCCAGAATGGAGGAAGGGATTGGGAAGGCTTTAGCATGAGAGGAGGACGTGGTAAGGGAGTGAGACAATGCCATGTCATAGGGAATCACTCAGCCGCGGTGATAAGGCTCTTTCAACCAAAATAATTCCATACCCTATCCAAAGCTTGCAACTTAAAATTTCAGAACTGCCTGTGCATATCGCAATTAACCAACAAAACCAGATCTATCCATATTATTCCAACTACCTACGAATCTTCTAAAACTAGAGTAGAAGTACACCAATGATATATGCATGAGAATGTAGTCTGACACTTGATGGAGGCTCCCTAACATGGTCTGATTAATTGCATGTTCTTTCCCGAAGTATATTGGATGTTTTACGGTCTTTGCCTTGAGATTACCACAATAAAATGTTCATCTCCCTCATAAACAAATACCCCTCTGGGTGTACCTGATTCTCAAACCAGAAAAGTCCAACAGTTGGTCTGTGGCAGTTAGCAGAGGCTCGAGCCAGTTTCTTTCATCATAGTCACACGTTCAACATTCCCGAGGGAGGCGTGGGCTCACTACGACAAGACTCCCTGATTGGAGTCTGTGATTAACACTTGTCACCGAACGCAGCCCACTATACAAGCCCAGGGGATACCTCTACTACCTCCCGCTCAAATGGCTCCCTCAGCTTTAAGATGTCTCCAATATTGAGCTGCTCCGCTGGAGAAATCATGAGGTAGTACCCACTTTAATTGGGGTCCATTTGGTTAGCATATCAAACCTGTACTGCAATATATATGGGGAGGTCCGCAGGGAGTGGGCACTTGCACTGCTGCCAGAGATCGCCATTTTCGATTATTAGATCACCAGAAGGTCGAGGTGATTTATCACACACGCACCAGCGAGCAAAGTGAGTTGCTCTCCACTCTAATCTAGTCGCTCAGGGTTCACCTTAAAGGTGCCTGCTTCCCTAGAAAACCTAGATCAACATGCAATCTAACACCACCAGCCGTAGAGACAGGGATCTGCTTCCATTAGCATGAATCAGCCTCATTTCAACCGTGATCCATTAAGAGTTCATGTTCAATTGGTGTTAGGGACCATGGCGTTGTCACCATGTTGGATAAAACAACTCCTACTCCTTCATCGTGTGAGATCCTAGACCTCAACTCGACCCCAAGACGTCCTTCATCTAGGAGGCATAAGAAAAGTGGGAGCAGCAGCTCTGACCATTTTATCGGAGGGAAGTGAAGGGATCCTAATTCCCAGGCCTCAAAGTATATGTGGCTTTTGATGTGCTGATTCAGGACCTAATCCTACCTCTCCACCGTGAACGACAGCAGCACCACGCAGCGGATAATTGGTCGTGGTTTAACAAGGCCCGCTAGAGGTCACTTCCCCCCTTCTGACCTAAATAATGCGACGCCGGAAGTGGAGGGTCGCCAGGACGCCGTCATGAAAGGGTGGCCTGACCCTTCTAAGGAACAGCCACTGTTTGCAAAGGTTAAAGATCTGTATAGTGTCTCACGTCAGCAATGGTGTAGAGGTATTATAGCTATAGTATCCTTCCCTTTCCTCATTTTGAGGTGCTGAGTGCCCTGCATGTGCCTTCTATCACGTATGGAGAATGGAGACATGCCACGTCCACATCTAGCCTTTGATAAGGTACATTGTCGAGGATGGGGGATCAGAGATAAGAACTTGGAAAGGGGGTGATTAATGTTGTGAAAGATTGCTTCTCAGATAGACGGCTATGCTGCTTTAATATTAGGTCAATGTCGCCTAACTTCCCAGGTTTCGGCATGCTCTTTAACAACTAGGTCAACGATGTTATGATTCAGAGCGAAAGCCAAACAACATTAATCCATATGAGAACACATGATATTTACAATTCACATGACAGTGTATACAGTATAAGCGTCCCCCGAGAGATATTAAAAGCTGTGTCTGGTTAGGTGATACGTATCCCAATAAAGTGTACAATATTCTATACAACTACGACAGACCTGATGCCCACGATATGTGCTGAACGATATCATGTATTAGATTTCCACTTTAAATAGCACAAAGACCATGCCTCTTGGTGATATGTTCCAGACTCTGTTGCTGGAGTGGGCCTTTTATGTGCCATGTGCTTCCCTATATAGTCCAAAGCTGGCGTGAGTCCATGAAGCCAGCGGTCGAAGGTGGTCTTAGGGCGCCTCAGGCCATGCCATGCATCTTGTCGTGGGGTACAGTAAGGCGCTGACATTCACGTGTGGGAGAGGCAGACCATGTCTAGGTCTCTTCCTCCAGGGTAAACACGTGCACAGGCTTCATCCAGCCTTGCTGACAGTCCCCGTTGGAAAACAGAAGGAAAGGAGAAAATTTGTGTCAGGCTTAAATCCTTAATCTGTTGTCCCCCCCCTTCCAAACTTTTCTAGTACTCATGTACAACATCTGACCCACAGATACAAGATCCGCGTGATCCTTTTTACATTTGTTTGAGACACAACACGCAGCTCTAACCTCAGAGACACAGGCCCAGGAGAGGAAGCCACTGTGACTAGCCCGGAAAGCAACATCGTCTCTCCAAAGAAGCCTACTGGGAAGCCACAAGTGCACACAGGAGTGGAAAGCAATGGCTTCACCATGAGTATGATGTATGATACGCCAAGATAACAACAATTTATACGATAGTGGGGTTTGGACCATTCTTCACTATGGCTAAAATAGAATGGTGAGCCCTTGGGTGGTTGACCGACCCATGGGATGTTGGGTGGGCTGTATGATACTCCCGATACGGGCCTGATCTAATGGGCCTCCCTGGCGCTAATGTAATAATGGTGTTTGAAAACGAGACCCTGATGCCCCGAGGTGCTCCTTTTCTCCCAGTTACACAAACCAGCACCACCATACACTTAACCCTGTAAGGAACGCATGATCCTTCCAAGTCCATGTTCTCAAGTCACCATGATGCGCCAATACAGTGCTGGAGAGGCTACTTACCAACACTGCAGTGCCGCATCATGCTGACCCTTTGTGTTGGGGATGTATCAGTGCTGGGGGTCACCATGAGCCAGTGAGTGCATTAATGCACTATGCGGCCTTTAGAGGGTGGGCATCCACCCCGACTTACATATTGCCATGGCTAGGGTGAGCAGGGTGTGCTATGGTGGCAGATATTAGTGTCAAATACCAGCCCCCTAATCCTATTGGCAACTACTTGATTACTTAAGACAAATAGGATGCTATCAATCGCCTCCCCACCATAGCCCGCAGTCATCTTCCTCCAGTAGTCAGTGTGCCTTAGACGGTTGAGGAAATAGCCATCGATCTTAGCGATCCATAAGGCTGCATGGCCTGGCACCATTAATTGGACGCCTCATAAAAAGCACCACGACTAGATCCTCGTTACGCTCAAACGTCATGGAGTGGGCGGAAAAGACCCCGTCTTGTGCCCTGATATGGCCTTCTTCATTATAATTATGGCTTCATCTATTGCATTATCAGATCTTCATCATTGGGACTGCAAAAAGAAATTCAGGCCGAGTAACTTTTCATAGAAAAGTTTACCTCAAAGGTCTGTCCGCTGGTAAGGGCATAGACGATAGAATCACCGAGTGAACCCATAATGGTCAACTATGGCATTTATACCATGGTTTTCACCATTAAATTGAATATTTTTACTTTATAAAGCCATGAAAATAAATGTTATTTGTTGCGAGTCTATGTGAAGAGGCCAGTCCTCCACCATATTGCTTTCTTGTCAAGTCATTGGTATGCGAGAACATATTATTCTCCATTTACACTGTAAACACAGCAAATCTGGAGCCTTTGACAAGATATGTGAACGTAAACACACATATGTCGCCATGTCCTAGAATCCATCATGGTGTATGTTATTCTCCTCAATTTAGACATTTTCCATCGATGGCAGAGCTTCGATTGAAATCGAAATATAGCCTCTTCCGCAAAGTGTTATGTTCACCTGTGTCCTATACGGGCATTTTCATAGAGCTGCTATGGTGCTCGCACTGCGGGCGGAATAGCCTCAGACTATATGCCAACATAACAACTTGTATCAAAATGGGTTCATTTAGCGCATACTATTAGAACTCCATTATCAAGTCTCGGCACCATAAAATCGTTCAAAAACGTGATAACCATGGTATAATGAACGCTAATGGTTTTGACGCTTGATGTCAATAGGGGCCTAATGGCTCATGGTATATAAGACAGTTAAATAAAGACAGCTTCTTGTATTATTTAAAGATATTTAGATCAAATGAGAGTTACCGGAGTGACCATGTCTTTTTAGTAGTTAAAGAAGCCACTGCGACTGATATCCTGATACCATGGGTATAGGATGATGCAGGAGAAAACAGACCAGTGCGCCTTTCTGCGTTAGCATATCTAGTGAGCATATTCTTTCACGGCCGGTTGGACGTCGAAATAAACCTGATGCGACAAGACGCTCCCTGAAGGAACTTTGTCACTTGGTCACCTTTGTCCCCTCTGATTGGTTGAGAGAAACTGGCTCTGACAGCTTCTTTCCCTGGAGGTCGGGTTGGTCCCTATGGAGCGAACAGGGTGACCGATTACCAGGCATAACTCTGCAAGTCTGCCGCCTGCAGGGGGCTATGACAAAGCCCCTGTCCCAGCCTATTTTTCCTGTCTTCTTCTTTGGGGGCATCCCTGGCGCACTATTTGAACAAGATTTTACTTGGGGCGCTATGATGGAGTCAGTCCTTTGTAGGTCTATATCAGCATAATGGTGTTATATCTGGGACTAGTGCCCCAAAAGCCGATGGGTGTATTATGTAAGCCATTTTGTGCTACATTGCAATGGCATGTCTGATATATATAGAACGCGGCTTTATGTCCTTGGAACATTCCATATAGTCATCCATTGGGAAAGATCCTTTATCCTCATGTAACTTTATGAAATGAAGACCTATGCAAGGAAAACATCTGTAAGTGGCTTCATCGAAAATATCGAGGTCTATCCCTGGTCCCTAGGCCAGGGTAATTCATAGAATGTTGAGTAATCATCACTATTGGAGCAGCTCGGAGCCGCCAAGAACTGCTGCCCATAAGAACCCCAGTAGGGGTGGCGCCCAGAGGTGGTCCGTCATCGGGCTGCTGTTCATCCCACTGCTTCCACCCCGCATCTCCAGTACCATCCTCACTCCCTTTTGTAGTTTTGGTATTCCCAATGGTCCCACATCGCTCTGCCCTGCCATTCCCGCCCACCACTACCATCCGCAACATTAGTGCCACAAGCGCCAAGGCTAGCTCCCACTAGGCTATACCTTGATGACCTAGCAAACGGACGTTACGAGCGAGCAATTCAGATCAATTCTCTTTTGGTTGCTCATCCTCAAGGATGGCTCATTTCCTACCCTATAGCGTCATTTAAACTTACCGAAAGGAAATATAGCTGTGTGGGTTTGCTCATTTCCCCCCCTTTGGATTGAGTTATTAATGTAAAGTGCCAGCTCGACCTTGGCCTGGTTACAATAAACTCCCTAACAGGTTTAGTCTGCCACTAATTAACCTTATACATTCAATTTACTTTAAGTACGTTTAAACAATGAAAAATTATTCGAAACCTGTTTCTATCTACCTATATTGCTGTCATCTAACATAAAAGTGTTGATCAATATGTATATAATACGTGCAAAGTGCTGGATAACACGTTTACAATTCAATTTTAATGTTTTTGTATACCTGTCTAGTTCCAAACATCCTTTTTCCAACTCTATGCATACATGCAAATGTACCGTATAATTACCTTTCAGAGGAAGCTCATTATGCATTTCCCTCTGCACAACCACATTAACACAGTATCGATAATGCAGCTTGTGCCTAGCAGGCACCCAGCGTTTAAACTTGCATTTTTGCAATTAGCATGGAAATGCATTTAATTGGAAAATATTAGAAATTTGTTCGTGTTTGACTGATGGCAGAGGCCACGCCTCATTAGAGCCTACTGGAGCAAAGATCAATGCTGCCATAACGTAAAGAGCACCTCAGAATATGGCACCTGAATCTTCTCACTGCACTGCCTCAAGTGTCCATCAAAGCATGGTTTAGGTTCGATATTCAAGGTTCATGTGGTATACTTAGTGGCCAACTATCGATGCCACTTACAACAGGATAACTCGGCAACAGGGTCCACATCCTTGAGTATTTAAAATACTTTACATCTAAACCCAGGGCTCAAATATAGGATAGCAATGTGCATTGCAGGTAACTGGAAAAGCCATTGTTTTTTTTGCTTGAGAAAAAGAAGAGTTATAGGAGCCACCTTGAATTAAGACTTTATGGGGGTTGCAAAAATATTATGAAAATTGAAACTGTATATATATATTTCTCACTGATACCAGCTTATCTAAGGGAGATAATACAATTATATAATTGTATTATCTCCCTTAGATAAGCTGGTATCAGTGAGAAAGTTAAGGCATGCCTACCATCATTGCAAGGTGATGCTTCTTTGCTACAATGTTAAAGTATATGCATTCCATTTGGAAACCGTTGGGAACCTGTTTCCTGTCCTTTTGTGGTGCTGTTAACCACCATGGACATTTACTGGCTCTCCAAACAGATGTGTTGTGGTATTAGAACTACATTATAACCAGGTTACACTAATTGATATCTGCTTGGAGCTAGTTCCTGCCTACATGCTGATGTCATCCGCACCACCATCCCTCCTCTTCCTCCTGTTTGCACCACCTGCCTCAATGTGGGCCCTCATTTGCATGTATTTGCATCACCTTAGCCTATTTGCACCACCTCAGTCAAAAAGGGGGGAATGTTGATCCATGGATCAACATCCCATAGGCTTAGCATTGGGCCCAAAAGTGTCTTAACTCTACTCCTCTGAAAATATGACTAACTACTTTGATTGTTCCAATCAATATCTCCAAAACCATAAAACAGAAAAACTTAAATCTTTCAATACCTTAAAGAAAACACTCTAACCTCAAACACCATGTACATTTTTTTTGCAATTTTTTACCTATTTTCGTGCTTTATTTCAGACATTTATTTCCACTTCCTGTCCCCTATCTGCCTCCAACCAGAGGCACTGAAAATCAGGTTTTTTTTTACCTGGCTCTTATAACTCGCTTTTCGAGTTAAATATAATGCAACACTTTATGCAATCACCGTAACTACAGTAATGAATTACAGGTGGCCAGGCCTTATTGTTCTTTTCTCAGGTCGTAAACCTCTGGTTAAACAAACCCCTGACGCATCGCCCAACCTGTGGCCCGCACGTCTAGTACTGCTACTACTGGTGCTGCTGCTGCTGAGGCTGCACAGGTGTGCCACTTGGTGAAAATGGCTGAGCGCCAAGCGCAATCAGCACAGCCGCCAGTTGCGACAGCCTTGCTGGCAAGAGTATGACTGTGTTGTTGCCTCATTTTAATTCACTAATGGCAAGTATTAAAAAACACTAAATCTTTCCCAATCGGCCTAGAAAGATGTATAAAATGTTGGCATAAAGTGTATAAATGCTGATTATAGCATCTGAACGTGTACTATCAATCCTGCCTTGGACGTGCAAAATATGAGGTATACACCTACAGTAGAAGTGAATGGCTGAAAAGACTAGTTGTCATAAACCGGTATGGGTGACGATAACCGAGACGGCTTGTATAATCACTACCTGTGGACACACTACCTGTGGACATGTACAAATTATATTTCACAGTTACATGTGGGGGCCACACCTATCACAATAGCCTGCATTTGTGACCTTGTAAATAAGCAAATAGCATACTAATATGTAACGCCTGTTCATGTGGAAATTAACAATACTTCGCCATCCGAGTGTGTTGCATATACGACATAGTATATATCATGATTATCGAACGCATGCTCTGTCCCAGCTTTCAGAAAGTACATTCATTATACATGTATCGGATAATGATATAGATATATGCCCTTTCATCAGCGCTAGCCATAGCTCCTCTTGAGCTATGCTAACTTGAAATCAATCTAATACCCCAGGTTAAATTCCACGTATTATGTGTCTCAATTGACTCAAGGGTCAGGTGGCAATTGCAGGCGCTGGAGGAAATCTACCTCTTGTAAGGACAGTTGTGTCGCTCTTATGACTGTAGTTAAATCTACATAGGCCTCTGATGGACACTACACATTACTGCTATATCGTTATGTTTATATCAGATTACATACAGTACTTTTTACCTCTGCATGTATTGTCACCATAGTGGCAGGTTTAAGTCTTAGGCCTGGGTAATGGGAGTTACCCCTACATAGGATCTGTACATGTAGAACAAGAATGAGTATAGAATTTTACCCTTTTTCATGCATCAAGATTAATCCCACTGGACCTGGGAAAACACCTAAAACTAATAGCATTTATACCACAGTGGACACGTAGAACAAAGGATTTCACATCTCTCATAATTATATCACATACAGCACGTTAAAAACGGGTTTCTGACGTTAAATGACGTTGTTTTTTTTGAGTGGGACATATGTGGGAACCCTTAAATATGTGTACCAATTTCGAAGTAAATGTTTATATTGTCATATGTAATTGATATCATTCTACCATGAGTCATGAATCATGTCCTGTGGGATATAATGTATCCATATTATGGTAACATTTTGAATGCGCTAGCAATGTGAGAGGTTAATTCAATGTGGATCCTCCATTAGCAAACCTTCCGGTAGCAGTTCCTTCTACCCAATGTCAACTCCTGAGGTGAGAGAAAATATACCCCTCCCTTTGTGAACGGAGAATCACTTCCTCCAGATCGATTAATCAATGTGGAACTGTTAGAAGTTTAATCAGCTCCTGGCGGACCTGGAGACAACCCTTGTAGGCTCTTCTCGGTAGCTTTCTCCAGGTTCTCTCTTCTGGCAGACCCAGAGATTCAAGATTACTGGTAAGTGCTGAGGGTTGTTAAGTGGCAGTGGACTAGTGGGTGGTCTATAGAAGAGAGGTGTCTGGAGGTGTGAGGATGGGGAAGGGTAAGGATGGGGTGAGCAGCTGCACTGCCTTTTGTCACGTGATATATGCTAAAGGTTAATCTGTGAGCAGGCTGCTTAGGCAGATAAGCATAGGTGTGTGTGAGCACTCTAGGTTCTAGGCTATTTTCTCCAGACTCTAGTGACGCACTGTGTCTTCTAAAGTAGAGTCAACAAAGAGTACGTTTTGGTAGGCTTGATGATATATGTTAAATAATATGTTATAAACTGAGCATACAACCTATACCTAGACACCAATCCAACATATATGGTCACTAATGGGTTTCGAAGGTTAGCTATCATAGCTTATATTCTGTTATTGGTTTTTAAATTTTGGCTAGAGAGATAATCATTACCTTTTTGTTGCACATGGAATTGATGGCACAATATCATTAAAGGGCACACACACACACACACACACACATATATATATATATATATATATATATATATATATATATATATATATATATATATATATATGTATGTGTGTGTGTGTGTGTGTGTGTGTGTGTGTGTGTGTGTGTGTGTAAGTATGTATGTATAAAATCATGGACAAATTCAAAGACAATTCTACCTCGCGCTTGTCAATATCCATATTTCACATATAATATCTGACTAAAGTAAAATAAAGAGTTAGGACTCCGAACACAACTCTTTCCCAATCCCAGCTCAGCTCCAGTAGCCATGTTTTCATACATAGTACTATGTTAATGTCCTTACCTCGACCCCAAGGACCAATAGATCAGTTGGTCAGGAATTAAGAGGAGGATTCATCACCTCATATTGTGCACACTAGACATACTTGTTAGACGTCCCAGGTAACCAAGGTAAGTCGGCTCTCAGGTAGGTTTGCCGCACCCACCCACCCCTCATCTAACAGGTGTGAGAGTACATCTATCACCTTCAATATAATTCAACTGATATTGGTCAGCCAATAGTGAGTTACTATATAGCATATATTTATGCTAGGGCATGGCGTCATTTCTTCTGACATAGTTTTGATAACCCTATAGATTTTCCAATTTATTCAAGTGCAACTGTAGAATACATACTTCACTGTGGTCTGGGGTCATCGACTTTACCTCTAGAGGCTTGCACACTTCCATCCAGAGTGAACAGTGTTTATTTTAGCCAAATATGATATCATTTAGGATACAGAACATCATGACTTCTTGGTAATAATTTGAATAATTGCAGTAGGAAGTGATTTATTGCCACAGTATGCCGTGATATCTAACCTCTAATATACAAAACGCACCACCCCTATAAAACTCTAGTATAGTTTTAGACTGTCAATTCCACATACATGACTGTATACCAAACATAATGAATGCCATCGTCCCTATCGTCGATTATGACATACAATGGGGAAATAAGTTTCAGCTATTTGTGTTGAGTCAACATTATCTAGATTTGTATTTCGTTGAAGCATGACCAGTTTCTGTTTGTTAATATGCTCTATTATTTGCAGTGTGTCTGTAATATAATGTCACACCAGGGACGTAGTTAGACCCTGTAACCTATATACACCACCAACGTGGTACACATAATTTTTATAGTAAAACATCACCAAAACAATGTCACTCTGCCGTCATTACAGGGGCAGTGGTGTTCAGTGTGTTGTTCTCTCTCTTTTATCAACATGGGTTAGGATAAACAGTTTTCTGGAGCAAAGCAATAGCACAGGACACAAAACAGTAAAGTATTAACATATATATATATATATATATATATATATATATATATATATATATATATATATATATATATATATATTATGAGTAATATATCCAGTACAACATTCCCTTGGTTACAGTTGGACGAACATGGGCTGCACGTTAACAGCAGGACAGATTGTATTTGAGGCAAAAACTATTGTATATGCATTTTGATAGCATAGGTACAAAGGCATCCATTCACCTGGATCGTGAGATATCTGTCGTGCACTACACCCTCTCCACCCCTGAGTAGGCAACTGGTCCACATGACAAGTCACCGATGGTCTGATAGACACACAAGCTTGTTTAATATACACTAAGTGACGGGGTATTTTAGAAATTTAACATTGTGTGTGTGTATATATATATATATATATATATATATATATATATATATATATATATATATATATATACAGTAACACAGGAACAAAGTATTAGGTAGGGAGGGGAAATGGCGTGTTGACGGTTAATAGTACCCTGTGGACCTACAATTCTTACGTAGAGAATTAGGTGTGTGAATTATAATGGAGGTCTGGGTGGACTCTGGGCTGTTGGTATGTTTGGAACCATGGGTAATGTCATCACCAGTATCCAGCTATCACAAAACGTACTCCTTCAGTCTCTAGGTCAAGCTCCTGGACTACGGCAGTTTCCGAATTAGCATTGGTAATAAAGAGGATTTGATGTTGAATGTGATTGCCTTGGAGAAAACACCGGTAGTCAGTGGGTAGGTAAGATGACCCCTTAAAGTGAAACTGTGATCACTCAATGTATCCATCCATCTACCAGAGGAGACGTAGTGCCTATCTTGTTGTGAAACATTCCGGACAGATTTAACTCAGATATCAGCTTGGTTCCTAGACCCTTTGCCAACTGACACCTGCTTATCTGGGTGCTTCCGAATTGGGTAAAAACATTCTCCTTTTTACCCAAACCGTATCCGATTCACTAGAGGCAATTGTATGCAACAGCACGTATACATACATGTCAATACCCTGACCCTGGATATATGTTTCGTATTAAGGCCTAGAGGAATGTATTCTCCCAGTCTCTACCCCACTAGCAATACAACACCAAAACTCCTTTTGTGCATAATACATTTGTGTAATATTATGAACATTTTGCAATTGTGTCCATTTCCTTGTTAAGAAAAAAAACCCTCAAAGAATGCGTCACCCTTTCAACATTTTAGGGCAAATACTTGTCCTTTTTCAGACCCAACCAACATCAGGCCACACCAAAAAAATAAGTTGGTCTACAGATTTCCCTCTCCATATTTTCGGAAATACAATTTTTTTTTTCTTTGAAAAAAATCTCTTCTACGGATTTCGCTCGCTTCACTTTCTACAAATTTTCTCTTTGTGATGTTTGGCAAATCTTTTTTTTTTAAATAAAATTTGTTCGCTCGCCTCACTTTTCCAGCAAGGAATCCTTTCTTTAAAAAAAAAAATAAATAAAATATTTGCCCGCTCGCACCATTCAAAAGCAAAATCCGTAGACCAACTTATTTTTTTTTGGTGTGGCCTCAGCTACCCTCCTCTTCTTAAAAGCAACAATATCGTAACGCATACCCTCTCCCCATTTCTCCTAAATTCTTTATACTTTGGCCCGCCCTTCCTATCTTCATAGAATGCCTCCGGCTTCCTCTGTGTGAAGCATTCAGATAAGAGCCTGCATGCCCATAAAACATGCATTCATATTAATATAATACATACGCTCAAATTACAGGGTTACCCAACCGTACACGGACTGACTATCGCCATTCAACCACGAAAAACGACAAGGTCACCTGCATCGACCCACATAATAACCAGGAAGAGGTAAGAGAGTTTTTTTATTATTCTCCTGCTACCGTTTTCCCCAGAGAGAATCTTGTGATGCTGACCTGACCATGACCTTCCTGAGACATACCTCTGCTGTTATTGAATTTACTACAACAACAACAACAACAACAACAACAACAAAAACAAAAACACAAAAGAAAAACAAAATTAACCGGTCTGGGTAGAAATAACTTACATAGACGCTGATGCACATCCACCAGTTAAATATTTCTGGGTAATATTGATACGTATTATTTACCCATGTTCTATAACTATTGCATGCATGCTGCAAGGGACGTCGTTTAATTTTCTTTAATTTCTGTTTTATCCCACCCGGTCCCCACAATGGCTTCAGGATAAGATAAGGCTTGCTGCACATGTGCTCAGTGATTCTTATCAGCTCAGACAGAGGTCTGAGCACTAGGGGTTATTAGGTGCTGTTGGAGCTGCTCGTCAGTAGTGTGTACACACAGGTGAGCAGGTCACACAGGTGAGCAGGAGGCCAGGTGTGAGCAGGACCACACCATGGACAGGTAGTAAGGGTGTGGCTGGGAAACAGCTCTTTCTCTATACAAGCACTAATCAACTCCAAATATTGCAAGTATAAGATGTGCACTGCATTGTGCCTGGCAGGATCCATACAGGTTTGATACACCCTGAAGGGTCGACATGATGCATTAATGCTGTGATTGAGGGTCTCCTCACCAGCACAGCATTGGTGCATCTTAGCGTCTATTATAGGAACATAAACCAAAGAGCTATGTGACCCTTTGAGGAATAACTTTCTTTAGTTTAAATTGATTCCAGGGCCCTGACTGTTTATAACTGTTTACAACTAGTTCAAGAGGGGTCTAAGAGGTGTCAGGGTTTAAAGTCAGATTACACTAAACACTATATATTGCTCAGCCCCCAATCTACCCAGCCTTTGCTGTAGCTAGAAAACAAACCATATTATAGCTAACACAGGCCATAAATCATTCATACGTTTTAGATACAGAAATGGATCATATAGATGCTCTTCTGAGTATTATACAGGCTTACTGCTGACATTAGTAATCGTAGGTAGTTTCTGAAGTCATTACATTTACCAGAGAATCAAACAGCTCCAATGAATTCGTAATGATGGATACATGTATGACATAAAGATGGGGTTATATAACACAATCTACATTCAGAATACTACACCATATTGTCGTATACTGGTCATATACTACATTGTATGCGACCTCTCGGGTGATTTCATGTCTATTGTTTTAGTTTATATAATCCATTTCAGCCCATGTGTGTAGAAAAAAAGCTACTTTTTTTTATAGTGAAAGTTTCAATAAGGTTTGGTTGCGCGCGCCTGTCGCATTTTCAATATACCTGTATTTTGTTCAGAACTCGGTGCAGTCACGCAATGGGTGCCTGTTCCTTGCCATTTGTCGGGTTTATGCATCATCATGCAATCGACCGGCCTGAGCTCAGACTTAGCTAAAAACATGTATAAATCATTTATTATCCTAATGAACTGTCGATGCTCTAAAACGCCGCCTATTTATAAAAACTGCCTCTAATGAATTGCTCAGCATTAGCGATTATTAGGATATACTCGCTGGGCAGTGAAACGCCGGGGCTCATTTCCTGAAATAACATGACGCTTGCCTTATCATCATAACACTAAACCCTATCTGGCAGAATCCTTGTTTATATATTAATGGCCGGCTTTGGCTAGATGCAATTAGTTTAATCCCTGGAGAAAAAGCGCTATAATTCATTAGTGTTATCTCAAACTGTGAGGCCGCCAGTCTTTGTAGGAATGTGCTCTGACTGTAAGGATGGGATTGCGGAGGCTGGCTATGGTGACACCTGCAGGGCACTTGAATATTGCACAGACCTGTGCTATTTACTCAGGTTACTTTTGCAAGCTCTGTCAGACAGCTCCAGGAGCATCACTCTTGCTCGTGGGGTGGGGTGGAAGTGGGCGTCCTCCCTCGATGGTGTGGAATTTGCTTATTTAAGTTGTCATTATGCGTACTACGGTACTCAAAGGAACTTATTCAAAATGCCATAAATATTTTGGGAGGATTTACTAGACGTCCAACAGGTATGGTGAAATAACTTGAACGCTGATTCTGAAATATTCATAAGCAGGGCTAAATGAGATTTACATTACTGCATTAAATCCATGGGATTTCTTCTTGTCATGGGGTGTAAGGTAAGGCTGTAGTAGTGTAGAGGTCATATATCAAGAGCAGCTCTCCCCATGTGCCATACAATGTCTTGAACCACCCAGAGCTGCTCTCTACCCACCCACGCCCTCACCAATCCACCTATCCATCAATACATTGTCCTGACCCCCCATCCCACGCCACAGGGTACCTTGCAACCCTCTTAATAATTATCTCTCGGTCTCAAAAGTCTGTCTAGAAAGTCCTTACCCTGGAGCAGCCCTTATTGCTATAATCTACGGACAACAACGACAACAACACTCTTGACGCACTTCTATTGGTTTGTTAGTTTTGTGACCAGCTGGTAGTAAACACGGTATAGTCCATCCTGTGCTGTTGCCCCTTCCCCAGCACCCAACACTGGAAGTGAGTGATGGTCAGTTGGCATGCATGCTAAGTGTTCTGGATTGGAACCTCTGGATGGCGGCAGTGGCAACCCCCACCCCGGGAAATGGACCTGAATTGTTTGTGCATTCGTTTCCACTGGTCTGGATATTGCTACAACGCTAGTCAGCACTAGACTAGAGTCCTGTTTTTTGTATTCATATCAGGACCATTGAAACTTTTGCTTTGTGGAAGTGTTAATGTGGAAGTGTTAATGAAAACAGTTGTTATGATAATTTATTTGATTGATTGTTGTAGGACATTGCTTGTATATATTAAAGGCTACATTCTTGGACCAAAGCACAGGTATCCGAGGATATAAAGGAGAACATGTATACATACTGAATTATTGATGTGTCTGTACCAAGACTACATGTACTTGCAATCGCACTACCAGATATGTAGACATCGACATTGAGAAGTAAAGAGCAGTTGGGATTTCTATGACTAGCCGAAGTCAATAAAGATAAAGCTAGCACCTGGCATATATATGACTACATACCTACTGGTATATATAGATGCCTATGTTGACCCATGCATAAATTTTATAGATCTATGCTGTAGTGTCTGGAAAGAAGTGTTACTTAATTTTCCCGATAAAATTGTCTGAATCTACACCATTGGTTCCCACGGTAAACGGATAATAGCACACCATTACCTAATGTAGAGCTCTATAACCACAATAAACCAGGAACTAGGAACGATCACCCCGGACGATCACACAGACAACCATCATAGTCTCTGTGCTCATAATCATATTGGAGGGTCTCTATGGAGCCCTCGAAATGACACAACACCGTGACCTTCTCAATAGATGGAAGGTTTGGGGACCCACATCCCTGTATATACAAAATGGGAGTGGGTCTAAACTCAGTCTGCTGCTGCTGGGCCAATACAACTGTCGGCCCCAATTGGGACCTAGCGGAACGACTCTTGACGAGCCAATGACACAATTGATGAGTCGTATGGGGGGGGGGGGGGGCAACATGGGAAGAGGTGGTGGGGATGTGCCTGGACTGGAGAGCTGATGGGACTGTGCAGAGGGAGCTGGCCACACATAAATTATATAGGTCTGATCCACGGTTAAAACAATATGGAATTCGTTCTACCATGGACCTATAGATGCATTATAAATATCCCATATACCAGCATAAAATGTGGGGAGGTATATGGTTTATATACACATACCCTTTGTACTAGATTACAAAGCGTATTTTACACATTGGTAGCCAGTATATGGATTCATTAGTTATGTTAAAATACATCATGTACAACACGTTGAAATATTCACATGGGAAGTACCAATACACAAATAGTCTAATGTACATAATTGCACACCTTATTAAATATTTTTTCAGGTGTGCATACATATCGATACCCTGATCTAATTTCTCATCCTATTATACAATTATATTATTGAAAGTTGACAGGTATGCTTATGCAATTCATAGCTCTACCTTATGTGTCATGCTGTAGCCCTGGGCATTGAATTAATTGGTTCCAATCATAACAGATCCTACAATGGAAGGTATGACCTTCTTATCGTCATCATCGATACCACCTTGACACCGTCATATAAATGAAGCTGCCTCCCACCAGAAACCCTCTGGTGTGATAAAGAAAATTAATGCACAAAAAGAATGCTTGTGTTAAGATAAAATGACTAATGAAATAGGGATGGTACCGGGAGGTTGTACTTTATATCTATCTATCTTTCTTTGTAAATGGATGCCCATGAGTAAAGAAAACATGCCAAATAGATTGTGCAATCTAAAAGTGTAAAATGATTGGTTGTTTAAGACTAATTCCCATTTTAGTAGACTGTTTACTTAGAGGAACAGTATAAGAAAAAAATAGGGTCAGGACAAATAACTATAGGGTCGGATAGGAGATACCAGAGCACAACTGTCTAGGCATAGCAAACATGGAATATAATTATTCAGTTGAATAGAGCAGTAGTGATACAAATATAGCCTTAGGCATAGCAGTGGCCCCGATTCTATGTCCATTGGCTCTCGGGCGGGGGGGGGGGGGGGGTAATGGGACAGCGGGAGGATATGGAGAGGAGGGGTATATGGATAAACTTGGTATGATGGTATAAACATATGGTCGCGAAATAATGCCAGTGTGCGACACAGCAGACACGATCACAGAGCCATCATGTCGGGCTATGTTTTATAGCGATCCATTGCTGTCCAGTTCACCCACTCTGTATTATATCCTACCCCAACAATATTATAGCCCGTCCAGGAGACGTCACCTGCGTTACAAAAATCAAGAATTGAGGTTGCATTTTCAGAGACTTCCAATGTTTCTCTGCGGATTTAAAAAAGGGACATCTGTTATCTCTTTTTTTCAAAAGAGTGTGTGTCTATCAGATGTATATAATTTAAACATGGTCTTTGCATGTCTTAGAAATCCTGCAAGAGTACACTGGAGCCTTACTGTTAAAAGAAACACTTCCTGGTCAAACCTATATCGAAATAGCTCTAATTAGACCCAGAGTATTTGATAAAGAAAATGAATAAATATGTACATAGAACCCCATTGTAGGTCCCCAAACTGCTGTAGTGTCATGCTTATCTGAGCATATTATGTTTTGGTTCTAAGGACCAAATTGGCTTACCATAGAGCAAATATCACAAGTTTACTATAATTCTATTATCCACGGTGTATTGGTCATTTCAATAAGGCTTCTGCAGTTTACTATATATAGTAAATTGGCTGAGCCAAGGGGGAGCACTTATGTGTGAACAACAATCCAGCTAGTCAGAACCCCCCTCTCACGCACATGATCCCTAGTATAGTGGGGGAGCACTTGAGATCTGCGGGACAGCCCTGCTGTTTGTGATTAAGTCTAGTTTATGACGAAATTACGCCTAAAAGCATTACATATGCCATATATTGTCCATTACAAATAGTATATGTGTGACCATAGTTGTAGGGATATAGACCCCGGGCTATGGACCAGAACACGAACAAAGGCCATCGAAGGTCTGGCTGTTACAGCTGGCATGTGTGGGCCTTCACTAAGCTTCAGAGAGGCATTGTCTCTATCCATATCTGCATTGGTCGATAAGAATTACCTCTTTATCTGTCATATATAGCCACCCACAGTCCGGGCCCACAGTATTAGCTCAAGGAAAGATTTCCTGTAATATCTAGTTTATCATTATGTACACTAAACGGTCTCTGATCTGACTGCTCTTTACGCCAGACAACTGTTTTGAAACATCCCATCCAGCAATTATTGAGTTTTAGCTGGGTTCATTTACACACTCCCCATAGGGTAGATGAAATCAATGATGATTACAAGCATTCATGAAGGCTAACATAACCTAAACTATAATACCCATATACATTTTGTAGTTCAAACCTATGGACGGACATGAACATTCATCTGCACATTAGTGTACAAAGGGGGTTAGATTTGCCAATCAACATACGTTTGTGAACAAAAGTGTAAAACATACATGTAAAAGGCTGTACACGACAGCCAGTATAGTACAACCGTCCAATACAAACAGGACGAGATTGCTATCCACCACCTTCTTTTTTATCGATACTGATGTGATGATACAGCAGATTATAATCCCTACATTACTGAATATTCAGGATGCATTTATTCCCTGATAATAAAGTAGGTTAAAACAACTCTAATTCCAGTCTTCAGTGCAGTCAGGATTTGATATATTTACATGACGCTAAGGGGATGATTTTAAACCAGAACTTCAAATTCAGGGAATATTAGTTCTTAGTTCCAAGACATTGCGCAGATATTACTCATCTAAGTAGTGGGTACAACGCAGTAAAATGTTACTGTCTACAGTCTCCTAGCAGATCTCATTCTAGTTCTATTTGATCTATATGTTATGGACAGCTAACGCACATAAATATGTATTTGGAACTTTCCAGTGGATACAGAGAAATTTAGATGCTGTTCTTTGACTAGATAAGACGTGGGATGGGTCTTCAGATAGAGGTAATATCACGCTGATCTATTTGTTTTGTCTTATAAATAGCTCTACTAAGCAAACGACTGAAGTGAGCTTTTTCAAAATATTATTTTTATAATCTGAATTATAAAAAAGGGGGGAGGTGGATGGGTTGAGGGGAGGGGGCAGTAGTTGCTTGGGGTAGTTGGGGTTGGGTTTATTGGTTACCTGTCCCTGGTTACCTGTACACCGGTGACCGGAGATGACTTTCTTGAGTAATCTCCTATCCAACTGGAGGAAACCTGGAGATGTCTTTCCATTTCCTGGATTGTCATCTCCAGTCTGTTCTATATGGTTACCTGTACCGTACATCGGAGATGACTTTCTTGAGTCATCTCCGATCCACCTGAAAGATACCTGGGACCTGGAGATGACTTTCCGCCTCCTGGATTGTCATCTCAAGTCATCACCTGTACACCGGAGATGACTTTTTTGAGTCATCTCCGATCCACCTGGAGGACACCTCTACCTACAAGCCTGGAGATGACTTTACACCTCCTGGGTTGTCATCTCCAGTCTGTTCTATGGATGTAGGCTACACCTGGGACCTGGAGATGACTTTCCGCCTCCTGGATTGTCATCTCCAGTTTGTTCCATGGTCACCTGTACACCGGAGATGACTTTCTCGAGTCATCTCCTCTCTGCACCTATGGGACCTGTACCCTGCAGATCACTTCCAACATTCCAGGTAGTCATCTCCAGTCTGATTTAAGGCCATTTCTAACCTGGAGATGACTTTCTAGAGTCATCTCTGGTCTGCCTGGAGGATGCCTGCACCTGGAGATGACCTACCATGTCCTGGGTATAGTCATCTCCAAACTGTTCTTAGGGAGTGGTCAATTTTTAACAACAGGGGGGTTGGTGAAATTCCACACGTGTGCGGCGAAAAATTTTCCGTGCCCTGTTGGAGGGGTCTAAAATTTTTCTGTCCCCCCCTTTTATTCTTTAGTAGCGCAGGCTTTTTCGCTCAAAAGGGGAGGGAGTCATTTTTGTCCCACCCTAAGAGGTGTCTGACCACTCCCTAAAGCCGAAAGATTATTGAGGAGGAGGGTATGAAGGGGCTCCCGATCTTGAATTATTTTAAATTTTGGATCCACCAAACTTTAAACTTGTGCCCCATCACTGCTTCTCTGGTACCGGTAGCTGAAGTAATAGATGAACACATGTCTAGTAGGTAGTATACAGACTTTAGTTGAACTCTGAATGAGGTACAGCCATGTGCGTCATGATCGTGCGATAGCGAAACCGCGAGTGCTTCCTCACTTCGCCGCTAGTCGGCGACATAATATTATAACAGTAGCCGGCTACGACTGTGCCTGCAATAGCTCCAGGAATGCTCAGTCCTGTTCTTAACCCTCGTTAATTATAAATAAGGGCTGAGTCATGGACCATATTAAGCATTGGACTGCGTGGTCTAGCGGTTAGGGAACTCGCCTTTCACGCCGGGGATCGCTGGCTCAAGTCTGCACGGAACCAGTTGGAGTAAGAGAGACAATTGACCCAGGCTCAGGGCCTGTCTTTATTCTATATTTAATAATCTGGGTTAGTCATGAGTGATCATGAGTGACTCGACTGTTAGTGTTATCACCATGAGCAGCATGCATGATAGATATCATCGGGTGCAGACGACAAGTTAATATATGTATCTATATGAGTATGGTTAACTCGGAGGAGTAACCCTTCAGAGTCCAAGTATAAGAACAGGAATGAGCATTCCTGGAGCTATTGCAGGCACAGTCGTAGCCGGCTACCAGAGAAGCAGTGATGGGGGACAAAAATGACTCCCTCCCCTTTTGAGTGAAAAAGCCTGCGTGCCACTAAAGAATAAAAGGGGGGGACAGAAAAATTTCCAGGTGCAGGCATCCTCCAGGCAGACCGGAGATGACTCTAGAAAGTCATCTCCAGGTTAGAAATGGCCTTAAATCAGACTGGAGATGACTACCTGGAATGTTGGAAGTGATCTACAGGGTACAGGTCCCATAGGTGCAGAGAGGAGATGACTCGAGAAAGTCATCTCCGGTGAACAGGTAACCATAGAACAGACTGGAGATGACAATCCAGGAAATGGAAAGTCATCTCCAGGTTTCCTCCAGTTGGATCGGAGATTACTCAAGAAAGTCATCTCCGATGTACGGTACTACAGGTAACCATATAGAACAGACTGGAGAGGACAATCCAGGAAATGGAAAGTCATCTCCAGGTTTCCTCCAGTTGGATCGGAGATTACTCAAGAAAGTCATCTCCGATGTACGGTACTACAGGTAACCATATAGAACAGACTGGAGAGGACAATCCAGGAAATGGAAAGTCATCTCCAGGTTTCCTCCAGTTGGATCGGAGATTACTCAAGAAAGTCATCTCCAGTGTACATGTACCGTAACCATTGAACAGACTAGAGATGACAATCCAGGAAATGGAAAGTCATCTCCAGGTCCCAAGATTATAGAGGTTCCAAATTACTTTAATTGTAAGTAGTAGACTGTGTGGCTCAGCGGTTAGAGTGATCGCCAGCCGTGCATGGGGTCGCCGGTTCGATTCTAGGCTACGTCCAAGGAAAACGCGTTTTTGCAATTTTACTACATTGTCTTCATGATTTCATTAATTTGTTTATCAATGATATCCATTCTGGATGAAATGGGACTAAAAGGCATGCATTATTGTGAAGAATGGTGCCCATTTATATTATAAATAAATATATATATATATAGTAATTACTACTTTGACTGAACAACGAATGGGAGAGGACTTCCGGCGAGGATAGACTGGATTTCGGTCGAAAACATAGCTCGGTTACTGTGCTCTGATATAGAATACAGAAATGCTATTAATGATAGAGACGTGGATAGAGATAAGTAGGTCTACTCGAAATATTACATGTCAAGAGGGAATGCTCATATATCTAACCTCGTTCAACTTAGGAATAAGATTCGTTGTCAGCAAGTATCCACCTTCTAATAAATGTTATAATGATTATTATTGTTATTGTCTTCCTTTACTTTTCTATTTCTTTAGGTAAGGAGGTTAAACACAATTATTCAAGAAAATATATAAGCTTATTGACTCTATATTCTTACTGTTTGTATATCACATACCCGGTAAGAATCGCATCAGACTGGGAGTATGTTTTAGCAGTACCAGATATGGCATAATGGATGTGGCTCTACATGCACATACAGCCTAAATAGCGATACTCTCTATTATAGGGAATCATAGTCGTAAGCCTATACTAAAACTGCTGTCTATGATAATGACTGTTTAGGTTCATTAATCTGACCATATGATATCATGCTATATAAAGGCTATTCTGGAACATGGGAAATATCTATAGCCCTATTGTGTTGACAGACAAACACTTTTGGATCTGAAGAGTGCAAATTGGGACTTTTATTCAAATTCTTACAATAATTCTTTCTGGGCTGTCTGTTAGAGTTAGAGCATTTTTCTATCAAAGGTTGCAGGTTGAAACAAATGAGCTGCTGCAGTCTTAAATGGAATGCTGGATAGCTACAACCCAATTAGAATAAGACGTAACCCGATAGAGCCTGTGTCGACAAAGGCTGGGTGTGGTTACAAATGAGTCTCCTGCTTGTTCCCGAACGCCCGTGAAAGTCGTCTGCTGCGGGACCGTCTAAGATGGCGGCAAAAAGGGAGGCGGGAATGGCCTCTTACATCGAGTGGATCCTTAATCAGCGCAACCACATCGGCCCGCGCCCTCCCCGCCCCCGAACAAGGTGTAATTATTCAATCTGTCACCACGACCTTGACGTAATGCGTCATGGGGCGAGGTGATGACAAAAGTGATGTCAGGTGACGCAGGGTATATATGTGACCCATCCTTACAAAATGGTTCGGAAGTCGCACATATAAAATGTTTAGTTATTAGCATATTCATTTACAGCTCATCAGGAGCTTTCATTTGGTATACAACACTTGCATATTTGAACCAGGTGGTCCCCTAAGATCTTCTAGCAGTAAATTTAGTCAGATCAATTAAAAATCGATTAAACTGAGATAATTGACATATTAAAGATATACTAATTTATGAACCCTATACAATTTCTATGTAATTCTATGTAACCATGAAAACTATAGCCATGTATTTTAGGCATTTGGGGCTCAAATTCAGTTGAGTAAGCAAGGACTCTGAATGATATCTACCCATATGTTAGAAAAATGCTACAATATCAATTTTGAAAAATCTGATATATTTGACACTATACCACATGAAAAGGCCATATCTAGGCTTCTAAATGTGCGACTTCAGTACCACTTTGTTAGGATGGGTCACATATACTCCAGAGCTTGAATTCTATAGCATAGAAAAATTCTGCAGTAAATACAGGGAGTTACTGTGACGAAACTTGGGAAAACCTAACATTACGGGATTCATCTTAGGAATCACACACCAGGGGGCACAACTAGTGCAGTACATGGTAAAACCTCACACATTGTCATGGAACTTTCTCCCACTTCCCCTTGTCAGATTTTGATGATCCATATAACAAAATGACCCATGAGACCTTCTGATTCCAATTAAAACAAGTGTGGTTTGATTGAATCATTTGATATATCTTGGTCAACTGCTTACTCAAACCAGATAGATATACCTGAAATAAGAATATCATAATTTCTGTCAACCTGCACAGATATTATCCATGTTGGGCAAAATTACATGCCTATCTTTGTTGTAAAAAAAAGGCCTTTGCCAATTATTCAGGGGCTGTGATTGTCCAAATATGTGGCAAGACCTATAGAAAGTATTCTGATAGGTTACAGTAAATATACCATCTTGTTCTTTTTGGCTGTGCACCCTAGAGGCTCTGAATAGCACTAAATCCCCGTAATGTTAGGTTTTCCCTCGTTTTGTCACAGAATTTCTGTTTGGTTAATAATGCATCCCAAGTCAACCCTATTCCGCTATCGTCCACTAGAGCCCTTTTGGGGAGTGATCATTTTTTAACAACGGGAGGGGGGGGGGCTGGTTGGTTTGAGGGGAGGTCAGAATTTTTTTCCACCCCTTTGATGGGGGGGGATAAAAATAATTTCACCTGTTTTCACTGGAAAACCCTGTGCGTTTCTATAGGTTAAAAGGCCATGTTCGCATGCGATTTTCGCCCCTTACAGGGAGGGTTCGAAATTTTTTTTCACGCATCCGTGCACAAACCCACCAGCCCCCCCCCCCCCTGTTGTTAAAAAATGATCGCTCCCTTAGGAGAACTATTAAAATGATAAGGGGGAAATGATGAATTAAGGCATGGCAAGTGGGCCTTCAAGATAAGAGAAATGCGTCCTCAGAAGAGTGGAGTATAGAGTAGGCGGGGTGGTAATAACCTCGGCACGATCCTCTTGAAAGAATGAGAACTTCGACTATATATAGTCCAGTCAGTCTTGAATGGATTCTACCTGTGCATTAGGCCTATGCAGATAAATTGTAGTCAAACCAGAACCTTCGTTTTAGCACTTGTGAATTGGATTTAATCTGCATATGTGAATTAGTCTTCGATTAGTTGTATTGATTCGCCATTTCCTCTCCAATTAAAATATACAATTGTAACTTGAATTGATATTAACTTCCAATGTCAGACGCGGTTCATATATAAACCGATTCCGGGGCAAGGTTTTTAATTTAATTACCCAACAACAAGCCAGGATGTCGGCCATCCATATAGGGGCGGCTATATGCATGTGCATTAAAAGTGTGGTATATAGTACATGCGTGGGGAGTATGGGGGTCATATGGTGCCATGTTGGACATTGCATAACATACACCCTGCTGTGTATGGGATGTCTATGTTAAACACAAGTCTCCCATATAGTGGCACAGTGGATGTTTTCACCTAATGTGGATCTGCATATACCAGCTGCATCTGCCGCATACCTGTACTATGTACTCCCGGGATGTACAGATACATGTACACAGATGTTATCCTTAATAATCTTGCTCAATATCGAGGTATTTCTGAACTAACTAATAGTAATGTCCAAGTAAGACAAATTGATTTTCCCATTGTTGTTTGCACCTAAACATTAAAGAAAAACTGGATATAGACAGTATCTATCCAATTTAGTTTTAACTTTGTTCCATTACGTTTAAAACTTATACATGTGAGAAATAAAAGCTATCAAATCTCAGATCAAAATCCATGGTTTTTGGGTCACGTTTCCTAGAGTTAAGAGTCATAGCCTGGCCCAATTTTAGGGGGTCGGGGGGGGGGCACGTGCCGCTAGCCCCCCCCCCCATGGATCCGCCCCTGAGTATAATATTTGCTTATATCAGTGATGATTAAAGTGGGGCCGAACAGATTATGAGCATAAGACCTGCTGCCTCTCTATCTGATCATTTGTGTGAGCTACTCAAGTGTTGAGTTATAATATTGTTACCTTGCAATGCATAATGCATTGCTCTGCTCTGGGGACAGGCACGCCCATTGGTGAGTGGTGAGGGAGTGTATAGAGCCATGCAGGCAGGAAGGCAGACCTCGGATGTACATGCCGGTGCCATTCATGGAGTATCAACCCATCCCCCCTCCATTCAACCTCGCCCCTCCAAGTGCAGAGCCGCATCCCATTAGTTTCATCATCTGCAGCATGGTGCAGGGTGATCGTAGACTTTAGAACGCGGCGAGAGTCCCCAACTCCGGCAGCAGGGGCTTTAGAACGAGAAGCAAGCAGGGGCACTGATGCACCCTTTTCCATCCCCCCATGACCCCCTTCATTTCATTTTGGGTCTTGTGTTCTTCAACACCCCCTGCCAAATCTCCATCAAAGTAGGCCTACTGCCTCCTTTGGAACGGCAAGATGGCAGGGGATTCGGCCCGGGGTATTGCGGGAAGAGGAATTAATCTAAGATGGAATGCAGCACCTGTCTATTGCTGGAGACTTCCCCAGAGTTAATGCAACCTAGGAGCCCCCCACTCCTGTTTTTGTATCGTGACGTTCAAAGATGCTGCTCTGCAGCAGCTCACCCCCTGCACACTCTAACAGGTGTTTCAACAAGCGTAGCTGGCACCGCCTTCACCAGGATGTGGGACAGATGCAAATACCTGGCCTCCTTACCAGGTTATCTACACAAACTCCCCACTCACAGCCCACAGTGATACGAACGAGAAGCTTTCTGTCAAAACGGTGCCTCCAGGGCACTACAAAACATAATAACTGCAGGTCGCCGGTGGTACAGACGCCATAACTCCCCTGCCTGCTGCTGCTTTGAATACAATCTTCTGGAGAATATCTTTCACTGCAGTGCAGCTGGTATTGAATGGGGATGATAAAATCAAAAAGAGAACCCATTCAGCTCTAGTTTTGGATGTTGTTTTTGTTCCATCAAGCACCCCACTCTTTTTCTTCTACCCTGCTGGTCTCTTCTGGTTAATGGGACGTACGGGGGTGGGGTGGCTAACCTCTAGCTTCGGTTTGAGTACCGACTGAAGCATCTGTCATATTACAAGGTCGGAGTGGGCTGGCTGCTGAGGTGTTGCCAGGAGTTGCCTGGAGAGGGCGTGTACATCAGTGGGCTGCTCACCCTACAGGCTACACCTCCAGCCTCCCCTTCACCTGGCCCTCCTCTGCTACATGGGGTATACCTTTCCCTCTTACACATGAAGTCTACCTACCCGGGTCTACCTGCCCCTCTCAGCTATTCCTGGGAGGAAGCAGTGAGAAAGAAGGAAGAAAATAAAAACAATACTGGAGTGTTCGTCAACACTGGAGTCGACCCCTCCCCACATCCCGCCTGTGGAATGAGTAGTACATGTAGCGCAGACGACATTTGCTCAAACGCTACTACAATACAGACGTCAGGAGGAGCACTCATGTATAATCGGATTGTTCCAGAGGAAATTGACCCAGAGGAATTATAACAATAGCTGAAATGAACATCGATCGGAAAAAGAGGTACTTACGTCGTCCCATTTGATGAACTTGTTGCCCTTGATGAGTGACTCGGGCACACTGATGGGCTTGAGTTGAACGACGTGAACGCCCGGCTTAGCTCCCGCCATGACTGAAGGTAGTTTGTGGTCGCGGCTCCCTCTCTGTGGACGCTGACGCCGCTCTCCCCCGCTCCTACCGCCGCCGCCGTTCACTCTCCGCCCGAGCCTCCCTCCTGTCAGCCCGGGCCCACCTCACCTCAGCCAAGAAGGTGTTGGGGCAGGGCAGCAGGCAGCTACTGCCGCGCTTTACAACTATACTGCTGCTGCCGATCCCGCTCCTAATGCTGCTGCTGGTACTGCTGCTGCTGCCACTGCCTACCTATGGCAGACAGCCGACTACAGCTGTGCCGACACGCCGCATCCCGCCTCTATTGCTGCTTGCCACTTCAGTCCATACGAGACGTGCAATCCAACAAACCGGGGCCAACACTCACACTTGTCCACCTGCTTTTTGAAAAAGAAATGTTCAGGAGAGGCACCTAGCAGCAGATGCACAATCCATCTGATATCAGATTATGAAGGGTCTATCTTGGGGTTGGTAGCCTGCTAGCTCACTGGCTTCCTGGCTTGATCCTCGTGGGAACAAATGGAAGAGCTCCAATATCTCTCAGGGAGGTTAGTGTGGCGGTGCCGTAGCCCGGCCAGATCTGCCGCTGCCTCCCTGCTTGCCCGGCTGTCTGCCTCTCTGCCTGCCTGCCTGCCTGCCTTGACTACCGCGGCAAAAACGGAGCAGACCCATTGGCACCTCGGTGGGGAAATCGGCCTGCTCTGTACCACCAGCCACCCCTCCGTGTTAGTGGAGAATAGTCATGGCCCAAGATCACGTGACCTTGGCAGTTGATGGCGCGAATGTTGATAGCTCTTTGATCTAAAGGTTATAGTATGGATCATAGTCCCATTAGGATAATATTCTGTATCATAGTTGTTAGATAAAAATGGATCGCAGTGTCCTATTGGTCATGTCGGGCTAGTGTACTAGTTGAAAAAGGAAATCCATCTTCTCTATAAAGATATCACTGGTTTTATCCCAGGATCTCTGAAGTGAATTTACTTTTCAGAATCATATAAAGCCCGGATACCCGGATATAAGGACGTCATGTAGAACGAGGAGAGGCACAGGGTTCACGGTCAAGTCGGGCCGTCCATGATTAACAATACAGGGGGTGATGAGGCCCCTAAGTCCCAAAAAACGCCATCCCTCAAAATCGTCTGTTTTGAACATAGGCCCTAGGGCTTCGATAAAGTCCATAATTATATCACAAAATCATTTGATACAAAGGGGCTATATCAGGTCCCTAAATCACAAAAAAAAAACCAATGAAATGGCCCCTAAGTCACAAAACATTGTAGACCAAGCTAAATCACAAAACATTGCCGACCAATGGTTTATACGGAAGTACATGAACTCAGGTTCAAAGTTAACATTTGTGGCCACTGGCAGCAAGGAACACAAAATAGGCAAATGGCAAGTACATCCCAAATTGACAACTTTTAACTGGCAACTGACAAACCTCAACTGTCAATAAAAGTAGTAGCTGACAGTAATATCACAGTTGGAAGATTAAAAATCCACAGCAACCTCAATATTGAAAATTTATGAAAAGAAATTTAAAGCAAATGTATAATGATAGGGCTTCAGTAGAAGATTCATCAATATACATTTGTACTTTCTCGCAACACATTCACTGTAAGGATCTATTGCCCTTCCATTAGGGGCTGTGTACAAATGACATCATGCATTTTTGGACCATTTTTGACCCCTCCTCCCCCCCTTGTCATGTTTCGTCATACAACACTTGACCCCCCCCCCTCAGCATGATGTCATGCAGAGAGATACCCCCCCCCCCACTAAAGTGCATGAATAGTGAAGGCCTATAGGCTATAGACAAATTAAAATGGTTCAAAGGGACATCTAGTGGGTGTGAATTGGCAATAAAGGATAAGATACATGCAAAGTGAAAAAAGAACTAGCACTGATCAACAAATGAACAGAGAAACATGCCAAACACTGTCAGCTTATATAATGTATGGGTCCCTATATGCAGGATGTAACATTTCCGTGCCTTATAGTTATACACGGAGTACTATGATAGTGATCATACACAAGTATTTCCTGTCACAAAAGGGCTTAATAACTGTCTAGATCAATAGTCCAATACAGTTAATAGTCTGCCTTCTTTGCAGCAAAAGTGTACTAGATATAGGTTTCAGGCAGAACACTCTGAATTTAGTGAGTGGCCTAATAGAAAAAAAAATCTCAGAAAGCATCACAAATTCTCAGGAGACCATCGATTGCAATTATAGTTCTAATTTATGATCTTACAAAGCAATCGAGTCACCTTAGCATTATTTATCAACAGTGGGATTCATGGAGGGGGTGGATTGGGGGAGGAGCAAAATAATTTTGACACCTCAAGAAGGGGGGGGTTATATCACACCTTTTCAAAAAGAAGCCTGTGGATTACTATGGATGCTGCCCTGAGGCAACAGCAGCAGTTCAGGGTGTTTTAGATGCATCATTTTGGATCTTGAGGGCAGCCAGCAGTGGCCCTTTTCAAAAAGGGTTAAATTGGTATAGGTAGGATAGAGTAGTAGTGCCCCCTTATAGTGGCCTGGACATCACCTTGATTTTACACTGATATTGATGGCAGTGACACTCATTGAGTGAGATGTCTGAGGAATGCATGCATGTAGGGCCTGTAGGTAATGAATTTATGTCAGATGAATGCATTAAACTTCTCTACCTTTACAAATCCTCTACAAAAAATTTTGTTCTTGCCAAAACCAAAGCATATTGTGATTTCTTGATGCCATGATGTCATGTAGCCCATGACCCACCCCTCCCCCCTTGTCAGGCTTGGTCATGGCAAGTGGGACCCCCCCTCCTGCATGACGTCATTTGTACACAGCCCCTTACCATCTACAATATATGCACCAGGTTTGCTCTATCCCATTTGTAAAAAAGGTGTTTAGAATCTAAACACATTGCTAAACATTTTCTTGTCCCGTTTTTGAGGACATTTTATAACCTAAACATGTTTAGTCTCATAATGTGATTAGCCTTTGTGTTTAGATTTCAATGTGTTTAGGTCCATCTTTAGGCTTGTAAAGTGTTTACTGTGTTTATGTTTAGGTTACCCAATGTGTTTAGATATAATATAATGTTTCAAGGTTATAGTGTTTAGCATTATCATATTGCATTTAGATATGCATAGTATCCATAGATATTGAACTTTGTAGATCCTCTCATGTATTCTACTATATATATATATATATATATATATATATATATATATATATATATATATATATATATATAGTAGGCAGATAGAACATCATATTTATTCTCAAGGAATATCATCACATTCATTATCCAACATAGGGATTAACCCTATGTATATGTAGATTACAACAGAATGGGTGAATGAAGAGAGCTTTGTCTATTCTTGGAGTACAGAGTAAAGGTGTCTATGGAAAGAATTGCTCATTGATCTAAACAATAAAGGATATAAATGACCAGTCCAGAATGTTTAATTATAACATTGATGTTCTTTCACATGAAATTCCTGATTAATGATTTACAAAGGATTTTTTATATATATATTTTGATGAGAAGGGTATATAACTCTTTCTAGAAACTTCATTCGAGCACAGGACTGCCACCTAGTGAATCTTTCATACCTAAACATAATATTATATACATGTTGATATCCTAAACACCTAAACTTTAACCTGTTTCAATGCTCAACATCTAAACATGTTTAGGATAGGTGTTTAGGCAGTTAGAATTAAAGTGTTTAAATCCTAAATAGATAGCCAAGAGTACACCTACCTATCCAATATGTTAAGACTTTAAACATGTTTAGACCTAAACATGTTTAAAGTCTAAGCTCCTTTTTTACAGTGTAGGAACCCATTACTTGTATCAATTAGCATGTTGTATTTCACTGGAAAGCTGATCCCATGGGTATGCCCTTTTAGTTCTGTCCCTAAGTTCAAACAACCATTGCATGCACTGTTTTCATGTAGGTCTATTCTGGACATGACAGTTGCCAGCCTTACCCCAGGCAAATGCAATGCGAAAACAATGGTTTGGCAACAGGAGACATTTTCTCCATATCTTAGAGGCACTATCATTTACTACTTACCATGCGTTTTATCTTAATGTATGTCAAAATCACTGGGAAATCTGTAGATATTTGTTACATATCCAGTATGAAAACCCGAACTGATACTTTATGAAGCACAATAGGTAGGTGAGGATCATGGGTGTGTACTAGTTACTAAGTTGAATCTGTGTAGGTGTTATCCATATACTAAGAGAGGGTTGGCCACTCAAGTACCTTTGCTGCCCTCTGGCAGCTACCCTTGGAACTATTTCCTATACACATAACCATGGGTGACACAGGTGAGGTGGGACTTTGGCAAAGTGCCCCCTCACCTCTGTCACCAATGGCTATGCATAGGAATAGAGCTGCCAGTGGACAGCATCAGTCCTAGAGTGTCACACCCTCTCCTTAGGATATAGATAACTATGCAGACTCAACTAAGTCACTAGTACACGCCCCTGGTGAGGATAGAGGATGCAGTAAGGGCCATAGTGACAGGTATTGGACAAAGTGATGAAACCAGGCAAATTTTACAGTACTATGAATTTTACATATGTGCCTCACCCCAAGTCACACTTTGAAAGACATCTAAAAGCCCTGTAATTATATCGGGAATTATATAGTTATAATGTATGAATTCTATACAATTTTGTAATATGGCTTGCCGACACTGGAATGCATTATCCAATATAGGCCTACTAGTTTCTGATTGACCGATGGACGTACAGCTCTCTAGAAGTATGTAGGTAGCACGCTTATAGGTCAGAGGCTTAGGGCTTAGGGCTAGTGTATTTCGGCATTTGGTACATGTTTATGACAGAGTTAACATAACTTACATTATTGGCCCAGGTCCTCCTGGGTCATTGGCGGCGCCTTTTCAGCCAGATCCACAAATTTGTACACTGAAAAGATGGATCTCTATGAAGGTGATCAGTACAGATGACTTAAGGTCCTCTTTCCATGTTGATGACCCAAGGTAATCATGTTGATCACCTTGGGTCATCAAAGTGATGACCGAAGGAGACCTTGGGTCATCAATGTGATGACCCAAGGTGATCATGTTGATCACCTTGGGTCATCACTTTCTGCCACCAGGGGGCCCTAGTATACAATAATGGAAAATACAATACTCACTATGTTGAATATATTGATTCTTATCCCTAATCCACTTGATAATGGGTGTTTATAAGGTAGAAGATGTTAAGAATATCACCACACTTGAATATCAGATGATATAAAAAGAAATTTAGGCAACATTATCAAAGGTACAATCATGTTTAAAGATGGACACCTCTTTTGTAACTGAAACTATAGTTACAACCATGGGTACAAGCTGACATTTGTTATACACATCTAATATGCCTCATTAGGGCATTTATAAGTTAGCAGTAAATGCCCACAATAAATGCTTGGTTGTGGGGAGGGAAGGGGGTAATTATGCAATTGTTGGAAATAATAATCAAAAAGATACTAGTTAATGACAAACAATCATTTACATGCTCCCCTCTGATCTGTTCAGACAGGTCATCACATATGATCACCCATGGTGATCACATATGATTATTTCAAAGATCACCGGGTACTCCCCCTCGGGCTCATCAATAAGATGACAAAAAGTCATCACTACAGAGTACCTTTTTAAGCCTTATCTTTTCAGTGTAATCACCAACTTTAGGGTGTAATCATGCAGTGATGTAATGTCATTCTACATATTTTTCAAAAGCCAAAGGAAATTTTCAGATCTCATCTATCAGACAACATTTTGTCCTTCATGGTGAGTGATGTCTTTCTCTACGAAAAAAGCTGCTGTATTTAGGTCATGTCTTCGGATGCTATACTGACTACAAGGCCCTTAAGTATTGAGTCTATGGGTGCAATAGATTTTGGCGATAGAATGAACATGTGGGCTCCTATAGGAATCAGCAGATTAAGATGTTTTTTTTTTCAGCAGGTGAGGTTCAGATAGTCCAGCTGTACTGATAACAAATGCGATAGCACCTACGGCTGAAGGGTTATGTGTATTGTCGCAAAATGAATGGTCTCCATATATGGAGACCGTTCATTAGCAGACCGTTCATGTAGTTACATCTTTCATCACTAGTAATCAGGAAGGTCTATAAGAGGACCTGTCATATACCTTATTTTTCATTCGGCAGGTGGCAAGGAAGTGTCATACCCCCTGGGCATTGGTACAATGGTTCACTGGGATGGAAGTTTGATCAGAATGGAAGACTTTAAGTGTGAATTTCTTCTACAAAATATGGGAAAATAGATAGTGAGTCCCCTACAGTATGTTCATAACTGCTTTACAGCAGACAATCTATTTTAATTTCATCTTTTTTTCATATTTGGTGGAAGACCCTGGGCCATAAGTGCTTTATAGCACTCGTAAAATCTTGTCTGGACACAATGATTGGCTGTTGTCTACTCTTGATGGGGTACTCAACGATTTCTGATTGGTAGTGGTAGATTTCAGTTTTCTGGCCCTAGTTAGGAAAGAAAGTCGTCTGTACGGGCTTCTCTTCTGTTTCTGACGAGATAATGTCAGGTGGTACTATTTTGGGACATTTTCCAAAGATATTTGCATTATAACGCGAATAGGGCACTTGGTCATGGCCGTTGGTGTGCTCTAGTGTCACCAGAGGCGTCTCCTGACAATCTATAGACCACACTCACAGCCATGTCCCGTGCCCTAATTCCTAACTAATATGTTAATATATTGACTTATTTTTTTACCACTGACTTGGCGTCAAAAGATCCACCAGAGGTCAGTTGTTTCAAATATGCAAGTCATATGCATAAAAGAAAGCCATTGAAGAAGTTGAAGAGCTGATGAATATGTATACATAAAGATTTCATGTATACAATGGACCGATTTCATCAGGTGCTACATTGTTTACTATAGTATGTATATGCAGGCTGTTATAAAACACGTATGTAATTATGAAAGGCAAAAGTGCATCATTATTATTATCATGTAGCATAAGTTCATGTGGCTTTATCATAATACCCCTTTATTAGCAGCATTTATTTGTAGATAGGGCAAAAAAATGTTTGTTTCCAGTTAGATGACTTGCAAAGCTGGGGTCGGTACGTCGGAATTTGTTTCCTTGACATTTCTATAGGAAAAGTTAGGGCAGTTATCAATGGATATATCAAATTCTTTGGTTTTAATGTGAAATAATAAAGAAAAGACGTGCAGAATAATGGATGAAGAAAAGGTACAATTACTCGAAGAGTATTGAAAAAAAATCCAGAAAAATATGAAAAGATACAAAAAAATGAAACGATTCTTCAAAATGAGAAAAAAAATTCTAGGGTCGACCCTGTTTTTTTAGGGTCGGTGGGGTAACGGGAAACACAACTTTCTTTTGGCCTAGATTGTAATGGACAGTCACCACTGCAAATGCGTTTTGGTCTTTTGTGATGTAATAGTCTTCTGCCTGCCTTTATCATGACATATGCCAATGACTTTGTCAGAATATCTTTATTCAATGTAAAGATTACCAAGAGGAATCATAGGGCGATCTTTTCTTCTAAGCATGCTACCTCAATAATGATATCAATTCTGATATTATACCTACAGTTCACATTTTTTTTAATCAATCTATAATCAAGTGGCGGAAAATCCCGTAATTTGTTTCCCATCTTTGATTAAAATATCCCCAAATATGTATTTAGTCAAAGTGGTAGATCTGTTATCAATATGTCTTACTTATCCTACATGTCGGTAAATAGAGAGATATACCGAGATATTAAGGAGTGCCACTAGCTATACGGTCCTGTCTGATTGGTTCATTTAGATTTCGGAATTGGGTGACTGCAAACTGCACATTCACCATCAACATTTATTTGGGTAGCTAGTTGGTAGGCTTACTCCAAGACTAAATCAAGGATCCAGAGATTTTAACCCTTAATTTCTTGCATCTTCTCAACAAGAGCTTACATAGATTAGGGGTCAATTTGTACGAAATCCAGAATTCATAATGCACTTTTTTCCTATATATGTATTTAGACACGGCCTTCTAAACAAATATTCAAGATGAATTCAGGGAGGTGATGCACCGTTGTAATCTACAGCAGCAATACATTTTTAATTGGATATTCTCTACATGGACACTATTATAACGCTGATGGCTGTGATGAAACCTGTGAAGCATCTGCGCCGGATACACGTATCAATTGAAAAACTTTAGTATGTTAGATGTAACTCTAGGTGAAGAAAAACAAAACAAACAAAAAACAACGTGTAACTCATCGGTGTTATAGTATATTGTATAACGATACCTATCATTTGATCGTGATTTAATGGGACCAAGGGCCAGAACTGGATCTAGAAATCGGGTAGGAGTATGAAGCAATATATAGTATAGGGTCTGTCACTCTTAGAGCCACCATATTGGTACAGACTGGTTGACAGTAGGCTCAAAGCAGACATGGAACATTGCAGACACAGTGCCAACCCTATGGGCTCAAAGCAGACATATGCATGGGACTACAGTGACTTACGTTTTTACCCTTTTATCCACAACCTCTGCATGGCGACTGGCTCAAGTTGGCGCACATAAATCGGACAGCTTGGTGGCACTGGCATGAGGGCTGATTCCACGTCAGGCAAGGTTTCCATCAGGCTCCAAAAGTTCGAATACAAACTAGCAGTAAAATGCTGAAAGGTATAATGATATAAGGACGGAAATAGGAATTCATCTACCCAACATGATTACAGCCAACAAAGTAGAGTTACTTATAAAGTTCATCTATAGCAAGGACACGGCTTAGGTGGCGCGCAAAAGTTGGTGCAAGTCTGGTGCTGAAATCAACATGCAAATCACCGTTACCAGCCGATGCGGTGCCGAAGTGTCGTTGTGGTGCTAGTTCCTGAAATGTACATACAGTTACGTTATATCAAGCTGGCACCATTCTCACGTGAAAATGCGAGATGGCTGGCCCATGTCTGCTCTAGAACGTCCGGAGTCCTAGCTATAGCCTATCTATTTTCACACACCTGATTTTGAGTGAAGATGCGCCAACTAGTACAGCACATGTAAGACACGTGCGTTGAGAGTGGGTAGCTGATTGTTTGGGGCGTGGTCGTGTCATAAATCCAGCCGAGCATTACGTCAGTCAACGTATGGAGAGACCCAACTGTAAATGAATGCTAATAGGTTTTCATTAGTCAGGTGTCATCAATAAAGGCTATAGCAATGACACATATTATAACTGCAATCTAGCAAACACGTGTAGCTCAATACCATTTGAAGTTTTCCCATAGTAGCCCTCTTTTCCTCGGCCCTGAAATTGTCGTCTTTAATGTGAGTTGTGGTTAATTTTAGTTGAGTCAGATGATAAGGAAACTCCCACCTTATCACTAAGAAATAGATAACAGGTATCAGTCTTATATACAAGCTTACAAGCTATTATATCATTCTGAAGATTCAGTCAATTTTGCAAATACATCACTTGTGTAGGTGGAACATTGATTACCAGTATACTGAGAAATTCTAGATCATCACAAAGAATTCTGGACAGGAAGGGTCGACTTATGGTGAATGTATCCTAGGTATAGATATAGGGTCGACGTATCCATCACTGCAAGACTCTATCTTTCCTAGGTGATACTCGCACAGGGCGATCGTAGAACATACCTATACTACTGCTATCGTAGCATATTGTGCAGTAAACTCCAGGACTGTCATGATACCCCTAAAAGATCAACACCTAATGAGTGTTAATGATGCTGGAGCTACTTCCGGTCTGAATATGATCGCATGTCGTACCCACTTTCGCTGCCAGTCACGTGATCAGATCATGTGACGTTACCTTAGCAACCATCCCATATTAAGCAGGACTAATGAGATATAAGATTTGTCCAGAGTGTTATCATTATTTTGAAGATACCACATCACCCATAACGCCATCAGCCCGTATTAAGCCAAATAAAAAAATGTTTGTTTCCAGTAACCCGCAAAACGAATTTTTTTTTATGATTTTGAATAAATTTGTCTCATTTTTCCACACTTTGAAGAATTTAATTCATTAGGCCTATTTTTTCCTGTACCCTTTTCGTGTTCATCCCCTCTCTCACAGTTGTAATCTTCCCTTCATTATTTTACAATGATACATCCATTGATATGTGCCCTAACATTTTCTATATAAATGTAAAAAAAAAAGAAGAAAAAAAATCCGAATTACCGGCCCTACCGTTTCAAGACATGTTACTGGAAACACAGCTTTATTTTTACTTGGCCTTAGCCTATGAAGAAATATAGGAACCTATGCCAACGACAAGTCCCCCCCCCTCCTCCCGTTGTCAAATAATCTCCCTAACGTGTTCACTTATCAAGCATGCAAACTGAATACCTTACAAGCATTTTCACTTTCATAAAAATATTGGAGCTGAAACTCATCTCAAACTGCCAATTTTAATCCTCGGTAGCCAAATTCATATTATACTTTACATGTACAATCATGTATGATTCATTTGTCGTTGATCTCCATTTCCAAACCCATATCTAATAAATTGCTCATCATTTGCTTCTGTAATCTGCAGTTAAAATAGTAAATAAGCTGTACTAAATGTTAGTCAGTCGGCACTTGCTTGGAACTGTTTTGCTGGTCTCTTGTACATGATGGTGGGCTCATCCCACTCCAAACCCCTTCAGTAGCCTGCTAGCAGAGAAGGTCACCAATATCTTTGGTAGCATTTTCTATCTCTGAGACCTCTACCCATGTTTGTCAGTTACTGAGCCAGTTTTCTGGGAGATAATGCAAGGTCATATGAAGAAAGTTGACATTTTGCATTTGAGTTTCTGATGTGTGCCCAGCAGTGTATCCACACTCTCTACGTAATACTCAGCCCTCAGAAATCATGTCATGACAGCTTTGAGGGCAAGCATTGGCTTCCATTTACTATGCAGCCTATTTTTGGTTATCATATTGAATTACCATCACTTTAATCACATGATTATGGATAATCAAGATGTCTAGATTCAACCTCACTCACCATAAATCATAGGTGGTTGCTCAAATTGATCCAGAAATTAATGTTTAGAGGAAATTAACATGGAAATATGGCTGTCTTTTTAAGAGGGCTGCCCTTATACCAAAATGAAGTAATATAACCTTGAAATCAGTGGTTATAATGTAATGTACATTAAATTGAAGCTATTTGGTGTGGGAATACATACATTTGGAGTACACAAACTGCTACAACTGTGTGTATGGAGCATGCTAACACCCAACACATAATATGCCATAAACTGGTTCCAATGGATAGAATACTGCGGGCCAATCAGCCACTTTTGGGTGAAATATAATTTACAGCAGTGTCAAGGCTATTGATATTACCCAGACAAATGCCATGCATGACATAAGAAAGTGGTTGTAAAACGGACTGAACTACATTGTGTATATAGATGAACCTAGTGAAATGTCATTGCCAGCAGGGGATTTTTGGTACATAACATGGCATCCTATGGATATATCAAATCTGAGAGTCATGTTTTAACCTCATTTACAGATTCAGCAGCCTCAAATTAGGTATAATTTTGTATGTTTGGTCTCCGTCTTTTTTTGGCCGTTTCACAGTGTAATCCATGCCTTATCTACCCTTAGATTGACGTGAAGGGCATTGATTTAAAGGGTCTTAGGAGAAACAAAGATGACGGATGGGCTGGATATATGTTAGCCCCCCTCTTATTAAAAAAGTCAATACATGATAAAATGTGCACGATTCTCAAATTTGATCAATTACATTAGACGTTAGAGCGATAGAGGAAATGGTTCCCTAGGCTTCAAATTGAACTTATAAAGAGCATCTAATACAACTTTTCTTTATTATGTAAAAAAATAACACGCCATGAATGAATGTATATAGGCGCGAGTGTTCTCTACACCTCTGATTCACCCAGAGATAGACCTATCATATGCTATGTGGGCCTATCATGCTTTGCTGGCATTGTGTAGGATATGTTAGCTGAAAGCAAAGTACTTCACATAATATTATGATTACCTAAACTTCACTCCACACTGGATTTGCACAAGAGAACCAGTTGATGTATAACATATCAGTAATCATAGGCCTTATCGTTCTAAAGCAAATGTGATAACTGCAATAACTAGTGTATACATGACGGATTATAATGTTGATATAGATATTCAATTTATTCAATATGTTCAAAAAGATAGGTTCTTGAATCTCAATGACTGTCTGTAGATGGGAATTAGATTGATAAACGTTGCTCATGCTTAATCAATGTAACAAAGACCAATTATGGTTCATGTATAAGTATTCTTCCAGTTGCATTAAGACCGACAGAAGCATGCATGGCAGAAAGGCCTTACCAGCGCTATATCCACGTAGACAAAAATGTTAATGTATACACTTTGGATAAGGAACTAAGGGAGCGTTCATTATTTATGGCAGGGGGGACGACAATCTGTCAGAATGAATATGTCAAAAAAATTTGCCCCCCCTCTTCTGGATGGGTTGAAAAAAATTGCCCCCCCCCAGCTGCCCCCCTTAGGAATGGGTTGAGAAAAAATGACCCCCCCCCCCCTTAGGAATGGGTTGGAAAAAAAGACCCTTCTAAATTGCTGTATTCAGAATGGATTTTTGCTTGTGTCAGAGAAAATTTAGGAATTGTAGCTTCAAGGCCCCCGCTCTTCCACTGCCTATGAGTTATGTCTCATGATGGGATAGTATTTGGCCGGCTTTCATTTAATCTTTTGAGCAATCAAATTGTGAATACCCTGCTGTTGATTGATTTACCTCTTGGTAAAATAACAGTACCAATTTGAAGGTTCCTCCCTTAAAGGGGAGCTAGCATGGGCTACTACGGATGTAGCTAAACTAGGTATGTCTTGGCCAACACTACAATGTGACCTACTCCTGACCAATGGAAGAACTGTTCTGATTAAGACACTTGCTTCTGGTTTCTTTTTCAAAATTTGTATACACAAAAACAAACCTTTGTATAGCTTGTCTTTTTCTTTAGATTTCATTGTAATCTCGGTTTTATATCAATTTAATGGGTGTTATGGACACAATCAATCTTATCAGGGTTGATTTCATCAAGGGGTGAAAATAAGAGTTAAAACTGGAAATTCTGATCGTGAGTTGCAGTGATTTTAGCATGTAAAGTTTTTTTACTGCTGAGAATTTTGTTGATGCCCTGCTCACTTTAGTGATGTGTATGGGGTGACACCACAAAGTCCTGTTTGTGGCGTACCCATCCCATCCCCCCTTTAAGACTGGGGGCCAGTCCGACCCTGCTTGACCAAAACTGACACAGTTTCAACATGGGAATGCCCCCACCTAAACCTTGGTGTGTATCATGTCACCTGCTGTAGTTAGGCAAGTCTGTTTACTGTTGGTAGGTGCGGAAAACCATCCTCTTCCCCCATTGGTAGGGGGATGAGAACTTTCACCAAAAATACAATACAGTCCCCCCTTTAAAAAAAGTATTTTTATGATGACAACTTTTGAGACAATCAGCAGGGCCAGCAAAAGAACATGGAACATTGGGCCAAATATTTCAATCTCAAGAGCTGAGCAGTGTTACCCACAAGGGAAAATTGTATACCATAGTGGTAGTGACTGTCTTCATCCATGTTTGACATTCAAAAGAGTAAGACTCCCAAACATATAACATAACAAAATGGATATGAATTAGAGGTAGCTGGTTAAAATTTGCGACATGTCGCGAAAAAAATTGCATCTTGTCATAAAATTTGCATCACATTGGCAAATACTCCCCAAAAGAAATTTCCCCACCCTTTGGGAATACCTCCAAAAATAATGACCCCCCCCCCATTCATTTGGTTATCCCCCCCTGCCACAAATAATGAACGCTCCCTAAGGCTACATAATAATATTGGCACCGTGTTTTACAGATGGACGTGAAACACATAACAGAACAAGTGTTCTCATTGTATGACAAGTATGGAGAAGAGGATTATCTGGGTGAGAACGTCACCCAGATGGAGCATGCTATACAATGTGCCATGCAGGCCGAGCAGGAGGACTCTGGCACTGCGGTAAGTAAACAAACAATAAGTAAAACATAGTTATAAATGCATCTCTCCACTGTATTAACCAATATTATTATCCACGGGGGACGGGTCAGCGCCAAGAGTGAAAGGTGTGAAGTATTTTATTCTAGCTTCCCACTGCAGTATTGGAGTTTAGGTTGTTCAATATAAAACGACAAATTGATTATCATGCTTCATAATGTCACTTCTGGCGGTCAGTAAATGTTCAAACTGGCATCGGTAGTTCTCATGCAAGTTACTTTTATTGGTATTTTATTGTTTTGTCACCATAGTGTCCACGTGCAGTTAACATAGTCTAATGTGTTGAGTTTCTAAACGCATCATTCCAGTGATGAAGAGAAGAAGCATTGAAAAGGGAACAAATATGATCGCAGATGTCATAAAATCATCATGCCAACTGAAACTCAATGTTCAAGTGTCCGGTGCACTCAAAGGAGCAGTATTATACAGTCAGTGGTCAGTCGGGAGTAGTTTTGAGAAGATCGGAGATAAGATAAAGGTCCAATTGAGGCCTCCTACTGACCTCTGGTTTACAAATCTCTGTATTTTTTTATAAAAGGAGTTATTTCTCATACTAAATTGGCTGTGTTTTTCTACACATCCTCAGGTTTAAAAATTCCTGTCTATTTTCGATTTTTCTTTATCTGTTTATTTTTCTTCTAACCTTTAGCTGATTTTGTGATTTTGAGAAATTTCTCTCTCACACTCTATGGCCCAGGTGTTTAGAGCCCCACTGACCATGCCCGCATCCCCCTCCCAGCTCGGGAGTTTTCAAAAACGACTGACGACTGACTGTATAAAATATTCTTCATGCAGTGGTTTTTATACGGTGTCTGGCGATCGGACAATAGAAGACCTATGAATACAGTATTATTGAAATGTCTGAACAAATACTAAAGAAAGGAGGACATGGACATTGTAAACAGTTCGTGTTCACTGCAAAAATGGTGTTTAGATTTTAAACATGTTTAGGTCTAAACATGTTTAAAACCTAAACATATAGGTCAGTTAGGTGTCTCATCGACTACACTTTTAGGAAATGAACACTTTTATTCTAACTACATAAACATTTATGCTAAACATGTTTAGATGTTTAGAGTGGAGACAGTTGAATAATAGGTGTTTAGATTTAAACATCAATATGTTTAGATACTTGGATGTTGAATCCACACCAGGTAGCAGCACTACCTTTGACTGGACTATCTGCACACAGTTATAATCAATTGTTGTGACAAATGTTCCCAAATCCCATGTTTATCATGGTTTCATTTAATAGAATGTCATGTGAATAGAAAGGGCAATAGCAAATTGACTAGATTCACATCATGCCACCATCATTACCATGAAATAATCAATAAACTCCATGACTGACACCTATTTGATGTTATTCTGGAGTAGATAAGGCAATGCCAAGCTGTTGTACTTTCTCAAGTCTCTCATTCTGATGCAGTGTGTAATATATGTACACATAAATAGGTGTGGCTGACATCTTTGGAGACTTTGACAAGTAAATACCTGCTGATGCCCCCCCCCCAGTAAATGAGAAAAAAAAAATATATTTCTGTTTTTAATGCATCCATGTCTGCAAACCTTAACTCTCCATCAAATCATTTAAACATCTAAACACAAAAATTCTTAAACACCTAAACACAAAAATTCATATATCTAAACACAAAAGTTTTAACCTAAACACCTACATTATGGGTGTGGACCACTAAATTTGACATGGTGGCATGGCAATTTCTTAAAATCGACATGTGACATGAGAGGTTCTTAGAGGTGACATGGGACATGGGGATTTAAGTGACATGTGACATAACCATTTCTTAAAATTGACATGGGGGACCCCCCATCCACACCCCCTACATTTCTAAACACTTGAGCTAAGCTCATTGTTTGGCTAAACATGTTTAGGAAATTAATGTGATTACAAAAACGTTGCAAGAATATGTTTAGAATTGTGTTTAGGATCTAAACACCATTTTTGCAGTGTTCATATGAGACTATGAGCATATATTATTTCCGGAGTACAAAAACAAAACACTGTTGACTGACAAAGAGACATTCTCCAAAAAAGACAATATCCGGATAAGGCGGTGCTCACCATGTTTTCCATATGGCGGCATCTGTTTTTTGTCGTACAATACTTCAAAATCAATATCTAACATTCATCGAGAAGTCCACGTAGCTGTAAACATGTCACCTGAAACACGGCTTCTATTATGTTGGCCCCAGTTTCTCTCCCTGCGCTGATCCCCCAATGCCTCGTCTTGTCTCTGCAGGCCATACTGGGGGCTTTGCTGCACGACATTGGTCACCTGGCCGGTCAGGCGGACGAGGTAGAACGGATGGAGACAAATGGCATCGTGCTTGGGGTACAGGGACATGACCAGGTGGGGGAAGCCTTCCTGGCCAGTCTTGGTGTCCCCTGTGACGTCACCTGCTTCGTGACTGGTCATGTCCAGGCCAAACGCTACCTCACGTGGAAAGACCCCAAATACTATGGAAGTAAGTGGATACTTCATTCACCTCTTACATATAGTAGCAATGTCTCACTGAATTATCTAGCATATCTTATGTGCATATTTTATGGATACACGTTTTAATTTCTGTAATAAGAGTTCCTTATAAGCCTGATATATACATATTTTTGTGCACTCCTTTTCGCTCGGTCATATTCCTTAAATGGTAAAGCAGGCGCCGCATATGGGTCTCTTCTGGGGATTTGTACCTAGCCGGAAGTAGAATGACGTCACACTGGAGACAAACATTCACGCCGCCTCGGTTCCTCAGGGACGTGGTGGGACAATGCTGTCATACACTTCCGACTGTTTTCAGATGTCATCTGAATAATAGTCTTCCATTTAAGTTACCATAGGTTTCAGATGATCTCATCTGAATGTAATTCAAATTCAGATGAGATCTGGCATATATCCTTGATCGGGGTGCCCGTTTGGCCGGGCACCCTGGGAACCGCGACAGCGTCGACATTTCTCTCCGCGGAGGGCCAGGTACATTCTCCAAACATACACCCTTTTGCGCAGGCGCCCTTTGAATATGATAGTGACTTGAGTTCCAGGTTGTGCAGACCTGTATGTATATGTATAGACAAGAAACAAGACCAAGTCCATGTATTTTACTGATTCTACAGTGACCTGAACGCACTGATGTAGAGTGGCGGATGTAGGGTGGCACTGATGTAGAGTGGCGGATTTAGAGCGCGCTCCCCCCCCCCTTTTCCCCAGTAATTAAGGGTTTAACTACATATTTTGGACCCCAAAATGTGCCCAAAAATAGGGGGTGCACCCCCTTCTTTGGGGTCGCGCCCCCTCCTTTTCCAAATCCTGGATCCGCCACTGAGGATCACCCCAGTCAATAAAAAACGTTGCAAAACGTTTCAGAGAGTTTCGCTATTGCTCCTTATCCTGGCAAAACGTTTTAAAACCTTAAAAACGTTATTTTGACATTAAATAACGTGTTTTCTTTGTTGAGTGGGACTGATCACTAGCTGGTCACGTACGGAGTCAGGTGGCCTGTTCCTGCAGCACCTGCTGATATGGACAGAAATAGGTCTCCTTCATCCCACTCCCACCCCCTGGCCACCCCCTCACCCCCCTCCAATCCATTTTAGATAAGGCCACTTGGCCCAACCTTCCTTTCATGTTCAGAGCTTCCTGATTTGAAGAAAATTGGTAGATCATGATAAGTAAGGGCACTATGGAAGCATAATTATGTGTTCATTTTAGTATGATGCTCACAATCAACTTTACACTTATATCCCCTAGAATATACTGCTTATTCCCAAATGATAATATCCATAACTACATCAACATCAAAGGTAGGCTACGTAGAACATCCCTTGATTTCCTTTTTTTATTATTGATTATCATGTCCTAGTTGTAAATTTATGTAGATGGATCAGGGCTCTGGGATACAAGTTCTGGGATACAGGCGATCCATTATCAAGAAAGCCCCCTTTTGATTGCCCGTTGACAACTTAAGTAGGTTAAATATGAGTTGTTATCGGTTTCTTTATGAACTATAGAAACGAATACGTGAACGCAGAGATGAATTTGAATTATGTTACAAATTAAAAAAAAAAAAAGCCAACTTATCTGAGAAAAAAACCCTCTATTTGGACGCTGTATGAGCCTAGGCATATTTAAATTGAGCGTTGGTAGAAAGGAGCTCCCTTTCTCACACATAATAATCCTATTCAAGAGCCTTCGGAGGATGAATTGGACAATTGGCAATCCTCAATTATCTCATTAGGGTTGTAAAATTCTTTGGCTGAGATATTGTAGTGAGGTATCGAGTTGCTGAAGGTCTTACACACCACTACCAGAACCTCGATCGATATCTGAAAGCATGCTAACAGCAAGTGACGAATGCTAAGCCCAATGTGTGGCGTGTCAAGCTAAGATATCTTCACAGCGCTTAGCGAAATCAAAGGAGACTTTTCAATCCATCGTCACTATCCCCTCGACTACACTTATTGCTGGCTGCTGTCGGCAATCGTCAATGCTATAGGCTACACATGAAAACAATGGCATGCCGGGACGTCTTTCGCCATGTACCCCTCTCTATCACTGTCAACCCCAATGGCTTCTAAATTGCAGCAGCGTCTCAAACTTCTTCCGGTTCCGGTGAGGCTGCGTGCGCACCCAGCATAAAATGGCTGCCACACAAGAGTGACCATGTTAACAATGGAGTAGGAGGGGCAGCAGGAATCTGCTCGTTCACTCATTACTAAGTTTGCCACATTTGCTTCTGTGAACCCTGATCGTCTTGTGGCCACTCAGTCCCATTGCATGACCAAAAAGAATGATTGAAGCAGTGTTTACTCAGTTAAAGAAATGTAGGCTGAATCATGAGGACACCAGGCCCCGGGACGCAGGAGCGCGCGTTTGCATTGTTCTCCTCTCTTGTAACGGCTCTTATCCAATTTGCAGAGTAAATAGGTCATTTACACCCTGCCGTATAATTGTGGACAAGGACCAGGCAATGCCATTTGCATTAACGTTATTACCTTGGCTTTTGATCCAAAAACATGGAGTGCAAGACAAAAATACACACGCGATTATAAAGGTAACCACTTTGGAATTTAAACTAATAGGCAATATTTGACTGGGGTCCATGATCCAGAATTATTGTTATCGGTGGCTATCATGGGAGAAATTTTACTCTGGATCGTTCAACTTAGTTTGGGATTTTACAGGCTTTGGTGCAAAGTATGGGAACACACCAGTATTCTCAATAAATAAACATGGTTATCATAACCAACAGCATAAAAACAATGATATAAACTAAAGCGTGCAATTCAGGAACAATGATAGAAACTAAAGCGTGCAATTCATGACTTTTTGGTTACTTATAGTCTGAGACGAGGGCCAAGTTCGTCAGCGACTTTTTCTAACTGACGGACGCCCATCTGCAAAACGTAGTGACACCAAAGGCATGACAGATGATCAGCTTTTATAGTCCTTTGTGAAGGTCAATCTTTCACAAATTACAAATCGGCAGAAGAAACATAATGACCTGATTTCAAAGCCGCTCTCCCTATACTACTCGCAAAATAAAAAGCCTGAGAAAAAATACACTTCTATATACTACTTGCTAGGACGTTGCAGTAGCGCAGCCATTACCTTACCTAGTTAAGTCTTCAGATAGGTACCAGTTACCCCCAACTCAACTATGAATGGAAGGGATTAACTGTTAGGGTGGTCCTCCTGCAACCCGGCCTATCTATTACAGCCTCCGTGCACTTTGCGTAGGTTTATCTGTTCTAAACCCATGAGCCAATATACACACTAACTTGGCATGACGAAAACCCCAACAAAACAACAACCAGTAAAGAAATGATTTAGCGGCATGTAAGTGTAATCTTTTTTAAAGATAAGGGAAATTCACTTTGCACATCCAAACAGCCTGATGTCTTATATAGGGGTCAGGGCAGGCGTCAGGGTGTTAACATTCCTAAATTTTAAAAATGAGATTTCACTGGCTCTGTGTAAATAATATCACAGTGCCCAAGTAGGGGTGGTTAGGCTACCAATTTCTGCTATGTAAAGATCAACACAGCAAGATATAAATAACAACACAGCAGTCTATCAACAACTCACCATAAATCGCAGGGTCCTGTAAAAATCAAACCTGTCTGGTATTGAATTGCAGAGACTCATCAGAGTGAAAGTCTGAAATATCTACATTAGATCAACTTGATTTAGTAAGCAAAAACCTCTTTTGGCAACAAAAACATGCTTGTGATTGCATACAAAGGCATCACCACGTGAACAAAGAGCTTCCTCAACATTCGATTTTTACCTTTGAACAATAACAAATAGCACTTTGTAGTCTGTGATTGTACCAGCTTTTGTGAGAATAGCTCCGATTCTCTGCAAAGATCGCGTAGTGTAATCTCCACTTATTACACTTTTCAATTCTCGACCAAACCTCGGTTTCTGTTGATATTCTGGTGATGATCCTATAGCCAACGCGAAATGTATGCCAAACAATCGTGCAGTGTAACCTACGTCACACTCACTTATCAAATATAGACATGCATTTATGGAAAGCACAAAGTAAGGCATAATGTAAAACTCACATAGGGCTTCATGAACGACATCTGTCAAAAATATGGGCCGATGACGCTCGCAAACCACTTTTACTTATTAAAGTGTATCAGCGCATTCAACCACTATGTATCCAGGAAGTAAAGTTAAGTCGCTATCCATTACATATTGCCTGTAAACCGTGACAACATAAAAGATATCATTGGAGTCCGTCTGGTCTAATATAGAGATATTGCAATGTGTGCTTGCCAATGGTGATAACGACGGGTAGCACGTATACACCTTACTAGGCACCTTACGAGCATCTCTTTAGCTCAAATACTGGCACATATGCTATCCATAATGACAGTAACATCAATTTGTGTGGCCTTGCCATTGCCCTGATGAACTTATTTTCTAGTTGGGAGTTTCTGAGTATAAGGGAGCGCATATTATTACATCACAATTACACCCCATTATAAATGGTATCGCAGAGATCCACCCGGTGTTGTTTTGGCATACCTCTTAGATTTTTTTTTTTTATAAATGTTATGTATATAATACAAGTTCTTAACAAATTACCAATGCATGACTCATTGTTACAATCTTACAGATTTGTCCGAGGCGAGCAAGATGACGCTGGAACACCAGGGTGGACCCATGTCCCAGAGTGAAGCTGAGCAGTTTGAGAAACACGAGCAGCTCAATGCTATACTAAGGATGAGGACTTGGGACGAGAAGGCCAAGGTCAAAGACATGAAGATGGAGCCTCTGTCAAAGTACAGGCACATGTTTTCTACTTATATGGAGGGGGTCCTAGCTAGTAAAGATGCCGCATGAATCTTAAATGGAACACGCTTTGACTGATAGATGGTGTATTTGAGCCCTCAGCGTAGGCGGACAATGTATGGAAGATCCACTAAATACGCTCCTGTGTACAGTATGAGGTTATAGATGATTCACATCCATTGAGCCTATGCCTTATATGCTGGATCTGTTGAAGATACCCTGTCAAAGCCATATTGCTTCATTTACTGGATGTATCTGAGCTATGCCATCGCACACCAAACGTAAAAACAACCTCATAGTATATATTATGTATCTGATAGAAAGAATACAATGTACTCGTGTATTATTTAGCAGAGTGTTACTTGTACGGACTGCTGTAATATGGACTAGATGCCTCGTATCCCACTTGGCATAAAACGTTTTAAACGTTTTTTCAACCAATTTTCAACCAAATAACCAATAAGGAAACCAATAAAAACTTTTTTTAACGTAAAAAAAAACGTTTTTATGCCAAGTGGGATGTAATGCCTCGTGCAGGGGTGAAAAATTACCTGAATTGCACTATAAAACTAGTTGTTTACTATTGTATAGGACTTTGGAACTAGAAAATTGCATCCCCGCTCGTGTCAATGAATCAGTGACATTAAAGATTGTGGTTTCACGCCATCATCTTCTCAGGATCGAATAACTATCAATGGTTCTTAAAGATACCCCTTTCACTGGAACCTTAAGATGATTTAATCACTGTCAATTAAGCCTTCTGCTCTGAGCCTTTTTAGACCTAGTGAAAAAAGAGCCGTTCCTCTCTAACATCGCTGACATATTTAGAGTGAGGAGTAGAAGACGGGGTAATTTGATTGTAATACGAGAATGAGTGCAGTGCCAGTCGAAAAAGAAATTGTCTGGAGGGATTAAAAACGATGACTTAAGTGTTTTTGTATTGTTTTCACTGAATACACACCGCTCAATAACTTATATAACGCATAGGGCTACAAAAAATGAGAAAAAGAGTATGGGCCTGGGGCATTATTGATCGGCCTTCGTGATTACTTTGCCATTTAAATATAGGTCGTTATTTTATCATTACCATGTACGGTAAATCCATAATATCAAGGTTTACACGTGATGCTTGTTCAGGTATTTGCATCAATTTCGTCGAATATGAAGTACTAAACCAATTACATAGATACATGACTCGCACATAAAACTTTTTTTGAATTTATTGAAATGATTTTATTACATTGTTCTCACACTCCTAGAATCACAGGTGACTGACTGTGATCTCGACTAACAAAACACAAACTTAATTCATTTATTACAATATATATATATACACGTGTGCAACATATTGGTAGTCCAAATTACCTAAAATAACAGATTAAGAGTCTCGAGGTACGCCTTCTCCTGAAGCACTTATACAAACGGCAACCAATTATAACATCAACGAACAAGTTATCTTCTGGTGGGATGGGGAATAGTATGCATAGTTACTAGGAAGGCTACATCCGAGTAGCTAACCTCTATTCTAGGCTCTGTGCTAACCTGTGAAGCCATAGTTAAAGTCAATTAGACTCGCCCATGCTCAATCACACTGCGCCCACTGACAATGAATGAGTGGGTGAAATTGAAGATAAAAACCCGTGCTAATCAAAGACTAATGGAGTCGCTCCTCGTTCGTTAAGTTATAAATCAAACTGGTCGTGAAGAGGCCATACTTCACCGAGGGTGGTTGTGCTACCTGAGGTAAGGGGGGGGGGGAGGGAGGACGCCATATCGGCAGGGGTCAGGGCCGGATGGCAGGCAGCGCCAAGTCCCCTCTGCTATCGGCAGACGTCCCATCAGGTCTGTTTGGACGCCATTACCTGTAGGCATTTGTCACCACACAAATCAATGGTGGCCCCACCGCCCGAATCATTAGTGCTCTATGAATCAGCGCACCTCGCCCGCTTGATCTGGCAGTCGGAGCCGCGGCGCCATTTCCTCGCGCCTTTCTCCATGTGCGCGCCGCAGGAAATGAGCGGTGATGGCCGCTAGGGGTGGAGGGAGCTGTGGGGTGAAGAAGGGTGAGAAAAAGAGAGGGTGAGGGGAGGGGGTCTTTCTAGTACCTGCCTCCTGCAGCAATTCTACATCACAACCTACACTCACTCTCTTAGCCCACGCCTTACCACCCAGCACCAAGGTAGCCCATGGTCATCTGCTAAGCGGCCACTCACCCACCCGTCTCCAGCATCAGGCTTCAACACCCCCCACCCCCTCTCACACACCAGGTTCATCCACATGCTCGACAGGTTCATCAGTTTTCTGCTTCAAGTCGCCTTGCTTTACAAATACCTTTAGCTGCAGTGGAACGACTAGATAACTTATTCCTGGCCGCTGGTTCTACCTTTTCACCTCCTTTGAGGGCAACGACCGAAAAGAGAATGAGTGAGTGAGAAATAGATGTGTAACGCCATTTCAACAGCTAAGGTCATATTCATGGCGAGAACGACATTACACAATTTCACAGAGGAATGTGTCAGTGTCCTGAATTTTCCTTATCGGTATGAGTGACGCAGGAGGAAAGGAAATAAAATGACCTTTAATAATTTCTATTACCGTTAGTAATGATAGGGCCCTAGGAACTGTAGTAGTGTCACATACTGCACACAGTCTCTACCACACTCAGAGATCCACTCACACATAACGTTCGTCCTGTGATAATACCATCTATCAACATAGCACAAACAATCTGTCAACAAATCCCACAACTTGCATATTCCATCATAATTCCTCTATAGACTCAGGGTTGAGGCCATACATCCCATATATCCTCCACACACCGGTAACCTGTCCTGTCCAGTGCTGATAGTTCCTTCTTCTAACACAAGATGGCACCACAAAAATGAAGCTTCATCGCTGCCGCTACATCGGCGCCACCTAGACACCAACAAGTGTTATTAACACTGTAGTCAAGCCTCTCCTAGTGAATCTGTGTTTGGAATACCAAGTGAAAAGCACCCTTCAGTAATAGCATCCCACATCATTTTAAATATTCATAACTAAATGTGAACAGTCTTTGGTATACTACGTGCTCTGAAGGGGTTCTATGCCGGGTGGTGTTGATTTGGAGGACCGACTTTGTGGTAGGTCAAAAGTGCCCACCTGAAAAAGAAAAAAATATATACTTGAATGCATTGTCCATTATCTAAAGGCCTAAAGTATTTCATATCATCAATTAACATTTGCATCGTATGTTTTTATTTTATTTTATAGTAAAATTCTGGTGTCAATTTGGATTGCCAATATCAAACTTTGCATGGCTTCTCAAGCCCATGTCAACATGTCTGCAATGAACTATGTTTACATTTGTTGCACAGAGACAGGCTGCATGGGAGTGTGCACTTTTTCATTTATCTCTTTGAGGCTATTAGGGACTTAAATCAAGTTACAACAATCGGGTCAGAAATCCATCAGTATGAGCTGCTCACCTCCCAGGGTGGCTGCTGACCCTTAGCAAGCAGCTGCACCTCCAGCTGTTTGAGGGCTACGCCCCACAGTTTGGTGTATTCCAGACCAGCCTCCCTGGCCTCCTGACACACGCTGAGTGCTCCATCCACATCCTCTGTCGCGTTCTTCAGTGCTACCAGCTGACTGAAGATAAGTGACTGTTTAGCAGGTGACACATCCTTAGTGAGACCGAGTAACCAGCGAAGACCCTCTTCCTGTTAAAAAGAAAAGAAGAAAGGGATAAACACGGTTAGAGCTAAGTGCCCTAAAATCTTCCAATAAACCATGGTGGATTTGGGTGAGGGGGTGCCCTAGCTACCGATAGGTCTTGGAATATTGAAAACCCGTCCATGGCACAGAAGTTTAGCTTTCTTTTACTAGTGTCCATATCATATTCTTTTTTTTTTTTTTTTTTTGCAAATCTCAAAATCTTATCAGGGATATTGTGAAATGGTGGATCACTTTACACTGGTACGTAGAGCATTGGGGGAATATTTTAGTTGTCAATAAGCTGTCATTATATTTATGGTATGAAATCACATTTCGGATATTTCACCTACTTGATCATTTAAAGTGGCATAGTCCAATTTTCTTCATTTTTCAAATTCTGTTCAAATGTTTTCTATACCATGTAATAACACCATATTTAGGCATTTGTAGACAATCTATTGCTATCTTAAGCTCATAGACACCTAGAAAGGGGGTCCCATGGACCTTGACATAGGCATTTTACAGTGTATTTCCAATGGATGGAGTTTTGGCGTGCACTCCAAAACTAGGAAATAGGGTATAAATCTGACAATTCTCTCAAATATCAGCTTGATTATGTGCAAGAAGAGCAAATAAATTAGTCACAATAGGAAGTATGACCTATATGATCAACCTGACTCATTTTGGAGAAGATTGATGTTTTGGCTCCAACTATCGGACTATGCCACTTTAATATAAATTATTTCTTTCAATGGAATACTTACATTGTTCTGTTTTGTAAAGTCTGTAGCTATGTTCATAAGTTTACATTTGTTGCGGAAAGCCTCATTCCCCTGCAAAACGAACAATTGATGAACAAACACTATAAAGATTCTCCCATTTAAAATGCCATATATCAGTTAAACTTTATATATCATGATCTTTGATTTACAAGTTGTGTCCAGAATGTTAGCATACGAAGCAGAACCCCATGATATGGGTAATACCTACCCTCCACATTGCCTCTGCTTCTTCTGTCCTGCCCATACGCACCCAGTGGTCAAACAATGAGTTAGCTGCAAAGATCCTGTCAGGGGTCTCTGCTAGTTGACGCTCTACAATAGCCTCAACTATAATCATAAAAAGATAATAAAGGTGTACTTCACATCAGATTAAGAGTCAGGGTGTTGTTGCTATGGCCATCATAAAATGATGTACATTGTAGTTGCATCTGTGACAAGCCAGGCAAAGACCTCTTATTGTAGTCTGTATGCATTTGAATGTATTTCAGAATGAATTGCGGCTTAAGTGAACTTTCTTAATGATTTTATATCTCTGTGACAAGCCAGGCAAAGAACTTTTATTGGGGTTTGTAAGCATTTGAATGTATTGTATTTCAGAATAAACAGCAGTTTAATGAAATGCGGCTTAAGTAACTTTCTTGATCATTTGACATTAGACTCCACTGACCTCTAGTTAGTAAGTCTGGTGATTTCTCCACTATTACAGCAAGTATTGGAGAGCTGATGTAGTCAGTGGCAGCTAAAGGTTGTGCCTCCATTTCCTGCATGATGTCTTCCCCTTGACCACTGAAAAGACAGTCAAAAGGCTCATCAAATAGCTAAGCGCATCTTCACATAACGTATTACACACAATAGATGTTTCTCAATGACCCTGGGAAAATACAAGTATAGGGAAATTATTAAACCACATCAATGGTACGAAAGCCAATTTATCACACTTGGTAGCAGGTCTTACCTGTTGAGTTGTGCGCGGAAGATGTGTTGTTTGGTAAATCTTTGTAGTGGCAGACCCATCTCTACATTGTCAAGTATATCCTGCAGAGTACTCACGTCAGCCTCATCAGCCAGAAAATATACCAGACTCTTAAACGCTGCAACATCAAGATCAAACATTTATGTATTAGGCAGTCATATCATAATGCAGGATCATCAAATTAAATACACACAGTTACCGACAGATGGCATTCCACTGAAACACTAACAAACCAAATATTACTACATGTATGTGCTGGCCTTCCTATATCTGGAATTTCAGTGGCCTGATTACTTGCCACACTTGTTACCGTAATCTCCCGCGTAGAAGGCGCGTCTTCTACGCCAAACAAAATGCTGCTGGGTCTTATACGCGGGAGGGTAATTGCCTTGAGTTAGGGGTGCGCCTTATACGCGGGTTTTTCCAACATCTCAATTGGGAAAACACCCCAAAAATAGGGCATTTAAAAAAAATAAAAATTCAGTTTTTTGTGGCACAATACCGTTATTAATGGACCGAAAAGTCAGTTTTTATTGCCGGTCGATGTACGCCCACCGTGTGCCGATGACAGCTTGAACTCATAGAGCCAGCAGCGCGGCAGCCCGGTCGGTGTACAGGAGCTCGGCGGGTTCAAGCCGACCGTGTGCCGATGACAGCTTGAACTCATAGAGCCAGCACCGCGGCAGACCGGGAGGTGTCGACGGGCGCGTCGGCGATAAGGCTCACCATGCGCCGATGACAGCTTGAAATCATAGAGCCAGCACCGCGGCAGACCAGGAGGTGTTGACGGGCGCGTCGGCGATAAGGCCCACCATGCGCCGATGACAGCTTGAAATCATAGAGCCAGCACCGCGGCAGACCGGGAGGTGTCGACGCGCTCGCTGGGGATAAGGCCCACTATGCGCCGATGGCAGCTTGAACTCATAGAGGTGGGTGGGGTGGGGGGGTGGGCGCCTTCTACGCGAAACAGCCCCCCTGTGAGTTTTGGGGGGGGGCGCCTTATACGCGGGTTTTTCCAGAAATCGATACAGAAGAGGTACATGCGCCTTCTACGTGAAAAGGCATTCTCTGAGTTGGGGGGGCACCTTCTACGCGACCTGCGCCTTCTACGCAGGAGATTACGGTATTTCTTACAAACTTATGACATACGTACGGCCAGGTCCCATTGAAGTGAGAACTTGTGATGATGTTTCTCTTATAAACTCTGTCGATACTGGATTCGTCTCTGACCGCCTGGAGAGGAGAAACAGTTATTGCCAATAACTCATAATACCTCTTTTACTTCATATCTAAAAAGATGTATTGAAATCTAAGCTGAAAGATCCAGTGAAATTCAATGTTGCCATCATTTACCTTTTACTCAATGATAATTTAAACTAAGCGAGAAAAGTATGATAGGTGATTACAACACATCAATTATGAAAAAAACTTACCTTTTCAAGACATCACACAGCGTCTGTATTTCCCCAGATTTGACTGCTCTGACTGCTTCAACTTCAAGATCTGTCCTGCCTTTGACTGGTGAAGTATTTGTCTGTAGTAGCATGTATAAATGTTTAATTTGATCTAAATACGTTACCTGTCTACTAAAAAGAAGTTACTCAAACAATTGATATGCCCAATACATAATAGGGGTATTAAAGCTGCTTAAAGTGGCATAGTCCGATAGTTGGAGCCAAAAAATCAATCTTCTCCAAAATGAGCCAGGTTGATCATATAGGTCATACTTCCTATTGTGACTAATTCATTTGCTCTTCTTGCACATAATCAAGCTGATATTTGAGAGAATTGTCAGATTTATACCCTATTTCCTAGTTTTGGAGTGCACGCCAAAACTCCATCCATTGGAAATACACTGTAAAATACCTATGTCAAGGTCCATGGGACCCCCTTTCTAGGTGTCTATGAGCTTAAGATAGCAATAGATTGTCCACAAATGCCTAAATATGGTGTTATTACATGGTATAGAAAACATTTGAACAGAATTTGAAAAATGAAGAAAATTGGACTATGCCACTTTAACTATTTGAATTATATCTTTTTCTTTGTTTTATTTATAATTTGCAGTTAACCTACCATATCAATAAATGGCATTTCTGACATCATGGTTGATCAACTGTGATTATTTGATAATGCTCATTCTGTTCGCAAACTTTTGGTGATAAATTAGCAAGCTTTCTTCAATTAAGACTCACCCTACACTTACCCTGTTAACGATAGCGGGAACCTCAAATGGCACACTGTGACCATTTGACTCAAGAACCTTGGCGAGGTAGCGGAGGGTGCGGGGTTTAGGTTTAACACCACCTTCCTCATACATGGCAAGGACATCCAGACACTCGGACACATCATTTTCTTTCTTATTGGATGCTACAAATGGCAGAACCCAAAGATATATGTACATATCAAGATAAGGCCACACCAAAAAAATAAGTTGGTCTACAGATTTCCCTCTCCATATTTTCGGAAATACAAAATTTTTTTTCTTTGAAAAAAATCTCGTCTAGGGATTTCGCTCACTTCACTTTCTACAAGTTTTCTCTTTGTGATGTTTGGTAAATCTTTTTAAAAAAAATAATTTTTTTTTGCTCGCCTCACTTTTCCAGCATGGAATCCATTGGAAGTAAAAAAAAATCTTTAAAAAAAAAGAAAGAAATTGCGCTTGCTCACACCATTTTTTCAAAACCAAAATCCGTAGACCAACTTGTTTTTTTGGTGTGGCCTAATTTATATGGAAATACCACCTTTTTTCTGTAACACTGTTGACAAATTTATGACTTCAATACAGTTGGTTTGAAGCAAGACATATTTATGTCCATGAAGACATGACCGTTAATTTCTATTAGAAGAACTTAACCATGATCTACCTTTTATCCGTAGAAGTCCAAAGAGTAGTTCATCTTTGTCCACACCAAACAAGTTTTGTGTGATGTCAATAAGCTGCCGTAGTTCTTCTTCCTATATACAGATAATAATCTTTGTCTGAGCAAACGTCTTTTTCCGACATGGATGAGTTTATATCAGTATTAGCATAACTAGATTTCGAGACTGATATCGTGACATCGCTGCCTAAATAAATTCAAGTTTGGTGCACAAGACAAAACATGGCCTCTGATACCTAAGGAAATATCTATTATGAAAAAAATTCAAAGTACCCTACGAAACCATGGGTGGCGATTTTAGTGAGTGATCTTACCTTTCCTGTCTGTACATAGTTGTCAACACCCGCCTTCAACACTGTCATATTTGCACGCATACCAGGGGTCTGTAGAAGTAGAATCAGTTTGTGTCATAACCTACACACTGTTGTAAATATGACTTGGATAACACTCGAGTCATTGTAGGAAACATTCACAGGAATTTAGAGTGGCTATAGATAACCGTTATGATAGAACACTATTAGTTCTGAACCCCATCTACATCGTGTTACAGAACCTATTCCTAATCGTCTTTCTTTTTTCGTGTTTCTTTTTTCTTTTTATCATTGATATTACTTGCTTAGCAGTATATATCTTTATTAATAGTTACATGTGGGGAAAGTATGCAAAGCTGCAAATCACTTTACCTACCTCTAGAATTTTACGAGCCTTCTTGACTTGACCACAGTCGATGAATGCAAGTACCAACTGATGAAGTACTGTCATCTCTCCATTCAATGTGGTGACAAAGTCCACCACTGCAAAGTTAGAGTTAATAAAATGTTTTGAATTGTGGCTTGACAATGGCTCATAATCAAAAACTATATTGATACACACATACCAACAAATCTGTCACACGATCCTGAATAATAAAACCATAGTGTTGTAGATTTTAATACAATAGTAGAGAATAGTCCTGTGAGACATGGCGCGGCGACTTGTAATCTTGTGTCTAGTTTCAGTTGGTCAGACAGATAGGACATACTATCATCTGGGCTTTTAGTAGTATATAGCACAAATTCAACCTGAACTACCCACTGCAGCTAAGTACTAATAGTCTGTAGACTGTCCATTCTGCATGCACCTCACTCAGCTGCCACAGGGATCTGTCTTATTCAATGTTCAATGCCAAAGTCAACAGGTGTGTCATTATGAGTGTACACTGTCTCAGATTGCCAGGAGCCTGCTCTGCCTCCCCCCCCCCCCACACACACACACCCAACTGCCAATCACTTGTAATAGTCTGTACCTCGTCACGGGCCAGTGGTTAGCAAACCGGCCAGATCACTCCACCTCTCTGTAGAGGGGGAGCACAGTGTAAGTACCTCGGTGTACATGTACATGTTTTCAGTGTTCCACAAAATCGTTTATATAATGAAAGGAGTAATCAAATTAATCTTTCATCACCAATAGTGGATACATATTCTGAGATAGCATTATTTCAATGTAAACTAAAAAATTTACACAGAAAAGAATGTAGCAGTTCCACAAGGTGGCCTTACACTTCAACCTCCTCTGATTTACAAAAATGCACATATGGCAACACACACTTTAGCACTGATTTCTCCATAGAGATCTTTGACAGTGAATACTTTGTTCAAATACAGAAAATATGATCCAATTGTACCATAACCCACTGAGATAAAACCTGTACTACATATATATAGTAGTTTCAAAACGAACAATTCTAAAACAAAGGCTACAGGGATGCATTTCTGAATCTTAAAATGCTCTAATGCTAATCTGCCATAGGGCTCCAAATGATGAAATGTCTTATCTGCGAATAAAATCAAAAGTATGAGATATATTCTGAAAATTCCTTCACTGATAAGTAAAGTACACACACTGTTGTTATTACATTAGAATAGTGAGCAGGAATAGTCCATAGCAGAGGAGCCACAAACAAAAATAGATTGCAAGGCCTCCCTATCCCTTACACCGTGGCGACTGTGAACCATACACTAGTCTACTCATCTAACGAGTAGTACTCACTAGTCGCCGCGCTAATAACTGTGATGATATATACTCATCAACCATTATACAGTGCCAGAGGATATAGAACACTACACTCTAGTAGAGGAGAAGAATTCACTTTCTACCTTTCTGAAGTCTCCCAGCATCCTCCTTGTTAATAAGAAGACGGAACACCTGCTGGAAAAGTGGTACCCTATTATACTCGTCATGGTATTTCTCCAGCACCTGGATCAGCCCGTCCATGTCATCACTGTCAACATCATCAACATCGGTTTTAGTACCTTCATCTTAATGCATATATCTGTATTAACGGTTCAAGCTTGTGAAATAGCAACTGAGACCATTACAGACCATAACTAGACAGGTCTATTTTTGACAGGGCTAAGATACAGGACGTCCTCAAGGCACAAAAAAATAAATAAAAAAAAAATAAAAAAATAACCAGACAGGTCTGCAAGGTCCAGACAAGAAAACACAAGTTAGTTCTAAGCCCCTCGATTTTTTTCTAAGGACCCTCGTATCAGAGACCTAGGCAGATGGATCTCTCTTTTTTTTTTACTATGAAAACTGAGGGGTTTGCAGGCATGACTACAACATACTTACCCTTTTATGTAGTTTCTGACAACATCTTCCAGCAAACGGAACGTGCCTTTCTTAATGAACCCATGATCAAACAGTGTTTGCACTACGTCCCTTGTCTGGTCTGGTGTAGCTGACTCCTTGAATTCATCTACCAAACGTTTCACAGCCGTCCCCATCTCATACGACTCTCCAAAGTTGTTCTCCTGCCAGCGCTGTCCTGCCGTCTCAGCATATGTCAGCAGACTTGTTATGGCGCCTGTAAAATAAACCATGGTATGGAGGCATTTTTCAGTATACAGGAGGAAGAGAAATTCACTTTCATCATTTCCTCTTGAAACCATATATTCCTTTGTATTCAAAAAAAGTCTTTTATACAGATATCTCCAGATGATATTCTCCTTACCTTCAAAATCTCCTCCCTTTGCTTGCAATGTACTGATGGCCAAAATGACCCGGGTATAACTCGTGAACTCGGGGTGGTTAGTCTCCCTACAAATTTAACAAACATACCATTAAAAACTACTAAGAATGAATGTAAACCTAGTCAGAATGTGGAAACAGCGTATAGTAGTAGACAATGGCATTTGGGGCAATAAATATCATTGGCAAATCAGCCCAATGATTAAAATCACCAAACACTCATGAGTCTTTTTTTCTATTTTACCAAATAACCGGTTTTAGAATCTACTAATCTTATATTGAGACAAGATATTTACTGGGAAATTGTATTTACGGTTTCAACATCATACACGTGGCAGTCTTTCTATCTATGTAATTTTTTTTGTTAGGCTTACAAGAGTTGCTTGTATCTAAGTGCTTCAGTAAGGTCTTCTTTGAAGTGAGCGGCAAGATATGCAAGTTGCTTCAGGGTCTCCATGTCAAAGACGAAACCTTCCTCTTCTAGACTTGTCCTCAGTTCATCAGCCTTCTCAACATTCTATTGGGAAAAAAAATCTCATTGATCACATCTGCCATATTTTCTATCCATGTCCTTTAAAAGATCCGAATATACATAATTTCATGAGTGATTATCTTTGGAATATCCTGGTAGAGAGTATTGCCATATGGAAAGATTAAAGGCAAAGTACATGTAAGCATTTTTGGAACAAACAATACCCTGATAGGACATAATAAACCCAACTGGAATTCTTTGTTCTACCACCTAAGAACAAACGAGTACTGACCCCTTTAGAGCAGTACTTTAACAACAGCTGTTTCTGGATGGTAAACATGTCACGGTCTTTAGGCTTTCTGGCTTTTAACTCCAGTTCCAGTTGCTCCATTGACATAGAAATTGCTTCAGATCGCTCCAGTGGCTGACCACGTCGACTTGGGATTATGATAGTTGCAAACCTCTGGAAAATAAATCCAATCAACAATGGAGTTCACGAACCAAATAGAATTTAGATATTATGAGGTTAGTAGAACATATGGGGATATTCCTGGGTCACTGGTAGTCAGAAAAGGGTTGAATAAAAAGAGCACCTACAGAAAAAAACATTTTATGGTTGATATGAATCTTACAACAAATGCGTCATTTCAGATGTAACAGGACAGGAAAAGTACCATTTTCTTCCGAGCCACTTTATACGGGAGACATCACAAACAGAATACCAACCTTCAGAAGGGATTCCTCGGCTCCAGCCTTTTCCAGTACCTTCTGAACTCTCTCCATGCCTTGTCTAGTGAGAGGGAGATCCTGAAATGCACCGTTCAGATATACATATTTATTTGCAGAAAGGCTTTGGATTTCTGTGACATTGATCATCGGTCCTTAATAATGCCTATGAGAAAAATCTAGGTTTTCGGTGAGATGAGTCCATAAGGCCAGACCAGTACCAAACATGGTAATTAATAATTGCAATATAAATGGCAGACACAAAGTACAGACACTAGATGAATAAGATTAAGAAATATGGTCTCATGGTCAAGGGCCCTAAACAAGGGGTCTCAGTTCCATCAGCTTGATTCTACCTCTATTTAACATGAAAAGCTAGGAAGACCTATTTGTACCTGCTGGGTCCACGTCTCTGCCAGCTGGAGCTGTTCCTCTGTTGTCATATCCTTGTCAGTGAGAAGACCATTGAGCAGGTCACCATTAACTCTCGCAGCCGACCCCAGAAAGGCAGCTTGTAAACTCTTCACAACCTGGGACAGGGAAAATTGCTAAAGGTTATTTTACAAATGTATTTATTATGTATGGGAACATCATTCATGTTCATTACCTGGGATACATTTCAATACTCTCATAGTCACAGGAGAGACTTATAAAGAATTTATCATTTGTTGTAAAATACCTACCTGGCATATTATAGTCCTGTCCTTACTATCTTTAGCAGCTCTGTTCAGTGCAAATTTCAGTTCATCTTGGTGCGAGGTGAATGGACTGCTTTCAACTGAGTAGAGGAATAATATAATTCGGAAATAGTGAACATCTACATGTAGAAGTTATACTTAGCTTGCTAATCATTCATTCATAGTACTATGGCAGGCATTCATCTTATTCATACATTCCGTTTTCCATGAACGACATAAGCGCTTGTTCACAGATAAGTTCTAAGATGCACGTACACAAATAACAGGAGCCATCATATCATTCTAGAGTTAACTAATAAAGTTACTGTCATACCCGCGGGTAAGGCGCCTTATAGAAGCAGCCAAAGATAGGGGTGCCCCTTATACATGTATTCCACAATTTCAAGATACATGTATACGACGAGAGACATTACGGTAATATAAAATTAATCGATACTTACATGTAAGTTGATGATTAATTGTTGTTCCAGGAGCAACGATAGATCGTTGCGGGGTACATAGGAGATGCGCATGCGCAGATCCGTAGATGTCAGACGTCCGCTGGCAGTGAATCAATCGCTGAAAGAAATTTCGTTTATGGTACATAGGAAATCAATATCTATACTATTCAATTGTCGTAGTTATATAGATGAATTCGTATCGTCGAATAAGATCTATATATAGATATTATATTCAAGAAAGCTTGAATATTGTAGATTAATGATTATGCCTGACTGTCACTAATCTATTCATCCTAGGGAGGATGGGTGGGCCTATGTACCCCGCAACGATCTATCGTTGCTCCTGGAACAACAATTAATCATCAACTTACATGTAAGTATCGATTATTTTATATTCCAGAGCGCAACGATAGATGTCGTTGCGGTCTCATAGGAGACTTTAAAGTTCAGCTGATTCACTGCCCATTTCCATAGTCCTATTATCTAATGTTACTAGTTCTCACAAACTTGTAGGAACTGTAACACAGGACTTTTTAGGAAAAGAAGTGAATAACTTTATTCATCCTGACTAAAGAGGCAGTCAGGTTTCAAGAAAAGTCTTGTTTGGTTAAACCAAAAGAAAGCTTACTTTCATTTACCCTTCTTTTAGATTCAAAGAAGGTAAACAACACCCTTCTTTTTAGATTCAAAGAAGCCAAACAACAAAATCCCAATTGATTTTAGTTGTAAATAGCACATTAGTCATGTGCTAGAAAGAGGAATTTTCCATTTGGGAAATTCATTAATTAGATTACCTCAGGTTTGAGTTTCTCAAAGATTAACAGCTGCTTAACCGTATTGTACCTCCTGATGTTGTACAATCTATGTAGTTCTAATACTACATAATTTGAGATAAATAAGCATGTTAAAATTCTCTAGCAGACATAACATGCAGAGAGTGTACAATCTTGCTGGTATGTATATAACAGTCATATTTTGTGCAAATTAAGCAAGTAAGACTGCTGCACAATTTATGTACAGACAAGTAGTTATGACTGTTTTTACTAAAATAGTAGGCACACAAACAGCTATTAGTTGTACACCCTAGTGGCATGCATATGTACCATATAAGCAGCTAAGGCTTGCTTGGTCAGTTATGGGATGATACATATCATTCCTGCGTAAGAAGATACTGCTTAAATGAAAAAAGGGGGATATGTACAACTTGTTGTACCATTTAAACAGCTTAATCTGTTAACACCCATATTCACAATGTGGAAAAAGATTTCTACATTTATAATGTAGATTTGAACAGCTCACCATAAAGGTATGTTGTAAATCATAAGCAGCTGGTACATACATATAGGTGCAAAATATGGTACCTACACATATTGTACAACATAAGCAGCTATGACTGCTGGACAAGTATTTTAATCCATATGTTGTACAATTTAGTACACTTGTAATGTATATATAAACCATCTACATATATAATGTGAGCTTCAGCTGGTGCAGGCAAAACAGCGACCACATTTACTATGTAGACAGTGGTTTCTACATTCATAGTGTAAAGTAAAACAACTTACAGTCTTTACATGATGTACACACTGATCACTAATACTAAATACCAGTATGGTATAGTATATTGATCTTTTGTAGCACACAAAAAACACTCTGTTTGTCTAGTGTCGTGATAGCTTCAAATGAAGCTATTACCTATACTTGTACAAATAAGCAACTATGACTTATTGTACAAGCCAGAACCACTAGACATGGTAAAGTGACAGTACTTGGCTAGCTACTGCTGCAACGGTATAGTGTAAACAGTCAATGTTGCTAATACTGCATAGATAGGTTCAGCTGATATGGTAAGACATATAAGCTGCCCAATTAAATAGCTAAGAAGCTAGTTTATTGGAACCATACCTTTGTACAATTTTGTCCTAGAATCTGGACATATTGTACCTTATCAGCAGCTTGACATATTTACTTATTGTAAATAGACTACCTATGTTATCTAGCATAATCAGCTACCATAACTAGTACCACACAATTATGTGTATGTTGTACAAGAATAAACCGTTATGCTGTTTAAACAAGCACAAGCAGTAACAATGATACTGCATACAGTATTATACACCAAGTACACCAGACATGTCCTAAATGCTGATTGGAAGATCAGCTTGCCAGTGTTGTGCCAGGGAGCCACATCTCTGGTGGTGCTGAGTTCATCTTACCCACAAACTCTAGTAACAAGTCCTACCACAGGTCTGGACAGTTACAAAAATGAGATTGAGACTTATACCAAACTTCTTTATTTGGTATGAATGATTAGCCTGACCCATCTTCAATTGACTCAGAGATATTGCAGTGGGTCTGCTTTATTGGTGGCTCATGTAAGAAATTAATTAGTTAAAATACCAAAAGTTATGTCCACCACCTTTGAAATAGCAAGGTGGATCAACTGATAGTCTCCATTATGAAACTACATCAGTGACAAACTCAGTATTTAGATTTAATTTCATTAACAAGGTCAACCAAGACTATAAACGAGAGTCTTAGCTCTTACATTGAAATAAACTTCAGCAGTTGTGGAATTTTTTGGCCATAAGGTAAGGATATTTTGATTTTGCAAAACACTACCTATAACCTTGAATCTAGACACCGTTTCTTGAGCCTTCTGCCCTCATTAGAGGAGCAAATCAAGAAATCATTTTTAGGCAAATGGTAGAGGAGATAGATTCAACTGCGGGTCTATTAGACCAGCAATACTAGTGCTGTGCCAAAGGCCACAGTTCTGGTGGTGTCAAGTTCATCTTAGTCTCCAGCTCCAGTAACAGTCCCATCGAAGTACGGACAGTTTTACAGGAGTCCCTGTTTAGAATTTACCAATAATTCTAAAACAGTCACCTCACTCTACAGCCCTGGTGGTGTCAAAGTCATCTTTGCACAAACTCCAGTAACAAGTCCTCCCACAGGTTCGGACAGTTACATAGGAGTAGCTGTTAAGAATTTTACTCATAATTCCAAAAACAGAGTTTATCAGGGCTAATGACATAACGACAACTATTTACTGCAGTCCTTTCGAGGAGCAGTTGGTAGCCATCTGATATCTAATATCAGTGAAATTGCTGGGTTTCAGCAATGGCTACCTCAGTACTCTTGTTTAATAGGTAAGATTTTGTCCTTCTGTCCTCTTCTGAGTAAACAGAAAAGATTTTGTTGGTGTAACCTGATACGTAACTCATTTTTATCACCAATCTTTAGGTGAATTAAGATGAGCACACTACCTCAGTTAACCACCTTACCACTTTGGCCACCGGTAGACTTTAGTTTGTCAAAGTAAACTGAACACCAAGAAAGACATCCTAACCTAAGATAAATAAATTCAGAGAATTTATGACATGAGGTATAGGTTATCAGTAACTTGAGCACTCAAATAACCCAAACACAAGCTAGGATACTTGTGGCTGCACATTGACCTCTATGATATTTCTGAAGAAATATTCTAATGTAAAAACTAGGTCTCAGTGATTTATATATCACTACCAAGCAGCTTTGTGGTTATTGGTGAGTCAACTGCAATTCTCATAGAATTCTATGACATTAAGTATGGCTCTTAAGCTGTTAAATACAAGCTTAAAGATTTTTACCATACTTGTGAATCTATTGGGCATAAATTATAGGTATATTTGAATTCTCAATTCACAACCTATACAAAAGTTTTTACGCCAGAATTTAGACACCATTCTGCCCTTCCAAGGGAGGCAGATCAAATTCTCTATCTTTCTCACCATAGATGGTAGAACAGAGAATTTCGGAATGCTGATTAAATCAGCTAGTTAATGTTGTGCCAATGGGCCACAACTGTGGCGGTGTCATGGTCATTTTACACCCAATTCTATTAACAAGTCCCACCGCAGGTCTGGACTGTTACTCAGGAGTTACTGTTAAGAATTTTACCAAATTCTAGACAGTGGCCTAAAGGTAAAGCAAATACAGAAATCTCTGTACTCTTTAAGGGTGTAAATAACCTGCCTGTTACAGTTTTCAAATAAAACAATTATTCTGTAACTGGCTACCTGATACTCAACTCATTTGGTCACCAGTCTAGGTGATTACTAAATAAGTACACTAGGATGCCGCTATGGCTCTAGGTAATACTTCAGTGTATCAGTATATAGTTTCAACACCAGGTTGGACAACCTAATCCTGTGCTAGCATAATTTCAGGGAAATTATGGCAAGAGGTAAAGGTATTGGAACTTTAGTGCCCGAAAACCTGACACAAGCTAACAGGCCTGTGGCTACGCATTGACCTTTTAAGAAAGTTCTGTTTTACAGGTAAAGGTCTCAGTGATATTTGAAATCACTACAAGGCAGCTTATTGGTTATTGGCAACATGCCCAGGAAAACGGTAAAGCTGCCTTTCCAGGTGATGCAGGTCATAAATTTCTCCACAGAAATTTTTTGGGCATAAGGTATAGGTAAATTTGATTGTTTAAATCACAACCTAAACCACTTGATTTAGACACCTTATTAAGAGTCTGCCCTCACCAGAGAGACAGGTCAAATTTTTTCTCTATCATTCTCACCACAAAGGTAGCATAGAGAAATTTGACATGCTGATTAAGATCAGCTTGCCAGTGTTGTGCCAGAAGGTCACAAATCTGGTGGTGTCAATCATCTTACACCTTACTCCAGTAACAAGTCCCACCGCAGGTCTGGACAGTTACACTGGAGTTACTGTTTAGAATTTTACCCAAATTCTAAACACAGTGGTCTAACTGTAGAACGGGCACAGAAAGAGCTGTATTTTAGGTGTAGCTAACCTGCTCAACTTTACTTAACTTGGTGACATGATAAGGCCATAGACCCTATCTAAAAACCAATCTTAAAATGTCTGGAAATTTTTTTCCCACCACAGTGAAAAAATGTTTGTAACGAATCTTTACCAGATTCTATAGCAGTAGCTAACAGCTACCAAAAGACATTTATTGGTGTAAACTGAAAACACAACTCCTATCACCAATCTTAGGTGAAAACATGAGTAGGAGTGTTCAGCAGATTAAATAACTTTATCTGCACTTATAGTGTATCAGTTGAAGTCAACCAAGGAGGGGTGATGAACCTAGCCTGTGCCTCTGTACAGTCAGAGAAATAAGGCAAAGGTAAAGGAAATTGTGATATCACAATCTCACTCAACCCCAAGTAAGCTTGTAAGGCTTGTGACTCTAAGCGGACCCTCTGGAAAAAATTTTTGAAATTTTTCGGCATAAGGTAAGGGTCTCAAGTGATTCTCTGACTCACTTTAATTAAGAATTAACAGGCTTGTTAATCTTTTGGGCATAAGGTATAGAGAAAGTGATTTTCTAAATCACCACCTTATATGCCCTGGCAAAGGCAGTCACAATTTATAGCTCTGAAAAGCCTAGCTTTTGCCCTCCCCAGGGAGGCAGGTCATAAATTTCTCCAACTGAGAAATTTTTTCGGCATAAGGTATAGGTAAACTGAATTAGCAATTCACAACCTAAACAGCCACAGGGCACAGCCATAAAAGACAAATCAGCCCTCCGCGAGGAGGCTAGTCTTTCAAATTTCTCTAAATGAGAAATTTTTCGGCATAAGGTATAGGTAAAATCAGATTTACAAGTATCAACCTATACAGCCGTGTTTAGACACCGTTCTTAAGACTTCTGCCCTCCCCAGGGAGACAGGTCAAAATTTTCTATCATAATCAGCGAAAATGGTAGAAAATCGAACCACTGATTGAATCAGCTAGCCAGTATTGTGCCGGGGGGCCACAACTCTGGTGGTGTCAAGGTCCTCTTACACCCAACTCCAGTAACAAGTCCCACCGCAGGTCCGGACAGTTACGAAAGGAGTCACTGTTTAAGAATTGTACCCAAATTCTAAAACAGTGGCCTATCTGTACAGCGAGCACAGAGTCCAGCGTCTTATTGGTGTAGATAACCTCCCTGATACACAGCCATTTCATTCACAAGTCAGTCTGTGAGTACGGGATGGCTAGTGCCACTTCATTTCATCAGAAATTAATGTGGAGACCTGCAGCGGTCCGACTTTGCGTGTATCAGGCACAAAATAATTTTAATATCCCATAGGTTAAGTCCACCAGCTCAGATCATAGCCAGGTGGGTCAACAGACTGAACTCCATCAAGAGGCATATCTGTGACAATCTAACCAGTGCAAAGGTCTACTAAAATTATTTCGTTTGATGATGTCAACTCAGGTTCCAGATCATGAACCTATGGGTAAATTGACAAACATCAATTGTCAATCAAGGCTTCAGAACACAAGCCTAAAATTGACAAATTAGTTAGTTTTGGGGATAAAAGAGGTAAAACAGACAGGTAAAAGGAAGAAAATCCTTCTAAATTTTTTTTTTTTTTTTTTTTTTTTTTCCTTTTGCAGGAGTGTGGAGGTAGATAACCTCAACCACCACCCCAGCAGGCAGACTGACACTAGAGTGACAGTACAGGCCTTGGTCTATGGGAACTACCTCTATTATCGCCCAAAAACAAACAAACAAAAACATAACATACAAAGGAAACCAAGTAAAAATGGACAAGAAAAAGGTGAAAACGATGGAAAAACAGAGTAATCTCACAGTTTTTGGAAGAAAATCCGTCTTAAAGGCACCAAAATAACAATATAACCGAGAAAACGGCGGGCCGAGACGAAAAGTTCGGCGCCGAACCGGAAATTGACGGAAAATACCGGAAAAAGCCGAGGATTTTGCCGCCAAACGGTTCTAAGTCATAGTTGGTGTCGTAAAAGTATACGAAATCGTATTTTCGATCAAAATAAGACGGAAAAGGTCCAAAAACAGTAGATATTAACAAAATATTAAAGAAAAGATCTTTAATAAATGAAAACAGGGTGAAAAACTCGCCTAAAGTAGAACGATCGGGATAAAAATCCAAACTGCTTCTCCGTACACGGCGGGAAATTTAGCCTAAAGAGGCCTAATTTAGACTTTAAAGGCGAGCTAACCCCCTAAAAGTAGAATAAAATCAGATATGAAAAATGGAAGTATAGCGAAATTGCTAAAACTCACTCGAATTGTAAGCCAAATTGCGAGACGTCCTCCTTCTATGGAAATACACAGCAGTCTGGCATCTACGGATCTGCGCATGCGCATCTCCTATGAGACCGCAACGACATCTATCGTTGCGCTCTGGAATCATACTTACTGAATTGTTGTGCCTCCTCCAGGTGTCCGTTTTGTAGCAGGTGTAGGAGTTGTACAGTGTTAATGTCTTCTGTTTTCACACCACACTCCTGGGGACAAAGAACGCTAATTAACACAACACATTAAGGTTCAACCACACAACACTTGAGTCAAACCTGAAAATGTCCAGTAAAATACAATGTGGACAAAAGAGTGTTTTAGAACGCAAGGCATCTTTTATATTCCTCAACTGATTTAAATTTTGTTTTAGTGCTATACCTCCGTGGCAGAGGTCTGAGGAGTTTACAGAGGGTAGCTGTGGCCTTTGAAGTAATTACAATAGAGGCATGCACCTGCATGGTAGGCTTCAGCCGTAGCGTGCGTGGTCCAACTTCAATGTATTTTCCTTCAAAGCCCTACATTTCCCAAGAACTATCGATTTGGTGAAGAAACACAGTTTGACTGACATCAAATTCTACGTTGATCTTTCTTTAAAAATACTGGACAGGTTTCCTGTTACCTAGTTTGGACCATATTCTGTTAATGTCTACCATACAGACGCATAATATCTGTGTCGTTCTCTTTGTTGCCACCAGCATACTTAAGATCAATCTCTATGGGGCTGTGTACAAATGACGTCATGCTTTTTTGGACCATTTTTGACCCCCCCCTCCCCCCTTGTCATGTTTTGTCATACAACACTTGACCCCCCCCCCCTTAACATGACGTCATGCAGAGATACCCCCCACCCCTGCCGAAAGTGCATGAATAGTGTACAGCCTAGATAAACAAATTGAAATGGTTCAAAGGGACATAATGGGTGTGAATTGGCAATCAAGGAAACATGCAACATAAAAAAGATGAACTAGCACTGATCAACAAAATTAACGAGGATGCTAGGGGTCGAGAGGGTGCAGCAAAGCGGCAAGACCACTTTCATGAGGGGTTTAGGAGTTTAGATGGCCGTTTAGATAACATTGACCCTTTTGGTTTGGCAAAAGAGTCATGTGTGGTAGGCTTTGAGTAGGAGTGTGGGTTATATAGGCTATAAATTTCTTTAAAAGTGTGATGAAGGGAGGATGTGCATGTTAACCAACAAATTTGGCATAACTACTGACATATTTGACTAATTGCTGACAAATAGTGACAAAGTACTGACATTCATTGACTTATTGCTGACAAAATGCGAGTAAATACTGACATATTGACTAATATCTGACAAATTGTGAGTAATTACTGACATAAATAGACTAATTATTGTTATATAATGACTAAGTACTGGCATATATTGACTGATTGCTGATAAATAGTGAGTAAATACTGACATATATTGACTAATTTCTGACAAATTATGAGCAATTACTGACATATCGAGAGTGAGTGAGTGAGTAATAGATGTTTAACGCCATTTCGACAGCTGAGGTTATATTCATGGCGAGAACTACATTACACAATTTCACAGAGGAATGTGTCAGTGCCCGAGCATATGTGCACCACACACATCTGAGGGGAAAGGAAAGAGGAGAAATAGACCCTTTTAAGTGAGCTAGGGAAGCCCACTAACATATCGACTAATTGCTGACAAATAGAGCATAGGTACTGACATATTTTAATTAATTGCTGACAAATTGTGCATAACTACTGACATATTTTGACTAATTGCTGACAAATAGCTACAAAGTACTGACATTCATTGTCTTATTGCTGACAAAATATGAGTAAATACTGACATATATTGACTAATATCTGACAAATTATGAGTAATTACTGACATAAATGGACTAATTGTTGTTATATAATGTACTGGCATATATTGAATGATTGCTGACAAAAAGTGAGTAAATACTGACATATATTGACTAATTGCTGACAAATTTTATGTAAATACTGACATGTGTTGACTAATTTCTGATATCTAGTGACTAAGTACTGACATATATGGACTAATTGCTGTTATATAATGACCAAGTACTGACTGATTTGGCTGATTGCTGACAAATAGTGAGTAAATACTGACATATGTTGACTAATTGCTGATATATATATATATATATATATATATATATATATAGTGACTAAGTACTGATATATATATCAACTATTTGCTGACAAATAGTGACAAAACACTGACATATATTGACTTATTGGTGACAAAATGTGAGTAAATACTGACATATATTAACTAATTGCTGACAAATAGTCCATAGATACTGACATATTTTGACAAATACCAGTCAAGGCAAGATGCACAATTGAATCAATGGCTATTTCTCTGTTATGTATTGACCAAAATGCTGACAGATTGTGAGTAAATAATGACATGTGTTGATAATTGCTGATATTCAATGACTAAGTACTGACATATATTGACTAATTGCTGACAAATAGTGAGTAATTACTGACATATATTGACTAATTGCTGACAAATCGTGCATTATTTCTGACATATTTTGACTAATTACTGACAAAATGTGAGTGCATTATGACAATCTGGGCATGATGCACAAATGATTAAAATGCCATTAATCTTTTTAATGTCAATACTTAGTCACTAGGTGTATACTGACTAATTGCTGATAAATTGTGAGTAAATACTGACATATTTCGACTAATTGCTAACAAATAGTGAGTAATTACTAACATAAAAATTATATTGATTAACCGCTGACAAATAGTGAGTAATTACTATCATACCATAGCACTAACACTAACCTTTTATAGCCCTAAACTCAATACATGTACCATAAAAACACAGATTAAAACAGAAATTAAAACACAGAATGACGTCAACATTTTCAATCAAACAGCAGAGAATGGAGAAATGGAAAGATATCCATTCAGTGCAAACAGGGCTTGCGCAGGTATTGATGTGTAAAGCTTATCAACAGTGATAATGCACTGGTAACTAGCATTTGGATCTAAAAGGTTTAAGCATCTGATCAAGCAATGGCTGCCTCCATTGAACAACTTGTTTGATGCTATACAAAGGTAGAGGAGGGGTCTTTCTTTTCTACTGTTCAGATTCCACTAGTCACTAGGTGCAGTCAGTAGTTTATACTTGCAAGCATATGAATTCTATAAGGGACTAATGGAACATATCTATATTATATTGAAGAGTACCAAGATACTGCATACCGGTAATTATGCTAATTATGCAAATAATAAGCTCGGATATGGAATGTTCGGCATCAATCTGTTTTAAGTGTCACCGGCGAAAAAGGGCAGGTTTGAGGAAGGAATAGATCGAAATATAGGCTTTTTAGGGACGCGGGGGCAGACGCCAGGCCAGGTACTGGCAGAGAGGTCCAAGAACTGGCAGTTTTACAAAATAAATCGTATCTCCCTTAATAATAGGAGTTTCCCATAGTGTGACCTATAGATAAAGGGTAGCTCGAGCTGGCGAACGTCATTGCGGTCTTTATTTTCAGATCTGCACAATGGGAACAAAGTTATCGATGTTTTAAAGCTATGACATTACAAAAATGGCCATAACTTTCCACCAAATCGTCGTAGGAAAAAAATTCAAACAGCTATGGACTCCTCTGGAAAATCGTTTTTCTCTCGGAACCCTATTACCGCCCAACGATGTCTCTCTGGCTTCAGGCTATTTTGGCCTTTCCCCAGCATTTTTGGCCTCTACAGCCATGCTACGCCGCTGAGGCAGTCCCCCCCCCCACCCTCATAAAGCCAGCACCGCAGCAGACCGGTCGGTGTAGATTTGCTCGGCGGGCCATACGCCGACCGTGTGCCGATGACAGCTTGAACTCATAGAGCCAGCAGCGTGGCAGCCCGGTCGCTGAAGATTTGCTCGGCGGGCAAAATGCCGACCGTGTGCCGATGACAGCTTGAACTCATAGAGCCAGCAGCGAGGCAGCCCGGTCGCTGTAGATTTGCTCTGCGGGCAAAACGCCGACCGTGTTCCGATGACAGCTTGAACTCATAGAGGTGGGTGAGGGGGGAGGGGAGGGGGTGAGGGGGGCGGGGAGGGGGCTATAGACCACTTGAGGTATGGAACCGGGGTGTGATTGGTACATTGATTTACAGTGGAGGGTAGAGCTCTAGGCAAAGTCTATGGGCCGATGCAGTTGTAATATGACCACTTCCGCTGAAGCAGCGGAAAGTGGTCAATGAACAGAAAAACATGTCGAACACTGTCAGCATCAGCTTATGGGTCCCTATATGTGGGATGAATTTCTGTGCCTTATACACAGAGTACTATGCCTATGGATCATACACAAGTATTTCCTGTCAAAAAATATCCTGAAAAAAAAACCTGTCTAGATCAATAGTCTAATACATGATCAAAGAAAAGGATCAAATTCCCAGAAGACCATCAATTGCAATCAGACATACAAAGCAGTCAGTTTTTACTGTAGAACCTGCATATAAGGCATAGCCCCTAGAGTCTCATTCAGACAAAGGAGAGTAAGGTTGTTTGCTTCCAAGGGAGAAATGATTTTGACACCTCAAGGTGGGGGAGGGGTCAAAAAGATGTCATGCCTTTTCAGTAGTCAAGCCTGTGAATTATTGTAGAACAAGGGAGGTGACCAGGGAAATTGCAACCTGTCGAAAGGGAAGGGGGCAGAAAATTTTCTGCACCTCTGCATGGAAATCTACTGCACCCCTCGCAGTCAATAAAACTTGTGTGACCAAGGCCATTGCTGTGGAAATTGCTGCCGGGCCTGCAGAAATAACCAGACTGTGGGACCGAATGTCTGACTGTAATCTTGGGACCTTGTGTTCTTGAGGAATCCGGTTCTACCAAAATCAGTCTGGGCCTGCAGAACAATAAGGTCTGCAGGACAGAATGGCCTGTGGGGGGAAACTTTTCGTATAGACTGCCCTCGGGCCCGTTGATAAGTAATGAGAAATCCCTAAGTTACCAATGGGTTTTTGAATTGTGAAATATATCATATAGAATAGAAATTGGGTCATTTTGAAGCTTTCTACCAAATTCTCATGGTCAGGGTGCTTCTTACCTGCAGGGATCAACCTATACATGGGGTCCAATATACGGTAAAACATATCCAACTAAAAGGGTATTTCAAAGTGTTACGGGGTCTGGGTTAGAGGTAGGATAAAGTAGTGGACCAACACTGACATTGATGGGAGTGATACTCTTTGAGTGGGATGTCTGAGGAAAGCATGCCTGTATTGGTATTTCATATCAGATGAATGCATTAAACTTCTCTACCTTTACAAATCTTTTTTTTTTCTTGTCAAAACTTAAGCAACTTGTGATTTTTTGATGACATGATGTCATACAGCCCATGACCCCCCCCATCCCCTCCCTTGTCATGCTTGGTCATGAGGAGTGGGACCCCCCCTTCTGCATGACGTCATTTGTACACAGCCCCTATCCTTGAACCAGGGTAGGTCTTATTTAACTAATAAACCAACTGCTACATTAAATTTGAATAAAAAGCGTCGAATGCATACCTGTAACTTTGTTACAATACTGGTGGGGTCCTGTCCCCGTCGTTCTAGAGTTCTAAATACTTTAGTGTATAGAGTAGGGATATAGTCGTCATTGTGCTCGGCCACATCTACCATTACCGATACAGCGTTGTACATATCTGATGAGAGAGAAATTGAGATAAAAGTTAACATATACACATGATATTATTTTTTTCTTCCAAAGGGTATTGTCAGTTTATTCGCGATAGAACTGTTTATTCTTCTAAATGCTAAGTTTGAGTTAAATGATGAGTTTGGGGATGTATGGATACCACAACTTCTAATCATTACCATGCAGTATTCTTGTAACTTGCCTTAGATTTACTGATAAATCAAAGCCTTACCTTCAAAGTCCTTGCCTTTACAAAGTTTCAGAAACACTGGCCAGAAGAAATGAGGTCGTACAGGTATTCCCTACAGAAAAAAAACCCAACGTTAATATTACTACATTGTCTTGATTTTTCATATCTTTTTGTGGGCGAGGGGGGTTAAAGCATTCTCGCGTTTCATTGTAAAGTTGAGACATTTTCGAGCCCAATTAAAAAATGTAGGTCTTGCCTTTGGAAAGTTTAGTACTAATGTAATTTTACCGCGCCTTAAAGCTGCACCCCCTCTAAGAGAAGTTGTATTAGGTATAGTAATGCTCAGATTCAGATTCTCAAATGCAGGGATGAAAGTCACAAAGCACAAAAACCCCTGAAATGGTCCAATATTCGCCCCAAAAACCTGGGTTTCAATATGAATGTATAGGGCCCTGGAACTTCAAAATCCCTGAAATCAGGGAATTCCCTGAAGACTTTCATCCCTGCAGATGGCTTATATACGAGGTACGGTACAATGGATCTCTTTGGGTTTCATCTTTGGAATCTACTCATCTAATCGTAGTACTTACTCTTCTTTAACTCAACATCGATTCCTACCTGTGCCTTCATGAACTTAAAGCCACCTATGGCAATGTGAGGCTTTCCATAGTTGATTCCAAAAAATGACAAAAGTGTGGATCCCTCCTCTTCTAGCCTTCCGCTTGACTTCAAAAGCTCAACTGCCGACTTCAGACTCGCAAAGGGCTGAAATCGAAAGAAATACTTCAAATCTATTATTTAAATGAATTATATAAATTTTAAGTCACAAACTTTGACTGTTAATATTAGATAAGTTAAGCACTTGTGACAAATGGAGTTTTATATTTCATATTTGACAACAAAAAGAATATAATGACCTGACATATCATTTACAGCATATGAAGCGCTGAATTATACCAGATTGAAGTAATGTCGTTGCCAACTTTCATAATACATGTAGAACCTACCAGGTCATTGATAACCATGGTACGGACAAGGGCTTTGGCTCCAGATTGCGCCACGTCTGAATACCCATCTCTCGGTACCAGATTTAAGTAGACCTGCACGGCAGCTTCTACATGTCCACAGGCGATGAGTTGGTGGGCACAGTTCAATGTGTCATGGTTAGCGTCAGTTCTCACATTGGTCATCAACTGGTAGTAAATAAAGATAATGTAGGACTGAATAAATAAAGGCCCATAGATCAAGGCACCAAAATTTGCGAGTTAACACTGCTTGATATCCTTCATATAGCGTCCATTGAGAATTTCGCTTTACTACCTTACTTCATAAATATTTCCCTGAAAGGAATAATCATGATTCATAGAGAAAATGCCTTGGTAGCATCACATTTGAAATACCGCTCCTCATGTCGAGCAGGCATCTCATGCTATTACATGCCCTGCTGTAAACAAGTAAAGAAGGAACCACTTCTAAACTGTAAATTATTAATTGAATCGCTAATATTACACTTTGCCTATACTCACCTGTTCGATGAGATTTGTGTGGCCGCTTTCAGCAAGTACAAGCACAGCTTCCAATATCTGCCGTGAGGTCACCTGAGATTCTTCTTTTTGTGCATCTTCCAAAGTCTAAAACCAGAAATATTCACAAACCTCTTGAAAGGCCATACCAAACAATTTGTCAATTTATGAAAATGGAGCAAAGGGTGAAAATCAATGTGTGTCCTCACGTCTAAGGAAGTCTCGATTGTCCATTGTTTGACATTTTCTGTTGTATTCGTGTACTGAGACTTTATGTGCCAGTAATCATATCACACATCACCGTGTCCTAAAATGAGATGATTCTAGATTTACCTGTTGCATGGCAGCCATATCCCCATTTGCGGCATGACAACAAAGGATTGTTTTGTAGGTCTCACTGGAGGGCTCCAAACCAGACATCCTGAAAGGTGTGACACCATTTGTACAATATGGAATTTGGATGTGAAAAGAGAAAAGAGAATGCAGATCTGTATGTCAAAGGTATTGACTAATTTCTTTTACATCAATAACCATATCCATCATATCTATCATCAATCGTCATTACTGTTGCTCAGGCTGAGTGGTGCATCCTGTCCATCACCCTCTACATTGATAAAACGGCAACAAAATGCATTTCATTTAATCTACAAGATAAATTATGCATTTATACAAAAGTGCACATACCTCATCGATTCCATCACTCCCTTAGCACCTTCCTCATCTCTGTAAGTATCAAACATCACATTATGTCATCAGTAGGTCTTGGAAAACATCGATTCCCATATACAGGTGTTCATTTTCTTCTTCTTAATTTTGTCTTTCTCTTCCTACTTTTGGATATTCTAAAAAAACATTCAACACACCTGAGAACACCTGCCTTTGTGAGCGTGCAATGGCTAGTATCACAAAATACAATTCGGTCATTTTAGGCCTTTTACTGGTACTGTGGCAACTTACCCCTTTTTGAGGTGACCTTTGATTAAGTTGTTGAAGACTGTCTCATTTATAGCCAAATTCTCGGTTTTCATGAACTGTAAGATTTTGGTGGCCCCTTCCACATCGCCATCCTCACAGTAACGCGCTAGGAGTAACTGGAAGGTCACCTATGAAATAGATTGTTGTACAGTTATATCAAAATGTTCAGCGTTATAAAACAAAAGAATCTCCACACAATTGTATTGAGAATTTCAATTTGAAAGATTCTGTCAACAAGGTGCGAAGATTTCCATTGATATTAGACACACATAGATAGCTAAAAATGAAGATATAACAGTCTGGACAACTGTGTGGTTCTCACACCTGTCCGATGTAAAAATTTTGGAAATAAAAGATACTTGGTTCTACGGTAGCTCTTTAATTTTATTGACAACAAGCTTGTAACTTGAGTCTCTTATCTTACCCGGTTTGGTTTCCTAATCTCAGAGGCCTCCATCTCAGATAAGATATCAGTGGCAGAGAACTTGTGTTTGTTCTCCAGTTGTACACGTAGGGACACATTGTAGTGGGCTGTCTTCAGCTCAAACCCTGGTATATAAAGAACCGAACATTTATCAACAATGTAAATTGCGATTAGATTAATGGAAATGTTTCGCTAAACCCAACCTATTTTCAAGCATCTAGACTAAAAGCAAATCCATCTTCATTACAGTTCATTTGACATTTATCTAATTCGATGTCCGGATGGGATTCATAAGACCTTTCTAAGTCATCGGGTACAAGAACTTTATTGATGTAAACGGTCATGCTAGACGGAAAATACATACAACTCACCATTATCCTGTAATGTCTTCCATATCTTATCAAATACAGCCATCCTTTGTGTGGGACTTTCCTTCACCATAAGGGATCCGGCACATCGCAGCAACATAAGAGCTTGTTGTTCTGACATGTGTCCTACAAGTAACGCATACACATAGTCTAGAGATGATAACCATGTAGTGGCAAATGGGAGACAAATTATAAGGCTGTCACTTAATTAAGCAATATGAGTTGTTCTTTATTTTCATTTATTTTTCCAAAGACAGGTCTTGAGTCTTTAACACAAACCTTCATTATTGAAGACTTTTAGCACACCATCGACCTCCTCTCTATCAATACGGCCTCTCCAGCGGACGTTACTGTCAAGCAGCTCCAAGCGTCGCTCCACCTCTGATAGCTGACCAACTGGCTTGGGTGTATGCTGCGCCTCAGCCTCAACAGCTGGGTCTGTTGAAAAGTTTCTGACAAAGATATGTAAAAGAACAGTTATAATTTTTAACAATTAATACATAATGTATTGGCAAGTATCCAGCTATTCCAGGCCTACTTTTTACCACAATGTACGGCCCAGTCATCGTACAATTACAGCAGGGTCTCAATCTGGAGGTTTACTGTAGCATACAATTATGTTCTGCATGGTTGGCACATTCTTCTCAATACTCAAGCCTCACCAGGGCTGAGGTTATGTTTGCTATTTATGCTCTTCCAACACGTGGTGACACAATTTATCAGAATACTAGCTTACAGCTTTACATCTAAGCTGACAGCAACAGAAAAAGATTTAATAAAAAGCTTGGCGAATCCCACTACAATTGGCATTCAATATACATTTCATATTTGGGGAAATTGGTATCAAGATCTGTGCATTTACTAAATATATTCCATAACTGTAGCTATAAATTATATGCATTCACATGCACTGCATATATATATCGCTGCTATTTCTTTTTCTTAGAGTGTGAATAAATGGTTTCCATGAGCATAAGACATTGTATGTTGTTGCAGTCTTTTGTGATGTAGTCCTTGATTTCAATATTGGAACAAGATACATTTCATGTGTACAGTTTACTCTATGGTATGATTAGATGGTGATCCTTAAGATAAATACTTAATAGGCATTTAAAGTCGTTAATGTCAACTGCCCTTTGACAATGAGCGCTCAGCTGATTCCAAATTAACATTCCCCTATAGAGAGGACTATGCCTATATGATTTCACTTTAGGCTTAGCTACACTCAATTTTATTTTATTACTGCTACGTAGGTCACAACGCGAGGGCAATACATTAAACTCATGCTTTGAGAGTTTAAACATTAAGTAGAGTAAAAATCAAACCCTTCTGACTAAGAGCTCCTCAAAAGCACAGACTTTATGTAAGTCATTATTATGAATGGCTGGTGGATATTTAATACGTAGGCTCAACCTAAGGAAGTAGTTTTGCTGTACCTGAAGATGCTTAACCAAGGTAACCGGGCCAGAATCAGTCACAAAGCAACAATAGTCCATAATAGGGACAACCTCCTTATCAACGTATTTCCTTATCGTACATAGTTGTACATATTTAGTAGACAGTGCTGTCCACCTTTCTACAGTGTTCTTTGAAATTAAGATCACTATCGATAACAACACCTAAAATAGTTGAATTGAGACACAGCACATAAAGGCATACCAGTCAACATTATTGGATACAAGTGAAATGGATAATTTTGGTTGATTGGGCAACACCATAAAACTTTGGTTTTATCACAGTTAATTGTGAACTTATTTCGCATACACCAAGCACTTATACGATTAGTGTCACTTTGTATTTTGTCTTGTATCCATTTTGTGGATGGGCCCTCTCGGGGTAGAGCAAATGTGTACGTAGTGCAAACCTGCTATTAGAGCAAATCGACCATTTCCCACAGATATATTGTGATTTATAAGAAACTTTCCCACAAGCCTAGGACCTTTTTCTAAGGCATGCAATAACACATGACTGTGTTGTAGGCATTCCCTCTATGCACAGCCCTGCCCCTGGTGCAATCAATTGAAATTGAATGTACCGTACCACAAGCTAATACCCCGCATATGAGGATGAGGAAAAGAATAAGTCTTATAAAAAAAGTACAAGGACAAGGTTTTCCATGAATCCGTTGATTTAATATTAAAGCGGAAAACAAACATAGCACGTTTCCCGACACGCGGACCCACGCGTGCACGCATCAGATAATGCATGGTAGGGGTTTTCTAGTGTGGGAGTTTCCACACCGTCTGCCGCTCAGGGAGCTCTGTACGTTGTGGGATACTTATATTGGCAAATGTTTCAGTCCTGCGGGAGCACTCTCTGCGCACCTCTCATGCATTCAATCCTAAAAATTTAGATATACATACATCCAACCCTCCTTTAGCTTCCTTGAAAGTTTGGGGATCCTACGATTATTTTAAGATAGGAAAAACTGAAATTTATTAACCAAGGCCGAATTGTGCATGGGCAGGGTGCAGCACCAGGAGCTTAAACTTTTTATAATGGTGAGAGGCCGCTACCTAACATCATATGCCTAGGGACTGGTTGGCAGGTCTAGGGTTTTCTGACGCCCTGACGCATACATTGGCTGAGTTACTGCCCTCCGCGTGCATGTGATGCGCTATGTTTGTTTTCCGCTTAAAGGGGGCCGTAGATGGGCCCGACTGGGTTGGCCAACTGAGAGGATCAGGGGATGTCTGCGCATGTGTCCGATCGAGTCCGACAATATCAAACATGTTTGATGTTCCCGATCGGATGAGGACTGTACTCCTTAGATACCGATCGAGTCTGGCCCGTCTGCGGTCGCCTTAAGGTAGGCCAGACCCATCAGCCTTCTCCCTACAGTCTGATACTCCGGACCGATGTCAAAGTTACTACGGTACTACTAGAGTCTAGACAGGCAGTTTGGACGGCCAACCCCTAGCCTAGGCCTAGGAAGTTATTTTTTTTATTTTATTTTTCTAGTAACCTAAGTCTAAGGAGGTCCTCAAGTCTGGGTGCGCCTAAATTTCGGGGTGCGCCTTACAAACGGGGTATTATGGTTACTGCCAATGCTACATACCAATCTAGCAGTACTAGTCTACATTGTCATTGAACTTGTACGTTGACGTCGTTGTAGTTAGGCACTGGCATAACTGCCGTGTGCGGGTCTGCCGTGCGCGGAGGCTAAAAGTGTGATTTAGCAAAGATGGAGCAGCTGAAGTTGACATGTCTTTACTTATTGATTCTGAAGCTATTTACAGGTGGATTTGGACAATTAGGGTATCATTTTAACGGGTTTGAAGAGGGCTTCAATATGCATGTATTTGTTTAATAAATTGAAGAGAAAAAAAATCATGTTTCTCCCAGGTGAACTCAAAACTTAAGTTCAGGAGCATTTTATGGTATGAAGTATGCATCTCACATAGTTAAAAATGGCACTCACATATTCCCTGGTTAAAGAAGGTCTAGAAAATGTCTAGTTTTCTTCTTTCTAATAGGCAGCAGTATTTTTTTAAGCAACTACAAAATCATGACCTATTAACTCTGTGAGGGGGAGTGAGAGATTAGCTCTAACACCTCCCCCACTGCAGCACACCTATAGCCACCACTGGAGGGGCCACCTGGAGGTGGCCCCTACTGGAGGGCTGACTACCAGGACTTCTCTGACTGACTAATAGGGCTATACTTTTTTTTTGAAACATTTAAACTTTATTAGCAGGGATATTGCTAGGATTTTTATCTATGAGACAATGGCACACTTTTTGGGAGATTAATGCGCCATTTAGGGAGATAATGGGCCATAATTGATATATATTGAGTCAAGCCAAGAAATTGTAGAAAATAGTCATGTTTATTCCATTTAGAATGCACTATAACATGTAGGTAACAGGTAGGTATAGAGAGCCATCTGCGCTCAAATATGGAGGTTATTTTGAACAGAAAAAAATACAATAACAAAATGAATCTGTCAGTGATCTTATCACTAACTTGTGACATATTCTAAAGTACCTATATCCTTGCAAACAGGGCATAGAAAAATGATGCTCCCCTACTGACACATAACCCTGTCCACAGTGCATCCTCAAGATAGTTTGGTCTTGATTCTTCTCCTCTTAGCAGAGTGCCATTTCATAAGGGACTTTTTGAAATCATGTTTCTCCAAGCCCTTGCCCTCCAGTCTGATCCTTAACAGTTTATCACTCCACGTTGGAAGGAGCCTGTTCCTGAGTTTAGTGAGAATAATGTTTTGTTGACTGAACACTCTCTCACATCCTGCTGTATGGAGTGGCAATGTGAGTGCTAATTGTCCAAGTTTGATGATCTCAGGGATCTCACTCTTGTGATGGGTTGTCAGGAGTTCCCACAGTTTAGCCATGTCATTGGTAGGGTACTTTGCCTTAGCTACTATGGTCTTGGCTAGTCTCCAATCTTCCAAGACGGTTGTCTTGCTAACTACTGGCGGTGAGACTGTCTGTTTGTGGATCTGAAAAGAAATCTCTACTTAATGTCGAATCCCACATGGCGAAAAATGGCTAAATGTCTCTGCGATTTTGTCCCTTGCATTGTATGGCCCTTGTGGGGGCCATAAAAAGCAACAATTGATCAACTAATTCCGAATCCCACAGTGGTTTAGGGTCAAGTTTGCAGTAGTCCTTGCGTTTTATGGCCTCAACAAGGGCCATACAACACAAGGGACAAAATCGCAGAGATATTTCAGCCATTTTTCGCCATGTGGGATTCAACCTTATGTATTTTAGATGTAGATAGAAGTCTTTTCCTATTACAAAATAAATGCCAGAACCATACCTGCATATAGTTTAACCTAAAGCATGTCTCACTTAAACCAGGTAATATCTGGACCATCAAATGTACACAAACTGGGATCAAAGGATACATCCAAACTAACCTGTTCTTCCCCATAGAATCTAAGCAGATCCTCAATTTCGTCATTCCCATAGGTAGCTGGGTCTGGCTCATGATGTATGCTTCTCAGTGCTAACACAAAGAATGAATCAAGCAGTGACCTCCTTGGAAACCTGAAACAATAGATCCCATTGTACTTTGTGTATTAATCAGATTTGTTATAATAATGTAATTATGCTTAATGATTAGCAGACCTTTAGTTTCAATGTGCAGCAGCAGTAAGAGTACATGTATTTGATAAATATGCCTTACAGTTTACAGAAAAATATGATTACCTGCCCTGAATGTTGGCAATGAGTTTGTTCAGGAATTTGTTCTTCAGAGCAGTGCACTTGGTGTTGGAAGCCGTAATTCTATGGCCTTTGTACTCATGGTGATCCCCTATCTTCTGCACATCATTTTCAAACTCCTCAATGTGAGTTTTGAAGGTCTGAGTGTCTGTTCTATAGGCCTCCAAGTCTGCAAGACACAGATCCAGTGCGAGCTGTAATACAGAAACAAGAGATGTTGAACCTTACAGGAACGAACTATTACTAGGAAAATCAAAGGTCTGTTTCCTCTAAGTACACATCTGTTAGGCTCTGAAAAATGTTATTTAGTACTTTGACGAGAGCCAAATGACATCAGTAACTACCGTATTCTCCCGCGTAGAAGACGCACTGCGCGTATAGGACGCACCCCAAACTCAGCAGAGGCATTTTCACGTATAAGACGCACCTCTTTGGGCTCAATTTTGTAAATCCAATACATTTCTATAGTAAAATTACCCCTCGTATAAGACGCACCCCCAACTTGAGAGAAAGCTATAAGACGACCCAGCATTTTGTTTGGCCTAGAGGACGCGTCTTATACGCGGGAGTTTACGGTACTTTACAAAAACACTTAAATCTAAAATATAGTTGCACCTTAGCTGTAGCAACATCCAGATCCTCTTTCTGGAAAGTAAGGCAGAGCTTTGACACAATCGGTATCACATCCATGAGCAGATATGTAGTGTAGATGAACTGGGTTGTAGCTAGTTTCTTCAGCAACCCCTTAGCTTTAGGGTCTTTGGACGCTTTCCTTTGGTGCATGTACGTTATCAGGGGGTCAATGGTCCTGTGTACAGCCTCAAGGGCATCATAGAATGAGAGCCACCTAACTGAATGAATTTCTTTATATTTGAGTTTTGGATGGTTGAGGATTGATTGAACCTTATGAAGTTCTTGTTCCCTTGTCGGGGATGCTTTGAAGTAATAAAAAAGTGAGGTCAGCCATTGCTGATACCTTTTCAGGACAGGTATTGCATTTGCTGCCTGTGAGGTACAGAGAGCAAGTCTGTGAGCCATACAGTGGATGTTAACTAGATGGGGATTCTTCTCCTTCATTCGACCTGCTACCCCTTTATCTACTCCTGTCATCGTTGATGCACCATCCGTTCCCAAGCCCATCAGATTTTTACTTTGAATGTCTCTCCTTTTCATTTCGTTGAGTAGTTCAGTAGATATGCCCTCCCCAGTACCACTTTCATATTCAAGGTCCCTTAGGTACAAGGTCTCTGTGACAGAGGTGTCTGGGTCAACCACCTTGGCTGTGATGGTCATTCGTTTGGTGTTGGTAATGTCTGTACTCTCATCACAAAGTAATGATATATATGGTGACTTTTCTATTTTTTCATTTATTTCGTCATCAATGACATCGCTTATAGATGTAAGCATCTCAGTAGCTGAACAATAAGATTCATAGTTTGCCACATTTCCCACAGTTAGAGAGTCTAAACCTGGCACTTCAAGCTCCTTGAGTAGGCCCATGAGGCTCTCATATTTCGATAAAGGCAAATTTTCTGAGGCCAGCCAATAGACAACTTTCATGGCCTTTGTAACTGCACGGTCTTCCTCACTGTAAACATTGGCTATAGCAATGTCCATAGATGGTTTCAGTGCCTTGCCTGCAATACTAGCTTTGTGGTCAGAGGTCAATTCGTGTCTATTCATAGATGATGTCTTGAAACAAACACATCCCATTGTAAATGTGTTGTCCTTCCCTGCCTTAGTACACAGCTTACAGTACATTTTTTCATTTTTCAATTCAAGCCAATCCCACACCTTAAACCAATGTTGCTGAAATTTCCTTGGTGCACCCTTACCATCATTCTCCGGATCACCACCACCATTACCACCACCGCTATTATTGCCACCAATACCACCACCACCAGTACTTTTTGTAAATGTACCTAACCTATGTCCAGTATCACTTGAGGCTTTGGACTGAGTCAGTGCTTCGGTTCCATGTGAATTCTGCTGCTCTTTGTCTGGTTCTCTGTCTTTGACAGCTGATAGAGATTGAGTGACAGGCAACGTAGTCTGAGCCTTTTCCAATGTTTTTGCCTGAAATTATGAAAAAAAATCCAATCAAATCCAAGGTGGTTCAATGCAGTGGATGCCATAAAACCTCACCTATAAGTCGATCTCACCTATAAGTCAATTCCCCCTCCCCCAACTTACAGCCACAAAACAACTTATAATGGATCACAAAAAGAAAATGTAAATCCTCACCTATAAGTTGACCCCTCCAACTTGAGAAATTAGGGGGTCGCAGACTCTGGTCCCACTACCAATTTCTTACCCTCAATCAAGTTATTTGCCCAGTTTTTGTGATAATGATGTGTAGAAAAATCTGAATTTATATATGATATAGGAGATAATTTAAACATAGGAGTTAATCTATAAATAGACGTTTGAAACATTCAAGGCTAAAAGAATTATAGTGACAACCTCCATTGATATCATTTTTTTTTTTTTCAAAACCTCACCTATAAGTCGACCCCCCCCAACTTGGATCCAATTATTCGACTTATACAAAAAGAAAATGGCAAAATAAAAAGCTCATAGATGAGGTTTTATGGTAATAGATTATCATACAGTGCCACATAAACCACTTTATCCTTAACAAATTAGTTGTACATTTACTCTTCCAGTGTCTTCACAAAAGGATTATAAGCTTTAAACTTACCTCTGAAGAGCTTTGCCGTGACATGCTGAAGAAAATAGTCTTTTGCCCTGCAAGGGGCTGAAGTTTTTTCTTAGGAGGCATTTTTGTCTAGAAAAAGAAAACCTACATAATTTCAAACTACAAATAAAATTGCTTATTAATATGGTCTAAAGAAGTAGCATTATGATTTGCAACCAGGATTCAGTCTGCATTGTTTGTATACCTACTGGGGTAGGTCGCACATAGTTTTCACACATTGACAGGGCTAGGAGTAGGAGAAACATCGTGGTTGTTACCATTGATAATTTACTATGACATCCCTTTAGATTACGATTTGTGCAAAAAGGAATGATTTACAGATGTAACTGTCACTGAATTTCTCTTGTTTGATTCATCAATTCATTATAATTGCCAATAATCTGTACTCACCTAGTAGCCGTAATCAGTTCATGCAGAAATAGCAAAAGACCACGAATTTGGTGTCAGCTTCTACTAACCTCTATTGTACGGCTCTACCAAGTAGTGGGGCCAGCTTGGGGAGGCCCTGGGCGCCACCTAGTGTAGAACTCATGTACTATAACCCTATGCGCCAATGGGCGCACATTATGGAGCTTTGAATGTGCCATTTTAGACTTGAATGCGTGAATTGCGCGGTGCGCGGCCCACGCAATATCCCTGTATTAGCCACAAAACTATACAATCATAAGTTTGGTTTTATCTGTACATACTATGTTGCCAGATTTCAATATATTATTTTAGACATAAACCGAAGCAGTATGCAACTATTATATAAATTACATAACATTGGCTAACTAGTTTATGGAGGGACCATCAGTGAACTGTTGTTATGGCCCCCCCCCCCATATAAAGATAAGTATTCGTCATGAGAATTCCATCCTTTTGACAAGTACATTACATTATAGAAAGAAGGAGTCAATACAATCATGAACATTTAAGCCATCCATATACCCGGTACCCTCTTAATAAAAATAATAGTTAAAAACCCTATAGATATTAAACCCACAGTCTACTCCTTTACAATATCTGTAATGTTGCGTGGTTCAGTCAAGATTTTCAATAGTATCGAGCATTTTTTGCTTCATTTTGTCCTTAAAGACATCATATTCAACAATGTTTCTCACGTCAGGTGATAGGGCATTCCACAACTGTCCACACCTTACTTCAGGACTCATCTCATATGCTTTACAATTTATTTTCTGATACTTCAGGATGGGAGCTGATGAAAACCTCGTTACCCTTTGCTTATCAGAGAGGTAATCATTATGTAATGATCTTTTGAATGCATGACATTTAATATGAAAAGTTCTTCTATGTTCCAACATAGGTAATTCAGCTCTCGCATGTACCAAATTTGTTGCCGTTAAGATATGAAAATTAAAGCAGGTATTAAGACACTTGTTTTGCATTCGTTGGAGTTCTTCTAAGAGAGTACCTTTTGCACCTACATATAAAATTTCACAATAATCTATCACAGGAAGTATATGTGCTTTATACATTTTTAGCCTGGCTGTCAGGGTCATGCACTTTCTAGTTTTGTGCATTAATAGAGACTTATACCGTAAGCTGTTTATGAGATTTGACACATGCTTATTAAAATTCAACTGCTGGTCTAAAGTGACCCCTAGATACTTGTAAGATATAACTGACATTAATTCCTTGCCATTCAATTTAATTCTTGGCTTTTGTAGCTTTTTTAATTTAATGGCGGAGGCAAATAACAAAATTTTGGTCTTGGACTCATTCATAGTTAATTTGTTTGACGATGTCCATTTATAAAATTTGTCCAACGCTGCGGTTAATTGAGCAGATAGAACATCAAGTGATTTGCCAGATACAAACAGTACTGAATCATCAGCAAATAACAGAGTTTCGTGTACATCAGTAGAACTAATACAATCATTTATATATAAAAGAAAAAATAACGGGCCCAAAATTGAGCCTTGTGGGACCCCACATGATAAACCTGCCTTAGTAGATCTACAATGGTTGGCAATTGAACATTGTTGGCGTCTTGAGAGGTAATTTTCTATTAATGTAAGATTTCTATTACGAATACCATAATTTTCTAATTTATTTAGTAATATTATGTAATTAACGGAATCAAAAGCCTTCTTTATATCAATAAAAGCTGCCAAAGTAATGTTGCCAGAATTTCTATTGCTTAACACATGGTTTACAAATTTAGAAATAGTGTCTCGGGTCGATTTATTTTTTTGATATCCTCCTTGATTTTTTGCCAATAAGTCATAATTTTCAATGTGCCTCGATATTGCTGTATGGATTAATCTTTCCAGGATCTTGCCAGGTACAGGTAACACACTAATAGGGCGATAATTCGATACATTAGATGGATCCCCCCCCTTAGGTAGGGGAGTTACTGTGGCTATCTTCCAGCAATCAGGTATAATACAAGTTGTGGTACACAGGTTTATGATCTTAATAAATTTATCAGGCTTGTGGAGCATAGCTGATTTGAAAATATGTGTAGGTAAATATTCAATAGAGGATGATTTAGAAGTGTCTATGTCCTTAATACATGCAATTATATCATCATCTGTAAAGTCAAGCTGAGGCATATCAATAGTGCAGCGTTTACCTGCAAAGACAAAGTCTCTCGTATGAGCTTCTGCTAATTTAGGACCAATTTGTGCAAAAAAATTATTAACATACTCTGCTGTACTATCCCTTGTAATTGAATTACCATCCGAGTCCACCAAGTTGATTGTCTTGGTTAAATTCTTACTACCAGGTACTACCTCTTTAATTGAAGACCAGAACCGTTTTGAGTCTCCAATATGTAAGTCAGTTAGATTGCAATAGTAATCATTACGAGCATTTTCTATTTCCATATTAACAATATTCCTTAAAGCCCTAGCTCTATGCCATGTAATAATACTGTTAGCTGTCCTAGCTTCCCGTAACAATGAATTTTTATCATTTATTCTTTCAATAAGATAATTTGTTATCCATGGTTTGGGTTTGTCTAAGACCTACCCAAGAAGGACCTGTATTTATTTTTAACATGGACACGACGCTTAGTAAAATGTATAGGAAGGTGATCACTCAAATGTATATCGACCGGTCCAGATGCAATCACATTGTCACAATTTGTAAAAATCAAATCTATACAGGTGTTTGAGCCAGATGTAGTAGTCACATCATTTACGAGTTGGGTTAAATGAAATTGATCCATGGTCTCATACAGAATTCTCTTTTCCGGGGAATTCACTAATACATTTACATTAAAGTCTCCAATTAGAAACAAATCGTATAAATCAATGTTATCAATTTGTAAAAGTAGAGCCTTAAATATGTTACAAAACTCTTGTAAAGACCCACTTGGAGGTCTGTAAACGTTACAAATAATAGTTTTTTTTAGCATGACCTTTAATTGAAGTAAGCCATTGTATCTCAATATCATCAGTACACCTATTTAGGTACTTAAATACATCAGTGGAACAAGACACCTGTTCATCCACATGAGCGCATAAACCACCCCCTCTAAAGATTGATACACGATCTTGTCTAAATAAGTTATATCTGGGGAATGAGTACAAATTACTATTATCTGTGTCATTTAACCATGTTTCTGAAAAAAGAATGATATCAATATTGTTACCACTTAATTCTTCAGTTAAACTGGTAAACTTATTTCGTACACTCCTGGCATTTAAATGAACAGTAGTAAAGGCCTTTTTGAACAATTTCTTATTCACACCAAATACGTAGTAACATTTATCTCTATACGTCCCATTAGCTTTGGTGCAGAACCACAACGATTTTTTTCGTAAACACTCATATAATTCAGACAAAAATATAAAACAAAAAATGAAACCCCCCTATAGTTTACCATACAGCTCTTGTGGCCTGGTAAGCTGTGTTCGACCATTGATTGGCAGATTTGGGTTGTAGGTTAACCAGGAAACACATAAATATAGTTACATTGTAAGTTCATCGATCAAAGATAAATACATAGGTAAATACATAAATACATAGGTCAAAGCTCCAAAGTCCTTTTTAAATTTTGAATCAAGTCATATTCCATAATCAGATCATGATGTCTCGGTGGGCCACTAGGTGGCTCCACCTCCTCTCGCTGTTTGGTCATCTTTAGGTGCTAGAGTTGGGGCTGGTGGATCAAGAATTGGGTTTTCATCATCATCTTCATCGTTGACATTACTTTGGTCGTCAATGCCCTGGTCGTCAGTACCATCATCAGCTCTTTGATTTTCACCCTCTCCCTCGTTATTATCTTCATTTTGGAGCAGTTCATTTCTGACCCTCATCAAAGTGTAGCCATGTAGGTTCTGTCCCTTCAAGTTACCCCTAGTACAGTCAGTATTCTGGCCTAGATGTAGACAAGCCCCCCATATAGGGTGGAAGCTACCCTCATACATTTCTTGTCCATCGAAGGACTTGAGGTAAGTGTTCATAGGTTTTTGGGCGAATTTGGCCTTTAATATCCGGTACATTTCAACCTCTGCTCTCTTGGACCACTTGGGTGTCTGTTTCACTTTTTTCCCCTCAGCCATTATGAGAAATGGGTCTCCCATCTTCATGATACGTTCCAATGCCTGGGCATCCTTGCAGTGATATGCCTTTTTTGCTTGGAAAGCCTGCTCAGCGCAACAGTACTCGACATCTTCTAGTTTGAAAGTATGAAGATATAGATTTGACAGGCGGTTATGTGGAGACCTATACATCACCCCATCCGGCGTCTTGGCAGTAGTGGCCTTTTCCATTGTCAGATCTTCATAGGGTAAGTCATGTATCATGTTATACCCATAGGACTTGCCTTCCAGAATCAATGAACGTTGTCTCAGTTGAACACGATACCCACACGCCTTGGCATGAAAGTACATGCAGCGTAGATCATTAAATCTCTTGAATTCTTTGTCATTTAACTCATCCCCGATCGATACTTTCTTGTATTCTTCTTTTCCCTTTAAGTTTTTCAGCTTTTTCATCATTTTCGCTTTGGTATCGGAACGTTTAAATACCAACCTGACCGGCTTTGTTGTTATTCTCTGGGCGCCGCCATCTTGTATTGAGGTATCGTCGCGCGTTACATATTCGATACTCGAAATATCAAATTCTGCTTTAATGTCTCTAAACAGTTTGCCCATCTTATCAAGCAAGTTTTCTCCTTCCTGATATTTTAAGCCTTGAATTATAGTAACTTTCTTTTTTTCTAAGGCCTCAATCCTATCTAGCTTGTTCGAGTGATCTGTCAATATCCTCGTCTGCGCCACCAGTACTGTTGTTTGGCCCTTCATGGCTGTCTCTGTTGCAGATAAAGTTGATGTCAACCCCTCCATAGTACCTTCAGAGCGGGTCAATTTCTCTTGAATATTTCCTAGTGTTGTATTGGTCTTGACAGTTGTGTTATTGAGTTCGTCAATTGAAGTTGACAGTTCGTCCAAGGTGGTTTTCAAGTCGTCATATTTGGATTCAGTGTCTGTCACTCTTTTACCGAGACTGTTGACAGCCACGATGATATCCATAAGAGTTGCATCGTTCCTGAGGAGATCTCCTTTTCCCCTGGTTTTTGAGCTTGCTTTGACCACAGACATGTTTGCACATGTAGACTAGACTTTCTCACAAATATCTGACAACTTTTTCAACTTGTAGATGTGTTGAAGACATAGAAAATCCTAATATTCCCGGAGCCTAGCGCACCCCGCTACTCAACCTTGTGACGCCATCTTTGAAGTATGAACATCAGTCAGAGGGTGGGGGGGGGGGGGGAAGGCCCCAGGTACTGATCCCTGAGGCTGGGTGAACTCCATTCTAGTCAGGTGAACATTCCCCCAGCCTGGGCCTAAAAAAACAAAAAAAAATTTACCTTTGACCTTAAAATGACCTTGATGTGACCTAGATCAAGGTCAGGCCATAGATCATTGGAACCACCCCTTAATGACATTTTCTCAAGTTTTTATTTCAAGTTCCTAGTGTCAATATCTTCTGAGAAACAGTGATTTAAGTGTTCCAGGCATTTCTGACCACAACTAGGATGATCACAAAATTTGAACCCTGATTAAACTCTTAAGTATGGGTTATTGTGGCAGAATATTGGAGTCATTTTGTGGTCTTTGCACTTTGGATGGTCATAAAGTCACTTTGAATTAAGATAGAGACTTCATTCAAAAAGCAAATCCACTTCTTTTCTTGAGATCTATCCAATAGTATGTAGATAGAATAGATAATATAAAGTTTTGAAAAACTAGGTAAGTGCCTGTTGTATTAAGGTTACATGGATGTAAATGCTGCCCTCAGGACTGCACTGAAGGGTGTTCTGACTGCTGATTGGTTTAGAATTAGACAGAAGAAATATTGGTAAAATTATGAAAAAAATCACAGGTGTTCCCAAATAGTTAATAAATGGAATAGTAGGTGTGCTTTTATATTATGCCAGGCCTTGGGGATTTTATGAGGCATGCAAAAGTTAATCTGGCCAATGGAGATTTTTAGGCCCAAAATAGGGTAGAATGGCACTCACTGCACATATCATTCCCTTATTTAAGATTTTCAGGGTTAAGCCTATCCAACATTCTGTCAGATTGTGTATGAGGGATGAGTTAACCGTGCTATGGTTGAAATTTTTACCAACGAACATTTTAGGCGGCTGTTTTTGTGTGTTATGCTATATAGAAACATAGAGGAAATGGATTTAGTTCCACGTGACCTGTAGTTGTAGGTTGCAGAACACCAATTGACGGGAGGTGGCAGCAGGAGACACTTTGTAACTCTGCACTGAAGGGTGTTGTACAATGATTATTGGTCTAAAATCTGACAGTGGGTAGGCAAACCAGGTATCAAATTAATCCTTAGGGTGTATACCGTAATCTCTCGCGTAGAAGGCGCAGCCCGCGTAGAAGGCGCACCCCCAACTCAGGGAAGGCAGATCCGCGTAGAAGGCGCATCTGCTGCTCCTGAGTCTAATATTTCAAAAACCCGCGTATAAGGCGCACCCCTAACTCAAGGAGCATGGTCCACCCAAAGGACCCAACCCACAGGGGCATTTCAAATATTGCCTGCAACTATCAATACCCCAACTGGTCATGTATTTTCTTTAACCAAAGAAAAGGTGTAGTCTATACCATGGTGCTCTAAATACCCTTAAACTGCTGAATGAAACATGCCATTCTGCTCACCATAAAAGTGTTTGGAAATGTGTGTACACCCCACTCACTGAGAGCTTTGTTAATTACACTATTGACCTTTTAATCAAGAGAATCCATGCAGCATTATATTCAATAATCCTGCCATAGTGTGTGCTGCCACCTGGTGTTGTATGAGCTGTATGTCATTCTCTATTCTCTACATTACAAACTACTGGTATCCCAGCATGCCATATCTCTAGAAGACAGGCCTATTTCCCTGTTATAACAGTGTGGGCCTAGATAATCAATGGGAGGGTATGATATGAACAAATAACAAATTTGGTTTGAACCTGTCTTATCTATAACTTGTTAACAAATAATGCAAATCAGAGGATTATTTCTTTCAAAAAATGAACAGTATTGTACCTTTCAAAATGATGCCAAATAACATCAGTTTTGGGCCATATGAAGACAATTGGCATCAATAGTAGTTAATGAGTTAAATGATTCCTAGAAGAACACCAGGTGGCAGCACACACTATAACAGGATTATTGATTATAATGCTGCATGAATTCTCTTGATTAAAAGGTCAATAGTGTAATTAACAAAGCTCTCAGTGAGTGGGGTGTACACACATTTCCAAACACTTTTATAGTGAGCAGAATGGCATGTTTCATTCAGCAGGTTAAGGGTATTTTGAGCACCATGGTATAGACTACACCTTTTCTTTGGTTCAAGAAAATACATGACCCTGTGTACATCTTTCTGGTTTGGAAAGTGGAGGTACCCCGCGTATAAGGCGCACCCCCAACTCAAGGCAAATACCCTCCCGCGTATAAGACCCAGTCACGATCTGATTCGCGTATAAGACGCGCCTTATACGCGGGAGATTACGGTATTAATCGATTTGAGTGTTATTTAGGCTGATATTTGATGGTAAGTTGAGGGGGGTGCACTCTATTTAATTAGAGAATTTATTGAAATCATTCAGTGCAAAACCCCCAAATCTGGGTATGTCCGCACTCTAAGGCCTATAGCACAAAAGTTAATCACATTGTACCACATGCCATGGCCCTAAATTATTGGGAAAAATGTATATCTACAAGAAAAATAAAAGTGGCTAAGCCCAGATACTTGCAGAAGTATTTTATTTTCGCCCAAAAGCTATATAGGCCAACAGTGGAAAAATAATTAGTGTAGCGAAGTCAGCTGAATCAGGCTGCATGCTCCCGGTATCTGTTACTATGATAAACTGGTGTTTGTAAAATATTGATTCTGAGGGTTCTACTGGACAGAATTACTTCAAATTGGTATCAAATGAAAGGTAAAACCTAACTCTACAACCCCGAACCTATATTTTGCTTCTTTCAGATGTTTTTCGGCAAATTCAGGCAGTCAACTGTTGAGTGAACTTAATGATTCTGCCAGACCACAATGTTAGTCAGCTGAGCAGCCTTGCACTTATTATAGAAAAACATGAATATTCCCCTTTCTACTATACATTAGATGAAATATGATCTTGCACATCTGTAGCCAACATGAAGACCTACATTTTAAGGGGATTTTGTGAAATATTGACTGGTTATTAAGAGCAGGGTGGTCTGATAAACTTATATAACTTTGGACAGATTTTCCAAAAAAAATTATTTAGTGCAGAAGCTATCAGAACATACAGGGTGATTCTATAGGATCTTGTTTTTCAGAATTTGGCTAGTTTTAACAGCTACAGGGCTGCGATTTTCTGCGATTTTTAATCTACTGAATGCATCATACTAAAGTTTTCAACAGTAAATCATCAAAACTTCTGATTTCAACCTAAACTTTAAAATACTTGTACCTTTCTTACAGCAATGTCCTTTGGATATGTTACTCTGGTAATATTCAGCTTTAATTAAAGTGGTATAATTGGTTAGTGGATCTGCCTATTCAGTCAAAATTTATCACACATTAAGTACAATGCTACAGAAATCTCTAGTACGTGCAGCATGTTTAATCATCAGTCTCTTATCAATATTTGGGCCAAATTGCATGGTGGGTATAGCGTGGGGGTCTCCACACCGTCTGCCGCTCAGGTAGCTCTGTACGGTGTGGGATAGTTATAATAGCAAATGTTTCGGCCGTGCGGGAGGACTTTCTGCGCACCTCTCATGCATTCAATCCTTAATCAATCCTTCAAAAAATTGAGATATACATACATCCAACCCTCCTTTAGCTTCGCTGAAAGTTTGGGGAACCTACGATTATTTTAAGATAGGAAAAATTTAAATTTATTAACCCAGACCGAATTGTGCATGGGCAGGATGCAGCACCAGTAGCTGAAAGGTCTCATAATAGAGAGGAGCCGGTCCCTAACATCATATGCCTAGGGACCGGTTGGCAGGTCTAGGTGGGTAGTGACAGAAAAATATTAAAATTCCAGAATCTTAAATTGTCATAAAAGCGCTTCTAGTAGGAGTATCAACTTGATTTAAAAACCTATGGATTCCACTCTTTTAGACCTATCATTTGGAGTAGGGCTTGCGAGATTCTATTGTATCAATGATTTTTGACTGACTTCGCTAATTTAATTAGTGTTCTGCAGCCTGTAGCCTATGGTATGTTATGAGCGATAATCAGGGATTTTTACATGCCACTGAAGTCTGAAGTGAAGGTCATGGCTACACCTACGCTCAATTTACAATTTATCTAGCAAAGCGTTGGATCACAGAATCAACTTTAAAGCATTAACGGTTTGCTTTGGCACAAATAGACATAGCTTATGAGAATATGTTAACCCAGTACAGGGGTTGGGTGAAACTGAAAAGGTGAAAGCGACTCTGTCTCAGCCAAATTTTCACGTGGGTTGTGATGGTATGGTTGTTTTGATGTTGCAGATGAGCCACTTACCTCGTGTACGCTGGTGATGTCCATGCCCTATTCTTTGTAAATGACTGCGTTACAACCCTGGGTGATGCTACATATGTAATCCGTCTTAAACTATGGCTTAGAAGGAGCCGGGTGCCCCGTAAAAGTGATGACATTTTGACCAAACAAGTCAAGTGCACGCCGGCCAGGAAGTTGACGACAGACACCGGAAGTAATTCCTAATATATAATGATACCGTTCAACACCACGAGAGGGCGCCACTTTTCCCGCCACACGACCCCCACACGACGCTATAGGTCTCACAGAAGGAATTGGTTCCGCACTATAATTTAATGTAGCGCGAAACGCAATAGCACCCATTGGAACATGTTCATTTTCTAAAAATCACCCCAGAATTAATAGATACATCTTTCCTTCATAATATAGGCTGACTTAAAATATGAATTGACCACGAAAATTTTGAGCACTGGACTATCGCGTAAAAACACCCTGATTCTGCCTAAATCTGCACTGAATAAAATGTAGATTCACTATTTCCAATCTAACCTTTGAAAAAATGGGTAAGCACTTTGAGAAATGCCCTCCTGGTATTTTATCCAAAGCAGCAAATGTTCAACAACATGTGTAGTGGTTTTATATTTATTGGCATTATTTTCAACATGGTTATTGACCATTCAGTGTGCCTGCAGTATTCACTTCTGACCACAATCGTATATGACTTCCGGTTTTCTGCGGGATTTCCTTCACTGAGACCTACTATTAATGGGCTGTGTGCATGTGTTGTCTATAATTGAGATTTTTATAATCCAATAGATGTTTTTACACAGGCCCCTAGGTTTTATGCTCCTTGGACCACTCTATCTCATGATATAGGGTGCCTTTCGGGCCAAGTTATACCCAAAATCAGCCTGATTTCTATGTCTCTGTCCGAGGACACCGCCCTCTTCATCTTTGAGTCATTTTCATGACAAGCAGTGCCTCTAGGACCATCAAATTTGGCATGGATATTCTTTTGATCTTGCTCTATATGGTGTAAGTGTCCTTGTTGTAGTTTACTGTGGATATAATTGACAAATTATGTAAAATTGTAGAAAAATACATAAAAATCACTGCAAAAAGTACACAATATTCACATGCCATGCCTGGGAAGATTTATGAGAGTACATAACATGGATACTGGGTTATACAATACTACATTTCTAGATGATTTCAAAGAAATGTCCCAAAATATTATACCCTGGATAGTTTCCTTGAAGCGGTAGATATACCATTTGCGGTGTCAGTGCCTAACTTAACTAATACAGATGATATGTCAAAGCGCAAAAATAACCCCTCTCTGTACTACCTAGACTAGCTGCAAGTGGCCAATACTACACAGATATGATATGCATACCCTGTTAAGAATAAGGTAAAAAATAAATCGGGCCTATCAAAATAATCTGCACTATGCCAGTGGGCCTAGACTGAAATGAACCTGCAGCGCGGCCTGCAGACCACTCCGACAGCAATATAAACATGATTTTTCCTTGATTTTGGACACATTTTAGAGACCTATGAACATAGTTTCCATAGAATTTGGCAAAACCAATCCTTCTCTAAATAATTAATATAGAAAAGAACTGATTTGAAGGTTTTTTTTTTCCTTCTTCATGCTAATCCCCCATATGCTTTAGGTCTCACAGAAGGAATTGGTTCCGCACTATAATTTAATGTAGCGCGAAACGCGATAGCACCCATTGGAACATGTTCATTTTCTAAAAATCACCCCAGAATTAATAGATACATCTTTCCTTCATAATATAGGCTGACTTAAAATATGAATTGACCACGAAAATTTTGAGCACTGGACTATCGCGTAAAAACACCCTGATTCTGCCTAAATCTGCACTGAATAAAATGTAGATTCACTATTTCCAATCTAACCTTTGAAAAAATGGGTAAGCTCTTTGAGAAATGCCCTCCTGGTATTTTATCCAAAGCAGCAAATGTTCAACAACATGTGTAGTGGTTTTATATTTATTGGCATTATTTTCAACATGGTTATTGACCATTCAGTGTGCCTGCAGTATTCACTTCTGACCACAATCGTATATGACTTCCGGTTTTCTGCGGGATTTCCTTCACTGAGACCTACTATTAATGGGCTGTGTGCATGTGTTGTCTATAATTGAGATTTTTATAATCCAATAGATGTTTTTACACAGGCCCCTAGGTTTTATGCTCCTTGGACCACTCTATCTCATGATATAGGGTGCCTTTCGGGCCAAGTTATACCCAAAATCAGCCTGATTTCTATGTCTCTGTCCGAGGACACCGCCCTCTTCATCTTTGAGTCATTTTCATGACAAGCAGTGCCTCTAGGACCATCAAATTTGGCATGGATATTCTTTTGATCTTGCTCTATATGGTGTAAGTGTCCTTGTTGTAGTTTACTGTGGATATAATTGACAAATTATGTAAAATTGTAGAAAAATACATAAAAATCACTGCAAAAAGTACACAATATTCACATGCCATGCCTGGGAAGATTTATGAGAGTACATAACATGGATACTGGGTTATACAATACTACATTTCTAGATGATTTCAAAGAAATGTCCCAAAATATTATACCCTGGATAGTTTCCTTGAAGCGGTAGATATACCATTTGCGGTGTCAGTGCCTAACTTAACTAATACAGATGATATGTCAAAGCGCAAAAATAACCCCTCTCTGTACTACCTAGACTAGCTGCAAGTGGCCAATACTACACAGATATGATATGCATACCCTGTTAAGAATAAGGTAAAAAATAAATCGGGCCTATCAAAATAATCTGCACTATGCCAGTGGGCCTAGACTGAAATGAACCTGCAGCGCGGCCTGCAGACCACTCCGACAGCAATATAAACATGATTTTTCCTTGATTTTGGACACATTTTAGAGACCTATGAACATAGTTTCCATAGAATTTGGCAAAACCAATCCTTCTCTAAATAATTAATATAGAAAAGAACTGATTTGAAGGTTTTTTTTTCCTTCTTCATGCTAATCCCCCATATGCTTTACTATTAATGGGCTGTGTGCATGTGTTGTCTATAATTGAGATTTTTATAATCCAATAGATGTTTTTACACAGGCCCCTAGGTTTTATGCTCCTTGGACCACTCTATCTCATGATATAGGGTGCCTTTCGGGCCAAGTTATACCCAAAATCAGCCTGATTTCTATGTCTCTGTCCGAGGACACCGCCCTCTTCATCTTTGAGTCATTTTCATGACAAGCAGTGCCTCTAGGACCATCAAATTTGGCATGGATATTCTTTTGATCTTGCTCTATATGGTGTAAGTGTCCTTGTTGTAGTTTACTGTGGATATAATTGACAAATTATGTAAAATTGTAGAAAAATACATAAAAATCACTGCAAAAAGTACACAATATTCACATGCCATGCCTGGGAAGATTTATGAGAGTACATAACATGGATACTGGGTTATACAATACTACATTTCTAGATGATTTCAAAGAAATGTCCCAAAATATTATACCCTGGATAGTTTCCTTGAAGCGGTAGATATACCATTTGCGGTGTCAGTGCCTAACTTAACTAATACAGATGATATGTCAAAGCGCAAAAATAACCCCTCTCTGTACTACCTAGACTAGCTGCAAGTGGCCAATACTACACAGATATGATATGCATACCCTGTTAAGAATAAGGTAAAAAATAAATCGGGCCTATCAAAATAATCTGCACTATGCCAGTGGGCCTAGACTGAAATGAACCTGCAGCGCGGCCTGCAGACCACTCCGACAGCAATATAAACATGATTTTTCCTTGATTTTGGACACATTTTAGAGACCTATGAACATAGTTTCCATAGAATTTGGCAAAACCAATCCTTCTCTAAATAATTAATATAGAAAAGAACTGATTTGAAGGTTTTTTTTTCCTTCTTCATGCTAATCCCCCATATGCTTTACTATTAATGGGCTGTGTGCATGTGTTGTCTATAATTGAGATTTTTATAATCCAATAGATGTTTTTACACAGGCCCCTAGGTTTTATGCTCCTTGGACCACTCTATCTCATGATATAGGGTGCCTTTCGGGCCAAGTTATACCCAAAATCAGCCTGATTTCTATGTCTCTGTCCGAGGACACCGCCCTCTTCATCTTTGAGTCATTTTCATGACAAGCAGTGCCTCTAGGACCATCAAATTTGGCATGGATATTCTTTTGATCTTGCTCTATATGGTGTAAGTGTCCTTGTTGTAGTTTACTGTGGATATAATTGACAAATTATGTAAAATTGTAGAAAAATACATAAAAATCACTGCAAAAAGTACACAATATTCACATGCCATGCCTGGGAAGATTTATGAGAGTACATAACATGGATACTGGGTTATACAATACTACATTTCTAGATGATTTCAAAGAAATGTCCCAAAATATTATACCCTGGATAGTTTCCTTGAAGCGGTAGATATACCATTTGCGGTGTCAGTGCCTAACTTAACTAATACAGATGATATGTCAAAGCGCAAAAATAACCCCTCTCTGTACTACCTAGACTAGCTGCAAGTGGCCAATACTACACAGATATGATATGCATACCCTGTTAAGAATAAGGTAAAAAATAAATCGGGCCTATCAAAATAATCTGCACTATGCCAGTGGGCCTAGACTGAAATGAACCTGCAGCGCGGCCTGCAGACCACTCCGACAGCAATATAAACATGATTTTTCCTTGATTTTGGACACATTTTAGAGACCTATGAACATAGTTTCCATAGAATTTGGCAAAACCAATCCTTCTCTAAATAATTAATATAGAAAAGAACTGATTTGAAGGTTTTTTTTTCCTTCTTCATGCTAATCCCCCATATGCTTTATTAATGGGCTGTGTGCATGTGTTGTCTATAATTGAGATTTTTATAATCCAATAGATGTTTTTACACAGGCCCCTAGGTTTTATGCTCCTTGGACCACTCTATCTCATGATATAGGGTGCCTTTCGGGCCAAGTTATACCCAAAATCAGCCTGATTTCTATGTCTCTGTCCGAGGACACCGCCCTCTTCATCTTTGAGTCATTTTCATGACAAGCAGTGCCTCTAGGACCATCAAATTTGGCATGGATATTCTTTTGATCTTGCTCTATATGGTGTAAGTGTCCTTGTTGTAGTTTACTGTGGATATAATTGACAAATTATGTAAAATTGTAGAAAAATACATAAAAATCACTGCAAAAAGTACACAATATTCACATGCCATGCCTGGGAAGATTTATGAGAGTACATAACATGGATACTGGGTTATACAATACTACATTTCTAGATGATTTCAAAGAAATGTCCCAAAATATTATACCCTGGATAGTTTCCTTGAAGCGGTAGATATACCATTTGCGGTGTCAGTGCCTAACTTAACTAATACAGATGATATGTCAAAGCGCAAAAATAACCCCTCTCTGTACTACCTAGACTAGCTGCAAGTGGCCAATACTACACAGATATGATATGCATACCCTGTTAAGAATAAGGTAAAAAATAAATCGGGCCTATCAAAATAATCTGCACTATGCCAGTGGGCCTAGACTGAAATGAACCTGCAGCGCGGCCTGCAGACCACTCCGACAGCAATATAAACATGATTTTTCCTTGATTTTGGACACATTTTAGAGACCTATGAACATAGTTTCCATAGAATTTGGCAAAACCAATCCTTCTCTAAATAATTAATATAGAAAAGAACTGATTTGAAGGTTTTTTTTTCCTTCTTCATGCTAATCCCCCATATGCTTTAGGTCTCACAGAAGGAATTGGTTCCGCACTATAATTTAATGTAGCGCGAAACGCGATAGCACCCATTGGAACATGTTCATTTTCTAAAAATCACCCCAGAATTAATAGATACATCTTTCCTTCATAATATAGGCTGACTTAAAATATGAATTGACCACGAAAATTTTGAGCACTGGACTATCGCGTAAAAACACCCTGATTCTGCCTAAATCTGCACTGAATAAAATGTAGATTCACTATTTCCAATCTAACCTTTGAAAAAATGGGTAAGCTCTTTGAGAAATGCCCTCCTGGTATTTTATCCAAAGCAGCAAATGTTCAACAACATGTGTAGTGGTTTTATATTTATTGGCATTATTTTCAACATGGTTATTGACCATTCAGTGTGCCTGCAGTATTCACTTCTGACCACAATCGTATATGACTTCCGGTTTTCTGCGGGATTTCCTTCACTGAGACCTACTATTAATGGGCTGTGTGCATGTGTTGTCTATAATTGAGATTTTTATAATCCAATAGATGTTTTTACACAGGCCCCTAGGTTTTATGCTCCTTGGACCACTCTATCTCATGATATAGGGTGCCTTTCGGGCCAAGTTATACCCAAAATCAGCCTGATTTCTATGTCTCTGTCCGAGGACACCGCCCTCTTCATCTTTGAGTCATTTTCATGACAAGCAGTGCCTCTAGGACCATCAAATTTGGCATGGATATTCTTTTGATCTTGCTCTATATGGTGTAAGTGTCCTTGTTGTAGTTTACTGTGGATATAATTGACAAATTATGTAAAATTGTAGAAAAATACATAAAAATCACTGCAAAAAGTACACAATATTCACATGCCATGCCTGGGAAGATTTATGAGAGTACATAACATGGATACTGGGTTATACAATACTACATTTCTAGATGATTTCAAAGAAATGTCCCAAAATATTATACCCTGGATAGTTTCCTTGAAGCGGTAGATATACCATTTGCGGTGTCAGTGCCTAACTTAACTAATACAGATGATATGTCAAAGCGCAAAAATAACCCCTCTCTGTACTACCTAGACTAGCTGCAAGTGGCCAATACTACACAGATATGATATGCATACCCTGTTAAGAATAAGGTAAAAAATAAATCGGGCCTATCAAAATAATCTGCACTATGCCAGTGGGCCTAGACTGAAATGAACCTGCAGCGCGGCCTGCAGACCACTCCGACAGCAATATAAACATGATTTTTCCTTGATTTTGGACACATTTTAGAGACCTATGAACATAGTTTCCATAGAATTTGGCAAAACCAATCCTTCTCTAAATAATTAATATAGAAAAGAACTGATTTGAAGGGTTTTTTTTTCCTTCTTCATGCTAATCCCCCATATGCTTTAGGTCTCACAGAAGGAATTGGTTCCGCACTATAATTTAATGTAGCGCGAAACGCGATAGCACCCATTGGAACATGTTCATTTTCTAAAAATCACCCCAGAATTAATAGATACATCTTTCCTTCATAATATAGGCTGACTTAAAATATGAATTGACCACGAAAATTTTGAGCACTGGACTATCGCGTAAAAACACCCTGATTCTGCCTAAATCTGCACTGAATAAAATGTAGATTCACTATTTCCAATCTAACCTTTGAAAAAATGGGTAAGCTCTTTGAGAAATGCCCTCCTGGTATTTTATCCAAAGCAGCAAATGTTCAACAACATGTGTAGTGGTTTTATATTTATTGGCATTATTTTCAACATGGTTATTGACCATTCAGTGTGCCTGCAGTATTCACTTCTGACCACAATCGTATATGACTTCCGGTTTTCTGCGGGATTTCCTTCACTGAGACCTACTATTAATGGGCTGTGTGCATGTGTTGTCTATAATTGAGATTTTTATAATCCAATAGATGTTTTTACACAGGCCCCTAGGTTTTATGCTCCTTGGACCACTCTATCTCATGATATAGGGTGCCTTTCGGGCCAAGTTATACCCAAAATCAGCCTGATTTCTATGTCTCTGTCCGAGGACACCGCCCTCTTCATCTTTGAGTCATTTTCATGACAAGCAGTGCCTCTAGGACCATCAAATTTGGCATGGATATTCTTTTGATCTTGCTCTATATGGTGTAAGTGTCCTTGTTGTAGTTTACTGTGGATATAATTGACAAATTATGTAAAATTGTAGAAAAATACATAAAAATCACTGCAAAAAGTACACAATATTCACATGCCATGCCTGGGAAGATTTATGAGAGTACATAACATGGATACTGGGTTATACAATACTACATTTCTAGATGATTTCAAAGAAATGTCCCAAAATATTATACCCTGGATAGTTTCCTTGAAGCGGTAGATATACCATTTGCGGTGTCAGTGCCTAACTTAACTAATACAGATGATATGTCAAAGCGCAAAAATAACCCCTCTCTGTACTACCTAGACTAGCTGCAAGTGGCCAATACTACACAGATATGATATGCATACCCTGTTAAGAATAAGGTAAAAAATAAATCGGGCCTATCAAAATAATCTGCACTATGCCAGTGGGCCTAGACTGAAATGAACCTGCAGCGCGGCCTGCAGACCACTCCGACAGCAATATAAACATGATTTTTCCTTGATTTTGGACACATTTTAGAGACCTATGAACATAGTTTCCATAGAATTTGGCAAAACCAATCCTTCTCTAAATAATTAATATAGAAAAGAACTGATTTGAAGGGTTTTTTTTCCTTCTTCATGCTAATCCCCCATATGCTTTACTATTAATGGGCTGTGTGCATGTGTTGTCTATAATTGAGATTTTTATAATCCAATAGATGTTTTTACACAGGCCCCTAGGTTTTATGCTCCTTGGACCACTCTATCTCATGATATAGGGTGCCTTTCGGGCCAAGTTATACCCAAAATCAGCCTGATTTCTATGTCTCTGTCCGAGGACACCGCCCTCTTCATCTTTGAGTCATTTTCATGACAAGCAGTGCCTCTAGGACCATCAAATTTGGCATGGATATTCTTTTGATCTTGCTCTATATGGTGTAAGTGTCCTTGTTGTAGTTTACTGTGGATATAATTGACAAATTATGTAAAATTGTAGAAAAATACATAAAAATCACTGCAAAAAGTACACAATATTCACATGCCATGCCTGGGAAGATTTATGAGAGTACATAACATGGATACTGGGTTATACAATACTACATTTCTAGATGATTTCAAAGAAATGTCCCAAAATATTATACCCTGGATAGTTTCCTTGAAGCGGTAGATATACCATTTGCGGTGTCAGTGCCTAACTTAACTAATACAGATGATATGTCAAAGCGCAAAAATAACCCCTCTCTGTACTACCTAGACTAGCTGCAAGTGGCCAATACTACACAGATATGATATGCATACCCTGTTAAGAATAAGGTAAAAAATAAATCGGGCCTATCAAAATAATCTGCACTATGCCAGTGGGCCTAGACTGAAATGAACCTGCAGCGCGGCCTGCAGACCACTCCGACAGCAATATAAACATGATTTTTCCTTGATTTTGGACACATTTTAGAGACCTATGAACATAGTTTCCATAGAATTTGGCAAAACCAATCCTTCTCTAAATAATTAATATAGAAAAGAACTGATTTGAAGGTTTTTTTTTCCTTCTTCATGCTAATCCCCCATATGCTTTAGGTCTCACAGAAGGAATTGGTTCCGCACTATAATTTAATGTAGCGCGAAACGCGATAGCACCCATTGGAACATGTTCATTTTCTAAAAATCACCCCAGAATTAATAGATACATCTTTCCTTCATAATATAGGCTGACTTAAAATATGAATTGACCACGAAAATTTTGAGCACTGGACTATCGCGTAAAAACACCCTGATTCTGCCTAAATCTGCACTGAATAAAATGTAGATTCACTATTTCCAATCTAACCTTTGAAAAAATGGGTAAGCTCTTTGAGAAATGCCCTCCTGGTATTTTATCCAAAGCAGCAAATGTTCAACAACATGTGTAGTGGTTTTATATTTATTGGCATTATTTTCAACATGGTTATTGACCATTCAGTGTGCCTGCAGTATTCACTTCTGACCACAATCGTATATGACTTCCGGTTTTCTGCGGGATTTCCTTCACTGAGACCTACTATTAATGGGCTGTGTGCATGTGTTGTCTATAATTGAGATTTTTATAATCCAATAGATGTTTTTACACAGGCCCCTAGGTTTTATGCTCCTTGGACCACTCTATCTCATGATATAGGGTGCCTTTCGGGCCAAGTTATACCCAAAATCAGCCTGATTTCTATGTCTCTGTCCGAGGACACCGCCCTCTTCATCTTTGAGTCATTTTCATGACAAGCAGTGCCTCTAGGACCATCAAATTTGGCATGGATATTCTTTTGATCTTGCTCTATATGGTGTAAGTGTCCTTGTTGTAGTTTACTGTGGATATAATTGACAAATTATGTAAAATTGTAGAAAAATACAAAAAAATCACTGCAAAAAGTACACAATATTCACATGCCATGCCTGGGAAGATTTATGAGAGTACATAACATGGATACTGGGTTATACAATACTACATTTCTAGATGATTTCAAAGAAATGTCCCAAAATATTATACCCTGGATAGTTTCCTTGAAGCGGTAGATATACCATTTGCGGTGTCAGTGCCTAACTTAACTAATACAGATGATATGTCAAAGCGCAAAAATAACCCCTCTCTGTACTACCTAGACTAGCTGCAAGTGGCCAATACTACACAGATATGATATGCATACCCTGTTAAGAATAAGGTAAAAAATAAATCGGGCCTATCAAAATAATCTGCACTATGCCAGTGGGCCTAGACTGAAATGAACCTGCAGCGCGGCCTGCAGACCACTCCGACAGCAATATAAACATGATTTTTCCTTGATTTTGGACACATTTTAGAGACCTATGAACATAGTTTCCATAGAATTTGGCAAAACCAATCCTTCTCTAAATAATTAATATAGAAAAGAACTGATTTGAAGGTTTTTTTTTTCCTTCTTCATGCTAATCCCCCATATGCTTTACTATTAATGGGCTGTGTGCATGTGTTGTCTATAATTGAGATTTTTATAATCCAATAGATGTTTTTACACAGGCCCCTAGGTTTTATGCTCCTTGGACCACTCTATCTCATGATATAGGGTGCCTTTCGGGCCAAGTTATACCCAAAATCAGCCTGATTTCTATGTCTCTGTCCGAGGACACCGCCCTCTTCATCTTTGAGTCATTTTCATGACAAGCAGTGCCTCTAGGACCATCAAATTTGGCATGGATATTCTTTTGATCTTGCTCTATATGGTGTAAGTGTCCTTGTTGTAGTTTACTGTGGATATAATTGACAAATTATGTAAAATTGTAGAAAAATACATAAAAATCACTGCAAAAAGTACACAATATTCACATGCCATGCCTGGGAAGATTTATGAGAGTACATAACATGGATACTGGGTTATACAATACTACATTTCTAGATGATTTCAAAGAAATGTCCCAAAATATTATACCCTGGATAGTTTCCTTGAAGCGGTAGATATACCATTTGCGGTGTCAGTGCCTAACTTAACTAATACAGATGATATGTCAAAGCGCAAAAATAACCCCTCTCTGTACTACCTAGACTAGCTGCAAGTGGCCAATACTACACAGATATGATATGCATACCCTGTTAAGAATAAGGTAAAAAATAAATCGGGCCTATCAAAATAATCTGCACTATGCCAGTGGGCCTAGACTGAAATGAACCTGCAGCGCGGCCTGCAGACCACTCCGACAGCAATATAAACATGATTTTTCCTTGATTTTGGACACATTTTAGAGACCTATGAACATAGTTTCCATAGAATTTGGCAAAACCAATCCTTCTCTAAATAATTAATATAGAAAAGAACTGATTTGAAGGTTTTTTTTTCCTTCTTCATGCTAATCCCCCATATGCTTTAGGTCTCACAGAAGGAATTGGTTCCGCACTATAATTTAATGTAGCGCGAAACGCGATAGCACCCATTGGAACATGTTCATTTTCTAAAAATCACCCCAGAATTAATAGATACATCTTTCCTTCATAATATAGGCTGACTTAAAATATGAATTGACCACGAAAATTTTGAGCACTGGACTATTGCGTAAAAACACCCTGATTCTGCCTAAATCTGCACTGAATAAAATGTAGATTCACTATTTCCAATCTAACCTTTGAAAAAATGGGTAAGCTCTTTGAGAAATGCCCTCCTGGTATTTTATCCAAAGCAGCAAATGTTCAACAACATGTGTAGTGGTTTTATATTTATTGGCATTATTTTCAACATGGTTATTGACCATTCAGTGTGCCTGCAGTATTCACTTCTGACCACAATCGTATATGACTTCCGGTTTTCTGCGGGATTTCCTTCACTGAGACCTACTATTAATGGGCTGTGTGCATGTGTTGTCTATAATTGAGATTTTTATAATCCAATAGATGTTTTTACACAGGCCCCTAGGTTTTATGCTCCTTGGACCACTCTATCTCATGATATAGGGTGCCTTTCGGGCCAAGTTATACCCAAAATCAGCCTGATTTCTATGTCTCTGTCCGAGGACACCGCCCTCTTCATCTTTGAGTCATTTTCATGACAAGCAGTGCCTCTAGGACCATCAAATTTGGCATGGATATTCTTTTGATCTTGCTCTATATGGTGTAAGTGTCCTTGTTGTAGTTTACTGTGGATATAATTGACAAATTATGTAAAATTGTAGAAAAATACATAAAAATCACTGCAAAAAGTACACAATATTCACATGCCATGCCTGGGAAGATTTATGAGAGTACATAACATGGATACTGGGTTATACAATACTACATTTCTAGATGATTTCAAAGAAATGTCCCAAAATATTATACCCTGGATAGTTTCCTTGAAGCGGTAGATATACCATTTGCGGTGTCAGTGCCTAACTTAACTAATACAGATGATATGTCAAAGCGCAAAAATAACCCCTCTCTGTACTACCTAGACTAGCTGCAAGTGGCCAATACTACACAGATATGATATGCATACCCTGTTAAGAATAAGGTAAAAAATAAATCGGGCCTATCAAAATAATCTGCACTATGCCAGTGGGCCTAGACTGAAATGAACCTGCAGCGCGGCCTGCAGACCACTCCGACAGCAATATAAACATGATTTTTCCTTGATTTTGGACACATTTTAGAGACCTATGAACATAGTTTCCATAGAATTTGGCAAAACCAATCCTTCTCTAAATAATTAATATAGAAAAGAACTGATTTGAAGGTTTTTTTTTCCTTCTTCATGCTAATCCCCCATATGCTTTACTATTAATGGGCTGTGTGCATGTGTTGTCTATAATTGAGATTTTTATAATCCAATAGATGTTTCTACACAGGCCCCTAGGTTTTATGCTCCTTGGACCACTCTATCTCATGATATAGGGTGCCTTTCGGGCCAAGTTATACCCAAAATCAGCCTGATTTCTATGTCTCTGTCCGAGGACACCGCCCTCTTCATCTTTGAGTCATTTTCATGACAAGCAGTGCCTCTAGGACCATCAAATTTGGCATGGATATTCTTTTGATCTTGCTCTATATGGTGTAAGTGTCCTTGTTGTAGTTTACTGTGGATATAATTGACAAATTATGTAAAATTGTAGAAAAATACATAAAAATCACTGCAAAAAGTACACAATATTCACATGCCATGCCTGGGAAGATTTATGAGAGTACATAACATGGATACTGGGTTATACAATACTACATTTCTAGATGATTTCAAAGAAATGTCCCAAAATATTATACCCTGGATAGTTTCCTTGAAGCGGTAGATATACCATTTGCGGTGTCAGTGCCTAACTTAACTAATACAGATGATATGTCAAAGCGCAAAAATAACCCCTCTCTGTACTACCTAGACTAGCTGCAAGTGGCCAATACTACACAGATATGATATGCATACCCTGTTAAGAATAAGGTAAAAAATAAATCGGGCCTATCAAAATAATCTGCACTATGCCAGTGGGCCTAGACTGAAATGAACCTGCAGCGCGGCCTGCAGACCACTCCGACAGCAATATAAACATGATTTTTCCTTGATTTTGGACACATTTTAGAGACCTATGAACATAGTTTCCATAGAATTTGGCAAAACCAATCCTTCTCTAAATAATTAATATAGAAAAGAACTGATTTGAAGGTTTTTTTTTCCTTCTTCATGCTAATCCCCCATATGCTTTATACTATTAATGGGCTGTGTGCATGTGTTGTCTATAATTGAGATTTTTATAATCCAATAGATGTTTTTACACAGGCCCCTAGGTTTTATGCTCCTTGGACCACTCTATCTCATGATATAGGGTGCCTTTCGGGCCAAGTTATACCCAAAATCAGCCTGATTTCTATGTCTCTGTCCGAGGACACCGCCCTCTTCATCTTTGAGTCATTTTCATGACAAGCAGTGCCTCTAGGACCATCAAATTTGGCATGGATATTCTTTTGATCTTGCTCTATATGGTGTAAGTGTCCTTGTTGTAGTTTACTGTGGATATAATTGACAAATTATGTAAAATTGTAGAAAAATACATAAAAATCACTGCAAAAAGTACACAATATTCACATGCCATGCCTGGGAAGATTTATGAGAGTACATAACATGGATACTGGGTTATACAATACTACATTTCTAGATGATTTCAAAGAAATGTCCCAAAATATTATACCCTGGATAGTTTCCTTGAAGCGGTAGATATACCATTTGCGGTGTCAGTGCCTAACTTAACTAATACAGATGATATGTCAAAGCGCAAAAATAACCCCTCTCTGTACTACCTAGACTAGCTGCAAGTGGCCAATACTACACAGATATGATATGCATACCCTGTTAAGAATAAGGTAAAAAATAAATCGGGCCTATCAAAATAATCTGCACTATGCCAGTGGGCCTAGACTGAAATGAACCTGCAGCGCGGCCTGCAGACCACTCCGACAGCAATATAAACATGATTTTTCCTTGATTTTGGACACATTTTAGAGACCTATGAACATAGTTTCCATAGAATTTGGCAAAACCAATCCTTCTCTAAATAATTAATATAGAAAAGAACTGATTTGAAGGTTTTTTTTTCCTTCTTCATGCTAATCCCCCATATGCTTTACTATTAATGGGCTGTGTGCATGTGTTGTCTATAATTGAGATTTTTATAATCCAATAGATGTTTTTACACAGGCCCCTAGGTTTTATGCTCCTTGGACCACTCTATCTCATGATATAGGGTGCCTTTCGGGCCAAGTTATACCCAAAATCAGCCTGATTTCTATGTCTCTGTCCGAGGACACCGCCCTCTTCATCTTTGAGTCATTTTCATGACAAGCAGTGCCTCTAGGACCATCAAATTTGGCATGGATATTCTTTTGATCTTGCTCTATATGGTGTAAGTGTCCTTGTTGTAGTTTACTGTGGATATAATTGACAAATTATGTAAAATTGTAGAAAAATACATAAAAATCACTGCAAAAAGTACACAATATTCACATGCCATGCCTGGGAAGATTTATGAGAGTACATAACATGGATACTGGGTTATACAATACTACATTTCTAGATGATTTCAAAGAAATGTCCCAAAATATTATACCCTGGATAGTTTCCTTGAAGCGGTAGATATACCATTTGCGGTGTCAGTGCCTAACTTAACTAATACAGATGATATGTCAAAGCGCAAAAATAACCCCTCTCTGTACTACCTAGACTAGCTGCAAGTGGCCAATACTACACAGATATGATATGCATACCCTGTTAAGAATAAGGTAAAAAATAAATCGGGCCTATCAAAATAATCTGCACTATGCCAGTGGGCCTAGACTGAAATGAACCTGCAGCGCGGCCTGCAGACCACTCCGACAGCAATATAAACATGATTTTTCCTTGATTTTGGACACATTTTAGAGACCTATGAACATAGTTTCCATAGAATTTGGCAAAACCAATCCTTCTCTAAATAATTAATATAGAAAAGAACTGATTTGAAGGTTTTTTTTTCCTTCTTCATGCTAATCCCCCATATGCTTTAGGTCTCACAGAAGGAATTGGTTCCGCACTATAATTTAATGTAGCGCGAAACGCGATAGCACCCATTGGAACATGTTCATTTTCTAAAAATCACCCCAGAATTAATAGATACATCTTTCCTTCATAATATAGGCTGACTTAAAATATGAATTGACCACGAAAATTTTGAGCACTGGACTATCGCGTAAAAACACCCTGATTCTGCCTAAATCTGCACTGAATAAAATGTAGATTCACTATTTCCAATCTAACCTTTGAAAAAATGGGTAAGCTCTTTGAGAAATGCCCTCCTGGTATTTTATCCAAAGCAGCAAATGTTCAACAACATGTGTAGTGGTTTTATATTTATTGGCATTATTTTCAACATGGTTATTGACCATTCAGTGTGCCTGCAGTATTCACTTCTGACCACAATCGTATATGACTTCCGGTTTTCTGCGGGATTTCCTTCACTGAGACCTACTATTAATGGGCTGTGTGCATGTGTTGTCTATAATTGAGATTTTTATAATCCAATAGATGTTTTTACACAGGCCCCTAGGTTTTATGCTCCTTGGACCACTCTATCTCATGATATAGGGTGCCTTTCGGGCCAAGTTATACCCAAAATCAGCCTGATTTCTATGTCTCTGTCCGAGGACACCGCCCTCTTCATCTTTGAGTCATTTTCATGACAAGCAGTGCCTCTAGGACCATCAAATTTGGCATGGATATTCTTTTGATCTTGCTCTATATGGTGTAAGTGTCCTTGTTGTAGTTTACTGTGGATATAATTGACAAATTATGTAAAATTGTAGAAAAATACATAAAAATCACTGCAAAAAGTACACAATATTCACATGCCATGCCTGGGAAGATTTATGAGAGTACATAACATGGATACTGGGTTATACAATACTACATTTCTAGATGATTTCAAAGAAATGTCCCAAAATATTATACCCTGGATAGTTTCCTTGAAGCGGTAGATATACCATTTGCGGTGTCAGTGCCTAACTTAACTAATACAGATGATATGTCAAAGCGCAAAAATAACCCCTCTCTGTACTACCTAGACTAGCTGCAAGTGGCCAATACTACACAGATATGATATGCATACCCTGTTAAGAATAAGGTAAAAAATAAATCGGGCCTATCAAAATAATCTGCACTATGCCAGTGGGCCTAGACTGAAATGAACCTGCAGCGCGGCCTGCAGACCACTCCGACAGCAATATAAACATGATTTTTCCTTGATTTTGGACACATTTTAGAGACCTATGAACATAGTTTCCATAGAATTTGGCAAAACCAATCCTTCTCTAAATAATTAATATAGAAAAGAACTGATTTGAAGGTTTTTTTTTTCCTTCTTCATGCTAATCCCCCATATGCTTTACTATTAATGGGCTGTGTGCATGTGTTGTCTATAATTGAGATTTTTATAATCCAATAGATGTTTTTACACAGGCCCCTAGGTTTTATGCTCCTTGGACCACTCTATCTCATGATATAGGGTGCCTTTCGGGCCAAGTTATACCCAAAATCAGCCTGATTTCTATGTCTCTGTCCGAGGACACCGCCCTCTTCATCTTTGAGTCATTTTCATGACAAGCAGTGCCTCTAGGACCATCAAATTTGGCATGGATATTCTTTTGATCTTGCTCTATATGGTGTAAGTGTCCTTGTTGTAGTTTACTGTGGATATAATTGACAAATTATGTAAAATTGTAGAAAAATACATAAAAATCACTGCAAAAAGTACACAATATTCACATGCCATGCCTGGGAAGATTTATGAGAGTACATAACATGGATACTGGGTTATACAATACTACATTTCTAGATGATTTCAAAGAAATGTCCCAAAATATTATACCCTGGATAGTTTCCTTGAAGCGGTAGATATACCATTTGCGGTGTCAGTGCCTAACTTAACTAATACAGATGATATGTCAAAGCGCAAAAATAACCCCTCTCTGTACTACCTAGACTAGCTGCAAGTGGCCAATACTACACAGATATGATATGCATACCCTGTTAAGAATAAGGTAAAAAATAAATCGGGCCTATCAAAATAATCTGCACTATGCCAGTGGGCCTAGACTGAAATGAACCTGCAGCGCGGCCTGCAGACCACTCCGACAGCAATATAAACATGATTTTTCCTTGATTTTGGACACATTTTAGAGACCTATGAACATAGTTTCCATAGAATTTGGCAAAACCAATCCTTCTCTAAATAATTAATATAGAAAAGAACTGATTTGAAGGTTTTTTTTTCCTTCTTCATGCTAATCCCCCATATGCTTTAGGTCTCACAGAAGGAATTGGTTCCGCACTATAATTTAATGTAGCGCGAAACGCGATAGCACCCATTGGAACATGTTCATTTTCTAAAAATCACCCCAGAATTAATAGATACATCTTTCCTTCATAATATAGGCTGACTTAAAATATGAATTGACCACGAAAATTTTGAGCACTGGACTATTGCGTAAAAACACCCTGATTCTGCCTAAATCTGCACTGAATAAAATGTAGATTCACTATTTCCAATCTAACCTTTGAAAAAATGGGTAAGCTCTTTGAGAAATGCCCTCCTGGTATTTTATCCAAAGCAGCAAATGTTCAACAACATGTGTAGTGGTTTTATATTTATTGGCATTATTTTCAACATGGTTATTGACCATTCAGTGTGCCTGCAGTATTCACTTCTGACCACAATCGTATATGACTTCCGGTTTTCTGCGGGATTTCCTTCACTGAGACCTACTATTAATGGGCTGTGTGCATGTGTTGTCTATAATTGAGATTTTTATAATCCAATAGATGTTTTTACACAGGCCCCTAGGTTTTATGCTCCTTGGACCACTCTATCTCATGATATAGGGTGCCTTTCGGGCCAAGTTATACCCAAAATCAGCCTGATTTCTATGTCTCTGTCCGAGGACACCGCCCTCTTCATCTTTGAGTCATTTTCATGACAAGCAGTGCCTCTAGGACCATCAAATTTGGCATGGATATTCTTTTGATCTTGCTCTATATGGTGTAAGTGTCCTTGTTGTAGTTTACTGTGGATATAATTGACAAATTATGTAAAATTGTAGAAAAATACATAAAAATCACTGCAAAAAGTACACAATATTCACATGCCATGCCTGGGAAGATTTATGAGAGTACATAACATGGATACTGGGTTATACAATACTACATTTCTAGATGATTTCAAAGAAATGTCCCAAAATATTATACCCTGGATAGTTTCCTTGAAGCGGTAGATATACCATTTGTGGTGTCAGTGCCTAACTTAACTAATACAGATGATATGTCAAAGCGCAAAAATAACCCCTCTCTGTACTACCTAGACTAGCTGCAAGTGGCCAATACTACACAGATATGATATGCATACCCTGTTAAGAATAAGGTAAAAAATAAATCGGGCCTATCAAAATAATCTGCACTATGCCAGTGGGCCTAGACTGAAATGAACCTGCAGCGCGGCCTGCAGACCACTCCGACAGCAATATAAACATGATTTTTCCTTGATTTTGGACACATTTTAGAGACCTATGAACATAGTTTCCATAGAATTTGGCAAAACCAATCCTTCTCTAAATAATTAATATAGAAAAGAACTGATTTGAAGGGTTTTTTTTCCTTCTTCATGCTAATCCCCCATATGCTTTACTATTAATGGGCTGTGTGCATGTGTTGTCTATAATTGAGATTTTTATAATCCAATAGATGTTTTTACACAGGCCCCTAGGTTTTATGCTCCTTGGACCACTCTATCTCATGATATAGGGTGCCTTTCGGGCCAAGTTATACCCAAAATCAGCCTGATTTCTATGTCTCTGTCCGAGGACACCGCCCTCTTCATCTTTGAGTCATTTTCATGACAAGCAGTGCCTCTAGGACCATCAAATTTGGCATGGATATTCTTTTGATCTTGCTCTATATGGTGTAAGTGTCCTTGTTGTAGTTTACTGTGGATATAATTGACAAATTATGTAAAATTGTAGAAAAATACATAAAAATCACTGCAAAAAGTACACAATATTCACATGCCATGCCTGGGAAGATTTATGAGAGTACATAACATGGATACTGGGTTATACAATACTACATTTCTAGATGATTTCAAAGAAATGTCCCAAAATATTATACCCTGGATAGTTTCCTTGAAGCGGTAGATATACCATTTGCGGTGTCAGTGCCTAACTTAACTAATACAGATGATATGTCAAAGCGCAAAAATAACCCCTCTCTGTACTACCTAGACTAGCTGCAAGTGGCCAATACTACACAGATATGATATGCATACCCTGTTAAGAATAAGGTAAAAAATAAATCGGGCCTATCAAAATAATCTGCACTATGCCAGTGGGCCTAGACTGAAATGAACCTGCAGCGCGGCCTGCAGACCACTCCGACAGCAATATAAACATGATTTTTCCTTGATTTTGGACACATTTTAGAGACCTATGAACATAGTTTCCATAGAATTTGGCAAAACCAATCCTTCTCTAAATAATTAATATAGAAAAGAACTGATTTGAAGGTTTTTTTTTCCTTCTTCATGCTAATCCCCCATATGCTTTAGGTCTCACAGAAGGAATTGGTTCCGCACTATAATTTAATGTAGCGCGAAACGCGATAGCACCCATTGGAACATGTTCATTTTCTAAAAATCACCCCAGAATTAATAGATACATCTTTCCTTCATAATATAGGCTGACTTAAAATATGAATTGACCACGAAAATTTTGAGCACTGGACTATTGCGTAAAAACACCCTGATTCTGCCTAAATCTGCACTGAATAAAATGTAGATTCACTATTTCCAATCTAACCTTTGAAAAAATGGGTAAGCTCTTTGAGAAATGCCCTCCTGGTATTTTATCCAAAGCAGCAAATGTTCAACAACATGTGTAGTGGTTTTATATTTATTGGCATTATTTTCAACATGGTTATTGACCATTCAGTGTGCCTGCAGTATTCACTTCTGACCACAATCGTATATGACTTCCGGTTTTCTGCGGGATTTCCTTCACTGAGACCTACTATTAATGGGCTGTGTGCATGTGTTGTCTATAATTGAGATTTTTATAATCCAATAGATGTTTTTACACAGGCCCCTAGGTTTTATGCTCCTTGGACCACTCTATCTCATGATATAGGGTGCCTTTCGGGCCAAGTTATACCCAAAATCAGCCTGATTTCTATGTCTCTGTCCGAGGACACCGCCCTCTTCATCTTTGAGTCATTTTCATGACAAGCAGTGCCTCTAGGACCATCAAATTTGGCATGGATATTCTTTTGATCTTGCTCTATATGGTGTAAGTGTCCTTGTTGTAGTTTACTGTGGATATAATTGACAAATTATGTAAAATTGTAGAAAAATACATAAAAATCACTGCAAAAAGTACACAATATTCACATGCCATGCCTGGGAAGATTTATGAGAGTACATAACATGGATACTGGGTTATACAATACTACATTTCTAGATGATTTCAAAGAAATGTCCCAAAATATTATACCCTGGATAGTTTCCTTGAAGCGGTAGATATACCATTTGCGGTGTCAGTGCCTAACTTAACTAATACAGATGATATGTCAAAGCGCAAAAATAACCCCTCTCTGTACTACCTAGACTAGCTGCAAGTGGCCAATACTACACAGATATGATATGCATACCCTGTTAAGAATAAGGTAAAAAATAAATCGGGCCTATCAAAATAATCTGCACTATGCCAGTGGGCCTAGACTGAAATGAACCTGCAGCGCGGCCTGCAGACCACTCCGACAGCAATATAAACATGATTTTTCCTTGATTTTGGACACATTTTAGAGACCTATGAACATAGTTTCCATAGAATTTGGCAAAACCAATCCTTCTCTAAATAATTAATATAGAAAAGAACTGATTTGAAGGTTTTTTTTTCCTTCTTCATGCTAATCCCCCATATGCTTTAGGTCTCACAGAAGGAATTGGTTCCGCACTATAATTTAATGTAGCGCGAAACGCGATAGCACCCATTGGAACATGTTCATTTTCTAAAAATCACCCCAGAATTAATAGATACATCTTTCCTTCATAATATAGGCTGACTTAAAATATGAATTGACCACGAAAATTTTGAGCACTGGACTATCGCGTAAAAACACCCTGATTCTGCCTAAATCTGCACTGAATAAAATGTAGATTCACTATTTCCAATCTAACCTTTGAAAAAATGGGTAAGCTCTTTGAGAAATGCCCTCCTGGTATTTTATCCAAAGCAGCAAATGTTCAACAACATGTGTAGTGGTTTTATATTTATTGGCATTATTTTCAACATGGTTATTGACCATTCAGTGTGCCTGCAGTATTCACTTCTGACCACAATCGTATATGACTTCCGGTTTTCTGCGGGATTTCCTTCACTGAGACCTACTATTAATGGGCTGTGTGCATGTGTTGTCTATAATTGAGATTTTTATAATCCAATAGATGTTTTTACACAGGCCCCTAGGTTTTATGCTCCTTGGACCACTCTATCTCATGATATAGGGTGCCTTTCGGGCCAAGTTATACCCAAAATCAGCCTGATTTCTATGTCTCTGTCCGAGGACACCGCCCTCTTCATCTTTGAGTCATTTTCATGACAAGCAGTGCCTCTAGGACCATCAAATTTGGCATGGATATTCTTTTGATCTTGCTCTATATGGTGTAAGTGTCCTTGTTGTAGTTTACTGTGGATATAATTGACAAATTATGTAAAATTGTAGAAAAATACATAAAAATCACTGCAAAAAGTACACAATATTCACATGCCATGCCTGGGAAGATTTATGAGAGTACATAACATGGATACTGGGTTATACAATACTACATTTCTAGATGATTTCAAAGAAATGTCCCAAAATATTATACCCTGGATAGTTTCCTTGAAGCGGTAGATATACCATTTGCGGTGTCAGTGCCTAACTTAACTAATACAGATGATATGTCAAAGCGCAAAAATAACCCCTCTCTGTACTACCTAGACTAGCTGCAAGTGGCCAATACTACACAGATATGATATGCATACCCTGTTAAGAATAAGGTAAAAAATAAATCGGGCCTATCAAAATAATCTGCACTATGCCAGTGGGCCTAGACTGAAATGAACCTGCAGCGCGGCCTGCAGACCACTCCGACAGCAATATAAACATGATTTTTCCTTGATTTTGGACACATTTTAGAGACCTATGAACATAGTTTCCATAGAATTTGGCAAAACCAATCCTTCTCTAAATAATTAATATAGAAAAGAACTGATTTGAAGGGTTTTTTTTCCTTCTTCATGCTAATCCCCCATATGCTTTAGGTCTCACAGAAGGAATTGGTTCCGCACTATAATTTAATGTAGCGCGAAACGCGATAGCACCCATTGGAACATGTTCATTTTCTAAAAATCACCCCAGAATTAATAGATACATCTTTCCTTCATAATATAGGCTGACTTAAAATATGAATTGACCACGAAAATTTTGAGCACTGGACTATCGCGTAAAAACACCCTGATTCTGCCTAAATCTGCACTGAATAAAATGTAGATTCACTATTTCCAATCTAACCTTTGAAAAAATGGGTAAGCTCTTTGAGAAATGCCCTCCTGGTATTTTATCCAAAGCAGCAAATGTTCAACAACATGTGTAGTGGTTTTATATTTATTGGCATTATTTTCAACATGGTTATTGACCATTCAGTGTGCCTGCAGTATTCACTTCTGACCACAATCGTATATGACTTCCGGTTTTCTGCGGGATTTCCTTCACTGAGACCTACTATTAATGGGCTGTGTGCATGTGTTGTCTATAATTGAGATTTTTATAATCCAATAGATGTTTTTACACAGGCCCCTAGGTTTTATGCTCCTTGGACCACTCTATCTCATGATATAGGGTGCCTTTCGGGCCAAGTTATACCCAAAATCAGCCTGATTTCTATGTCTCTGTCCGAGGACACCGCCCTCTTCATCTTTGAGTCATTTTCATGACAAGCAGTGCCTCTAGGACCATCAAATTTGGCATGGATATTCTTTTGATCTTGCTCTATATGGTGTAAGTGTCCTTGTTGTAGTTTACTGTGGATATAATTGACAAATTATGTAAAATTGTAGAAAAATACATAAAAATCACTGCAAAAAGTACACAATATTCACATGCCATGCCTGGGAAGATTTATGAGAGTACATAACATGGATACTGGGTTATACAATACTACATTTCTAGATGATTTCAAAGAAATGTCCCAAAATATTATACCCTGGATAGTTTCCTTGAAGCGGTAGATATACCATTTGCGGTGTCAGTGCCTAACTTAACTAATACAGATGATATGTCAAAGCGCAAAAATAACCCCTCTCTGTACTACCTAGACTAGCTGCAAGTGGCCAATACTACACAGATATGATATGCATACCCTGTTAAGAATAAGGTAAAAAATAAATCGGGCCTATCAAAATAATCTGCACTATGCCAGTGGGCCTAGACTGAAATGAACCTGCAGCGCGGCCTGCAGACCACTCCGACAGCAATATAAACATGATTTTTCCTTGATTTTGGACACATTTTAGAGACCTATGAACATAGTTTCCATAGAATTTGGCAAAACCAATCCTTCTCTAAATAATTAATATAGAAAAGAACTGATTTGAAGGTTTTTTTTTCCTTCTTCATGCTAATCCCCCATATGCTTTAGGTCTCACAGAAGGAATTGGTTCCGCACTATAATTTAATGTAGCGCGAAACGCGATAGCACCCATTGGAACATGTTCATTTTCTAAAAATCACCCCAGAATTAATAGATACATCTTTCCTTCATAATATAGGCTGACTTAAAATATGAATTGACCACGAAAATTTTGAGCACTGGACTATCGCGTAAAAACACCCTGATTCTGCCTAAATCTGCACTGAATAAAATGTAGATTCACTATTTCCAATCTAACCTTTGAAAAAATGGGTAAGCTCTTTGAGAAATGCCCTCCTGGTATTTTATCCAAAGCAGCAAATGTTCAACAACATGTGTAGTGGTTTTATATTTATTGGCATTATTTTCAACATGGTTATTGACCATTCAGTGTGCCTGCAGTATTCACTTCTGACCACAATCGTATATGACTTCCGGTTTTCTGCGGGATTTCCTTCACTGAGACCTACTATTAATGGGCTGTGTGCATGTGTTGTCTATAATTGAGATTTTTATAATCCAATAGATGTTTTTACACAGGCCCCTAGGTTTTATGCTCCTTGGACCACTCTATCTCATGATATAGGGTGCCTTTCGGGCCAAGTTATACCCAAAATCAGCCTGATTTCTATGTCTCTGTCCGAGGACACCGCCCTCTTCATCTTTGAGTCATTTTCATGACAAGCAGTGCCTCTAGGACCATCAAATTTGGCATGGATATTCTTTTGATCTTGCTCTATATGGTGTAAGTGTCCTTGTTGTAGTTTACTGTGGATATAATTGACAAATTATGTAAAATTGTAGAAAAATACATAAAAATCACTGCAAAAAGTACACAATATTCACATGCCATGCCTGGGAAGATTTATGAGAGTACATAACATGGATACTGGGTTATACAATACTACATTTCTAGATGATTTCAAAGAAATGTCCCAAAATATTATACCCTGGATAGTTTCCTTGAAGCGGTAGATATACCATTTGCGGTGTCAGTGCCTAACTTAACTAATACAGATGATATGTCAAAGCGCAAAAATAACCCCTCTCTGTACTACCTAGACTAGCTGCAAGTGGCCAATACTACACAGATATGATATGCATACCCTGTTAAGAATAAGGTAAAAAATAAATCGGGCCTATCAAAATAATCTGCACTATGCCAGTGGGCCTAGACTGAAATGAACCTGCAGCGCGGCCTGCAGACCACTCCGACAGCAATATAAACATGATTTTTCCTTGATTTTGGACACATTTTAGAGACCTATGAACATAGTTTCCATAGAATTTGGCAAAACCAATCCTTCTCTAAATAATTAATATAGAAAAGAACTGATTTGAAGGGTTTTTTTTTCCTTCTTCATGCTAATCCCCCATATGCTTTAGGTCTCACAGAAGGAATTGGTTCCGCACTATAATTTAATGTAGCGCGAAACGCGATAGCACCCATTGGAACATGTTCATTTTCTAAAAATCACCCCAGAATTAATAGATACATCTTTCCTTCATAATATAGGCTGACTTAAAATATGAATTGACCACGAAAATTTTGAGCACTGGACTATCGCGTAAAAACACCCTGATTCTGCCTAAATCTGCACTGAATAAAATGTAGATTCACTATTTCCAATCTAACCTTTGAAAAAATGGGTAAGCTCTTTGAGAAATGCCCTCCTGGTATTTTATCCAAAGCAGCAAATGTTCAACAACATGTGTAGTGGTTTTATATTTATTGGCATTATTTTCAACATGGTTATTGACCATTCAGTGTGCCTGCAGTATTCACTTCTGACCACAATCGTATATGACTTCCGGTTTTCTGCGGGATTTCCTTCACTGAGACCTACTATTAATGGGCTGTGTGCATGTGTTGTCTATAATTGAGATTTTTATAATCCAATAGATGTTTTTACACAGGCCCCTAGGTTTTATGCTCCTTGGACCACTCTATCTCATGATATAGGGTGCCTTTCGGGCCAAGTTATACCCAAAATCAGCCTGATTTCTATGTCTCTGTCCGAGGACACCGCCCTCTTCATCTTTGAGTCATTTTCATGACAAGCAGTGCCTCTAGGACCATCAAATTTGGCATGGATATTCTTTTGATCTTGCTCTATATGGTGTAAGTGTCCTTGTTGTAGTTTACTGTGGATATAATTGACAAATTATGTAAAATTGTAGAAAAATACATAAAAATCACTGCAAAAAGTACACAATATTCACATGCCATGCCTGGGAAGATTTATGAGAGTACATAACATGGATACTGGGTTATACAATACTACATTTCTAGATGATTTCAAAGAAATGTCCCAAAATATTATACCCTGGATAGTTTCCTTGAAGCGGTAGATATACCATTTGCGGTGTCAGTGCCTAACTTAACTAATACAGATGATATGTCAAAGCGCAAAAATAACCCCTCTCTGTACTACCTAGACTAGCTGCAAGTGGCCAATACTACACAGATATGATATGCATACCCTGTTAAGAATAAGGTAAAAAATAAATCGGGCCTATCAAAATAATCTGCACTATGCCAGTGGGCCTAGACTGAAATGAACCTGCAGCGCGGCCTGCAGACCACTCCGACAGCAATATAAACATGATTTTTCCTTGATTTTGGACACATTTTAGAGACCTATGAACATAGTTTCCATAGAATTTGGCAAAACCAATCCTTCTCTAAATAATTAATATAGAAAAGAACTGATTTGAAGGTTTTTTTTTCCTTCTTCATGCTAATCCCCCATATGCTTTAGGTCTCACAGAAGGAATTGGTTCCGCACTATAATTTAATGTAGCGCGAAACGCGATAGCACCCATTGGAACATGTTCATTTTCTAAAAATCACCCCAGAATTAATAGATACATCTTTCCTTCATAATATAGGCTGACTTAAAATATGAATTGACCACGAAAATTTTGAGCACTGGACTATCGCGTAAAAACACCCTGATTCTGCCTAAATCTGCACTGAATAAAATGTAGATTCACTATTTCCAATCTAACCTTTGAAAAAATGGGTAAGCTCTTTGAGAAATGCCCTCCTGGTATTTTATCCAAAGCAGCAAATGTTCAACAACATGTGTAGTGGTTTTATATTTATTGGCATTATTTTCAACATGGTTATTGACCATTCAGTGTGCCTGCAGTATTCACTTCTGACCACAATCGTATATGACTTCCGGTTTTCTGCGGGATTTCCTTCACTGAGACCTACTATTAATGGGCTGTGTGCATGTGTTGTCTATAATTGAGATTTTTATAATCCAATAGATGTTTTTACACAGGCCCCTAGGTTTTATGCTCCTTGGACCACTCTATCTCATGATATAGGGTGCCTTTCGGGCCAAGTTATACCCAAAATCAGCCTGATTTCTATGTCTCTGTCCGAGGACACCGCCCTCTTCATCTTTGAGTCATTTTCATGACAAGCAGTGCCTCTAGGACCATCAAATTTGGCATGGATATTCTTTTGATCTTGCTCTATATGGTGTAAGTGTCCTTGTTGTAGTTTACTGTGGATATAATTGACAAATTATGTAAAATTGTAGAAAAATACATAAAAATCACTGCAAAAAGTACACAATATTCACATGCCATGCCTGGGAAGATTTATGAGAGTACATAACATGGATACTGGGTTATACAATACTACATTTCTAGATGATTTCAAAGAAATGTCCCAAAATATTATACCCTGGATAGTTTCCTTGAAGCGGTAGATATACCATTTGCGGTGTCAGTGCCTAACTTAACTAATACAGATGATATGTCAAAGCGCAAAAATAACCCCTCTCTGTACTACCTAGACTAGCTGCAAGTGGCCAATACTACACAGATATGATATGCATACCCTGTTAAGAATAAGGTAAAAAATAAATCGGGCCTATCAAAATAATCTGCACTATGCCAGTGGGCCTAGACTGAAATGAACCTGCAGCGCGGCCTGCAGACCACTCCGACAGCAATATAAACATGATTTTTCCTTGATTTTGGACACATTTTAGAGACCTATGAACATAGTTTCCATAGAATTTGGCAAAACCAATCCTTCTCTAAATAATTAATATAGAAAAGAACTGATTTGAAGGGTTTTTTTTTCCTTCTTCATGCTAATCCCCCATATGCTTTAGGTCTCACAGAAGGAATTGGTTCCGCACTATAATTTAATGTAGCGCGAAACGCGATAGCACCCATTGGAACATGTTCATTTTCTAAAAATCACCCCAGAATTAATAGATACATCTTTCCTTCATAATATAGGCTGACTTAAAATATGAATTGACCACGAAAATTTTGAGCACTGGACTATCGCGTAAAAACACCCTGATTCTGCCTAAATCTGCACTGAATAAAATGTAGATTCACTATTTCCAATCTAACCTTTGAAAAAATGGGTAAGCTCTTTGAGAAATGCCCTCCTGGTATTTTATCCAAAGCAGCAAATGTTCAACAACATGTGTAGTGGTTTTATATTTATTGGCATTATTTTCAACATGGTTATTGACCATTCAGTGTGCCTGCAGTATTCACTTCTGACCACAATCGTATATGACTTCCGGTTTTCTGCGGGATTTCCTTCACTGAGACCTACAGTACCGGATAACCCTTGTAACGAGGGAGGCAGGGCCCACAAGCAAAAATCCATTGTTGATACAGCAATTAAGTTGTAAATCTTCCAAAATTTTCTGGGGCTTTTGGCCCAAAGATGGGACATACAGGCAAACTATCACCCCTAATTCTGGGACCTGCCCCCCCCCCAACTTCACTCACATTCTGCCGCCCCTGGAGAATCAACCTGTTCAAGCACAATATCATCCAGGGAGGGGGCGGTGTCTGGTCCCTCAGATTTCTAGCTCAGTTTCTTTACTCCATTCTCCGTGAGAGTTCAGCAAAGCTATAGTTTAAAAGTGGAGGAGACTCTTTATCTCAGTCACTTCAGTGCATTAATGATAGGCTGACTTTCGTCACCAGTCATAGAAAGCCAGCCTTTCAAAGCGCTGACCACGATCACTGGGCCAGTCTGAGTTGAAAACATTCAAAATCAGGAAGGGTCTGGAAGAAAATGCTCTAAAATATTCAATTTTAGTCATCTGATTGAGTGGATTAAAAAGCAGACAATTTGGCCTATCTGGGGCAATCGAAAAAAAATCACAAACTTCCAAGTGTTGGTGGTTGAAAAAGTGCTCACAAACCCATGTCAGAACCCATTTCCCAAAGTTTTTAACTACAACTTTGTCTGCCTCTCTATATGGTAGTAAGAGAGGCAGAGTTCCTCAGCCTATCAGATTTCTTGCCATATGCCAATAAGCCAAATATGTGCCTGTTGGGGCATAAAAAAAAAGGCCAGGAAGGCAAATAGGGGACCTCTTGGGAGACCTGCTGGTTCTCTGCAGATGTTTGCCAAAATAATTGTAAAAAATATCCAAAAAGGTGTCATATGTTTAAGGAGGTCAACCTATGGTATATGAAAGTTTAAAAAGTCAAAAATACCCAGTTTATATGTATCAAAACATTATAGTAAATGAGATATACTCAAATTCTGGCTGTGATTTTGAGTTATTTCTGTATCTATGGTGGTTTTGTAAATTTCACAATTTTCTTTGCAAATTTCACAATTTCACGGAGACCAAAGTACATTGGAAAAAGCTAAAATAATATCAAGCAAAGCCTTTTCCCTGATTTTAATAATGTCATGAGTGCTTCAAGTCAGGATCAGTAACTTTAGCTGGAAAATATGGCATTTTGTAGCAATTCTATATGCAATAGACCAGCCCTGTTATATATATATATATATATATATATATATATATATATATATATATATATATATATATATATATATATATATAAAGATTTTCAGGATTTCCCATTTCCTCTCAAATGTGAATAAAAAATCATCTATTGACTATATTCTTCTGAATTCTTTTTTAACTCGACATCTAAACTATATTTTTAACCTTTACAGACAAATTTTACAGACACCTAAATTTGCATAACAGGGCATTTTTGTGATTTTTCCAATGTAATTATTTCAACATATCCCTTAAAAAACCCTTACGAGTTGTAGAAAAAAGGACCAAAATCTGCAAAATCATAAACTTCGTGTTATTAGCTTTTCAGTGCTAATTTTAGTAATTTTCTAAGTTGGATATTGAGAAAGCAGAGTCATTTCAAAGACATGATACACAGAAAAACGAGTTTTAGGTCCCCTATTTGCCTTCCTGAGCACGGTCCTTTGAGGACGCTTGCACGGTTCTGTACACTCTTTGTTAGGGAGTGGTATTTTTTTCTAACTACGTTGGTTTTGTTTTTTTTTCATGTGTGCCCGAAAATTTTTCGGTCATCCACGCAAGGGCTTCGAAACTGTTTGTGCCTCCCGTGGAAGGGTCTGACATTTTTTGGTTCCCCATTTGTCTGGCTTCCGGGCTTTTGTTCTTCATCTTTAGAAAAGCGCAGGCCTTTTTTGCTGAAAAGGTAATTTTGGAGGAAAGGTGGTTGTAGGGTTTACAGACCTCTTAGTGCAGTTAGGGTGGTCTGTAATCTTTTGTTCCCCCTTTTGTTCTTTAAGCATAGTAGTCATGACCAGAGAATTCGGAATGCGCTCACACCCAGTGGGCACATCAACATTGATTCAGCGTTGAATCAACATTTGCAATGTTTATATATCAACAGGTTGACTATGGTTGAATTTGAAAGTTGACACAACATAACCCAATAAACTGTGATTCAACGTCTAACCATCATGCAGTGCTGAATTCAACATTTGTATTTCTATGTTGATTCAATGTTGTTTCAATATTGTTTCAACGCTGATAGTTAGTTGACATGTCAACATTGAATCAGCATTGAAATCGATATAATTGATTCAATGTTGAGAAATCAATGTTGAATCAACATTGAATTGAGAACAATATTTCAATGTTGATATGTCAACTGTTGATATGTTGTTGAAATGGGGATTGTTGACAAAACTGAATTGAAAAAGTGTTGAAGACAGGTTGATCAACACTATCAACACATATCAATCAGTTGTCAACGTTGATTTGACATTCTGTGCCCATTGGGCAACTGGAGGTTATCTTGTTATCATCAGATACCATCAGTTTACACCATCTTCCATTGAAATACATGTGGGCCTATAATTAAAGTCATTTAGGTATACAATGTAGCTCACTCTGAAATTGACACAACTTAAGATCACAGATTTGCAGACTTCATTCATGGTGGAGGGTGGGCGACCCACCGGGGACCCTGTATGTGATAAAACTGACCATATTGCATTTGTGAATTATCTATTGGATATAGGGGCCTATCACTCTGTCTGTCTGAGTGAGTTGCCTATCAGTTAGAACTCCAGGGGCTCGGAGGCTCATCCTTGTCGGCCTCACCAAATCCTCCAATATTGTCTATCGTAAGGTGCAGGCTTTTCGATCCAAAATCCCTCCCTCCCCTCTGTTGTTAAAAAAAATGACTGCTCCCTCACACACAAATAGATTCTAAATATCTTAGACCTTTTGGCTAACATTTGTCGTACTTGTTAAGGCCACTCCAAAAAATTGTTTCTCATCACCGCCCTTGTCAGGAAAATCGTCATTTGAGATTTTTTCAGAGCATTTTCTGAGAAAAAATGTACTAAAGAATGAACAAATGTAGACAAGTTTGGTAACAAATAAAAGCTTATGGTCCAGGGCTACCAATATTAGGCATTTCCACAGTTTTAAAATACCAATGATTACTTTTCTATTGGTATGCAATGCCCTACTTGCCTGATTTCTCCTAACTTGCCTTAGATATTTCCCTAACTATATAGGCTTTTTCACTATACCCATAATACATCGATTTTTTTAGTAAGCATAGCAATTCTTTTATTTTAATTGAAATGGTTAGTGTAAACTCCACACAGGTTAAGGCACCCAGAACACAGCCTCTCCATGAAAATAGCAAGTTCAATGCCTCACATCACTTTGGTTTACAATCCATGACTTTAGGTCACACAATATCCACAAAAAAGTGTTTCAATTCTTAATCCTTGCTCCTTTTATTAAATATAAACTTATTAGGTGTTTTCTGTTAAATCCTATGCTAGGTTGAATTGTAAAGGCTTTATCATGCCAATAGTCATTGGAAGCACCATTATTATCACATCCATTGGCTTTTCCATTATATACACCCACCAGAAAGGTCCTCATGTAAACCACACTGCTACCTGGTGTGAAGAAATCTATTAACCCTTAGACAAAACTACTACCTTTTAGAGAAAGTGCCTGAATAGGTTAGTGAATACTACCACATGTACGGTATCATGTTAGTTATATTTTGGGCGTTTTGCCTAACTAGGTGTTTTGTCTAAGTTAAATTAGATTTACAACCTTGGACTCTTTTTTCTGTGTAGAGCCATACAATTGTTAAGGGTAGGATATTTGACATTCCTGCTCTGAAAGCATCCCTTTTGTCCCCTCCCGTGATAACGGCAATAAATCGGGGGTCACTTTCACACAATATAAAGGGTTTCTCCATAAAAGATCTCCCACTTTGATGCCATAAGTCACCAAATGGTTATGTTATGATTGTCTGCCAGGTTGTAGACCTAGGTATTTATCTTAGGTGATTGTGGCAGACGTTAAAATGTAAAACAAGCAAAATGATCTCATAGCTGATGAAAAGACAGTTCTTTGACAAGAAACAACGATATAAAGATGAGGTTTTATGACGTATACCGACCACTTTATTTTGAAATGAAATGAAAGGATGCAAAAACAGTATTACCCCCTATAGGCCAAGGCCAAATAAAAAAAAAGTTTGCTTCCAGTAACCCGACCGGCCCTAGCAAAACAGGTGCAAAAAAAACCTTCTTTTTTTGTGATTTTGAAGAATTTAGTCTCATTTTTTCATATTTCAAAGAAATTTTTCATTACTTTTCGAGGATTTTTCCTGTATATTTTTCATGTTATTCCCCTCTCTCACAGTTTTCATTTTCCCATCATTATTTCACAATGAAATCAAAGAATTTGATACATCCATTGATATGTGCCCTAATATTTCCTATATAAATGTAAAAAAAAAAGAAATCCAACCTACCGACCCTAGCTCTTTGAGCTATGTTACTGGAAACACACCTTTTATTTTTCTTGGCCCAATAGAGCATCGGTTTAATGTTATAGGCCTATAAAATGTCTTTATCTCATTGCATCTGGTGTTTGGTCTTATACTTACTGCAATGTATGAAATTATGATAGACATATCAATTTACATATAACTTTTTGTGATTGGAAAAATGAGCTAAGATACATGGATACAGATAGGCAGATTCATTGGAATCGGGTCAAGACAGGTTGGATCTTCCTTCTTCATAAATAGGGTCAATGATAGGCCTATAGGTGTGGCTCCACTACGCGATTTTTGCACAGAATCGCAGCTATTCTCACAAACAGGGAAACAAACACAGACTAAAAGTGGCATTTGTTGTCATTGAAAGGTAGAGATTGTATGCTGAGGGAGCTATTTGATTATCTGGGGATGTGATTGTATGTGATCTCAGGCATGCATGTGTTGTTAAAAAGATGTTTTTGTTTACAAAATCAAGCTGATGTTATGTAAATATTGAAGACTTTCACATTGGGGAGTCTCTGCAATTCAAAATCAGACAGGTTTGATTTTTACAGGGCAGGATCCTGCAATGTAAGGTTGTTGTTATTTATATCATACTGTGTTATTGTTTATACAGTAGAAGAGGGTCACCAACCCCTACTTAATCAGTGTGACTTCTTAGTCTCAGGCTTGGAGTAAATGTAAACAGAACTATAGGTAAACACACTCCCTGTTGTCACAAGTGACCCCTCAAATCTCATGTTTACAATTTTAGATCTCATGTTTACAAGTTAGCACTGTCAGAAGCCTATACCTTAGACACTGCGTGGGTAACAGTTTGTGAGAATGTTGCAAAAAATCGCGTAGTGGAGCCTCCACTTATATTCATTAGACCTTGGATGGTATACTCATTCCTGATTATTACGACAGACTTGACTTTAGTTTTTCCCCTTTTCATCAATCTGAATGGGCCTGTCATATAGGAGTATAAACAATAAGGTCAAATTCCACATGGCGATTTAGGCCTGAAATATCTCGACTCTGCGATTTGGTACCTGTTGCGATCTTAGGCACTACCTCAAAATTGCAAGAGACATTACGGCGACATATAGACACAGTAAGTAGAAACCCAAGCATACATGAACCTTTGCGATTTTAGCACAGAAAATATGTAATAGACAGAGATATAAACATGAGTGCAGGCATATTTTCTCAAATATATATTGTAAGAAAACACGTCAGATTATGAGGTACTCACAAAATTCACAACAGGTAGTAAACCGAAAAGATATTTTAGACCTAAATCGCCATGTGGGGTTCGACCTATAGGGTGCAGTGCCACACCCCCGAGAGCAATCAATGATAGCATAATTCTAGAGATGGATCCCGGTTATTGCCAAAACAAATGCTCAGTGGATGGAATATATTTGTGTATGTAAATCAACAGATATAGCACATATAGACTTGAAAAAAGGAATAAATGAATAGAGTATCTATGGGATAATCATTTTTAGCAATGCTATCTGCGAGAACGGACGTTTATGGCTCTAGATACAATTGAGACACGTGATTGTTATTGTGAATCAGCTCTAGTCTGTAAGGCGATGAGATAGCATAAGATGGTTCCTCAACAACTATGGAATGTAATACATTTGGTCCTAGCATTAGGGTTTCCCGCACCCCATTGTCTGAAGGACCACGATGGACAAAACTAACTATATCATTCAAACTCTTACATGGGATACTTATGTCCTTTTTCGAGCTTCTCTCGTATTTATGGCTATAGAAATGAGTTGTGCAGTCAATTTTCTTTTTATATGTTATCTTTAGATTAGCAAATGCGTCTCTGGGAGACTTTAAGAACAAGTCACCAAATGGTCTATCATGCAATGGAAATACTATTTCTTTGTTGTATATATAATTACGGAACTCCCATGCACTGTCCCATACATGAGTCTCATTTTGGTAGAAGAAGGATATATCAATGTAGGGCCATTTCCAGGGATACTTGCTAGTTCGTTGTGAGTTAGTGTGGAAGAACTTGAACCTACTCCCTGCCCTTATAACGCGGTAGTCACTTGGTAGAGTGAGCAGACTATTATACAACTTGTCCCTCTGTCGTCTGTCAACTATCAGGTCAATATCATCGTCCCAGGGTATCAGGTCATGGTGTCGGTATGACCCCAATAGTGTACCCCCATACATGAAATAGGTAATGTTCAACAAATGGCACATCACTGTGAATTTCACGGCAAGGTCATATAATATGGCCTTTTCTGCTGGGGTGGTTGCAGGATGAAACTCAGGCTGAATATTTTTTATCACCTTAGAGGTGTGGGTAAGTTTTGGTCCATCAGATTCCAGCAGTGGAGGAGGAATCATCGTGGGTAATTCAAAATGGCGTCCTTTCTCCTGCTCTGGAATGTTGTTTGGGGAAACATATAACTCCACTTTGAAAGAAGAGTGGTTATTCTTGAGAAGAGCATCTATTTTGGTCAGAACACTCCAGATAAGTTGACCTTTCTGTCCGTCAGACCACGTGGGCATGGCATCGATCCTTTTGGCGGGAATGACGTCAGAGGAAGTGTCGTCTGCTGATGCAGATTCACCACCAGAGGGCGTCAGTGGATTGCGGAAGTTGAAGGTCGCTAGAATCCAAAGAAGACCCACAGAGGAGATCACACCAAGGAACTTGAAACGAGGCTTCACCAGAGATATCATCTTCTCGTCTTTCTCTGGAAAGAAAAATACACGAGAAAAAAATGCCATTAGATAACAACTTATATGTAATGGCTGCCGGTATGCCTTAGCATGGGTATCTTCTGCTGCAATAGGGATTGACCTAGAAGAAAACATTTATAAAACATAACATGAAAGATGAAGACCCACCCTATAGCCAAGAAGCTTCGATAGGGAACCTATAAATTTTTAAATGGTGCTCTTTTTTCTTCATATAAACTCAACACCCCCATAATTATACTGTTAGATACAGATCTATTAAATGAGTAGACGTTGAGCCATTGTCCTCTCAATCCCATTAGACGTTAATCTACACCTAAGAAGATTTTCACAAACCAACAATTTTGACCCCTCATTTTTAGGTCAGGGAAAAACATTTTGGAATAAAGACCCCGCATTAATTCCAGTTCATCCTCTAGACTTGAACATTTGCAGCAGGCCTAAATATCCCGGGGGTCGACACACTGGCACCTTTACATGTGGCTGCCTGAAAGAGGCTGATTGGCATTTGTCCCTTCTCCCTCTTCCTCCAGCTGCCGTGCACGCCCACGGGCCAGGTGTGTACCAGGCAGGTGCCTACCCTGGAGGAGCAAGTGTAGAGATGGGGAACAGGGACCTTCCATTATGATAATGGAAACCAGGATGCCTTGGGCATGACGCTAGGCTATGTTGGGTATATTGTCTCTCAGCCAATTACAGACCGGAGCCCCAGCAGAAAACTATGCTATCAATGATAATGTCTTCTACATGTACAAGTTTATATTAGTTCATTAAATCAACTGATAGGAGGCGTTCAAGTAATGCAGCCAATTTTCAAGACCTCCCACGCACCTGGGGGGGGGGGGGGGTACTCACTATATGATGGTATCTCCCCACTACCGAACCCCTAAATCCAGGTGATATGACCGCTCCCAGATTCCTGAAATAATCCACCACCCCCTTATTCCAGGGCATTTGGAGTTACTGCACCCTAATTTCAAGGCATTTGAAGGTACTGTACCTGAGATTTGCAGAAATACTCATACAAATAAATATTGATTTAAAAAAAAAAATATCTGCAACATGCACCCTAATATGCACAGTAATTTTTTTTCTGGTGAAGGAAAGATATTTACCATTCCCTATATTTGAGGTGTACACACAGTTACCGCCCCCTATTTTTTTAGGCGCACACAGTTACCACCCCCTAAAATTCCATCTGACCGCCTCTGCTTCTGGAGCCCGTTTGGCAGTCGGTAGCCATTTCTGACCTGAGTACCCCCCCGGGCCCACGCACCTCACCAATCTGCGATTATTAGGCCTAAACTTTCTTAAACGAATGGGCATTTTCGATCCACTTCCCCTAGGGCTATTGAATCTTTGTGCCATATTAGTACAAAGGAATTATTTATTCATTTATTTATCTTCTTTTTTTTACAAGTAATTATTATCTCCATGAAAGCAGCATGATACATTTAAGGACCATGAAGTACGGTGGAGCAGTACCTGGAGCCATACCCTAATGTTATCAGAGGCATCACTAACTTTTTTTTTATCTATTTAGTGTGTAAGGTCAATTAATTAATACGAACTCATAGTCGACGGTGTGATATCCGAATCAACCTAAGCCGAACCTAAGATCCTTCAGCTCCGTGGGATATTGCGAATAGCCAACCAAAACCACCCCAAGAACAGCAATGAAAAAAATATTCTCATACATGAAGATCCAGGAGACTGTGCCAGAGGAGGTTAATGCCTGTGGCACATGTCTGGAGGGTGTTGCTCCTATAGTAAGAGGAAGATCTGGCTAAAAATGCCAGTCCTTTCTTTTCATGTAGCTATAACTTGTCCCTTTTGTTTCTCACAAGTGGTCATTCAAGTACGGTGCTAAAAAAGGGGGATTTGAGTAGGTACCTAGTTGGGAGAAGTCAGTAAATGTAATACACTATAGGGTGTGTGACATGAGTAGGTACCTGATAGTGCAGCTCTCTCTCTATTTTAAACAAGGCCGGTTACTTTTTAGACTAATGTGGTGATTGCAAGTTAAATGGCGAAGCAGAGCATGACTTGTTTTGAAAAGAGGGCACATACTGACAGCTCTATTTACTATCGGAGCAACACCCTCCTGCTATACACAGAGTATGTATGAGGTGGGGAGTAGTATAGGAAGCTTTAGGTCCTGGGGTTAGGTATAGAAGGCCTCCAGGACCAGGGTGGGAGGAAGAGGAAGGCCAGGTTCTCAGACCTCCTGCTGGCCGCGGCATCTTGACGTATCACCATAGCCAGGCGTCATGCTGTGGTCAGGGTTGGCTAACATGTATATCTATGTAACTGTCTCAACCAGCATATTCATGGGAGTGTGTGTAAATAAAACCACTGTGGTATAACTTCATGTAGAGAGATGGAGGAGTATATAGCCGCCAAGGAATACATCTAACTCGATCTCTCTGACTCCCCTCTATCTTGCATGCATTTTATACATGTACATGTCTCCCCCTCTCCAGAGCCTCTGTCTAAAGATATGACAGTGGTATCTGCTATCCATATATCTGAATAGGCAGGGGCGTAGGAAGCAAATTTTTATTGGGGGGGGGCAAGTGTCTCGGTTGGGGGGCCTGCTATATTTTTATATAGGATTATATAGGGAACCTCCTCATTATTGGGGGGGGGGGCCCAGGCCCCCCTGCCCCCCCCCCCATTTCCTACGCCCCTGGTTAGATCTTTCTATATGTCCGTCTATGTATGCATGTAATGTCTCTCTGCTCTCCCCCTCTCATCTCCCCCTCTCTTCTCTGTCCTTTTCTCTGCCTCTTTCCCTCGCCCCCTACCTGTTGCTACAAACCTGTTATCTGTAGGTCTTCTTACAAGTATATTCCTTTCTTATTTTCCTTATTTAATAGGCCTCTTCACTTGGAACTGCCAATATTTCCCGAAGTTTATGTTCTTGTTGGTCTAAAAAGGTCATCAACGAATGAATATAAAGAAGATGGTATAAAAGAAAAAAAAACCTGTAGAGGATAGACATCAAGGGTCTGAAGAGCTGCAAAATACCTGCATGATTTGAATGTCAGATACAGTATACTGCCAAGTACATGTATCAGTTTCACCATGGCATCTCCCCCTCCTCGATGGGGCGTTGATGTGCCGATGACAGCTATAACCCTGGCTGACATATTGGGCATATTGGTGTAGGGTACCACATGTCCTTTATTAATCATGACAAAAGTAGAAACAGACCCACTGACACAGTATCAAACGAGAGACAAGCCATGAACGACCACTACCACCAAGGAGTTATTTCTGTTATTAAATCCTAGTGCCGAGAGTCAATGGGAGAGGGAGATTTAGTACTGTCCTAATCTGCAGAGGTTGATTATCAGAGGATGGCTGGTGGCATCAGTCAGTGAGACAATAATGCCCTAGCCTGAATAATTTCCGGTTAAAATGTGCTTGTCGCGTGACTATTGCTCACGGACGATTAAGAATACCAAATCAAGCATAAGATACAATTGTGAAGCTATTTGAATTTATCGATGTGTGGTTCCTACTAAATTAGACCTAGATCTACATACCCACATGGTTCCGAAACTACCGGACCGGTAAATTGATGTGTTTGTTGAGAACAATAAAAGTAAAACATCCAGATATATAGAGACGAATACAACATTATATTAGGTGAATTTTGTTTCAGTACTTCATTAATTGGATAACTGTCAAAATCCACTGATATTCTGTAGATTAAATCAGTTAATAATTGCAATCCAATTAAGAAAGTCCATTGTTGGCCCTGACAGCCGACAATAAGTGCATTAGCCAGAATGAGCAGCTGGGTCTGCATGGTGGCAGCCATCAGAGTGTGAGCATGGTGGCTTACGCATGACCTCCACATGACCCCTACTGACCTCAGCCTATTTCTACACCCCCAGCTCTCAGGGAGATGGGGGGCATGAGATGGTGAAGGAAATCAATACTGTGGAACCATTCCGGTCTGAGAGATGATGGATGGATCTTTAGGGAATTGAGTATCAGATCATGCAGAGTGATCTCCAGGTTTAGATCACAGTCCTTGCCTTCACACAGCCAGAAGAAATTCAAAGGTACAGTAAACCACTATGATTAGTAAAGTGGTCCTGTCTTTGCACAAACAAAAGTGTACAAAATGGCCTTTACTGTAAATAATGGGAATGACATTTACTATCTGCATGCAAAGCGAACTATTTTGCATCAACATTCAAAAAATGTTTTGCATTACAATTGCAAGAATAGGATCACACTAGTGTGTTCAGATAATAAAGAGCAGAACTAATAGACCAATGTATGTCTTTACATGCATATTGTGCACGTGTCAGAATCAAATTCATATATTCATCATTTATATATTCCCCTACCCACATCGCAACATAGATAATGAGTGGCACGACATATCTATACCTATATCATTTACTAACCCTATACTCACATACATTTTTTTTACACCAGTACATCAACATATATGTTCTCCTGTCAATGGTTTTAGGTCAGTTCATTATGGTGAAGTGCAGAATCAGTCACATTTCCCAATTACCCATAGTATGCCCTATAGGGGTAGTATGTGACTGCGGGCATGCTAGGTCCATAGACTACAGTACATGTGTCTGGGCATTTGCATCCCCACCACATCCAATATATTGGGGGCATTTATCATTAATCCTATTCCCCGCTCCATCTGATATGCATCATAAGAACTGGTCTTGGCAATTGGGACATGTCATTTCACGAACATCACTTATATTGTTTGTCTTATGATATCTATGTTTGAAGTATGAATGATCGGCAAACCAAATTCATGACTGAAATTCATAAATACCTCCTAAGTATTTCTAAAAAAATATCCCCATTTAACATGCTACTTACTATAAATCATAGATTTTTCATTCTCTGATTGCTCTCATTAAGGCCTATTATATGAATGAGTAATAGATGTAGACTTTCTACCTTCTCCGAATTTATGATTTGGTTAGGATAGTGCTTTTCCTGCCCACACCCTTGCTCTTTGTTCATAATTGTGGAAATGTGCCTTTCATGACAATACCAAAGTAACAGTTGCGTGTGTTAGTAACTGTGTGTGGCCCCTGAAAGTGACCATCGGATGTGTTACAGGATGTGCGGTGAGACATCCAATATTGTGTTTACTCATGTTTGTCAAACCGCACGTTGCGCTTGCTTCTTATCAATATCACGAATGTGTGATATATACATAAATCGTTGAAACATAAAGACTAAGCATCAAGCTAAAAGACCAACAGGGAATTTTAACTGCAAATGGTTTTAGGGATGGCATGCCGTCCTCCTGACTTAATTAGCAGCATATGTACACACGTCATTATAGTATTCAACTGTCTCTACTGTAATATTATGTATGTTCTTATGAACATGCACAGGTTTATACTAGTATATGGCTAACGTCTGCAATTAAAGTTAATTCGCTAATATTTTCAAAATGGGCATTTGTATTCCCAGTCCTTTTTTTTTTTTTTTTTTTTATAGCTATCTTCTATGTAAAAAACCTTTGAAGTATGGAACTATCCATACCACTCACTCTTCTCTCATATGCAGGCGCGGATTTAGGGGGGGACGCAAGGGACGCTCGCCCCCCTATTTTCCCCCAGCATTATGACCCTTGAAATGTCCTGAATCTGGGCTTTCCAATGGTGAAAGAATTTTTCAAATATTCCTATTAGAACCAAAGTTATGTAGTCATTCCCCAAAGTGACCAGAATGCATGTTTTGACATTGAAATTTTCAAAATTTCCTAAGGAAAATGTTGCCAACCTATCCTCTACATTGCTACAAAGTAGCTAGTTGGGCCACTAACCCATCCCCCTTCATCTTTTTCCCTGTCCATATGTGATAGCCTACTGTCTCTCCCCTGTCAACCCCTCTCCCTCTCCCATGTCATATGTTTCTCCTCTCCCTAACTGATTGCATGCATTGTTTCTTTTGTATTTCCTTATGTCACTTTCTGTCTGCCTTCATATTTCACATCACAAATATATCTATGCTGATTACCAGTGGTTGAAAACTGTGGGTCTGGGTTAGCGGGATGCAAGAAGGAGCATCAAGAGGAGAGGGGAAGGGTAGGGTAGGAATGCCTGTATCTGATGAAAGGAAGGGGCAGTCCTGATTTTTGTTTTTACCCAGTGTCATTCAATGCATTCAGCTCCCCAATCTCTTATCTCCCTTCCCATTGCCTTTCTCTCCCCACACATCATTTACTATCACCCTCTCACCAGTAGTGGAATGATGGGGTTGGGCTGAAAGAAGGATGAGAGCATTAGGGAGTGGATTTTCAGGCGGGCGCTTCAAAATATTTTTGGCCCTCCCCCCACGGAGGGGTCAGAAATCCCCCTCCCCCACTTTGTGTTAGAGCAATGCGCAGGCTATTTCACTAAGAAGGGGTGAAATTTGTTTCCCCCTCCCCCCAAGAGGGGTCTGAATTTGTTTCCCCCTCCCCCCAAAACCACCACACCTACCCTGTTGTTAAAGACCACTCACTTAGGAATTGTGGGCTAGGGGTGAGGTCAGGATGAAATCTGGTAGTCAGGGAATGGTAGGGTTGGGGAGGGGTGAGGGCAGGATGATACTGACAGTAGGGGAATGGAGGGGTTGAGGGGGAGGGTAAGATGAGACTAGTAGTATGGGGTCCGTGGGGCTGGGGTGAGGGCAGGATGATACTGGCAGAAGTGGAATGATGGGGCTGGGGGTGAGCATAAAACCAGATTGGCAGATGTGGACTCATGGGGCAATAGCTAGGCAGGATGAGACTGGCAGTAGTGAAATATTGGAGTTGGGGCTGTTGGCAAGATGCGATTGGAAATGAGCCCCCATCCACAGGTTCATCTCTCCTCCATCTTCAAACTCATCCTGCTACTGGAAATTTGATACCCATTTTGTAGTAGGCCTAAGTGATACTAAAAAAGCCAATAGATTGAGGTCTGAAATTGTACCAGAATGCACCAAATGCCCTCTAGAATTCAAAATTTTCCTGGAGAGGGGGCATGTCCCCGAACAGGGCCCAAACCCCCATACCATGGTCACTTTGCTGCGGTTACGAACTCCCTGCACTACGCCCCTGATATGAGAGTATGTATCTAGTTCCCACCGTTCATATGTCAGAGTGGGGGGAGCTTATGGCCTTGGACGGCTTTTCAGCACTAGGCAGGAGTATCAAAAGAGCGAAAATACTTATGTTGAGTGAAGACATACATGTCCCCTGACAGACTTAGCGGTTCCCTCTAGTATACCCTAAAGAGTGGTCATGATGCCCCCTCCCCCCTCTCTTTATGTACCATTCCTACATCGAACCTACCAGTATATGACAGCTGCTCTTCTCCTTGCCGCAGGCCTTGTACTTTACCACAACCATCCTGACCCTATGAGGCCAAGCCATGCCCTGACCCCAGCATGCCAATTTATTTTTCAGTTGTTTTTTTTCTACGATGCCAGAGCCTTGGAAATCTCATACCAGGAGCAACACAATTCGCATGTTATCTAAAGTGTGAAAGGTTGACATTGATTTTAGTATGTAGGACCTGGCTGTAGTTGAAGGATAGTAAGAGAGTATACGAGAGCTGTTTCGAGCTGCTCCCTTATCAGCATAGTTTACATTAGTTCAAGCTGTGTTCTGTCATCCAGAGTTAGTGTTTGTAACAATGTCAAATCTGGCCTGCATATTCTCTACATGCCCCTCCATTTATATAGAATTCAACTTCAGACTAGCTACAGATTTGATAGGAGAGTCTGAGATCAAGTTTATACTTCAATGAGAAGATAAACGACGTGTCTTAAGGTCAGGGGTTAAGCGTTTTTCCAGATTTTCTAGGTTAAGCGTAAGCATGTTAACAAAGAGAAATGCCAAACAAAGAAGGATTGCTACAACTAAATCACGTTTAAGTGAGTGGTCATTTTTTAACAAGGGGGGTTGGGGGGGTGGTGGGTTTGGGGGCGAGCGCGCGGAATTTCACCAACCCTCCCTGCTGTTAAAAAATGACCACTCCCTATAAATACATGTATAGAGCTTTAAAATGTATGCCAACCAACACCATTTCTATTGCTTTCAATACATACAAGACAACCATATACATGTACAAAACTCTGGACCACAGAATAGGGCATAGTGGCGTAGCAAAACCAGAGATATACGCACAATTGTATAGTACCACCCCCCCCCCCCCAGTGCTTGCATAAACCTTACCTTACTCCTACTAAAGCACATGGGGAAAAATGTCAAGTTATAACAACCGCCACTGATGACAACAAAGTTACCTGTACCTGAGTTCCTCTACTAGTAGTCGAGTGTCTCTACCATGAGCTGCGCCTCCATACCATGTTCCACAGACTGAGTGCCAGCTCACACAGGGACCATCTACAGTGAGCAGCTCACCCACACATAGACATGTATTACTAGCACCCACATGGACTACTGCCCCTCCATTGGACAAACAGTCAACGCTATCAACATAATCATTATAAAAGTATATGTATATAGAATGAATCGCAATCCTAGACAGATAACGTTACCATGTTATTAATGGACAGACGCCCATGGCCTAGCATATTAATCAATGTTTTAAATTTCGGGATATTCTGCCATATAATTGTTGGAAAATTACCATATAGCGCTGCTCTTAACATTAAAAAAAGAGCAGAGCTATATTTTGCCTATGTATACCTCACACATGAAAATAAGAAGAGCATTGCTTAATGTTATAGAAAATCAAAAACAACGGAGAATTAGTTTTACGATTCCTGATATATGACATAAAAGAAGAAGTCGATCTATATCCACAAGACACCCATCAATAAGGACAACGTTCATTTCATGTTGATGTGACTTATCGGTATCCCAATATATATATATATATATATATATATATATATATATATATATATATATATATATATATATATATATATATATATATATATATATACTAGGATATTTTGTACGGTTACTCTTTAAGGGCCGCTGGAAATGAAATAAACGTCATATTTGCTGGGTTGGTATTGTTATTTGAATTGTACCAATAGATTCGTGGAAAAAAAGTTGAGGTTGATAACTGAAACAAACACGGACTGATCCTTACTTCTCGGAACACCCCCCCCCCCGCCCCGACCCTCAATGCCCATCCCCCTCCATGTACTCATGGGCCTTGAGGCCGTTCTCAGTATGTTCTCGGTAGACATAATGATTAATCTTCATGCGGTACTGATTTGTCACATAGGACCTAATTTATATTTGGTTTGTTTAAGAAATGAATAATATCTGCGTTTTTTTTTTAAGAAATGCTTCTTTCGTTTCCGTAAAAATGAGAAAGAAAATAATGTCATGCTGGGTACAAAATTTAGCAATCAAAGGAAAGATTACTCATAATTATGATCATTGAGGTTTAACTTATATGGTACGACGCATTTCTTTTTATCATGTAAATTTCTATTTGCTCCGAATTCTAAAGGGAACAGAGCGTTTGTGCTTTTGTGTCATGTCTGATGGATTAGGTGCCATGGTTGATATTCAACGGACACCTGTTATTAAAAGCCATAAGGCTTGTTTTTTTAATTATCTTAACGTAGGTGGTGTCTATCAATGTAGAGAGCGCGAAGAGTGAGGCTATGTGGTGCACTGATGTAGTATTATTAGCATTCTGATGTGCTTCTTTAGCTGCCTGCAGGTAAATCTTGTTTCTCCCTTGGAGTATGCTACAATGGGCTTCTGAAGGACTAGTAGCCAATATGCCTATATATCCATATTAAACCCCGGAGGTTGTACGCGGAACATCACCGAGAAGGGGATAGAATTAGGAAATAGTTCATAAAAGTCACCGAGTAGGAGTCAAGTTCATGAAAGTCACCTACAAAATAAGAAAGTTCCTCTTTTCCTGGACGTCGAATAACTTTCAAAAGACTTGATTATTCCTCAGAGAGTTCTTTGGTAACACTAAAATAACACATATAAGAGAAACATTATTCGGTTGAGCAAAATCGAACAGTTTGTAGATGAAGGGAAAACGATCTACAGCTCTTGCAGTCTTGGGGGAAAGATAGATGAATAAAAAAAAACAACATTTCCCGCTTACATAGAGAAAAAGTCTGCAATACTAGCCTTTGCATGAAGAGGAAATGATATTAAAGAGATGGGTTAATCTACCTAGAGAGCAAAACCAAGAGGGTAGGCAAACAATCCATCCCTTTGTATATATACCTACATGATCTCCCTGCACGTATGTGAGGTTGTTATATCCTATGTTGTTCTTGTCTTGCAGTACTGATAGAGCATGTTCTAAACAGGTGATGGGACATGTGGCAACAGTCCCCATGTAGAAACACTATCTGGCCGTGAGCGTGGGTGGTAACAGTGAGGGTTTCTTCTGGTTGCCCCCTGTGTATGTTGAGTGGATGTATTGTTATATCTTTAGACACAACAAACTAAAGGATAAAGATTCAATTGTTCCATGGCACATTGTAGTCAGTAGTCAGAGATCCAATGACCCCTTCATTTTTGTGGCAATCCACGCATGACAAATTTCTAGTAAAGAGGCTGACCGTCGCTCTTCAAAAGTTACTTTCCCGGGTTACTTTCCATGCAATTGTAAATATGCAGCACATACCAGAAGTCCAATGACCCCATCACATGAGGTTAGCCCCACGTTATCAGCCTCTTCTATCACGTTGTCTGTCGTGGCCTTTCATTACATCCTTGGTCGTACGGCCCTCCAGGCAATAAGCAACACAAGACAAGAGTCTGAAGGAAACATCCACAGACCCTGGAGCCAACACAGGAGGAGGCTGGGTCTTGAGGGTAGAGGCACAGAAGTAGCACCAAGTCCAATGTATGGAGCCTCTACCTCCTCTGCTGACTAGGATAGGTCTGCCTGCCCCAGGCTCCAATCCACTCCTCCCAGCCTCCTGCATGCTGAGAGGCCCCTTTTAGCCCCGGGTATCAGGTCGGGCGCGTTTTATCTCAGCTGCCGGGGACCCCAGCCTCCAGTTGCCGACCCAGCACGACACAAGCACGGGTCATGGCCGGGGTCGTAGGCGAGTAGGGATTGCCTGTGATTCTGTTACTTCATGCCTGTTCACAACTCCTGATAGGGGGTAATGGGAGAAAACGCCCCCATTTATGTATTTCTGGAGTAAATCTTTGTGTGTCCTTGTCTTCAACTCAGTTGTGTCTATACATGGGTGCTCAACATTTTCAGGCCTTCACTTTTTAAGAAGGGTCGAATGTCTGTCCATCACTTTTTTATGCATATTTATAAGAATGTGCTGGGAATGAACTGAAACTGAGTTTGGGAGTAGTCATATCACCTTGATTTAAGGGGTTGGTAGTTTGGCAGTGGGGAGATACCATCATCAGTTAAGAAGGTAGTATACCATGCTGTTTTTACACCACCAAATACCAAAAATAAATAAGATATTTACCACTATTTTCTTAAGCATGATATTTCAGAATCATTAGACATGGTAAACCGACTAAAGTAGATATTGGTAGGTGGTAACAATCTGTTTTGACATGCACCGGAAGCTCCAAAACAATTAGCACAGTGTAGCTACGTGCACCCAATAAAGTGGCTCATAGAGCTAAAGGCAAGGAGAAAAATGCTTTTTGAATTTTGCAAATCGGAGTAGGCCAGTTACCCCATCCAAATGACGAATCCTATATGTAGTATAGTGAACTAAAAGGGGGGATCCCGGATGACATAGTATCTCTATTGATTTGAGTTGTTGTACAACCGCTATCTATATCAACGACCGCTATCTGTAGTACTACAGATAGCGGCTGACCATCCAACCACTATCTGTGTAACAAATACAGTAACTGTAGTAACCATCCAATTGCTATCTGTATCAACAACCGCTATCTGTAGTAACTTTTCTGATGCTGAGTTAAGACACATCCAACCACTATCTGTATGAAAAAATGCTATCTGTATCATACTGTTATTGGTGTTGCAGTGACCAATGGGCTCAGTGTGCATGACTGTAATGGGTGGGTTGGGATATTGTAAGTGTTTCTCAGCTATAGTTTGTCTCTCAGCCTTTTTCATATTAATCAGTATTAGATCAATTTGGCCCAAGATGGGTCAAACGGCCATAGATTGGGCCATGTTGACTCCGATTGACACAAAATGGGTAGTTGGGTCAAATTAGCTCAAAAGAGGTCAAATTGGACCAAGATGGGTCAACTGTCTCAATATTGGCCCGAATAGGATGAATCCCAGATGGGTAAATTTGGTCAAATCAGATCTACATGGGTTAAAATATATCACATTGACTCAACATACACCAACCGGCCTGATATTGGGCCAAATGGCCCAACAAGAGCAAATTGGGTCAAAACAAGTAGGGAGGAGAATTATATCAAAGGTGGGTAAAGTTGGCCCAAGATGTGATATGTTGGGCCAAATTCAGTCAGATTGCCACAAGTTGGTCAAATTTCTTCAAATTGGTCAACTTTCATCAAATTGATCAAATCAGGTAAATATGGGTCAAAATAGGTAAATATGGGTCAAAATAGGTAAATATGGGTCAAAATAGGTCAAATTAGTGTAAGATTGGCCAATTAGACCTGTTTTTGCCCCAATAGCTGTGCCAATTTGACCACTTTTGCTGCATTTGACCCAATTAATCGAACTAGGATCAATCTGACTTAAATTGGGGCAATCTTGGTCAATTGACCTACCGGGTAGCTTGGGTCAATTCAACCTCTTTTGAATGGATTTGACCTAATTCACCTTTCTCGAGTCATTCTGATTCAATTTGGGTGAATCCTAGGTCAATCGATCCATTTTAGGACAGTTTAAACTCTCTTAAGCTGATTGACCCAATTTGGATCAAACTAACTCAGTTTGTGCCAATCTCAGGTTAATTGATCCATCTTGGACCAATTAAACCTATTTTGGTTGGACTTGACCTATTCTACCCAACTGGAGTCAATCTGACTCAATCTGGGCCAATCCTGGGTTAATTGACCCATTTTGGGCCAATTTGACATTTCATTGGATTTGACCCAATTTACAGAACTTGATTTAATCTGTCTAAATATGGACCAATGTAACCTCTGTCGACCTGATTTACCCAACTTGAGTCAATGTGTCCAAATTTGGTCCAATCCAGTGTCAATTGACCTATCTTGGATAGATTTGATCTCTTTTGACCTGATTTACCCAACTTGAGTCAGTCTGAAAGCAACGTTGATACAGTTAGCGTAAGGGGAAATACAATGGCCAGTTGATACAGGTAAACCCTCTTTGATACACTTAATTTGATACAGATGGTGGTTGGATGGGCAACCACTAACTGTAGTAATACAGGTAGTGGTTGTACAGTTGTGCTAAGTTGTTTAGATGTGGTGTTCAACAGGCACAATCATCTGAGCTAATAACTGTGGGCTGACATTTTCTAGAAAAGTAGTCTAGAGAGGATTTAGATTTGTCAGTACTAGGGTAACTCGGTTTGTTTACAATAACAAGGACTAGGGTAACTTCATTAGGAGTTATCCTAGTACACAACATTCAGTTTTGCCTGATTTCTATGTAATCCAAGTAATCTAGTAACTCCACGGCTTGTTTCCATAAGTGTCCATAACCTAGCCAATATTCTGCAATATTGGCATGCTGTAGAATAGTGCATCAACAGTATAGACTAAGGAAATTGTTCACACTTGTTTGTATATGACCCTTCGTGTTGGATGGGGTAACTGCCAGTTACCCTAGCACCTTCTGCACTGTGATTAGGATCGAAGGCAGCATAGGATATAGAATTCTATATGCAGGGCGCTCCATATCCTGGGGACAACCTACCCTCATAACAGTCTGCAGTACCTATTCACCCTATGCTGGATGTAAGACAGAACCATTTCGATTACATGGTCTGATAACATTGGCATAATCATGCAGTCAAAATATACTATATTACCGACCATCAATCCATTTTTATCAATATCATATGTTGTGGCAAATAAAATAAGTAGCAGAAACCCAAGGGGATGCATGGGAAAAGCTAAAGTCATGAGAGTATGGGTGTAAATCGAGCATACCGTAATCTCCCGCGTAGAAGGCGCAGCTCGCGTAGAAGGCGCCCCCCCAACTCAGAGAAGGCCTTTTCTGAGAAGGCGCACATACCTCTTCTGGATCGATTTCTGGAAAAACCTGCGTAGAAGGCGCCCCCCCCCCAACTCACAGGGGGGCTGTTTCGCGTAGAAGGCGCCCCCCCCCCTTATGATAGTTATTGTACACCTCCCGGTCTGCCGCGGTGCTGGCTATATGAGTTCAAGCTGTCATCGGCGCATGGTGGGCCTTATCCCCGACGCGCCCGTCAACACCTCCCGGTCTGCCACGGTGCTGGCTCTATGAGTTCAAGCTGTCATCGGCGCATGGTGGGCGTACACCGACCGGGCTGCCGCGGTGAGGCCTCTATGAGTCGATGCTGTCATCGGCACACAGTCGGCTTGAACCCGCCAAGCGCGTCGACACCTCCCGGTCTGCCGCGGTGCTGGCTCTATGAGTTCAAGCTGTCATCGGCGCATGGTGGGCGTACGCCGACCGGCAATAAATACTGACTTTTCAGTCCATTAATAAGGGTATTGTGGCAATAAAAACTGAATTTTTAATTTTGGCCTATTTTTGGGGTGTTTTCCCAATTGAGATGTTGGAAAAACCCGCGTATAAGGCGCACCCCAACTCAAGGCAATTACCCTCCCGAGTATAAGACCCAGCAGCATTTTGTTTGGCGTAGAAGACGCGCCTTCTACGCGGGAGATTACGGTATATAGGACAGAGGATGGAACTGCTGGGAGAGGTGGGGGAGGGGGCGTCATGACAGCAATCATCATGTCATCTAAGGCACATGGTCCAATGGACAATTTACCATTACACATCACCCTCATCTCCCCATCTCCACTTATACTGACCGACCCTGACAGCTCCTGGTGCAGGGTATGGATATACCCATTTTACACAATATCTCCTTTGTCCAGGGTTCCCACTATTTATGGATCATGGTTTTAACTGACTTTTAACTGCCATTTATCGACTTTTAACTGACCAAATAGCGGATGATTTACGGCACCCACAAAAAGAATTTATCCACTCTCGCGCACAAGCATTTCAGAAATTTTGTGAATTCGTGTGGAATTTGACAATAACCCCCTAAATTAGACAAAATTTCATTTTTAACTGACTTTTAATTGACTTTTTCCAAAAATAGTTTTAACTGACTTTTAACTGACCTTTAAAGAAAAATAGGTTTAACTGACTTTTAACTGACCAGTGGGAACCCTGATTTATTTTATCAGCGGGAATATTTCAAGTAGCCTGATATGATACTCCTATCGGGAATAACCAAATTTCAATACATATACTGGGAGATCACAGAAAAATTATGAATTCCCGGCAAATTTAGAAAAAGGGGTGGCATATCTTTAATGGCAATACAGGAATAAGCTATCACTTTTATATGTACAAGGGTAGCGTAGATAACTGATGCCCCATCTATATCCTCATTGTCTATGATACAAATCAAAACCCGTGTACGCCGATAGTTATAAAGAATGCATATGGCAGGGGTAGACATTAACACTGGCCCGGTGGCCAATGGCCAGTAGTTTTGAGATTTGGCCAGTGATATTTCCAAAAACAACCTTCCTACTGGCCCGGGTGGCCAGTGAGGTTTCACCCCTACTGCATCTTGTATAGAAAAAGGCAACATAACTATGAGGCTTTATTCATTAAGATCTATCATAACTATGGCTGTAACCATGGGTTTAAAGTGGGATTGAGTTAGAAATGGACATTTTCTATTTACTATTTTTTTTTTACATTACACAGGATATTCCACCTACAAATCCTGGGTCAACAGCTTTAACTACGGGCCAATAGATTTCCGAGGTTGTTGGCCCGGGTGGCCAGTGGCTAAAAAAGTTAGTGTCTGCCCCTGATATGGGCAGTATAATGTCACACAGGGACCAAGTGTACCTCTCTTGTAATTTCCTCTCTTGGCATGAAATGCACCGCACCCACATCGTAACTGTCACTTCTAAAGTAAGGCAATAACCTACAGACATAAACCCTTTCTGCTGATCGACATGGGGGATTAAAGTGACAGAAGAGGATGTATGTGCATGTGATATTTTGAGATTTGAGAACATGATGATACAACGTCATACAGACAAGACCAAAGAACATGTCGAGGGACTATTGGGATATCTTACATAATAGGCGGGGATGGATCACAGGTGTGCCTTTTAAGATCTTCCTTAGGGAGTGGCCATTATTTATCAATTTTTTTTGAATTTCATAATGAAAAAATACCGGAAAGGTGTTACGCAGAAACTCGTACTGTTAAGCTACTTAGAGGTAGAACATGAAATACTATCGTAGGTGTATTTACATGTAGTGTGCAGCATGCACCCACCTCCCCCCCCCCCTCAAAGCGCTGTCTCCTATACGGACTTAGCAGGTTTGATTATTAGCCAATGAGAGAACCCCAATCTATTAACTGCGGTCCTTCGGGGGCCAACTGGTACCCATCTGATAGGTCTTTATAAGGCTTAGTATTGACGTCCTGTGGGTCCACCATTTTGAATGTTGCTGGTTTAGGTAAACCCCACTGATAAGACATACTATGATGGGTACCTTGTCCCTGGGTAACACCCACTTCCAGGGACATGCTGGTCCCATCTTATCAGTGCATGTCACCAGAAACCAGCTCTGGACCCGCTTCCAGCCAATATCAGTAGAACTCACTGGTAACAAGCTCCAGCAATGGCAGCGCCCATGGGACAACCTGCTACCTCGGAATATCCTCCCTCATCGCATATTAATAACAAGCATTAACTTTGAATCCCTAATATATAAGCAAAGGTTCACGAGTTGGAGGAATGTCGGGGGGTTATCGCACGCGCCGATCAGGTGCCGTATCGCACGACGCCCGCAGGGCAGAGTGCGATGCGGCACCTGCTCGGCAAGTGCGATAACCCCCCGACATTCCTCCAACGAGTGTGCCTTTGCATTTATTTCATGTTATTTTCATCTAAAACTGCTGAATTACAATAGAATTTACCAGAATGACTCCCCGTGCGCATTGTTTACATCGCCATCTTGGAGCTATGACGTCACTAAATGGTCACGTGACCTCACCGTGTGATATTTTCGTGGGTTATCTCAAGGGGGGGTGTGAGATACGGAGCTGCAATGGTAAGGCTATGGGCTGTCAGTATCTCCGGCATATCAACATGAAATAAACAAAAGTACTAGTGTATTTTGTGATCGAACTCAAATGAAAGACAGTGAGTGAAAGAAGAATAATCGTCATACTCACTATATACTGGCCAGCTGTGGGCGTTCCATCCCAGTATAGTGGAGGGACGGAACACCCACAGCTGGCCAGTGTATACTCACTACAACGGGGGAAGAGAGATTATTTCACAACACTACAGATGGCGCCAATGTACAATCCACCAACACGACCCCACCAACACGGCCCAGACTGAACACGATCCCACCAACATCGTCAATGCGACTGCTAAAACATCCCTGGGACAACGTCCCAGCATTTTAAAACGTTTTGAATAGATTGTACAAGCATCTGGTTATACATACTTGATAGTTTAGCTTAAACAAATAAAAAGATTTATAAACAAAATCAACACTAGCATTTTATAATACATCTTACTCATAAAATAGACTAAGTTGTTAAGTACTCCTTGTAGTACATCCGATATTACCCCATCGGTGGATGTATATACCCAGTTCTAAACATCATCCATAATAAAACGTGGCCTAATGTGTTTAAGGGAAAATAGAATAACTAAAAATGTATCTACAGATATTTTGTACCTGATTTCAACATTTTATTTGCCCAATTTCTGGTAGAACGTTTACAAGGGTTATACACAAAACTAAATGGTTTACAATACAAGTACGTCTTTGCTTCATCCAATGATCACTGATATAACCATAATCATGATATCAAAGCATTGGGATATATGACTGCAAATTAACCAACACATATTGAACAATCTGCACGGTATGGATTTCAATTCTGTATAGAACAAAACAATTTCAGGAATCATTTGTCAATGAGAAATATTTTCAACCCTGATCTGTGGTAAGCATTAGATCTGTCTGATAAAGTGTTGTGTATATGGGGATTGACTTTGCTATATTTGTCAGTCATTAATAAATGTTGCCTGGATATTATAACATATGAAGCTTTTGCATTGCAACATTAGCCTAAACAACAGAGGTCCTGTATATACACATGGTTATGTGAAGATCATAAATGTTTTGCACACATCCCAGATTATTAGTCATATACATACACATACATCTCCTGTTCTCAATATCTTAACGAGATCATTATTAGAACAATAAATACCATAGCCTGTATGCAAAATTCAGAAAGCCTCTAATACACAGAAAGGAGAAATCATCTCAGTTAAAAGGGGTCCTCGATGTACTAATAGAGATATTCCTACAGGTATTACCGTAAACTTAGTGAACCAATATATTGTGACTGCAGTAACTACCGTATAGAGCATTGGAGATTTACTGCATACAACTACAGATCATCTAATAGGAGCCAATGTCAGGATTCTTCTTAGGGTAGCATTTTAGCAGATTGCATCATGTAAAGGCGACATTTTTCATTCATCGATTTGATTTTTATTGTTCCGTGTATTCAGGGAATGAATACACAACTTCAGTTGCAATGGGAGCCCACATTGAAATTATTCTTCAGATAATGATACAGCATCCCCTCTTTACACAAAGTGTCTACTGACTTTATAGAGTAAATATTCAACTAACCGTTTGCAGACTCACTGATCTATCACCTCAACCTCAATTATTAGATAAGAATCAGATATTTATATAATTTCAACCATCTGCAAACTCACTGATAAATCGTTAACACTTCAATTTTGCTACATATGCATATGTATACATGTTGTACATGTATTTGAACACTTTCACGATAAAAGAAACGATCACAGGGTAAACATTTGAAACACTGGCACCTATGTACTCAAGCTTATCGGCTTGCATACAGTCACACACTTCCATCGTCTGGGCAGTAGTCAGTTATGTTTTAATTTTGTCTTAAATAATCTCATTCAGACAAAACATACCAAAAATATGCATTCATAATTTACATAGGCAAAAATTAAAAAAAAAAATTGAAATTGTCAAACCAATGTATAGTACCGGTATGCAGGACAAAACTCAAGTCCACAGTATGTGACAAAATTAAAATCACCGACTCGCAGTGAAAGTCCTATAAGCCATCTAGATCTGAATAGTCAAGATACTCTTTGATGGGCATCGGCAGTGCTAGGTTGTACAGTTCATTAAGACGACCTGAGAAAATTGTTCGGATCGTCTTGCGACAGAGACTTTGCAGATCCGGTGCAGTTGACATTCTGTTGAGTTGCTCCTTCAATGTTTCTTCTGATACCTTAGAGTTAGGGAATGCCCGTTGACGGGCCGCGAGCAGGTCGTCTGTGCTCTGTGTGAAGGCAGCACAGCCAATGGCCAATAGTGCTTGTAGAGCTGAAAGGTGTTGATTCCACCATGCCAATACTAGGGGACTGAAGGTTACCTCTGGATATCGACAGTCAATACAAGGTGTCATAACATCTGATTCAAACTGCAGGAGCAGCCGCAAGCATTCAAGGTGTGTTGGGTGCAGGGGCATGGTATGTGAGAGGAGATTGTGCACGGGGCGCATATCGTCTTCTGCGGCAATATTGGGATCTGCATCATTTACCAACAGAATTTGTGCCATATTGACCTTGCCTAAGTACACTGCATGGTGCAGTGCGGTCTGACCATGTCCACCCTGATGGTTAATGTCCGCACCATGCTCCACAAGGTAGTTGACCATAGCAGTCTGTCCCTCAGATGCTGCGGTAAGAAGGGGAGTGTCTCCGTTACTCTGCGTTTCGTTCACTTCTGCACCATACTCCAAGAGTAATTTAACACACTCCACATGTCCACGGAACACAGCAACGAACATGGGTCGCAGAATAGTTAGTGTACAGAGTGCAGGCCGGGCACCCCCTTCCAACAAGATCCTGACAACCTCAGTATTACCCCTCATCAATGCAGTATTTAGAGGTCGCCCATCGTAAGCATTACAGTCTGCCCCAGCTTCAATCAATGCTGCCAGGATATCAGTGCGCTGCATTAATGTAGCATTGAGGATAGAGCGATTAATTTGACGACGGCGATACTCTTCGGACACCTGGTCTTCAGAAACATTCTTCATGTGGTCCAGTAGCATTCGTAAGATACCTAAGAACCGTGTGGCATAAACTATTGGTGTAGTCCCATTGCAGTCCTCACACCACATATAAGCGCCTTCTTCAAGTAGCAGGCGAACACATTCCTCTTTGCCATTGCGTACAGCGATATGCAATGGAGTGCGATTGTTCATGTTGGTTGCACCCATATTTGCACCATAACTCAACAGCAATCGTAAACCCTCTAGGTTACCATCTTCTGCTAGACGGTGCATGGCAGTCCATGACTGGTTGTCTCTTGAGTCAAATGGTGCTGATTTCTCCAATAAAACAGTCATGCAAGGTGTGCTTCCATGCATAACAGCCTCCCACCACAGCTGTTTTATGACATCCTCATCTGACTCATCTCGAAGAATAGAAGCCAACCGCTCAGCATCATTGTCGTGAATTGCTGTTATTGGCTCGGTACTCATTCTGAAAATATCCAATTAGCGATACACACTTTATACAATACACACATAAAATAAACGGTCATTCAAACATACCAGGGTAGATTATACTGTGAGAGTGAATTTGTGAAGGTACATAATCGGTAACACATACTTTCATACCAGTACCCACAAGTCAAAATTAAAACCTGTCAATTCAGATCCATGGGCATTGAAATATAAACTTTAGTCTACTGGGGTAAAAGTGATATGAAATTTTAGTAAAAATCATAAGAACGGCCACACAGCAATCCACTTGGTATAATCAAAAATCTGACGAAAAAGAAATTCTACTTTTCCTTATCAAAATGTCCCTAAAATGTGTGACATGGTCATTTTTTAAAACCGAAATGTGACATGAGGCTTAGACAGGGACACTGAAGTAGAAGGTTAGTGACAAGACAGTCAAGAGACATGGGTCTTTTCTTTAAAATCGAAATGTGACATACTATGAGTCACATTAGCAGGGGTGTGAAATGCCGAAATGAAATAATCTGAAGCTCACTATATGACTTTTATTACAGTAACATCTAGATAATGTTTTATAACAGAATAAAACGGGTCCATTGATCAATATTATAACAATCTTTTGGTGTCCAGTGTTTAAATTTGACATTGGGATAGTAAAATATCCAGAATATGCAAAGGGATCTGATATGTAACCCCCCTCCAGTCTCCACCATATCATAGATGGCTAAAGATCTAGGGGTTTAGATGGGGGGGGGGAACCATGTTACATGTCATTACGGATAAATTCCTATTTTCCCATGTCCTTGTCACTGAGCTCCATGTCACATGACATGTCTAATTGTCGATTTAACTTAAGATAATAAATAAAAACATGTCATGTCTCATGTTGCTAACTTTCTATCCCGGCTTTCTACTTCTCCATGGACGATGCCCTTGCCAAGGCTTGTGGCTTGTCACTATGTTTTTTATAAAGCTCCATGATCATGTCACATATCGATTTTAAGAAGTGGCCATGTCACCCTGTCGATTTAGCAGTCTAGACCCATACTGCACTCACTCACTCAGTCAGGGGAATGACTGTGTCAGTCACAATTGAGATTTCAGTCTGAGACTCACTCACTCAGTTAGACCGGCACTTTCTCACAAGTGTGAGTGTGGCCACTACCCGCAACCTTGCCGATATGGCTGATTTTGGGCCTGTTTAGACTGTTTCCTTGTATTTGTATAGTTATCCTTGTAGATTAGATATCAAGCTACCCACCAACGAAATCTGGGAGGAAAAATTCCAATTATTAACCGTTTTACAATAAGTTGAATATAAAGGTGATATTGAAGCTTTGAAAAACATATCAAGCGACGGAGACACCAACAAACTAACACCAGACTCAGCTTCAGGGCATAATAATCTCCCAGGATATGAAATTTCATGTTTCTATGACTTTGCCCACTGATACTTTCAAGAGGACCAAAATATGATACATTTTACAGATTTCCTAAAAATGACAGCCATGCACGTCACTGCAATTTGCCGTTTTTAATGAGCATTTTAAGGCCAATTAGAATAGTCTTGGAAAATATCCAGGAATATCCTTGGACAGCTGAGATTACAAACATTTTGGAAATCTAATTTTTGTGAAGATTGGTTCAGGAGAACCTATTTTTTAAGTCACTTACAAATTGAAAAGAAATCACACTATAGTGACTGCCAAGCAGGTGGCCACTGGCAGTGGTCACTGCATGACTGCACTCACATCACAAAAACTGACACCTGTTTCTATCATTTCTATAGTGCTACTTGCATTGAGGGGTCGTAATAGGCAGATTCCACAAAAAAAAAATGTTGACATGTAAAAAAGGTGAAAAACATATCAAACCTGTACATATCACACATGGTTGGGAGCATAATTAATGCCTCAGCCTATTTCCTTCTGTTCTGTAACATTTTGTTCCATATGGAATCTGAATGGAGCAAAAACGTTCTTTTTTTTTTTAGCTCTTTTCACTTTGAACAGCATTATGGGATGGAATCATGCCATATTTTTCAGTTTTGCTGGGTGGAAAATAATTCTATAGTGATTTCTGAGGGCAACTTTTTTTTCTTTTGTCTGTATTCCAATTATTAAGGTATACAGAGCTGTTCAAAGTTGGGTTGTCACAAAGAAAACGTTATTTTCACCTATTTTCTATTGTGGACCTAAATATTTGGAATACAGACAAAAGAAAAAAAGTGCCCTCGGCAATCACTCCAAAATTGATCTAAAATTAACAGAAGACAAATTTGTAAGATAATTCTATCCAATCATGCTGTTCAAAGCAAAAGAAGCAAAAAAAGAACGTTTTTTGTTCCATTTTCATTCCATAGTCAACAAAACGTTACAAAATGGAAGGAAATCAATTTGGAAATCATATGCGCTTCCAACCATGTATGATATGTACAGGTTTGACATGTTTTTTTCAATTATTTTACATGTAAAAGTGTTTTTATTGAATCTGCCTATTATGACCCCTTATTGTATTTCAGACACTATTTTCCTTATATCTCTGGTTCTAGATAAGATTAGGCCGAAATACCTTCCTGCTTACAAGCAGGATCCAAAGGTGCCTGTTGGTAGTCTATCTACTCTGCCAGACTGGCAGAGTGCCTAGTTCTCACAGAAGTACTTACTGTCAGTTCCAATGCTTCCACCAACACTTCCCTCAATGTATATCCAAAGATTCACAATACACAAAGCACTTGAAATACTTGTGATAGTTAATAATCCAGGTGATTTTCAAATCTCCCTCCCCTCCCTCCCTTACTCCAAAACATTGTCAGCCATCTTGAAGCCAGGTGTAGCCACCTAGTGCCAAAGTTTGTTTGTTTGTTTAGTTTTACGTCCGGGGGCCATTGAGGAACTCAGACATTCGATTTCGGACATGAAGTCCTTTCTTTTCTCTCAGGACAGGTATTTATATGCTGCTTGCCCGACACAGCAGTGACCGCATCTATGGATGACCGAATCTATGAGCTGAATGACTGCATCCAAGAGGAGGGGTGAGGGGGAAAACTGAGACTACACTATTCTTGGTTGGTTAGCCCTATGTTTCAAAAGGAATCTAACACCAGGTAGCACCCCTAGCATGTTGACAATGGAGGCCATTGAGGTAGTGATATCTAAGCTCAAGATAAACACAGGGCTTTTGACAGGGCTGCGCAGTGCGCAATACACGCATTTAATGCTTAAATGTCGCATTTAAATGGCTAGAATGGCCATTCATTTACAGAATGGCGCATTGTATTTGCTAAAAAGTGTGCAATTGGCGCATTACAAAAAATCCTGTCAAAAGCCCTGTAAACATGTCAGATTTATTGGATATATCTCATGCTTCAGTCATTATAAGCTGATGTACATGAAAACTAAATGTTTGTGAATAGGAGGAACAATTTCCAGGAACTGACAGTGAGTACTTAGTTCAGACTAGCCATGTGTTTGTGCCACTATAGACTTGTATACAATGTATCCAAGTCCAAGATGTATAATACATCTTGGATCCTGCCTGTAAGCAGGCAGGTATTTCGGCCTAGATAAGATAGACACTCAATTCCGAAAGTTTTGGAATAGTCTCAATGAGCTTGATTGAATGCGTCTAAACAGATCTTTCCATTTTTATTTTAAAAATTTTGTTGAAGTAGGGAAAACATGCCAAACATTTATTTTGGATTTTCCCGGATAATTTTACACCATCGGGAAGCTGGCAACTTGAGTAATTTAATGGTGTTTAAATTGTCTTTCTAATGGTACTAGAACAGAAGTTATGAAGGATTGAATATGGAATTTCTATCACATTTTCTGTCAGTGGATTCACTGCCATTGTGGGTCTTATCAGTCCCTGCCCACTGTGCACGGCCTGCACTGGGACTCCCTTATGTCAGACCTTGCATTACTTAATGTCAAATTAAATTTGACTGAATAATCATAGAGATTAACCAATTACATCACTGTAAGCACAACAGTTTGGGGATTAATGGGCTATATTTTGCATCAAAAGGAACTAAGATAAGTATTATAGATCATGTTGGGAAGTCAACATTTTCTAAATGGCAGTGTGATAAGCTGACCTGAAATTCTTGGATTTTTTACTCAACTCTCTTATACTCTTTAGCTTTGGGCTAATTTGGGCTAATAGATAATGGATAGCTGATTAAAGATCCTAAATGTACACATTTTTAAGGTTATCCCTATATAAGTTCAAAAAAGTTACGAAAATATTCAGTTTTAATATTTTCAGTCTTATTTCAAAACTCTTCTGAATTATATATAATCTGTCCAGATATTTCATTATTTCTCCCTCTATGGTAACTAATAATGTCTTATGCTTTCAGTAGAGGTCTCAAATGTAAAAATTGACCAAGAATTCGTTGAGACGAAAAGTCTGGTAACCTTGGTAACATGCTGACGATGGCACACCGGATGCCGGGGACAAACTGGCGCTCGGCACTCCACGTTAAGTACTATACTAAAATGCTACACTGAAGCCCTGCTCAAATGGGTACCACGGCCATAAGAATGCATCAATCCCTTCTTATTGCGGGATGATTATCTTCTCTGCCATTGCTTTCTATTCTGCTACTGAATGTTGTTTGAGTCTTAACATACATGAGGAATTTGAACTTTTAATGGTGGACGTAGTGCTGACGAACACAAATCTGTCCCAGGCACAAAATGGCACGGTTTTATAGAAATTCCACTCTACGCACACCCATACCCCTTGAGAACTGATAAGATATTAAATTAATGACTAGATCTAGAGTAAAATGACCCACAAATTCTGATTCCTTGGAACTAAACTACGCATTGACACCAACTGTACCCGTGATAGCTTATCAAGAAGCTATAAAGGGAAGAAACCAATGGATTCTGTCTGTCCACACTGTAATGCAACTCAGGATGTGAAACATATTGTATTATTTTGCTTTGTACCATCAATACAAAAAGCCAGGGAAAGCTTTGAAAGGGGAGTAACTGAAGTTTATAGACTACTATAAAAACCATAACAATAACCAAAAACTCTCTCAGATATTATCGGTAAACCCCCTACTGCAAATCATCAAGTAAGCCTGGTGCGATAAATTGTATTCTGTCATATATAAAAACACTATATAACTTAATCAATGTTGATCTGGTGCTGACATGAATGTATGATTTAGGGATGGGCACTCAAAATCAAATTTTTAACCATCCAATCGAAAAATTATACCCTAGAAAGAAGAAATCTTTGCCAACATTATGCTTTTTGAATAAATGTAATACAGTAACTAGAAGAGAAGCAATGCATTTTTGAATATAAAAAAGTTAGGAGTATTTTCTGTTACCTTTTCCTGGTCAATATTAGCTCAGTGAGGGAAAATTAGGTCAAATCATGCCTCACTGACCACACTCACTGAGTGGTGCATTTTTGACATTATCTCTTGTAAATACTCATAATTTTGTAACAGTTTAAGTTAGAGAGAAGCCAGTCACATCAGTGGACAGAAAACAGTTTGGTGGTTCTGGGGGTATAAATTTTTTTATGATTTGATATGGAGAAGTCTATCATATTTTGATGGAAACTCAAAATTCCCTGTGGTGGAGTAAAATCACACAGGTCAGTTTTGTGCAATTTTAATCAAAATATGCTGTTACTGTTTTACTTCTAGCACTTTTCAGCACACAGATAGATAGGAATAGATTTTAGATTCTTGTAGAAGACAAAATTGAGGACATTTTGGTTGTACCGTAAATCCCCGGTCATAAGCCGGATTTTTTTTTCTATTTTGGGCCCAAAACGGCTTCTAAATTTTTCCCAAAGTCCCCCCCCCGGCTTATGACCGGGTTTTTTTTACTATAGAATAAAGAGAAAATGGGAAAAATTTGACACCAAAACCGGCTTATAGGATTTCCCTGAACTCACCCCCGGGCTTATGACCGGGGCCGGCTTATGACCGGGGATTTACGGTAGTTCTAAAAGGTGAACAAATACTTTGAAATTTAAAAAAAAAATGGTTAAAAATCTGAATTATTTTTTTCCAATTTGAAAATTTCAAAAACTTTTTTTCCACATTAGCCAGGAAGCTTGATATCATAAGTTTCAAATTGCTCCAAAAAGCATGTTATTTGGTAAAGAACTGTAGGAATTATAACAAATTTAGTAACTGATGTCAGGGTCAGAGGCACTCCGGTCATAGCAAACATTGTCATTTGAAAACTTCATCTATAAAAAAACTACACATCCCAAAAGAAAATGCCTATGGTACTCCTATTCTATGGGTCTTTTTACATAACATACCAAAAGATGGTATTTTTCCATGGAACAGAAGTAACAAAATTCAGGTTTTGAAGTTGCTCTATTTACTATAGTGACAGAGAGGCAGCGTTCAGCAGTAGCTGGTGGCGCCCATCCCTACATTATTATTGTATCCTTACATTAGTCAATTCGGAAATTGCGCATCCCGCGGTGCCCCTATTATCGCCCGCGCTCAGGAGGGTAGACGGGGAGGGTACGGTTAGGGTACGGTAGCGCGTCAGTGCGCCGTGCAGTAGCAAATAGGTCCACCACACACCTCTCATAGACCTGGTGTTTGCTTCCCCTCCTGGGGATCTGCCACTCTTCACGGGAGCCCTGTCCGCAGTTACCCCTATTTTCGCCCATGCAGCGACCTTCTTTTCCACATCAATCTCACAAATCTACACTAATAAAAGTTTTATGTCATAGTCACGGAGGTGGACTGGAAGTTAAGGCACCCCTACCAATCTTTGTTTAGTCTGTATTCTTTAGTTTAGGGGTATATTTTGATGAAACAGTGACAGCACTCTACCCAGGTAGCACAGAGACATTGGCATAAGGGAGTGGTCATTATTTATCAACAGGGGGGGGGGGGGGATGGGAACATCCACCCAACACTCCCCGCCTTAACCGAACATCCACCCAACACCCCCCGCCTAACCCGAACATCCACCCAACACTCCCTGCCTAACCCGAACATCCACCCAACACTCCCCGCCTTAACCGAACATCCACCCAACACCCCCCGCCTAACCCGAACATCCACCCAACACTCTCCGCCTAACCCGAACAATCACCCAACACTCCCCGCCTAACCAGAACATTGACCCAACACTCCCCGCCTAACCCGAAAATCCACCCAACACTCTCTGCCTAACCCGAACATCCACCCAACACTCCCCGCCTAACCCGAAAATCCACCCAACACTCTCTGCCTAACCCGAACATCCACCCAACACTCTCCGCCTAACCCGAACATCCACCCAACACTCCCCGCCTAACCAGAACATCGACCCAACACTCCCCGCCTAACCCGAAAATCCACCCAACACTCTCTGCCTAACCCGAACATCCACCCAACACTCTCCGCCTAACCAGAACATCCACCCAACACCCCCCGCCTAACCAGAACATCCACCCAACACCCCACGCCTAACCCGAACATCCACCCAACACTCTCCGCCTAACCCGAACAATCACCCAACACTCCCCGCCTAACCCGAACATCCACCCAACACTCTCCGCCTAACCCGAACAATCACCCAACACTCCCCGCCTAACCCGAAAATCCACCCAACACTCTCTGCCTAACCCGAACATCCACCCAACACTCTCCGCCTAACCCGAACAATCACCCAACACTCCCCGCCTAACCCGAAAATCCACCCAACACTCTCTGCCTAACCCGAACATCCACCCAACACTCTCCGCCTAACCAGAACATCCACCCAACACCCCCCGCCTAACCCGAACATCCACCCAACACCCCCCGCCTAACCCGAACATCCACCCAACACTCTCCGCCTAACCCGAACAATCACCCAACACTCCCCGCCTAAGGGAGTGATCATTTTTAAACAACAGGGGGGGGCCGGTGGGTTTGAGGGGGGTGTCAGAATTTTTTCAACCCCTTGACCGGGGGGGGTCAGAATTTTTTCAATACCTCTCATGGGGGGGTCAAAATAATTTCACCTGTTTTCAGTGGAAAACCCCGCGCGTTACTATAGGCTAAAAGGGGACGTTCGCGCGCGATTTTTGTCCCTTATTGGGGGGGGTCGAAAAAATTTTACCCCCTCCAGAGGGGGGGTCGAAATTTTTTTCGCGCGTCCGCGCGCAAACCCACCAGCCCCCCCCTGTTGTTAAAAAATGATCACTCCCTAACCAGAACATCGACCCAACACTCCCCGCCTAACCTGAAAATCCACCCAACACTCTCTGCCTAACCCGAACATCCACCCAACACTCTCCGCCTAACCCGAACATCCACCCAACACTCCCATGTACCGAACACTCCCTGCCTAACCCGAACATCCACCCCACACTCTCTGCCTGACCCGAACATCCGCCGAACACTCCCCGCCTAACAAGAACATCCACCCAACACTCTCCGCCTAACCCGAACATCCACCCAACACTCCCCTCCTAACCCGAACATCCACCCAACACTCTCTGCCTAACCCCAACATCCACCCAACACTCTCCCCCTAACTCCAACATCCACCCAACACTCCCCGCCTATAACCCCAACATCCACCCAACACTCTCCGCCTGACCCGGACATCCACCGAACACTCCCCGCCTAACCCGAACATCCGCCAAACAAGAATCGATTCAAGAGTTAAGGGGATGGGGACATAAAAAAATTAGACCCCTCCTGATCTGCAGGCTGGGACTGGATCAGGCTGATGGGGGTCTAAAAAAATTTGGTGCTTCTAAGGGAGTGATCATTATCTAACAACTTAGTGACGAATATCGCGCGCAAACGTGCCCTTTTGATAGTAAATGCGCAAGGTTTTCCACTGAAAACAGGTGACATTATTCAGACCCCCTCCTGAGGGGGGCTAAAAAAAATTTGACCACTCTTGAGGGGGGGACTAAAAAAATATACCCTCTTTTTAGCAAAAAAGCCAGTGCGCAACTATAGATCAAAGAGGGGCGCGAAAATTCTCAGCGCCTCTGGTGCGGGGGTGCCAAAAATTTTGACTGCCATCGAGGGGGGGGGTAGTAAAAAATTTCTGCGCATCCGCACAAAAACCCATTGCTCCCCCTGTTGATAAATAATGACCACTCCCTTAAGGTGTCACCACCCCAAAAGCCTTGTGGCCATCTAAAAGTCACATGTCTTCCACCTTTGACCTGATATTAAAAATACTTAAAATTCTCACAGTGCTTAGCAACCTTCACCAAATTTTAGCTTATGAAATGGAGAAAAAAATAAGATAGGTCCACATAAACATAGTCAGGCTAGATTTTGTGCAAATTTTGCATAGTGAGGCCTGATCAGCGCATGAATACACATCAGGACCCCTTCACCCCCATAAACTTCCACTGAATTTATGTTTTGAACAAAAAATATTCTGGGACTATTGAAACACTCCTACTTATCATTCTGATACCAAATAACAATGGGTTTGGCCCCTCTTTCCCTCCCCTTGGGGCCAAATTCCTTAAATTAACTAAGTTCAGAAGGAGTATTTGGCCAGTAATCCCGGAAGTGGTCCGATTTAGGGTGGTGACACCATAAACAGACCCTGCCACTCTTCCAACATTAGTCCTTCCACACTGCCCATGGGAATTCGTGAGAGGCGGTCGGTGCCCTACACTGTAGTCGTACATGTCCAGTACTTGGAGCCACAGGGCCACCTGAATCTAAGGCTCCTCAAATGCCTTAACCCTTTCAATGCTGGATGGTTGGTCCTTATCTGCACATGCCTACCGAGTAAATAGTGCCAGAAGCGCTTACAATCCAAAGATGATGACCGAGAGCTACCCACCAGGTGACATAATAGTTGCATTCCAGTTTGGTGAGGGTTATGCTGGCTTATGAGAGCACCACTTCCCTCTCGCTCTGCCGCTGGGACAGGAAGGCCTCCAGACCGGGATTCGAGGCATCAGTATCTAACAAGATCTGTCCCTCCTCCTGGGGAAATAGACAAAGGTGCACGAGAATTGTCAGCACTGAGGGTTATCACACGAGGCGAAGCCGAGTGTGATAACCCTCAGTGCTGACCAATTCAAGTGCTCCTTTGTATTTATCTCAAGTTAATTTAGTCAGATATGTTCAAAATTCGATTTATTTTGCATTAGAAATGATTTTATCATCAGTTATTTGACCGTTTTGGATGTTTTCCAGGGAGTGTGATACGGGGAAGGGTTATCACACTGTGGGGTGTGATACAGAGTTTTCTTGGTTAAGCCTATGGGGCTCTCGTATTCAACTTGAGATAATTCCTAGTATCATTCCCTAGGTCACTCACACAACTGCTACCACCTCCCAGATCACTCGCAACCTCCTGCTGGCCTTCCTAGGATACTCGCACACTGTCGCCGTAGCCCCTAGATCACTGGCAACCTCACACCACACCCCCCTAGATCACTCCCAACCTACTGCAGGCACCCATAGACCATTCACAACCTCTCGTACCGCACCCGTAGGACAATCCCAACCTGCCTCAAGACCCCTTAGGTCACTCTCAATTTGCCACTGGTCCTCCTAGATCACTCGCGCATTGCAGCTGGCCCCCCTAGATCATGTGCATACTGCCCAAGACCTCTCAGATCACCTGCAACCTGCCAGTAGACTCCCTAGGTCATTGAGTGACCTATTGAGTCTGGCGGCATGTTGCGAGTGACCTAGGGTTTCTGGTGGGAGGTTGTGAGTGATCTAGGGGGTCCATTTGGACGCTGCAAGTGAACTAGAGGGTAGAACTAGGGGGTTTAAGTGATCTAGGGGCTACGGCGACAGTGTGCGAGTATCCTAGGAAGGCCAGCAGGAGGTTGCGAGTGATCTGGGAGGCTGGTAGCAGTGTGGGAGTGACCTAGGGAATGATACTAGGAATTCCCCAGGAGGAGGGACAGATCTTGTTAGATACTGATGCCTCGAATACCCGGCTGGAGGCCTTCCTGTCCCAGCGGCAGAGCGAGAGGGAAGTGGTGCTCTCATAAGCCAGCATAACCCTCACCAAACTGGAATGCAGCTATTATGTCACCTGGTGGGAGCTCTCGGTCATCATCTTTGGATTGAAGCGCTTCTGGCACTATTTACTCGGTAGGCATGTGCAGATAAGGACCAACCATCCAGCATTGAAAGGGGTTAAGGCATTTGAGGAGCCTTAGATTCAGGTGGCCCTGTGGCTCCAAGTACTGGACATGTACGACTACAGTGTAGGGCACCGACCGCCTCTCACGAATTCCCCATGGGCAGTGTGGAAGGACTAATGTTGGAAGAGTTGGCAGGGTCTGTTTATGGTGTCACCACCCTAAATCGGACCACTTCCGGGATTACTGGCCAAATACTTCCTTCTGAACTTAGTTAATTTAAGGAATTTGGCCCCAAGGGGAGGGAAAGAGGGGCCAAACCCATTGTTATTTGGTATCAGAATGATAAGTAGGAGTGTTTCAATAGTCCCAGAATATTTTTTGTTCAAAACATAAATTCAGTGGAAGTTTATGGGGGTGAAGGGGTCCTGATGTGTATTCATGCGCTGATCAGGCCTCACTATGCAAAATTTGCACAAAATCTAGCCTGACTATGTTTATGTGGACCTATCTTATTTTTTTCTCCATTTCATAAGCTAAAATTTGGTGAAGGTTGCTAAGCACTGTGAGAATTTTAAGTATTTTTAATATCAGGTCAAAGGTGGAAGACATGTGACTTTTAGATGGCCACAAGGCTTTTGGGGTGGTGACACCTTAAGGGAGTGGTCATTATTTATCAACAGGGGGAGCAATGGGTTTTTGTGCGGATGCGCAGAAATTTTTTACTACCCCCCCCCCTCGATGGCAGTCAAAATTTTTGGCACCCCCGCACCAGAGGCGCTGAGAATTTTCGCGCCCCTCTTTGATCTATAGTTGCGCACTGGCTTTTTTGCTAAAAAGAGGGTATATTTTTTTAGTCCCCCCCCTCAAGAGTGGTCAAATTTTTTTTAGCCCCCCTCAGGAGGGGGTCTGAATAATGTCACCTGTTTTCAGTGGAAAACCTTGCGCATTTACTATCAAAAGGGCACGTTTGCGCGCGATATTCGTCACTAAGTTGTTAGATAATGATCACTCCCTTAGAAGCACCAAATTTTTTTAGACCCCCATCAGCCTGATCCAGTCCCAGCCTGCAGATCAGGAGGGGTCTAATTTTTTTATGTCCCCATCCCCTTAACTCTTGAATCGATTCTTGTTTGGCGGATGTTCGGGTTAGGCGGGGAGTGTTCGGTGGATGTCCGGGTCAGGCGGAGAGTGTTGGGTGGATGTTGGGGTTATAGGCGGGGAGTGTTGGGTGGATGTTCGGTTAAGGCGGGGGGTGTTGGGTGGATGTTCGGGTTAGGCGGGGGGTGTTGGGTGGATGTTCGGTTAAGGCGGGGGGTGTTGGGTGGATGTTCGGGTTAGGCGGGGGGTGTTGGGTGGATGTTCTGGTTAGGCGGAGAGAGTTGGGTGGATGTTCGGGTTAGGCAGAGAGTGTTGGGTGATTGTTCGGGTTAGGCGGAGAGTGTTGGGTGGATGTTCGGGTTAGGCAGGGGGTGTTGGGTGGATGTTCGGTTAAGGCGGGGGGTGTTGGGTGGATGTTCTGGTTAGGCGGGGGGTGTTGGGTGGATGTTCTGGTTAGGCGGAGAGTGTTGGGTGGATGTTCGGGTTAGGCAGAGAGTGTTGGGTGATTGTTCGGGTTAGGCGGAGAGTGTTGGGTGGATGTTCGGGTTAGGCAGGGGGTGTTGGGTGGATGTTCGGTTAAGGCGGGGGGTGTTGGGTGGATGTTCGGGTTAGGCGGGGGGCGTTGGGTGGATGTTCTGGTTAGGCGGAGAGTGTCGGGTGGATGTTCGGGTTAGGCAGAGAGTGTTGGGTGATTGTTCGGGTTAGGCGGAGAGTGTTGGGTGGATGTTCGGGTTAGGCAGGGGGTGTTGGGTGGATGTTCGGTTAAGGCGGGGGGTGTTGGGTGGATGTTCTGGTTAGGCGGGGGGTGTTGGGTGGATGTTCTGGTTAGGCGGAGAGTGTTGGGTGGATGTTCGGGTTAGGCAGAGAGTGTTGGGTGATTGTTCGGGTTAGGCGGAGAGTGTTGGGTGGATGTTCGGGTTAGGCAGGGGGTGTTGGGTGGATGTTCGGTTAAGGCGGGGGGTGTTGGGTGGATGTTCGGGTTAGGCGGGGGGTGTTGGGTGGATGTTCTGGTTAGGCGGAGAGTGTTGGGTGGATGTTCGGGTTAGGCAGAGAGTGTTGGGTGGATTTTCGGGTTAGGCGGGGAGTGTTAGGTCGATGTTCTGGTTAGGCGGGGAGTGTTGGGTGGATGTTCGGGTTAGGCGGAGAGTGTTGGGTGGATGTTCGGGTTAGGCAGAGAGTGCACATGTTGGGTGGATTTTCGGGTTAGGCGGGGAGTGTTGGGTCGATGTTCTGGTTAGGCGGGGAGTGTTGGGTGGATGTTCGGGTTAGGCGGAGAGTGTTGGGTGGATGTTCGGGTTAGGCAGAGAGTGTTGGGTGGATGTTCGGGTTAGGCAGAGAGTGTTGGGTGGATTTTCGGGTTAAGCGGGGAGTGTTGGGTCGATGTTCTGGTTAGGCGGGGAGTGTTGGGTGATTGTTCGGGTTAGGCGGAGAGTGTTGGGTGGATGTTCGGGTTAGGCGGGGGGTGTTGGGTGGATGTTCGGTTAAGGCGGGGAGTGTTGGGTGGATGTTCGGGTTAGGCGGGGGGTGTTGGGTGGATGTTCTGGTTAGGCGGAGAGTGTTGGGTGGATGTTCGGGTTAGGCAGAGAGTGCACATGTTGGGTGGATTTTTGGGTTAGGCGGGGAGTGTTGGGTGGATGTTCTGGTTAGGCGGGGAGTGTTGGGTGGATGTTCGGGTTAGGCGGAGAGTGTTGGGTGGATGTTCGGGTTAGGCGGGGAGTGTTGGGTGATTGTTCGGGTTAGGCGGAGAGTGTTGGGTGGATGTTCGGGTTAGGCGGGGGGTGTTGGGTGGATGTTCGGGTTAGGCGGGGGGTGTTGGGTGGATGTTCGGGTTAGGCGGGGGGTGTTGGGTGGATGTTCGGTTAAGGCGGGGAGTGTTGGGTGGATGTTCGGGTTAGGCAGGGAGTGTTGGGTGGATGTTCGGGTTAGGCGGGGGGTGTTGGGTGGATGTTCGGTTAAGGCGGGGAGTGTTGGGTGGATGTTCCCATCCCCCCCCCCTGTTGATAAATAATGACCACTCCCTTATGCCAATGTCTCTGTGCTACCTGGGTAGAGTGCTGTCACTGTTTCATCAAAATATACCCCTAAACTAAAGAATACAGACTAAACAAAGATTGGTAGGGGTGCCTCAACTTCCAGTTCACCTCCGTGACTATGACATAAAACTTTTATTAGTGTAGATTTGTGAGATTGATGTGGGAAAGAAGGTAGCTGCATGGGCGAAAATAGGGGTAACTGCGGACAGGGCTCCCGTGAAGAGTGGCAGACCCAGGAGGTGAAGCAAACACCAAGTCTATGAGAGGAGGTGCGTGATAACGCCCGTGAAAAACGCCCTCCCGCGATGTATTTGACGGCAATTTAAGCCATCTTCCCATGGGCCAATGACTTTGAGACTATATTTTTCAGCTTTTTCAGACAATTTCCTACAAGATACACTATTGTTTTTTTATTTTAGGCCAATTTAGCCCCAAAATACATGAGATTTAAATTTTCATTGACAGAATGCAGACCGACCTGCAGCGTGGTTTGTTGTTGTTTGACACGTGCCGTGCTGACGGCGCGCACCCTCCTCGCGCAGGGCATTATGGGATATGCGCAACGTCCGAATAAAGCCTTCTTGAATCTCTTGGTTATTTTTACCCTTGATACTGAAATATAATCAATTTTGACAACGGCAAAGGGCCTGAAAATATAAGATCATATTAATTTATTTATTATGGTGACAGATAGGGACTTGCGTGAGTGAGCACTAGGGTGTTATTCCTAGTTTAACTTGAAGTGCCTAACTCAGTCTGTGAGTGTGACTCCGAGTGGGACTGTGGCTGACTGAGACTGAGTGAGTGTGGCTCTGACCCTCTGACTTGTGAGTGTGGCTTGGCTTTTCCCTACAAATCTCAGTACAGTTGTAACTTGCAGACCTATACTTATGTCAGTGGGTATATTTTCATACGAAGCAGATAAACAATACCTTAAAACTTATGATTCACTGTCCATAATCCAGACAACTTTTATCCCTGTTTTCTCGGGTTTTCTCGTTTTGTTTGGTTTGCGGCTCTGCTGGTACCCAGCTGCCTTTGGTGTCGAAACTGAAGACGACCGGAAACCAGCCGAAAACAGGTGCCCGGCTTCAGACGACGAATCTCATTGGCTAAGCTTCAATAGCGCTCTTCAAGCATAGTATTGATTCTCTCCTGTCACAGGTTAGGTTCATTCCCGCCCTTCAACCAAGGGGTGTGGTACTTGATGGGTGGCACCTCCACTCTAGGCATATCATTCGAATTTTCACTTCTACCAACAAGCCGTCTGGAATTTATAATTTAATCTCATATGCCCCCGGGCTCAAAATGCAGCAGGACTTATTGCAGAGATTCCTACCTGGTACGGTAGTAGGCCCTACCATAGCTTAGGGCCTACACGTTTTGGTTATACATTTCTCTCAAGCTGGGGGCCATCCATAAAAGACGTCATGAAAAATTTTACCATTTTAGACCCCCTCCCCTCGTAATGTTTTTGCCAATTATGTAATGCTGAAGGTAGTCCCCTATACGGAAAATTAATTCATCATGCCTGGCCTGACTGTGCCTATACATGGGTGCTCAAAATTTTTAGGATGTCACGCCGTCACTTTTTAGGAAGGATGGCGCATCACTCCATCACTTTTTATGTATATGCCAATGTACTGGGAACTTTTGATAGTGTCGCCGTCCGTCACTCTTTAAAACCCCTGCGTCATGAGCGTCGCTTTTTAAAACCCCTTTGCCACAGCGTCACGAGTGTCACTTTTTACCCATGTATAGGCACCTGACTCCCTACTCACCCCCCCCCCCAGCATATGACGTCATTTGTGGATGGTCCCTTGAATATGACCGCCTCATAGTTTTAACCAAGAACCTCTGTTTATTTCATGTTGATATGCCCGAGATACTGACAGCCCATAGCTCTAGCACTCGAGGGCCGTATCGCACACCCCCCGTGCGATAACCCGCGAAAATATCACACGCCGAGGTCACGTGACCATTTAGTGACGTCATAGCTCCAAGATGGCGATGTAATCAATGCGCACGGGGAGTCATTCTGGTAAATTCTATTGTAATTCAGCAGTTTTAGATGAAAATAACATGAAATAAATGCAAATGAACACTCGTGGGGAGAATTTTTGAGGGTTATCTCACTTGCAGTTCAGCTGCCGCATCGCACTCCGCCCTATGGGCATCGTGCGATATGGCAGCTGAACACTTATGATAAAAATCATGCCAATCAAATGATTTTTTTTTAAAGAAAAAATAATGCGAAACCCCTTCTCGTGCACCTTTGTCTATGAATTTAACCCTTTGTACGCATTATAGCACGAAGTTCTACCTATATTCTCCATGCTTATAGGAACCTCCCCAAGTCTGCACTTTGCAGGTGGGGTGAATTTATATTGAACTTAAAGAAAATGTCATAAGATCACAGAAGCCACCTGGTCGCAAAGTACAACCCCTATCAATGTTCCTATTGTAATGCTATTTCACATCCTAAATGGATCATTTCTGATCACTATAATGAAACTAAAGACATTTATAAGCCATATAGTATATACATCCCGGGATGTACATACTATATGCTACTTTCAAGATTTTATCAAAGACAATACAAAACAGCTGCGTTGTTTGCATACTAGGTGTTAATTAAAAACCCAGTGAACATGCGAAAGTAGGAATTACTTAGGACAGCTGATTGTAAGTGATATTAAGTTATTTCTAAATCTTTTAGGTTTAATTTGAATTAATTATTGAATTGGAGGCAAAAACATCATGTCTGGCCACTAGTGGTCATATATGGACAACGGGGTGAAAGCGATGTCCCGGCAGAGATCGAGTACAGGACTACTAACCCCGCGCCGCCCCCTTCATCCCCACTTGTTCCTTACAGGAAAGAGTTGAGTAAGACAACCGGTGTTGCCTAACTAGCGGTGTGAATGTGACATGTAAGTAATTAGATCTACACCACCCGAGGGAAAGTCACAAACCCATATAATATAATTTGAGTCTATATATCTGTCAAATACAAAATGAAGTATGAAGCAAATGGTATTGCTTTTTTTGTAAAGGATTATTCAAAATTTAAGATATCTAAATGAGTTAAATGATTAAGATGGGAAGTCTATCATTGTTTTTCATTACTTCTTTCCTGAAATTGGCCAGGCCTGCAATAATCGATCCAGCCCTGCAGAATAAAAGAACTGCAGGACCTAATGACCTGCATGGTGAAAAGCTCTCCCATATACAGACTGAAAAAAGAAGAAGATGAGATATGTACAGATATGGGGAAGAACGTTTGACATAATTATTGAGCTATATAGTTACCCGATATGGCCGTAAAATACTGATGAATGTTGATTATACATTCCACCCAACAAAGTACGGCAGCTTAGGGGGCGACAGGTGCAGCATTTGCTCGGTGACTGCTGTGCATGTTCAGTGAACCATAGGGTACCCCAGCCCTCCCCTCCCCGCCAAGCGCTCTGTGGCGGTTGGTCAGCTGTGCAGGCAGGGTGGGATTCATCATTAAGACCTCATCTCCCAACCAGAAAACAGGTAATACCATACTACTCTTATATGTTTTAGAATATGATTTGATTCAACAGCATACTGAAGTTAGCTATCATGCGCTCATTGGAGGATTTTGACCTACACATTATCATATTTTCTTATTATATGAATATAAAAGTGGGGTATTGGTTATTTGTCAAAGTTCACTGATAACATTCAAAAGCTCATTAAAAGTCGAATCCCACACGATGAAAACTTGCTCAAATAGATTTTGAATCTGTTGCGATTTTGAAACTTTTTTTTTTTAAATTCGCAAGGAATGTAACAGCAATAGGGTGTATAGAACACACAAGGACACTGTTGAGTTTTTCATCTACCCTTTGGGATATTTTGCCTTTGTTAATATTTATTTCACTATACATTATGTTCTCTGGCCTAAAATCGCAAAAAAGAATGCTTATAAATGTTCTATACACCACATATATAGTTATATCCCTTGCGAATTTGAGGTAGGTTCCAAATCGCATCATAATATTCAAAACCACAGAGATAGGCCTTTTTAGGCCATTTTTCACCATAAGGGATTTGACCTTAAGTGTATACAGGATGGCACATTAAAGTCATACCCCACTTGGCTTCTCTCGCACGATTAAGCCATACATTTCCTATATAAATTTCTGCGACAGAGGCCTAGTGGACTATGGGTGTTATGTAGCACATATAGGTAAAAAGAACAACTTCAAATTATTGTGGTCAAGCAGAGGCAGATATATAGTGTCAAGCCTACGTTCGATATCAAACCAATTCGAAGGACTACAATGTGCTAGATATTATAACAACTGAAAGTATATCCTGTTGGATTTATCGCTTTATTAGGAATAGCAGAATAAGTATACACCATGTGTCAAGCCTACGTTTGGTATCTACACCAATTTGTAGGGCTACTTGGTTTTACAACAGCTGAAAGCTTATAAACCTATTGGATTTAAAAAAAAGAATTTTTTATTGCTTCACTAGCAGTAGGTATACACCATGTAATCACTTTCAGCAATGTTATGGTAGAAGTAAACTTGGTCTTCTAGCGCAGGCTTCCAAGACCTCTGAGTTTTAGTCTGCTGCATGCTTTCTATATGGGCTTTGCTGAGCTCATAGCATAAAATGATTGTTCGACTTACACTGAATACCCCGTCCTGGAGGAAGGCTAGCACCTTAAGATTAATTCGTCCAGACTATGAATACCCAAATTAAGTCAACCACATATAACGTAATCTTACCCTCTATGTCTGTATCTTATATACGCTCATCTCACACACTATTAAACACACATTGTTCTGAATGCAGATTTCCATACCCTGACACATCTTATACTATAGCAGGGAGCCTGCTTCCTATCTCCATCATGAAACAGAAGCAGCAGCTACTCAGCCTCTTGTTCCTCAGTTTTCTCTCCTCTGCCGCTGCTAATGCTATGAGAGGCTTTTTCAGCCACGATATCATTTTTGATACCCAGTAAGTAAAACAACTACCGTAACTTAAAATATAATATCATGGGAAGGGTTTCAGCAAAGGAGCAACACTTGTGACATTAAGATAATATATATGCTCAACTAGGCCGATCAAGAACCCCGATAGAGTTACTGTTTTGTTCACCATAAACAATTTTCAAAAAGAAAAAATTCTCACTATTATATAATTACATAAACGTTAGCCTCATTAACAGTACGTCATGTTTGCACAGGCACATCCTCCAACACATAAACATTCAAGAATACAATCTAATAGCAAGGGGTAACGGAGAAGATGACACGGCATCAAATCTAGTCAGATTTGCATATTTCAAGTAAGGAATTTTTGTATAGAGATAACCCACGATCATTCAGTAGATCCAGTACCCACCCACTCGACATAAAAAAAAGTTCTTTAACGTAGAAAACGTTAAAAAAACCTAAAAGAAAGTTTGGAAGCATTAAAAATACGTTTTTTGGTGCCAAGTGGGCTAGCTGGCTCTAGCCTATGATCTATTCTTTTTGAGGTTCAGTTTCCAAGGTTTTCGCATCTAATTTTTCCAGGATGATAAAAAATTTTGGGAATTTTAATGCTGACCATAACCTTTCACCGGTTGTACTTTGAATCAATATTGACTCCTGTATACCTTATAAAGCGACTAGCATTTTTGTATAGATCTATAAAGGAGATCAGTCTAAATGTTTTGAAGTGCAATTACAATCTTTAGTGTTTTATACATGTATATAGAACACACGACACAGATGAGAACCACCTCCTGGATGGCATTGAGATCCTCAGCTCCCTATTCCATTTGGACGAAGATCATGGGCATAGCCATGATCATGAATCATTCGAAGACAATGTCCGTGAGTATCCCAGTATTAAGAATGTTGTGGCATGACTAGACCTATACATTATGATTTTATATTATTTTTCAAGGTGTCAGGAAGTAACCCCCATGGAATTCCACCCCGGAATTCTCCCGCCGGAAATCCCCCCTGGAATTCTCCCCCCAGGAAATCTCCCCCTGGATTCCCCTTTCTTATCAATATAGGATATATATATGATTAATTTGTGTTCATTTTCTATACACTAAATGTAAGCTGAAAGTATGCAGGATGTTATTGGTTTGAAGCGGGTCTGGAGCTGGTTTCTGGTGACATGCACTGATAAGAACTGATAACATGGGACCAGCATGTCCCTGGAAGTGGGTGTTACCCAGGGACAAGGTACCCATCATAGGATGTCTTATCAGTGGGGTTTACCTCAACCAGCAAAATTCAAAATGGTGGACCCACAGGACGTCAATACTAAGCCCTATAGGGTTAGGGATAGGGTTAGGGTTAGGGATAGGGATAGGGATAAGGATAAGGATAGGGATAGGGATATTGACAGGTTTAATACGGGTGAGGCTAAGGATTACTGTGATAAAACTTGATAGGGGAGAAAATTCCTTGGGGGGAGGTTTCCGGGGGGGGGGGGAATTGCAGGGGGGGACTTCTGGGGGCGGGGTAGAATTCCAGGGGGGGGGATTCCTAGCATCATTTTAGGTTCTTATTATGGAACCTACAAATATTGTCCCTCTTGGCACATATTCCATAACCGCAAGTTATACAAGGGTTAATGACATGATGTTAGGAATAATAAGAGCTCCTCCCTAGTATTGGTTAGAGGAAATACCATTGTATAAACACAATCTTTGTTTTGTATGTCCATCTACAGAAGTGGTGGATACAGCCCTATATGAATATGATGCTGATGACGATGGCTATCTCTCCTACGCTGAATACTGTGCAGCTATAGAAACAACACTCAGTGGACTGTGAGCTATCTGTAAACTATATATGGATGTATTTTGATAACGTACTCTGTTAAAACGTGAGAATGGGCCATAACTGGCGTATTGCTAATTACGTATTGTAATCCCATATCTGTTTTGTATATGTAATGAAATAAATGAGATTCTTCGTGTACATCCTTCATCTATTCATAGAAATAAAGAGTCAAATGTTCATTATGATTAGCATCATCTATCATTTGTTTTATTCCCCACATAAAATATTGTGATAGAATCCATGTATAGTAATTGATATATGCAAGCTGTAGAGTCGGTACTCTAAACCATGTTCCTTCTGGCCCAGTCAAGGAATTTAGAGATCCTTGTGTATACAGAAGGATATCCCTTTGTCCTACAGCCATTAATACCCCATGAGGTAACGCCACCGAGTGTCCATCCACTTTTCTTTTTACAAACAAGTGGGCCTCCCGAGTCTCCCTAAGAGTGAAAAGCATTTTTTTGTTAAACTGACAGCATGCCTCATTGTTCTTCTATCTCCTATAGCTATTTCAAATATTACTAGGAATATACATCATGGGAATACCCATTTCTCTTGGTAACAGTAATTAAGGTGTGTACTTACAAAAGTAAGCAATCAAAGAAGACACAGTCCAACAGTAGACTCCTTATCACTCGATTACACAGACACATTTCCAAATTTACTAACCTGACAGGAGCCTGTTTCTCCATTACCAACACAGATGTTGGTGTCCAGAATAGACTCTGCTCCCCACATAAGACGGCAGTTGGTATTTGTTTGAGGTTTGATCAGCAGTTCATTCAGGATGGTACTGTCTCCAGTTCCTAGCAAAAAAAAAACTCAATAGAAAAAAACTCCCACTTGGCAGAAAAAAAATTTTTTTCTTTTTTATTTGGTTCCAAAGTTAGAGATAAAAGCCAAAACATTTTTTGAAGTTGTTATAAAAACATTTTTATTTCAGGTTTAAAAAAAAAACGTTTTTAATGTTTTTATTTGCCTGAGAAAAAAACAAACTTTTATTTGGTTGAAAATTGGTTGAAAAAATGTAATAAAAACGTTTTTCCAAAACCAAACAAAAAGTTTGCAAACGTTGAAAAAACGTGTTTTTTTTTTGCCAAGTGGGCTTATTTGATATTTGGATATTCATGTTACTTTTAACCTTTTTATTTAGCAATAGAATTATCCTGAATGATCTTCCTTACCTTTGGTGTCTCCCCACCCTGTTATGTAACAGGTGTCATCAGGCATGAAGGGTAGGTCTGGATCATCAGGCATGCACACTGGTGCGTAGTAGGGGCTGGGCTTTAATGGTGCATCTAACTTCAACAGGGCAATATCATTAGGCCACGGTGAAGAGTTGATGAATTCAGGGTGCTGTAAGTAAGTGCACATACAAAACAGAATTACACAGTGTATTATTATCTTACATTACTAATGTAGACTGTATTTGATGAGTAACCATACTTGATGAACACCATTAATTACCACCCGATATCTTAAGCATTATACATTTAAAGAAATGTTTTTAGCTCTACATGATTGTATACTTACAATAACAATCTTGGAGGCTTTAAGGCGAATCTCATTTCCTGAAACCTGCAATCTGTCATGCTCACCAAGAACAAGATTTACACTGGACTCACTGCAAATAAGAACACATAATTTTATGTCATGGCTGATATGATCGTTACTATAGAATAGTGCTAGAACGGCTGTATTCAATGGGGGGATGGAATACAATATGCTCGTATTCAATGGGCATCCGCCATCTTGGATTTTGAACAGAGCTGAGCCATTTTTCTTCATTCAAAAGCAAATTACCCCCCCCCCCCCCCAGCCATGACATAAATGCAAATGTCCACTTCAATGGGATTTTTTACATCGTATATATATTCTGTGGGATTGGTCGCATCCCACTCAGCCATATAATGGCTTCGTGGGATATGCCAGTTCCACCTTGGGGAATACAATGTAAATATATCCCATGGTCGTGGACATTTGCTTATATATTCATTGTATTTTACTACAATACCCAGTGTGTAAGGCGCAACATATATACGATGGACTCCCCTTGGACCTTACAAAAGTAGCAAGAGTTAATTCTGTGCCCATACATGAATATTCTATCTCTAGAACATTACTAACCTGGCATAACTCTGGATGTGCCTTATATGACATTCATGTACTCAGGGTGCGTCTTACATACAGGCAGTGCCTTATATGTGGGGTATTATGGCACATTCAAATTTCTCTCTTTATTGCTTTTTCATTCCTGGAAGTGTTTTATTATAAAAAAAAATACCCAACAGATATAGGTAAATGATACCAGTAAAAAAGCAAGACACTGATACTAGCATGTACACTCTACTTAATTACCAGCAGGGAAGTTAACTAGGATACAAACAATATTCTCACAGAAAAAAACTTGATGCTTACTCGTGTACACAATGGGCTGCTGTAACTACCCACTGGTCAGTGAAAAGGACTGCACCACAATAATGGGATCCTGTGTCGCTCTGTAGGGATATCTGCCAAGGCCAGGAGTTGGGTTTAGCTGGCACACCTCCCACAATATGTACTCCTTCCAGCAGACTATTTGGCCGCTGTCCACACTCTATAGTTATGTAAGATGGAGTATATCAATATTCATGAAGTTTACAATTTTTCCTTGTGGATGGCAAAATTGTGTATGGTCATTGAAATTGATAGTGAAAAATTGTTATTTCAACAATGTCATTTGATATTTCATAGAAGAGAAATCGGACATTTACATCGCCCTTGTCTTTTCATTAATCAAAATGTACAGTTACTCTCAGGTTGTAGAATATATTTTATATCTATTTGGTCAATACGGAAACTCGCGGGACACCGGCTTTCGCTGGCAGGAATTTGTTTTTTTGACTTACAAACAAGATTATTATTGGTGTAAATACACCCTGCTCGGGGGTTTATTTAATTGTTTATTGACTGAGACAGAACATTAACATCATCTGGTGTAGAACAGTGTAAAAAACCGTGCAGTTGGAACACTCTCCCCCAGGTAGGGGATCAATCAGCATTGAGCAGCAGCATATGGCAGGCAAGGACAGCTAGGCAGCTTAACATTATTTGGTTTGTTTTTATTTTTCCTTTCTTGACAAAATATAATCTCAAGGTGTTCGGTCCTGCCAAAATCAACCCAGGTCTGCAGAATGATAAAATCTGGAGGACCGAATGGCCTGCAAGGGAAGAACGTTTTCGTATAGAAGCAACCCAGGTCTGCAGAATGATAAAATCTGCAGGACCGAATGGCCTGCAAGGGAAGAACGTTTTCGTATAGAAGCAACCCAGGTCTGCAGAATGATAAAATCTGCAGGACCGAATGGCCTGCAAGGGAAGAACGTTTTCGTATAGAAGCAACCCAGGTCTGCAGAATGATAAAATCTGCAGGACCGAATGGCCTGCAAGGGAAGAACGTTTTCGTATAGAAGCAACCCAGGTCTGCAGAATGATAAAATCTGCAGGACCGAATGGCCTGCAAGGGAAGAACGTTTTCGTATAGAATTAAGTCTCTAGGAATAAAGTATGACACCTACTGTCAGGGAGTAGTTTGGAAAGACAACATTGGAGTCCTGCGCCACATGCCCAATCTACAGCTCCATTTGTGCAATTTGCTGCACAGCTCCCTCCCATGTTCTCACAAGTGGCCTCTGGGTTATTAAAGCACATTGCATAGTGATTCATGGAATGTGAGTTATAGTCATAGACTTTATACAACAAATTGAATGATTCGCAAATATCAAACCAGAACCCAGTGACATGTAGCCTCATTCCCCTTGTAAGCGAAGTTATATGTTTTGATTCAATAGACAGGTCATTTCATAAGACATGTACTTAAAAGACGGTGTACATTTCAGGAAAGACAGGTACAGTAATCTATGGACAAGGAATCTCAAAATGCCTAACTTTATAATAATCATGTCAGACCCATATCCCAGATATTGCCACTGTTATAGAACTTGAGACCTACTCTTAAAAGTGGCATTGAATCCACGGAATGTATCTGCCTCATCAGTTACAAATCTCATGAAGACCACATCACCAGATGCTACAAGACGCGATGTTGGAACCCCACAGAACTTTCCAATCTGCTTAGCTCCTGCATTGTCGCCATCGTGAATCTAGGAAATAGTGCACTATAAGATTATTAACCCCTACAAGGAACAGCCAGTACAGTACATAGTGGGTGAATAAAGATTGTTTTTGGTAGTCATTATAGAATGTGTATCAATCTGTTTGTTCACTATATTGAATAGTCATAGAAATGAATGGTCATAGAAATGACCATCCAGATAGTATTTCCTTTTGTGTTTGAGAAATGCTGATTGGGTAATATACCTATGAGAAATAATATATAATGTAAATTAGATTATTTACTATAGTGGATAACATACTGTCACATAGTCATTGCTACAGGCATTGTCATGCTCCAGTTGGAAGTCTTCAAACTCAAGGGCAATTCTTCCTCCAGTTGCCAGGCGCATGGTGTAGGAACAATCAGCTTCATCTGGATAGTTGTTGGGGTAGTTTGGTGATGTCACAAACCCAGAGTCAGCAGTTATCTCTGTCTTGCAGCCAGGTTTTGGTGTTGGGGTTGGAGGCACTGCTGTTTCATTTACAGCCTCATATCGGGCCTTGAAACCCCGGAAGGTGAGAGATTCATCTGTTTTAAATTCTACTCGTAGCTTGTTTACTGATGAGAAGGTCAATGGTGGTTTTTCATCTCCACAATATCTAGACCGGTAGAAAAAATAATGTTACTGCATCTTGCCCTCCTAAACACATTTAGGTAAAACTGAGAATGTATAGAATCATAAGATGAATTTATAATATTTGTATTGCACCTACGTTCCAATTTCTTTTGAGTTGACTGGATCTATGATCTTCACGTAGTCCGGGCAGTCATCAAAGAATTGGTCCTCAAGCTCAAAGTCTAAGAATTCCAACTTGATGAATTTGCTCTTCTCGACCTCAATAGTCCATGTACAGCTTTTATCATTGGGATATTCATTTGGGTAGTTTGGACTGGTGAATTCCCCACTTGGTCCTGATAATGAACCCCCACAAGGTGGATTTGTTGGTGTTGTTGGTCCTGTTGGTACTGCAGGACAGCATACATCATTATGTTAAGCATAGTTCTAATATAGCATTACATCTGCACAAGGCACGCGATTAATGTCATTCTATGACATACAAGACTAATATTGAAATTACAACAACCAATGTAATAGTAGTTGAGTTATAAGAAAACACAAATAATGCCTTGATCAATATAATATGGAGAGAATCCGCAAGCAATTCCGTTAGCACAATTCTATCCATGTGCGTAAATATTAATGTTATTGATGCATTTTCCTAGATGAGGCTAAAAATAAAGGACTTAGTTTAAATAGTATAGAGCCTCCGCATCATGAAGCCCATCAAGATATCCTAAAGATGAAATACATGTAGCTTTGTAAACCTGGTGTAGCGGTTGTAAGTATGTCCGTCTTGTTGATTGCTTCGTAATTGGCTTTGAACCCTCGGAAACCAAAAGTTGCATCAGTTTTAAACTGTACACGTAACCCATTTTGAGATGAGTACACATTTCCTGGATTCTCATCATCACAGTAACTTGAAAATAGAAATCATGTGTGAGTTTAAGTGCCACAACAGTTACATTTCAGCACCCTGACAACAGCATAGAAATGCCTTCCAATGATTAGGTTATATAGACACAGCATTGCTCTTTATCATTTGGCACTAGGCACTAGGGTATCACATACATCGTTTTACCACACATCTAACTTTAATCAACCATCCCTACCAAAAGTCTGATCTTCCAAAATAGCGCTAAGTATATCTGTATTGTACATTGCATAACAAAAGATGTTGATATACATTTCCTATCAATATGTCACATATCCAAATATTGCACTTACGTTCCAAGGTCTCTTGAAGTTGCTGAATCAATGATCTTTACATAGTCTGCACAGTCACCAAAGTACCTGCCTTCTAGTTCAAAGTCAGTGAAGGTCAACTTGATGACCTCACCCTTGTCCACTTTAATATTCCATGTGCAGTCTATGTCATTTGGGTAATCATTTGGATAGTTTGGGCTGGTGAATTCTCCTTTTGGCCCTTTCAGGTTGCCTCCACAGGTGGCCAAAGCTACAGAGAATGGACATGTTGAAAGAGTACAGGATTCACTGTAAGGGACATATATCCTTATTTGATTACAACCATCTTGTGATAAAGCTTTGCTAATTATTTTTTGTCTTCATAGAATCCAAATAGATAGGCAATAACAGTTTGAGAGAAGTTGCTCATGTAGACGTAAAGTGTAACTTACATAGGCCAACTGTGCAGCAAAGCACAGCGATGTGAATGAGTGCCATTATAATGACAATTGCCATAAGAGCACGAGGGACTCCTGCTTTAGTAGGAAAAGATAAGGTTAATAACCTACCAAGGGATTTCTGCACCTGGTCTCTTTTTTTATATCATTACAACATTTACTAGTCCCTTATCACACTGGAGGCTATTGCAGATACGCTAGACAGTGCACTAAGTTCTAAATAACTCACTTTAGAAAGTCACGCACACTACTATCCTTCAACTCACCCCACTTGCCTTGTTTAAGAATGGACTGTGTTGCATAAAGAAATGCCTCCTTGTCTATCTCTTGCCTGCTGTTATTTTGAGTAGCAATCAAATTTATGGGAAAGTACTTGGTTAAAAGGTTTCTGACTCACATCACACTTATCTGACACCTTACTTCCTGACTGCTTTTGGGCAGCACAAAAGAAAATGTCGCTACAAGAACGAAAGTAAGATACTCAAGGTGAGCTGCTTTCTTGGCAAAGCTGCATAATTATATTCCCTTAATTGCAAGACCTTCCCGAGTAGGTGGAATCCTACATGGGCCATTCCAAGAGAAATAGGCCTGTAATTAGCTTACTCCAAGAATAGTACTGAACACAAGAATAGTATAGGTTCCCTAGGATGGTAGGGTGTGTTACTCCATAGAGTCCTATAGGGCAGTCCATCCCCTCTACCCCCCTTTAAAAGCAGGTTACCTTTTGTGTTGGGTCTTATGTAAGATAAAGGGGGTTCATGGAGAAGTCAGGAATCTTTATCTTTAAGGGGCAACCTGCACCAAAAACTCCTACTGAATCCAAAAGTTGTGGTATTGATTCTCAAATTTTTACCAAAAGTAACTAAAATGAGGTGGAACAAGCTAATCGAAGTCAGTACCTCAATCTCTTTGAAAATAATTCTAGTTATACATTGATATACCGGGACATGTCACAAGTGGGCCTGTAAATCCTACTTTATTTAGTAGAAACTATGCAATATCTAAAAGATGACAGTTGACTATTTTAAACTTGAGCTAACTGACAGCCTTATCAAAATGCTATTTTAGATGGGAATTGGGCAATCCAACAAGGAAGTAAAGCAGGAAATTGGGGTGAAATTTTTCAGATAAAGTGTGTATCATTCAGAATTTTTAGGTTTACAGAAACCCTTAAATTGTAGTCTCTGTGTCACCAGATGCCTTCCCGCATTAGATGTCGAACTCAGTGAGTGTGGTGAGAGTGGAATGTAAAAGATTGGGGCTTAATTGTGAACCAAGATAACAAACTTCAAGATCTAATAGAATAGAGAGCCAGGAACCCTACACAGTCCACCATTGAGCTACAACTGTCAGTTGGCAGTCAGTTTATTTTGTTTAAGGACAAGGGCTCCAGGTGACCCACAAATTAATTGACAAAGGATTTTCTTGTAACTTGAAATATTTGTTCCTTACATGATGTGTAATTGAAATGTGGAATAAAAAGTTGGGGTAGCAACACTTCTTTCTTCAGTACTAGCCATCTTTTGTAGGATGCTTTAGCATTGAGTCCAATGGGCTAACAGTTAGACATTTGGGATTTTGGAGGAACTTTGGTGAATAATTCACAAACTGGACAAACAATTTTTTCCAAAAACTACAAATATGTCCATTGACATGTGTTAATCAAGATAGAAATGTAAAATCATGTGCTTTCAACACTACTTTTTGCACAAGATGAGTGTGGATGCAAGGGGGGTGGGAACCCTTATGCATAAGCCTAAGGACCACAACCAGAGGGGTGTAGAGGGGGATTTGTAGACTTTTGGCAAAGTTTCTTCAAACTTGATGAAAATGCACATTTATATTATTAGGCATAACTTTTGAACTAATAATGATAGAAACTTGCTTCAAAAACTGACAGATTCCTCTTATTGGGGAAAATGCACTAGTTCAAGAAATATCCGCTAGGCACCTGTGCTCTCGTTCTTAAATATATACAGTAGGAATGGTCATGTGACCTACCACTGTCGTCATTGGCCTGAAGCACAGCCATCAGTGCATCATCAACTGGCTCAAGGCATTTGATGCCGTCGTCACAAGTGTGCTTCAGGCATGTTACAAAGTGTCCATAGGGGACAATATATGATATCATATTGCCTTCTGGCCCCATGGAGTATAATTATCTCATATATACTATACCTGCGAGTCATTTCTCAGACTCTTTATGCTGCTACCCAACCATGAGAGTGAGTGAGTAATAGATGTTTAACGCCATTTCGACAGCTAGGGTCATATTCATGGCGAGAACTATATTACACAATTTCACAGAGGAATGTCAGTGCTGAGGGGATGGGAAAGAGGAGATATAGACCGTTTTAAGTGGGCTGGTGAAGCCCCCCAACCATGAGAAGCTGCACCCTTACAATAAACAATTGTTGAGTATGACTGGCATGTGTTCATAGGTGATGTGAATCCACCTCACTACAAACAGACTGCTATGTATATGGGGTGTGTAACACATAGTGGAAAATATGTTCTCTGTCTTTTGCTTCTAGGTGGGACCTAAAAAACCGCAATCGATAAATATCAAATTTTAGACAACATAAATATTGTGTTTTGATTAAATTATTGCTATGGTATACAATCTGAATAGAAGCTCTGCAGTGATGGTATTGGTAAGGCGTCTGGACTGGACTGGTTAATGCTGGTGTCTCACAGCTAAATGGTTAGGGATCAGAGGCGAAGTCTCTGAGGCACATCTGTCCTGCTGATAGCCTTATAAGCAGCACGGAAGCCACGATAAGCAACAGAGTTGTCCCTTTTGAACTCCACAGTTAACTTGTTCTTTGATGAGTAGACTGTCCCCAGGTTCTTGGTACCACGGTAGCTGCAGTATATATAATTAGTAATAGATTATTCAAATTGCTCAGTACACAGATATTTATTCAATACTAGAAACAATGAGATAAGTCCTATTTCAACGACGGTTTTAGGAATCAAAGCATAAACCACATCATAGAGGTTAAAGATAAATAAATTTTACAGGGTTTTGTAAGAATGTGTGTCAATATGACATTCTTTAAATATCATTGTTACATATGTATGTTTTCTTACCAAAAATATGAATGAATAAAACGTGCACCTACATCCCAATGGTTTGTGATGTTGCTGAATCAATAACTCTCACATAGTCTTGGCAGTTGTCAGCAATCTTGCTTTCCAGTAAGAAATCAGTGAAGGTTAACATCACAACATTATCCTCCTGCACCTTTATAGTCCACTGGCAGCCTATACCATTTGGGTACATATTTGGGTAGTTAAGGCTGGTGAATTCTCCGTTTGCCCCTGATAATCTACCTCCACATGTTGGGGCCTGAGTTGTTGTTGTTTCTGTTGGTCAGTGAATATACAGAAACTCTCATTCACTGTAAAAAGTAACTGTTGAATATACCAGGGATACACATAAAACTCAGCAGTGGACCACCGTAGCGGTATAGCAGAGAACTAGTGCAGTTTTTACAAGAAACCCCAGGTTCTCTTTGAAAATGATAAAGGATCACTGGCAACTTTGGGACAAGGATGATGTCATTATTTCGAAGACTTCTTATTAAGATAATGAATATAAATAAATACTGTAAGAATGAGAATGTCCGTACATCAAAAAAGGTTTACCTCTTAAGCAGGGACGACATACCTACTGTACTTGGTGTTGTTAAAGGCAACTCTGACTTATCAATAGCTTCATATTTCGCATTGAAACCACGATAAGTGATAGATTTATCTGTATCAAACTCCACAGTCAACTTATTCTCAGAGGAGTATACTCTACTGTTCCTGGATTCTCACGTCCACAGTACCTATAAGAAAACAAATCGAAAAATTCAGGGATATTAATATTTCATAAGTTATATAATTATAACTTTATCACTTTGAAATGTACACTAGAAACAAACACTCAGCTAGTAATTACATTCTGCTCATCTGAGAAAAAGAAAAGATTCAAGTGAAGTTCTTACTTGATTTCCTGTTCTGCTTCTTCATCAATGATATTAACATAGTCTGGACAGTTATCAATAACCCTGTTCTCCAACTCAAACTCAGTGAAGTTTAGCTTGATAGCCATGCCCTCCTCCACTTCAAGAGACCATGAGCATTTTAGCCCATTTTGGTAGTCACGGGGATAGTTAGCGCTTCTGAACTCTCCCTTTTGCCCATCTAGATCACCCCCACAATTGGCTAAGGCTGTAGGTGATGAGAATGCAGATTGGTTGGAATGATGTTATCCACTGAATGTCCAAATGCCAATTAGTTCTAAAGGAAATTGTGTGGCTTTTAACCTAAGGCATCTCTTTTACATTTACAGGCCCAAATACCATGATACTCAGGAATTGAAACAGTACTTACAGAGTCCAATGGCGCAGTAGAATACAACAAATTGTATGAGTGTCATTGTAATTTACAATTGATCTTCCTCACATAAGTTGTCCCTTTATATATTATATGATGGGATAAGATTCATAATCTTCTACTGGGCTCTTGCATCTGGCCCCTTTCCATATGATTGGATCATATTACAGCATCACACTGTAATTCTTAGGCCCATTGCCTTTGCTATACCCCTGTGAACACATGATATATAACTTCAATATGGTTTCTAGCTACATTATAGTTCTTAGGCTTCATACTAGTGGCTTCGCCACTAGACCTTGGAGCAGTAGTCAGAGGGTGGGGGTTGTCGGCAAAATGCGGCCTGTATTGTCGGCAAAGTGCAGCTTAATGATGTTGCTTACTGACATGACGTTCCCTAGTAACATGGCGTTGCTTAGTGACGTGATGTTGCATCAAGAAAAGATAACAACAGCACTCTCCAAGCAGATACTCTTGGAGGTTTCAGTGAATAGGCCCGATCTCTGGAACTATTCATCACATCTCAAAATATGACCTATCAAATTAAAGATCTCGAGGAGTACATTTCAAATATTCAATTCAAGAGCAGATTCATGTATGAATTAATCCATGGGGGATGCCGATCTCTTTGAGTCAAGATCCAAGATGGCGGCCATTCCAGCATGACTGACGATTTTTGAGGCTATAAAATATTTAACCAAAGTATAAATAAAAAAAAAGTAAATATGAACCTTTTTGAATGATTCAGGTAGGGAACACACTAAACAGTTCTTAAAATGTTTTTGTTGACAGATTCTTTTTCCAGGTCGAGTTAGCTGGCACTTTCCTCACTGCTTCACAGCCTGAAAATTTTGCTTCATCTGGTACCTCAAGGGTACTCTAGGCTGAAGCAGTCACAATGTGCCCATTTCTAACCAGCGATCAAATAAGGCATTTTTATATATAGTGTAACAATGCAATAATTGGTCTGGCTAATCTTTTTTGCAAGGTTCATACCTGTTTTATAGGATGCACGTTGTTGGGTCGGCTACTAGATCTTGGTTAGATAAACACTGTACAACAAAATTTCACTTTTCGAAAAAAACGTAGATGAAACCCACTAATTCCTCAGTATTTTGACCTGGGGAATTCAAAAATAACATCCATTTTTTGCTGGCGGCTCTCAATTTTGAGATACCCTTTTTATAATACCTAGAATTGCCCATTTTCATCCTCGGTAGCCAAATTGATATTTGTGCAAACTGTACAAACACCAGATTTCACATCAAATCTGGTTTATTTATTTTTTATTACCATTTACAAACCCATATCTAATGAATTATTCATCCTTTGACTCAGTAATATGCAGTAGTAAATATGCTCGAAATGTTAGCTAGACAACACTTGTTCGGGACTGCCTTGCCTGTTTCTTGTACACAATGTTCGGGCTCATCACACATCTGACCCCATTACTAGCCTGCTAGAAGAAAAGGTATCCACAATCTTTGGTAGCATTTTTGCCACAGGTTTTTTTTAAAGGATGGGGGGTCAGATGTAGAAAGTGGATCTTCAAGGTCATCTTGCATTTGAGTTTCAGATATGTGGCAGCAGTGTATCCACACACTCTACACAGTCCTCAGCCTTCTTCTTTCCCAGAAATCCTGTTATGACTGTACTGAGGGCAAACAGTGACTTCCATTTACTATGTAGCCTATTTTTGGTTATAATATCAAATTACCCTCACTTTAATCTCATGATTATGGATAATCCTGATGTTTAGATGCAGCCTTACTCACCATAAATCATGGTTGGATGCTCTAAATGATTCAGAAGTCAATGTTTCAAGGAAGTAAACATGGAAATTTGGCTGTCTATTTAAGATGACTGCCCTTGTACCAAATTGAAGCAATATATTGAGTGAAACGGTCAAGGTCATGGTTGAGTGAGACGCACAACACTTCAACAGCTGTGAATTTACAAGAATGTAAGATACAATCTATAGCATATCGAGGAAACTTAGGATATATCCTACCATGAACATACCAGGGTGAGGATTCCATACACTAAAGACCTTAACAGAGTGAAGAAGATTTATAATTTTACAAATTCTAGACGTGTGCGCTAGCTATAAACAAAGATGGCGCCGGGTGAAGGCACACCGCCTAGGCCAAAAAAAGCCAAAGATGTGGATTTGGTACGCCTGTATAACTCAGTATCCAACCTGATAGAAAAGGTTGATAAATTAGAAAAATCAATGGAGAATGTTCAGACAAAGCTGGACAGGCAGGAGAAGAATATGGGACTTGTCACAATAGACATAAAGAAACTGAAGGCACACGTAGAAAGGAACGATCAGAAGTCGGCCATTTTGGAGGAGAGAGTGTCGAACCTAGAGAGGGAAAAACGAAAGCTAAATTTAATCCTTACTGAGCCAGACAAAAACGGTGACCAGAATCTCAATACACAGGTAGATAATCTCCTCGAAACCCTCAAAGTACCATACCTCACCACAGATATTGACAGGCTCTATAGAATGGGAAGCCATGATGGAAATAGAGACAAGAAAAGACCAGTCATGTTAAAATTAAAGACAATGACATCTTCAAGGGCTTGAAAAACCTCAAAGGCCTAGATGAATGGAACTCAGTCCATATAAATGATGATTTATCCATTGTTGACCAGAGGAAACAGAGACAGCTTACAGGATATATCAGAGACAAAGGAGGAAAAGCACAACAAAGAGGTATGTCAATACTAGTAGATGGCAAGAAATATTCACATGCTGAGGTTGAGAAACTACCACAAGGCTATAGACTGAGTGACTGCAAAACTAGGCGAACCAAGGATGGTTGGGCTTTTCATGGGCCGGCCTCATTTATGTCGAATTTCCACCCTGTGGATATCTGGCATAATAATCACTTATTTCCTGATGCGGAAACCCTGTTCCAGTTTCAGAAAGCATTGATATGTCAACAGTAGCAAGTAGCGGTAGGTATCTTGAACTGCAAAGACCCTTATGAGGTGAAACAAATCTCGAAGAAAATTATAGAGGGAAAAGAATGGCATGGCAGACAAGATTTGACCATGAAAAATGTTCAAAAATTGAAATATGGGCAGGATGAAAGTCTTTTCAACATGTTACGAGAAACAGATGGTCACATATATGAGGCCTCGGCGACTGACACCTACTGGGGCTGTGGAGAACCACTCGCCAACGCTGCAGTGATTGAATACGGTAAAATCAAAGGAAAAAACAAACTCGGAGAGGTGTTAGAATATTTAAGAGACGAAGGTATCTCAGATAGTGAAGCAGAGGACAGTGGAGACTCTGAAGAAATAGAAGAAAAGGAGAGAGAGAAGGACGAAGGGGTCGTTGCAGCAGTGATTGACAGGGAACTGAAACTGTCACCACGCGGTAGGGGCAAAGGTGCAGGCCGAGGGAGAGCAGGCTCAACTGCAAATTGACTTACTGTTAAAGGATAGGCGTCACAACGTAAACAAAAGAAACTGACACACTATTAAAGGATAGGCGTGACAACGTAAATAAGAGACTGCAATTATGGCTTCAAATACAGTTATGGATGAGGACAATGTCTCTCGTATGGTGAGCATATTTATGGACAGTAGAGGAGCCCCTGGAGGGAGTAGTTATTTTCAAAGTGTGCTCAATCACATAAATGACTCAGGATACACTGTCAATGTATATTCCAAATCAGGTGCTAAATTTTCTGAGGTATTTAGAGACGCTAGTAAATATATACTGCAAAACCCTGGGGATATTACATATATTGCAGCTGGAGTAAATGATATTAACACTCCTCACCCACCGCTACCCTGGGAGAGAAGAAGGCAATATACCTTTGACTGGACATCTGCTGAGCAACTTGAGGCATATATGATAGGCATGTTAAAAGACAATATGGACCACTTATATACAGAACATGCCAGACAACGTATCATTATTTGTCCATTAATTGATATGCAACTAGGAAAGTGGTGCAATAATGTGAATGATACAAGACAAAAAATTCTGGACGATGCTATATGGCTGATAAATAAGCAGATATATGAACTAAATCGACAACACTTTACTACTGTCAATGGACCATTCTGGTTATTATTATTATTTTTCATATTTACTAATTTCTTCGCCATATAAAACCAAAGCTCTGCTCACGATCCATACTCAACAATCTCCTGCATTCCTCAATAGGAACCAGGATCCTTTAGTCATCACAAACACATTTCCTCCATGAGGCTCTGTGACATAATGTAGACGGATGTAATAACATTCCAATCATATCTACACCCACACAGCCCCGCTGGAGGATGTGGGGTCCACCTGTGGTGCCATATTTGGAATGAGAGAATATTTCACAATCTCCTCTCAATCCTCATCAATATGATTAACACACAGGTGGCAATCTCTCCCTATGACACTTGTCCCTATTTCATTGAGCCACGTGTATAGAATATTTCACAACCCTGCGAGCTGCTCAAGTCCTTCATATAAAAGGCAGCTTGAGCAGCTCCCAACCATCTCGATCCCAACTTACACCTTACACCTATACCTAGAACCTACGACAGGTTGAGCTATAGGATCGGAGGCAGAGCTTAGATCTTGGCGAGTGTTATCATTGTTACCACCTTTATGAAACACTCATGTCAGCTATGCAATAAAAGGATCAAATGAACTTCCCTGGATTCCGTGTACATTCACTTCACCACATGTAACCGTCCGTTGACACGATGGTGGATGAACCCTCCAAGAATATCCCACTACCAACCTCTCATTAAACATGAGCAATAGTGAGACATCACCTAAGGAGCCAGCTTCAGAACAACGCACCTTTACATCACCTGGGCTAGATGCGCCCAACCAATCCACAAGTGATACTACACATCGCCTCCAGAGGCAAACTTCATCTCCAGATGCACTGACATTGGATCCAGTTTTACCTATAGCACTGCAGGCCCACGTATTACAACCTGTGAGTACCGGTATTGAGCAATTTTCCTCTACAATAGTGGACCACAATACTGGAGCACACACCAGTACGCCAGTATCACTACCTGCACCAGGATTAGACATCACCTTACCTGGTTACTCACAAGTAAATTCACCGCCACTAAGACTTTCTGGTATAACTAGCCCAACCTCTGAAGTACCAGTGGACAATACACAGAGCCACTTGTACCTCGATCCACACCTGGAGGACAGAACACCAGAGCTTCAAGCCGCCCTCCAGGATATCACTCCCCCACAACCCACAACACCTAGTGCAGCTGCATCTGCAGCACAGACTAACCCAGGCGTAACTTCACATAAACCACCAGTTTGTGAGGAGCCAGTGGTTGTGGACACAGACTCTGACGCTTCCCTAGACGCTGATTACTGGAGAGACAGAATCAGATCAGCAGTTTCTAGGTGGAGAGCAGCCTATGAAAACGGTGTAGGCAGGGTTTCCAATAACGACTCTGGACACCCGGTAGGAGACAATCCAAACTTCTCACTCAACATTAATAGACTATTGGATGAGTGGCTTGACCCTACTGTTACCCAGCCAAACCGATACCAATCCACTTCTGAAGAGGAGGACCTGTACCCCCCACCTGTGTACACACCTACACAGCCACTTAGAACCAGGTCAGTGGACTCACCATCCAGACAAGGCTCTAGATTTAGAAGGAGGGCCCAATCAAGTTCACCTCTTAGAAGAAGAACCCCCACTGGTTACAGACTACTGAGAAGTGTGGACGGAGCTACAAGCAGGTCTCATCTCGAAGCTACAACCCCGCTACTCAATAGAGGCAATAGGACGCCTTACAACTCACCTCACCTTATCGGTTCACCTGGAGAAGATACTGAAGTAACCTTTCCCCGCCGACCCAATATGGCAATGTCCCGAGGTCAGCCCCCTCAGTATGACCAGGACGACATGAGGAGAAGTCTTGTCAGGGACTGTACTAATGCTGTCAGTGAATCTCTCTCTGAGCTATTAGCCAAACACGTGAGCACCCTATCCACTGAGATTAAAAATCATGGACAGGAACACTCAGATCAGTTGGCTAGAGTACACCTCAGGTTAGATGACATGGAACGCTGGAAGGAGCATATGGAAAGCAACACCGCCCACAACTTCAGGCAGGCAGAACAAGGCAATATGGAAGTTCTCAGAAGATCCGAGGATTTCACATATCAAATGACTGACCAGCTCAGCAAAAACATGGACTCAATGAGGCTTGACCTAATGAGAGCCATTCAAAGCCATTCTAACAATGCCGACGCCACCAACTCCAGCCAAACTGCCACCAGCACCCAAGGCAATCCAGGACACACACAATCCACTCCTCCTTACCCCACGGCACCTGACCACAGCCCCAGCCATAATGACATGACAGGAGCAAGGCTGAGCCCACCACATGCCTTCAGGGACAATAGTAACCAAAACACAGCATCACATGCACTACACCAATCTCCAGCAGCTAGTGCACCAAACACCCACCAGGGGGCGACAATATCTTGTAACACAGCGCCTAATCTAAACCAACCCGGTGGCCATGTGGTTAATGGTGTTTACAGTCCCCAAGGACAAACAAGCAACCACTCTGGACTACCATATCCTCCTAGGTATGATCATATAGCACACTCCACACCGGTAGTGCACCAGGGAGGATACCATGGCGCTGAGTATACCAGATTTTCCCCTAGTAGAATGGACAGCGACAAGCTCACATCCGCCCAGTTAGGCTCATTCAACAAGCCTGAACCCTTTGATAAACCGACGCCCTACAGGTCTGCAGCAAAATTTCTGACTGAATTTAAATTCTTCATAAGGAATGTGCACGCCAAGAGGCCCGACCTACATGCAACTTGCCTGTACACTTTTCTCAAAGGGAGGGCAGCTCAGTGGTTTTTCAGCAACATAATGGACAAGCCCATCATGCAAAACAATGACGCCGTCTATGAAGCTTTCTTGGCGAGGTTTGGCACTCCCGACCTCAGTACCATCCTCAAGGGATACAGAGCCAGGAAACAAAAGCCAAATGAAACCACTGAGGACTATCTTGCAGACATGACCATGTTGTTGTCCAACAGCAGCCTGGACGAGGCTTCACAAGTGGACCTTGTAAATGGCCTCAGACCCGAGCTGAAAAATGTCGTTGTAGCTAAGTTTCCCAAGACCTTGCTGGAAGCTGAACAATTAGCCATAAATCAAGAACTGAACCTCGAGGCCATAAAAATCGCTCAGAATAGCTCAGCAGAGTTATGTGCAGTAGGCTACAACAAGGACGACAACAGATCCAGAAAGGATAAATATCAGCGCGACCACAAGAAAGAAGACAGACTGCCCAGTAGTAACTACAACAAGCAGTATGAAAATAAATTCAAAAACAGTTACAGAGGAAGGTCCAAGTCTTCAGACAGATCCAATCCCAAGGACTACAGATCTAATTCCAAAAATAGATCCGACTATAAGTCCCCAGGAAGAGATAGGTCAAAAGACAGATCAGAACAAAGGTCAAGATCCTCTGATAGCAACAAAAGTTTTGTCTTCATACCAGTTGCTGGACAGCCACATAACAATAAAAATGTCTCCTTCATGGTCCCAGCTGACTTCACCATCCCAGACAATTGGGTACAACAGTCATTGAAGAAGTCCAGAGATCCAACCCCAGGCAGGAACTACTCCAGAAGCCATTCAGGATCTCAGTCTGAGGCCGACAATGACAGCCCCAATAACACACAAGATGAATAGGGATCAGGGGAAGGCACTCAAGCACCTAGTGACCCCGACCCCACCCGGACCACGACCATCAAATTATCCAAGGACACTTCTCGAGATGCTGATGCAGAAATGAATTCAGTAGACTCCCAATCATCCAGTTCGAATTATACCAACTTCTTGAATACCAATGAGAATTCAGACTCCAGTGATGATGAGGACGAGTATGAGGACCAGAGCCAGAGGACTTCAATCCTGAGACTGAGGATCAAATCTGAGCAGTATGGGCAGCAAGGTAAGGCCATTTACGTTGATACAGAATTAACCAAAGGTGCAGTTTCTGTAGACATAAATAACCACTTGTATAGAGCTCTTGTTGACTCCGGCGCCTCACTTTCTTTTATTAGCCAAAAAATGGCTGACAAAATCGCGAACACACCAAATTTTAGACACGGGAGACGCGCGCGACTGACAGTTTTATTGGCTGATAAAACCCCCATCCAAGTAAATCACTCCATGACCGTAACATTCCTCATTGGTGGCCATGAATTCAGATCCAGATTCCATGTGGTACCTGAACTGAACCATCCCCTAATTTTAGGAGTAAATTTCATGACCAAATACAAAGCCAAAATTTCCTTTGGACCGACTCCCCCATCGCCCAACTACATCAGGGCAAACAAAAATGTTGATATTCCACCAAACACTGAAGCCACTTTCAATGCGGTTGTGATAGGGAATAGCAACATTGTGGGAAAAACTGGATTGACTGAGAACTCAGGTTCTACCCTACCAGTAACAGTAGCTAACCCAAATGACTTCCCCATCAAGATAAAAAGACACATGAACCTCGGTGTATTTAGACTTTTCAACATCAAAAAGGCTGTACCCATTGGTGCACTCAATAGCGCCCATTCACTCAACAGTGTAACAACAGAAAAGGACTTATTCCCAATCAATTGTGGAGAGGATCCCATGGACCAACTCCCCAAAGGGAATGAACCTTTGAAGTATAAAATCTGTGAAAAACTCTCTGAAATTCAAAGGCAACAGATCAAAAACATCGTTGAGGCCAATAGGCAAGCCTTTGTCCTAAATGAAAGCGCCATAGGTCTCAATGTAGAAAATGAAGTTAAACTGGAATTAAAACCAGACTTCAAACCCTGCAACAGACCGTCGTATAGGATGTCCCCTCACAAAGAAATTTTTCAAAGGGAACTCCTGAAGAAACATTTAGAACAGGGGATAATAGAAGAGTGTACCAAACCCTGTGAGTGGAACTCACCTGCTTTTTTAGTGCCGAAACCACAAGGTGACAGGTCAGTAGCCTCTGGTTGGAGAATTGTAGTTGGCTACAGATGGGTAAATGAGAATTTAAAAACTCTTACTCATTCCCCAGAGCTGACGACCTCATGCAGCAGATAGGCAGAACGGGCGCCAAATATTTTTCCAAATTGGATGTCTACAGCGCCTACCACCAGATTCCCCTAGCAGAAGAATCTAGGCCACTTAACACTTTCTCTGCCAATGGCACGAGATACATGGCCAAAGTTCTCCCTATGGGACTCAAAACTTCAGGCCTATCCTTTATGAATGTAATGGAACAACTCCTCATGAAATGCAAGTATAAAAATGCTGTAGCATATGTGGACGATGTAGCCATTTACAGCCCCACGTGGGAAAGGCACTTACAAGATCTGGATGAGGTTTTAAAACTTTTTATCAGAGGAAACATCAAACTGAAATCAGAAAAATGCGAATTTGGAACTACCAAAATGGAATTTTTGGGTTTCAACGTAGACCAGCATGGTTTGTCACCATCCCCGGACATAATAGGACCTGTCAAAACCTTCCCCCCACCTAAAAACATCCATGATCTTAGATGTTTCAATGGTATGGCGCAGTTTTACAAAAGGTTCATCAGAGGTTTTGCTCATGTCATGAAGCCCCTTTATGAGGCGACAAAAAGCACCTTTAAATGGACCACTGAGTGTCAGAGAGCCTTTGAGAAAATTAAAGCTGCTATCTGCACTGAAGCTGTGCTAAAATTCCCAGACTATAACAGACCTTTTGTCATTTTTACTGACTCGAGCAACTACAGCTTAGGGGCTGTAATCACTCAGGTAGACGACTATGGTTTCTATAGACCAATTGAATTTGCAGGGAGGGGTTTGACACCTCAAGAGTCTAGGTATGGGATAACTGATAAAGAACTGTTGGGAATAGTTTTTGCAGTCAAAAAGTTCCACCATTATGTGGATGGAACTCACTTCAAAGTATACTTGGACCACACCGCCCTGGTTTCCCTTTTCAATAAAAAGGAAAATATAACCAATGGAAGGTTAGCCAGGTGGGTCGACACAGTCATGTCCTACGACTTTGAAGTCAGATACCTGCAAGGCAGAGCCAATATTGTGGCAGATTTTCTTTCCAGAAGGAAATACCCGCCCGGCTCTGATGACCCAATTCCCATCAGGTCTCAAGGTAAAATAATACTCCCTCCTAAATCAGTCAAATTCTCCGACATTACCATGACCAAAGTCTTCAAATCAAATGACCCAATTCCCAAAAATCCAGTCCTCATGGGACCACCTAGGTCCATACTAAAAGGAGGACAGATTTGGGGTAGCACTTCCAAAAAGCCAAAGGGTGTGATTGCCAAGAAAGGTAGCTCTGAGAGAGAAAAACTCAGCTCCATTCAAACTGTGCCCGAGCTGTGCATTTTAACTCGATCTAAAGCCAAGTTACCAGACCCAGCCACACCCCCTCAGCCCAGCAAATCAACCAGAAGTAAACAGACCCGACCCCCTAAGGTCAAGGACACCAAGACCAAACCAAGGGGCCGACCACCCAAATCTAGGTCACCCAGAGTATCAGTGAAATTAGCTAATACCAGAAGGGCTAAGCTATCACACAAAGTGCTACCCATGGCTGAACGAGCGATAAGCCAGCTATGTAAACACCACTCCCTAACCCCATCCAGGGAGACACTGATACAGGCACAGCAGGAGGATGTTTTCTCAAACTCCATGCTGTCATACATCAATAAGGGTGAATTACCAGAGGACCCCAGCCTTAGCAAACAGATACTGCTAAACCATGACCAGTTCATGATTTTAGACGAAGTTTTATTCAGGATCACCAAATCAACCTATGGAGACAGTTTAGAGCCTACACTACAAATAGTGATGCCAGAAAAGTGGGCAGAATCACTAATTGAGGCCACACACTGCTCACCATTAGGAGGACACCTTGGTCCCACTAAAACATACGCAGCAATCAGATCCAGGTATTATTGGCGTTCCATGTTCAAACATGTTTTTGACTACTGTGGCACTTGCCACACGTGTCTCACAACAAAGAAAAGACCAAAACACCTGAGAACCCCAATGACCCTGAGAGACCCTGTTTTAACAGCCTACACTCACCTTACCATGGATACCATCGGCCCTTTCACACCTGCTGTGGACGGATCCTCATTTATCCATGTTGTCACAGATCATGCTACCAGGCACATCACTGTTTGGTCCACAAAGGATAACACCAGCGCCGAAGTAGCGCTAGGATTTTTCCAAAGGGTTATTTGTGTTTTTGGAACCCCATCAGTCCTGAACACAGATAACGCGCAACAGTATGTGTCCAATTATTTCACATCTTTTTGTGATAAATTCGGCATCAAACATGTGACAGGGAGTGCACATTGGTCAAAATCACAAGGTCTATGTGAGCGTCAACATCAAACAATATAATCTTCACTCAGAGCCTTTGTCTCCAAATCACAGAAACATTGGTCGACCTTCCTACAGGCTATAGCATTCAGCATAAACAACACTGTATGCAGCGTGCTAGGATACTCACCCAATCTTTTAGTATTTGGAAAACAAACACATCTCCCAACTGAGTCCTCCCTCTCATTGGTCCAACAAACTGAAGAGATCAAAGACAAGGAAAAATTGGTTACCGCCTTACTCGGTTTAAGAGATGACATCCAACTTAAGGCAGCTGAGAGCATGGTCAAACACCATAAAAAGATGAAAGCCAGATATGACGCCACTGCTTCTCCATGCACCTACAACACAGGTCAGCTTGTGTATTTACACATACCTAACCTGTTGGTCAAACAAACGAGCAAAAAGCTGCAGCCCACCTATAGTGGACCATACATCATAATGAAAATGACTTCACCAGTAACTGCAAAATTAAAAAGGCTACAGGATGGTAAAGTATTGAAAAAATCAATACATGTATCTAGATTAAGGAGACCAATCACCAAGGCTAGCGCCAAGGCTGTGATCAAAAGACTGCAGTCTGGGCCAGTTAACACCTTGTATGACCCTAATCTAGATTTCACCCACATTGGTGAACCAGAATCCCCCGCAGTCAAAAAGAAAAGAGGACGACCTGCAAAGAAAGGACTTGTCACCTTTGCCCCTTCCCCAAAAAAGAAGACAAAGAAAAAGTCCACGAAAAAGAAATAGATTTTCAGAAAACACACAATTTTTTCCCCCCCCAAACACCCACCTTACACCCCCCCCACATTTACACATACCTCTCTACCTTTACCTCCAACCGGTGGCAGTTTTGGTCACGTGTTATTTCGTGCAATGATGTTTTTCCCCACAATTTTCTTTTTCTCATCATTTATCATTTTTATTATCCAAACCACATACCAATTACCTTTAACGTCAGAATTTCTACACAAAACCCCAAAAGCCTTCTGGCTTATTTTTACTGATGGGACATTGTCAAGAATTCTATCTAGAGTTTGAGACTCAGACAGTCATATAATGATTGATTAAGGTTGGCACGCCACATAAATTACCCACGGTCACAGCGTATTCTCGGTTCGTGAATCCTAATTTTAGGAACACGCATGCGCCGGTTTGTTACAAGCTCAGGGCTCCTCTATACCCTAAAATATTACCAAATGACCCCCTTTTGTAGGAGAGCAGCACCTAGACATCCTGATCCGTGTTTATGCCTCTGTTTACCATCAGTACTGGAATGTTTGGTGAGACACTTAATCAAATAATTCAGCACAGTTCCCTGCTGTGTTATCACAACAGGAACAAGTGCACCCCTGGTAAGCTGACTAACCTCAGCACCACAGCCATTACTCCCCTCTTAATTATATTCAATATTCAGATCATCCAATGATCATCCGTCAGGAATGGAAGGTACCCCTCCTCAATTTGCATATCACAGGCCTGTCATATGCAAAACAACCAATAGCTAGGCCTCGTGCCATATATGGGTGAGACATACCTCATCGGGAGGCATGTAATGAGGAATTAGCCAACCTCATGAAGTGCTTATAAGCCTCACACCACCCCCATCTTAACCACTCTTATCAAATACACCAAACTCACCACATCCAGCCGCTATGGAGCAAGCATCCGGAGACCACAGGACCCAAGTGTCGGGACTGCCATGCAACAAGCCCAGGTAGGATTGGTCTTATGTGTCCATTAGTAGCGTCATCAATCGTTCTAGCATGACAATGATGGAATCTACAATCATGTTGCCCAGATACCCATTACATGCCAATGGTAGTGTGCGCCCAGAGTGCTTTGTAAAATGCAATAGTTGAATTTGCAGTCCTTTTTCAAAACCATGTATGGCAGACTGATTTTTCACAACCTTATTTATCAACATCTTGACAAAACCCCCCATCAGCCCATCCATCTATCTTAGTCTAACAACAAACCTATCAAACCTTTTTTTATTATTCACAACAGCCTTAGAGCCCCAGAGATTAGACATGGAGTCAACTCAGGGTGGACCATCCACAGTCTTTTAGGCCCAAACGGCATCAAAAGTAAGGCCATGGATCTGTTCGAGATCAGAATAACTATCATGGAGTACAAAGACATGATCAAACGTATATCCAGCGAAGACTTAGGCGTATACCTAAACAACAAAACAGTTCAAAAAGAGCTCACCCTACAAGACCCCATCGTATTATCGGCCACCAAGGCCATGATATTCGATCTATGCAAAGATTTCCCCACAGTCCCATTGTGGGACAGATTCAGTGAGGAAACATCAAGCTATATTGCACTCCTATGTGCCAGAACTCTGATTACCTCAGAGAAACCACTTAAAGAGCTACCAAGATATGAAACAGGTATCGGCAGATACAATGTCATAATCCAATCAACAAATCTTCAGACCCAGCTGGCAGCGTTTGAAATGGCTAGATACGCCCCCTTATACAGTTAAAAGCTATCAACCCTGAATCGACCCATTTTTTTTCCCCCCCCTACACATTTACGATGTAAAAAATCAATTACTTTCCTTCAATTCCTTTTTTCTTCTCACAACAATTTTTTTTTTTTTACATGACTAAGCTAGAGACATCCTTGCTAGTTAAGATATCAGCCTAGCAGCCTGATAACCTTTTAAATAACACGTCCCAAAGCGCCACATTCACACCGCACACAACCAAGCGACCCCCCCCACATGTATAGGACACCCACCGCCCAATCTACACAAACATACCTCACACAAAGCCAACTCCCCAACCCAAACCCCTTAAAGACCCGCCTCACCCCGGACAAACAGTCCTATCTCAGTCTCATATGATCCATTTCTCATAAGCTTATCTAAATTTCTATTTTTAGGATAGCAGCCTCCTTGGCAGCACTCTTCCTAATTATGTGCGCCCAGACCCAACACTCAGGAGCACAGGATTTTGTAACCAAAGAAGAGACTATCTTCAGGCCGAACTATGGCGTTTTATTCACTAAAATACCCCAGAAAATGATCTCAGGATATATGGATTACCCATTAGTTTTCGCTTTAGACCTATCCTTTAATCAATCCTTGCAGCGACCGGACAAATTAACTTCCCTAGTCAGCAGAAATGCCCCAAATTTTATCTTGGAAACCGCCCAATCTTTAGACCTAATTTTGACAAAACTCCACCAAAAATCTCAAAAATCTTTAGCCCTGTTAATAAAATTTTTGGAGCATCCCCAAACCAGAACACCCAGAGGCGCCCCAGGACAGATCATAGGTGATATTTTAAGAGCATCAATTGGCTTGAGCACGCAACCTGAAGTAGACTTGTTGAATTCTGAAATGTCCGACTTTAAAAAAGCCCTAGCTACTAAAATGCACGTGGTAGAATTAGCCACACATTTTCTTTTGAACATTTCTGAATTTAATTATCAATCTCTGAGCATTTTCTCCAGCATACAAAATAACACGGATGACGCCCTGTCTCTGCTCAGTTCCAACCTCCAGCTCTTGAGTAAGAATGTATCAAATATCTTATTCAACCTGGAACAACAGAGCAGACAAGACACCTATCATTCGATGTTATTTACCGCTGCTAACTCTCAGATTGAAGCGCTAATGAACCTGCAAAATGATTTAGACACCCTTCTGGACTCACTAACCACCCTAATGAAAGGTGAGCTACCTCCAAAATTAACTCCCCATAAAGTTATGGAGGATGGACTTAATAATCTATCAAGCTCCTTGTATGAAGCCCATAACGGTATCACGATTCTAAACGTACCCACCGGTTTCTACTACAAGAGGAGAGTGCATGTGCACTGGCAGGACCAAAACAAACTTTACATCACAGTACCTATACCCATAGGACTGGGAGACAACACCTACTCCATATATAGGGCGGAGGCCTTTCCAGTCCCATTTGATACCACCAATGTAAACACTACTGGGTTTACACAAGTACAGCCTTTGCCTGATTACATAGCTATGTCTGTGTCCCAGTCACACTACATTGAACTGGACCACTCTGACTTAGATCTATGTGATGTAAATGTTTTATAACATGCAACCTGCCCCTGCCCATGTTATCTCCTAGGTACCCCACCTGCAGCTTATCCCTATTTTTAGACCTACCTGACGCTGTACATAACACCTGCAATTTTCGGGCCCACATGACAGCACAAATTCCCAACATTGCTAAGCCCATCTCCCAGAACTCCTATATGCTGATCACTAGCACTTCACCTTCAATAATGCAATGCTCGAACTCAGGCCAAATCGAGATCAAAAATGCAGCCTACTCTATTATTTCAGTACCATGCCTCTGCTCACTTAAAAACAGAGGCATGATAATGATTAATTCCGAACTATCCTGCGCCCAAAACTTTACTTTAGAACCTATTGCCAAAGTGCCCGTCAACTTACCACTATGGCGGCATTTTGGTAACCCGCCAATCAACATATCAGGAGTAACCATAGCAACCACCCCGACCCATCTAGACCTACCAAATTTTCAGCGCCTGAAGCGCCTTCACAACCAAAAATTCCTACCCCTATTCAAGGACATTTTAAACTTAAAAGGCGCTGCCACCAAAATTCATGATAAGTCATCCATCCTGAGCACCAACTCACTCATACATCTAGGATATCACCTGGAATTCTCCCCTTGGTTACACCTGTTGTCGCCAGCCATCGCCATCTTGTGCTGCCTGATCACGTGTCGTGTACACATGCGCGTGGTATACTTAGCCCAATTAATGACCATTCACAGTCGAGCAACGATGGCTGACGCAGCATCTTGGAACAAGCTTAAAGAAATGATCAAAAACACCAACCAAAATTGGCCTAAGCGGACCACACCCCAGGAGATCACAACACCTGACTGGATTCAGATGCCAGGAAGGTATGACTCCATGATCGCCTTCCTAGGCATCATCCTCAGCTTGCTATTCATCAGATCGGCAGGGAGACGCTGTCTTAGGCATTGGCCCTACGGCAGACAGGATCCCACCTCCGGCACCCCAAGATTTGTGCTGAAAATACATTCTGGAGGGCACACATATGCCTTTCCAGTGGGATTAATGGTGTATGGAAGGAACCTTTGGCCAGTCTCCATCTTGGCACCCAAACTAGCACCACCCAGGTTAACTTTCCCCCTAGCCCGTCATCTTGATGCGCATTGGAAGTCAGACGTCGGAATGATCATTGGTGGAAGACTGAGGATGGTGAAGCTGGAGAGGTACCCCAGTTGCCCTTTGCTCTGGCGCATTCCCCTCGCTATCATCCTCAGATCCAGACCCCACACGGTCACCCTGGCCATTGTACAGGAAAACCAACCTGACTTCCAACTCACACCAAGTGAATATGAACTATCGGCCAGCTACAAACCAGTGCCACCTATGACACGGAGAAAAGACCTACTCAGGCGGGAAGCCCCTAAAGCCTCCACCAGTGGGACAACTCCAGCAGAGATGGCCCTGCTACAACTCAGAGAAACCCAACCACCCAAGGACCTATACTTATTCGACCCTACACTGGCTGAGAGGGCCATTAACACCATGGATGGTAGGTTTTTAAACATTTTAAACCATTAGTTTCGGCTGATGTGGGGATCGTTGAGAACGCTCAGCATCCTCAGCGACCTCCACCGGCCACCCCCCGAGGTTCCTCCCATAATGGACTCTCCCCAGCGCCCACAGGCCCGGTGACAACACTGGACGGTACCACCACCCTTATGTGGGGATGGCAGGTGCTGAACAGGGCTACATAGCAGACCGGATAGCCCTGAGTCGCTGATGTGGGGATCCCCCTCCTATCCGCCGAGATCCCCGAGACCCCCCAAGGACCCCCCCATAGGGCCCCATCCCGACCTAATACCTAAAACCATGCCCACAAATCGCAATACCCCGCCGTTGTTTCACTTTGCACCTCACTAGATCTTATCAATGACGACGCAAAACCGTTTCACAACCCATAAACGCAGTCATAACGTCTGCACAAATTTTCGCGCCAGTCGCGACCCGTTCACTGCCGGCACCTGAGGCGCCAGCAGTAGGTAGGTGACCTGATGAATCCTACAAGAAAACAAATCCAAAATTGAATTACCAAAAGTTCCAAACAAACTATCTAATTCAACATTCCAAGTAAAATTCACACGGCCACTTGTTCAAAATTACTTACGTCCCATCCTCATTAATGAAAACGGTGATCAACAATGCGCGGCCATCTGGAAAATGAAGAACGCCTTGAACGATCTCCATCTTGCGTAACTACTGATAAGATAGCCGGCACCCATATCTTATATAGGGCCAAGGCTATAGGCATCAAAACTCAAAATTTAATTCAAAATTCGCGACCCTCACCTTCAGAGTTCAACTGGCATATTGTATGCCAGAATGCCAAAACTCAAACCTTTTTCGAGACCTTTCAACCACTTTCATGGAACTTTAGGCCACTATTTGAAATATTTTTCAGGATTTTTTATCTGAATAATCAGGTTCGGCACGGTGAAGCGACAGCTCGGTACCGCCACCCAGCGTGATACAAATTAACCAACTAAGCTTGCTTAGTTACACTTACCGCGTTCTATTCTTACAATCAAATTGAGCTCTGTCAAGTTAATATTATGTGTCAAACAGCAGAAATTTATCGCACTTATTGGTTATCCTGTATTAACAAGGCCACCAGCTGACCCAAGCAGGATTTTACACCTCTGTTAATGGTTAGTTTTCACGGCTCTCTTCCCTACAGACCCCTCCTCTGGAGACCTGGCAGCCCTACCATCCGTCGGCCCTCCAGCCCTGAAGTGCACAGGCGAGCTGGGGCAATTATTGTCAAAGAGGGCAACAGAAGAAACAAGCAGGAGGGAAGAGGTCAAACGAAATCCAACCCCACCAGCCGCGGACCCCGAGCCCCAGCAGCAACATCCACCAGCCAGTGGAGGGAGCCAGCTAGAAAGCCCCATCTAACACCCAGGGGAACCTACGTGTCGGCAGCCTGTAGGCCTGGCACACCCATGCCACCAACCTACAGGCACAACAACAGCTACTGCCGCCACATCAATGGGCAGGTATCCGCTGCCAGACTTTGTATACCGTGTTACCATCAGCCAAATGGGTTCCTGTGCCCTTGTGCTTATGACGACAAACCTAAGCCAAGCGGCAACAGGCAAAGATCCACGCCCAGAACCATGTGGAAGCCCATGCCAGCTCGACCTACCCCTACCACAGAGACAGATACCACCTCAGAGGACGGATCAGATGTGGCCACAGCTGGTGATTTAGCATCAGTATACTTAGACTTTTCTGACATTACCATCTCAAAATTCAGACCCATCAGATCCAGGACCCATCGTAAAGCTGAAGGCAGGTTCAAGAATTTCAACATCAAAGAACATCAAAACCTACCTCCAAACAGCATACACCCAAATCGACATTTCAGAACACACAAATAGACATTTCACAGAATCAATTTTTGTACTACCTAGCCATTGAGATACGATTGTAAACAACCCCCCATGCCTATACGTATTACTTGTTCTCTGAGAATGTAAAATTTTTTTTTTCTTTTTCTCTCAGCATGTCGAATCCTTTTCACTGGATTCTTTAAAAAGCCTGTTTTCCTTAGGCCAAATGTATATATTAGCTTAAGATCCTTTTTCCTTGATGAACATTATGAGACTAAGACCAAAATGGCCTTCTGGTTTACCTCTCTAGGCGCTATAAAGTTCATCACCTTCACCACTGTTCTTCAAACTCAACCATGACATATATTTATGAGTTTTAGTCAAATTAGTTATCCATAATCAACAGGTTGCATACATCGCATTTTTGTATATTTTCATAGTATTACCATGTTTCTAGTCAACAGTGAGACTGAATACTACCTTGACTCATACCTTATACCCGACTGTGTAGCAGACCCTACACAACTTCAGTTCTGAGCCTTGGTAGTGTGGAGCCAAAAACTCATCACCCTTGTGTTGATTGTTGACCCCACAATACCAAGAATCACCAAACTTGGTTAGTGTTCATCTGGATATATTTCATTGCGTATTAGTGTATAAATCCAAATTGTTATCAAATCAGAAAAATTTTCATTTTTTTTTTCCCACGATAACATACCGGTACATATATATTTTAAACATTGTACATATCCCGGCATTTAAAACCCGTATATATATTTTAAGTCACTTGATCCACACAAAAACTTTATTTTTGTAATTCCATAAAGGAACCTTTTTTTTTTATACTGCATATAATGTCAAACCCTTCAGGTTTTTTACAAACCCGGTATTTGTATCATAATACCCATAATTGTCAATGGACTTGGCAAAGCCTCATCTTTTCTACTTATTTTTCTCCCTTTACACTTGTGCAGAGACGAGTAGGAATGTGGGGATTTGTCAATGGACCATTCTGGGTATTATTATTATTTTTCATATTTACTAATTTCTTCGCCATATAAAACCCAAGCTCTGCTCACGATCCATACACAACAATCTCCTGCATTCCTCAATAGGAACCAGGATCCTTTAGTCATCACAAACACATTTCCTCCATGAGGCTCTGTGACATAATGTAGACGGATGTAATAACATTCCAATCATATCTACACCCACACAGCCCCGCTGGAGGATGTGGGGTCCACCTGTGGTGCCATATTTGGAATGAGAGAATATTTCACAATCTCCTCTCAATCCTCATCAATATGATTAACACACAGGTGGCAATCTCTCCCTATGACACGTGTCCCTATTTCATTGAGCCACGTGTATAGAATATTTCACAACACTGCGAGCTGCTCAAGTCCTTCATATAAAAGGCAGCTTGAGCAGCTCCCAACCATCTCTCCCAACTTACACCTTACACCTATACCTAGAACCTACGACTGGTTGAGCTATAGGATCGGAGGCAGAGCTTAGATCTTGGCGAGTGTTATCATTGTTACCACCTTTATGAAACACTCATGTCAGCTATGCAATAAAAGGATCAAATGAACTTCCCTGGATTCCGTGTACATTCACTTCACCACATGTAAAGGTCCGTTGACACTACTATGCCATGGATCTCACATACAGTTCATTATAGCAGACCTAAAGAAGGGAGACAGAATAGATATACCCCATGGCTGGCTGATGGACTACACCCAAGTGAAGCACTACTTGAAAAACAGGCTCATATGTTCATAAGTCATATCAAAGCTATAAAACTAAAAATCCAGAAATTTGGATATATTCCTTCCTAAGTACTAAACAAACCCATTGAGAAACACTATAATATCACGTTATGTACAACGGATTTATAGAGAGACTCAAGGTCCCCTGTTAGTTTGTCATGAGAAATGGTTATTTTGTTTGTTAGAATTAAGGTTCATGACACAAAGCAGTGGAGAGGTATTGTAATGACATTAATATTAAGATTCTACCATCTGACACAGGAATCAAGGTAAATAAAACTACTAGTATAACATTGATTGAATATGTATATTGGTCTATAATTTACTGACTGTATTAGTATACTACATAAGACAAGGTAACCTACGTTATAAACAACGGGAAATCAATCCCACATAGGACTATATAATTGTCACCTTTTGTTGATAGATGGATCTCAAGATCAGTACATCTCACATGACCATATTATATATTTATTTTATTGTTTTCATATTAATTAATACAAATTGGATATTACTTGTCATTGTTATTTTGTATGAAATCATAGTATTCTTAGTATATAAGTTGCATATAGAAGAAGAGGGGCTAGGACAGAAGTGGGTTAGGAAAACATGGGAGAATGGTTAGGTCTTTAAGAACTGTCAAGAGTTTTGATAATGATAACAATTTTCATGTTACACATATAATGTACGTAGTATCAGATCTGATATTGAAATCTAATGGATTACCTAGAAGTTCATAATGTACTGAGCCAAAGGAAAGGAGGATATAGGAAAAATCATTCTACAGTAAAGACTATTGGAGAATTGACTGACTACATCTTGAGGGAACGAAATATTGGAAGAGATACTTTGGTTGTTTACATAGATTTAAAAAAGGCATTTGATACTGTGGATCATAATATACTTTTAAGCCAATGCAAAATTTATGGAATTAAAGGAAAAGCAGGATCCTGGCTTGAAAACTACATAAAAAGAAGAAAACAATCTGCCCTTGCCAATGGTATCAAATCTGAACCAATAGATATTGTATGTGGTGTCCCCCAGGGATCAACTCTGGGTCCTCTACTGTTTTTGTTGTATGTTAATGAAATTGAAAAATTCTGTAAAAACTGTAATTTTATTATATGGGTCAGGTCGTCAGAAAGTGTAAGATTTTGCCCTTGAAGGCGCTGAAAAACTAATTTTCTAATTACTTTATATAACCTTAACATAATTGTCAAGGTACATCTCCTCAGCTCAGAAGACCAAAAAATACCGATCTAGGCCATCCAGTTCCATTTTTATTGCTTGTTTTGTGTCATGTAACGTCCGGTACCAAAATAATGAAATATGGAGGTAATTGAAATTGCTCTCAGTTATATAAGAATGTCCCATTATGCATAACAAACACATGAAATAACAAGGCCAATATGTCTATTATTGACTTCAATTACAGAATGGAACAAAATTTGAGTTATGCATGCACAGTAGACCGCCTCCTACATGATGATAAAAGTACCGGACGTTACGTAACGTCCGGTACTTTTATCAGAATTATTTCACATAAGCTGCTCTCATATGGAGACAAATGCTGGTAGACACACAATTTCTTTGCCAAAGTAGGGGATGATAGGGCCCTTCATATGGGTAATAACAAAGATTTTGAAGCTTCATTTTTTCCATGTTTTATAGCCGATTTAGATTTAGGTACCGGACGTTACAAATTACAGATTTCCATTTTGAAAGACACATCTTGAAAAATTCTCACTTGGTAACATGTCCAAACCTCATGGAAATGATACCTATGATCATATACAATACAAAAAATAACTTTGGGATACTCTATAGTGTTCTTTATTCAATACAGGACACTTGTGAAAAATACAAAAAGTATAAAAAAGAACAAATTTGGCTGTTTTTTCACTTCAGCAGGCTATAAGTTCTAAAGTTTTTGATGGATGACCACAAATTTACATTTTTCTGATAGCCCTAAGTGTTCTCTATCAAATGAGTCTATGTAAGACAATATTGGTTCACAACATCTTTCTCCAGAGCCATAAAAGTCCAAAATGACCCAAAAACACAAAATCTACTGCTTTCTGGCGACCTGACCCATATGCTGATGACACCGTTCTTTTTCTATCGGGAAATGACTCTAAATCTGTCAATAAATTGATGCAAGAGGATTTATATAATTTTGAAGCATGGTGTTACAAGAATAGACTAACTATAAACATTAAAAAAACCAAATTCATGTGTTTTGCAAACTCATATAAATGGAAAAACTGTAAACTGTCCATCAGTGGAGAAAAAATATATGGGGTTTCAAGTTATAAGTATCTTGGAGTTACTTTAGACCCATGCATTAAATTATGAAAGATTTGTTAAAGGACAGATAAAATCTGCTGCCTATAGGACATATCAAATGGCTAGACTGAATGCTTTTATTGATGTATCAACCGCTGTATTGTTATACAAAGCCTTTATCCTACCTATACTAGAATATGCTGATATATTATTAGCAGGTATTACAAATACACTATTAGATAAGAGACAGAAGGCACAAAACAGAGGTCTAAAGGTTGCTATGAGGAAACCGTATCGAACTTCTACATATGATGTACATGGATTGGCAGGGCTCAACCTCTTATGTGACAGAATGGAAGTCCATCAACTAAATGAAGCATTCAGTAGATCAAAACAGAACAAGTACAGAGATCATAGAAATCTACATACTAGAGCTTGGGATGGACCAATTCTAAAGTACCATACACCTAATGGAGCCTCCTATACAAGGAGCTCGGAATTTTCATTAGGTTTTCTTTGGAACAGTTTAAATTCACAAACTAGAAATATTGAAACTCTTGACAAATTTAAGAAATTGTCTAAAGGGATTCTAGCAATAAGATCTCCCAAACCACCAGAGGCCTAACCCGCCAATCCAACAGCCCCCAGCGAAAACTCAATTTGTATTACTAACCATTACTAACCACTTGTAATCATAAATTAAATAGATATATACTTTACAAGACAACCTTTTTAAATATACCTTATTGTAGAACTAAAAGCAAGTATCTTATAAGGGGTGACACTGCGTCTCACAAATGTACACTCTACATACAATGTACGGTTGTATAAATTAATTAGCTCCTACCCAATGAGCTAAAGATACAACCATTCTGTTATTCATTATCAAATGTGATTTCAATATTATGTATGCAAACAATGGAATTTATGAACAAAAACGATATTAAACATGTACAAATATTATGCTACCGAGAACACCAACTTTAGATAAATAAAGATTAATCAAACTAAAAAAAAAAACTCATCCCGGAAACAAATGGTTATAATGCAATGTACATGAAATCGAACCCATTTGGTGTGGATATATATACATCTTGACCCCTTTTAGCATTATCCAAGATGGACTCTTGCTTCTGAACTACCAAAACTGCTACAGCCATGCATATGGAGTGTGCTAAAACCGAACACATAATATTCCATAAAACTGGTTCGGACACTTGGAATGATAGAGGCCTAGGAGCCACTTTTGGGTGAAAGAGGATTTGCAAAAGTGTCAAAGCTATTAATAATACCCAGACAAATGCCAGGAATGACATAAGAAAGTTCTTGTACATGTTTGGACTACACTATATAGGTGAACAAACTGAAATTATTGCCCTCAGAGGTGATTTTCAGCATATATGGCACCCTATGGATATCTCAAAATTGAGAGTCAATAGGCATTTTTTTAACCTCATTTTCAGATTCAGCACCCTCAAATTAGGTATAATGGGTATATTTGCTGGGTTTTTTTCCGGCCGTTGTACAGTTGAATCATCTTTTACTAATAGTCCACTGGGCCACTGGGCTTTAGCATTATATTTCTTCCACACAATCCGGCCGGAGAGACCCATTGGATTGGTATTTGTTTGATAATTTACACCAGAAGAACTGCTGTAAAATGTAGATCTCTAGACTCTAGTGGCTGGTCTATTTGCATTGATATTGGATAAAAGCTTCTATTATTCACAACATTCGCTTATATGATAAATCAAATTTCAGGATTAACCTCGAATCAAAATGTCTAGTTGCAATTGTAATTGTACAAGGGAATACCACAAGTGGATTCATAAAACATTATCATGACATTTGGAAATGGCAGGTGGGCATTTTAAACTGGTTGAGATTTATTGGCTGACTGACACCCCTTTGAAAATTATTTTCAGATGACATGTAAGCAATAATACACAGGACTGGTCCATAAGTTTTTCAACATTAGCCTCGTAAATTATAGTGAGACTTAACCCCCCTACATTTTATTTTCTTTTGAAATAGTCCCGTAAAGGATATGTAAGTCAGATTTATCGAATAATGTCTTCAAATTCCTCAACTGAAAATTAAAAAAAAATTACTGACACAAACCAACAACCTAAAGTACTTAAGTATGGAGGCCCTTCATAAAATTCCTCCGGAACATTCCCCACTACAGTTATGTATATTATGCATTATCAAGCTTATTACCTTATCAGGTTAATATCACCTTATATCAAAGGCATTTCGGCATTATGGGCCACGTAGCAAAACATAGGAAACATAGCAGATGTACGTCTAGATCAATATGACGTAAGTGTTATGGGCCAAGCCACAGATAGGGAGATGCAAACTGCAACATTAACTTGTTTGATAACTATGTGTCATTTAGATTTTTCTGTATTTAAAATCTTAGAGGAATCGCTGGGAGGGAGTCACATCCCGAGTAGGTGGAATCCTACATGGGCCATTACAAGAGAAATATGCCTGTAATTAGCTTACTCTAAGAATAGTACTGAACACAAGAGTAGTATAGGTTCCCTAGGACGGTAGGATGTGTTACTCCATAGAGTCCTATAGGACAGCCCACCCCCTCTATCTACCCCCCTTAACCCATTAAGGGCTGGCTATGAGGGGACTTTGGAAGGCTAGAGGACTGAATTTTGAGCAGTACATTTACCAGAGGGCGGGAGGGTCCAAGGTATGATACACTATCCATGATTTTGATATCATTTTTAACCATTTTACATTGTCTCTATCACTGTAAACTTCTCAAATTCGAATTCCACAGCCTGAAAATAGGTAATAACCATCATCATTCCAAAAATAGTAATCCAATTAAGTCTCTCTCAAATTTCCAAACATGGCTGCCACATAGAATATCTATGTCGATTATACTCAACATCAGGCCCCACATGGTGTTGAAAATACTCAACATCTGCCCCTACATGGATGTTGAGTCATTACTGCGAGCTCCCCCCGGAAGGCAAAGAGGAGAAAGGATGGGGTTAATAAAATGTTTATTTTGAAGTATTGATTTTATGAATAACAACATATAGATGATGTGTATAAAATTGATAACGTAACCCTGTAGTAATACATTATTGGATTGTAATAAGTGAAACGGAAAGTAGGAAAAAAAACATATGAAAATGTTTAAGAATAGTAAGGTAGTAAGAAATAGTATAAAATGAAAGGTGTGGGTGGGTGGGTGTAAAATATGGACGTGTGGATGGAATGGAGGAAAGTGGAAAGATGGCCGACACAAGTTGTGCAGGCAGGAAGGAAGGCAGGGCATTGCCTGATGGGATATGAATTGTGGATATGTGATTGATGGTAGGTGGCAGCAGTGTGCTGCATAGTAGGGTTAATGTGGTGGGTGGCCCCCCGGGGGAGGCAGTAATGACCAGCCGGGGCCGAGGGCGGCCCAGCCAGACCATTACTGCGAGCTCCCCCCGGAAGGCAAAGAGGAGAAAGGATGGGGTTAATAAAATGTTTATTTTGAAGTATTGATTTTATGAATAACAACATATAGATGATGTGTATAAAATTGATAACGTAACACTGTAGTAATACATTATTGGATTGTAATAAGTGAAATGGTCCAAGGCTGCCAATGAAATAATGTTGTGGGAAGGGTAAAATGTGTGATGTAGAGTCCAGTCTATTTAGGGCTACAGAGAGCGGCTGCTATGACTCCGTTGACATGAGCTGTACGTGTTGACCTGACATATGCTCGGTGGGCGTTGGAGGCCCACCCCCCGTAAGCCTGGATGTCCAGTTCGGAGCAGCCTCCCTTGTGGGCGGTTGTTGCGGCCGCCCTGCGGATTGAGTGGAGGGTGTATCCCTCCTGTGCGAGGCCAAGGTCTTTGTTGATGGCATACCAGGTCTTCCTCACATGTGAGATAGGTATTGGTCGACTGGTTCCTGGGAAGACCAGGAGTGGTTGTGTGGGCCGGCGGGTGGGGGACTGTGTGAAGTGCAGTTCCATGGCTGCTACCACACAGACCAATGGGTCGGAGACCCGGGTAAGTCTGACCACTTTGGAGTCCCTGTACCCTTGAAGGTTCTTGGCCCATTTTATAGTCATGGTAGCGCCGTGCTGGTCGATCCTGAAATCGCCACGCGTGGGGTGGCAAGTAACAGTCCACCTTACCACGCTTGGGGGGAGGACTTCCGATTGCCGCAATGCGGCATGATACATGAGTAGGAGGGCTGCCCTCACTGCGGTTCCCATTGGAGTCTGAGGAAGCGATTTTATAATCAGACTGAGGGCCCACAGCGGGACCGCTGTGGTCTTCTTGTGGGCGAATGCTTTGTCGCGCATCAGTGCATCCACCGCCCGGATCACTCTGGGGTGGTTGAGGGGGGCTGGTTGCGCTCCCACCAAGGTGATGTACACCCGCAGGTGGCTTACCTTGTTCTTTATGGTGGCGGGTCCCAGCCCGCAGTCCACCAAATGTTCGACCCACCCACAGATGTCCTGGTAGCATGGGTGGAGAGGGTCGATCCTCATGGCATGACAGAACTTGAGGTACTGGCGGACGGTGGCCCTCCGCCCTAGGTCGGTCCCTCTGGCCCTCGCTTTGGACTGCCTTATAGCCGCCTTCTCCTGGAGTAATCGGTACGCCACAACTGGAAAGAATGGAAGGTGCCACATTTTTAAATACGTGCAAGCATGGTTCTACCAAGGTTAAGTTATGGGCCGCCGCGATAGTGCGGACCTCCCTTTTAGCATAACTAGAGAGGTGGGCCCGGCTAAGTTTATCTGCTAGCATGTTATTTATACCGGGTATGTGGACATAGCGGAGGCGGGACGGAGAACTGGGCCTCTATGATCCAGGCCGCCCGAGCTAGATCAATGAGGACCTTGTCTGAGCCCTTGCCACTAGAGTACACACTGACAGCGGCTTCATTGTCACAGTGAATAAGCACAATCTTGCCAGCATGGGATTCATTGATGAATGTGTGCAGGGCCACGATGATGTTGGCGGCTTCAAGGTGGGCAATATTGGCAGCCGGGTCCTTTTGATGACATACCTGGGTAGCATATGCCTGTCTACCGTCGTGGGCCCCCACTCCTGAGCCGCAGGCATCCACATAAATCTGCGTATGATGTACGCCATCCGGGATAATGGACACCCCGTTCCATGACGAGCAGAATTCCAGGAACCACCTGAGGTCTTTCCTCATGTCAGCATTAATGTTTGCGTGCTTACCTCGCATGGAGCGGAGGGTGTCCAGTATGCGTCCCACGAATAAGCGGGCAGGGCGCACGCATTTTGCTACATGCAGGAGGGATCCTAAGAGGCTCTGGATCGTCTTTTTGGCCATCGACTTCCGGGTGAGTGCGTGAGAGACCTTGTTAAGCGCCTTGGACAACTTGTCCTCCGGGATGGAGAGGGTCATCCGGTGTGAGTCAATCTGGATGCCAAGCCAGGTGATAACTCGGGTCGGCTTTTGTTGTTTGCCTTGGGCCTCCGGGAGGCCGAGCATGGCGAATACCTCCCTGGCCTTATTGTAGTGGGCCATTGCAGCGTCATGGGTGTCTGCAATAATGATCAAGTCATCTAAGTACATTTTTGACTTAATTCCAAAGGTTGAGAGGATGGACACCACCGCGTCAGCCACCCTCTGCATGTGGCATGAAGAGTCTCTGGCGCCAAATGGAACGCTAGTATCACAATAATAGAGGCCTTTCCATGCCATACACAAGAGGGGGTACTCCATAGGGCATGAGGGGAGGTTCTTATATGCGCGAGCAATGTCTAGTGTGGCCATATATGAGTCCACCCCAGATTTAAGTAAGTCTTCAACAAAAGAGTCAACAGTTGGTAGGGAGTGTGGGTGTGTCACTCCGAACACACAATTCTTGTATATGAATGTGTTTACAGACTTCTCTCTTGGAAATGTGAGGTCTGTGATTATGCGGCGTTCTCCCTGAGTGGCTTTTTCCCTTGTCATTATGGGGGATATGTGTGCCCACTCCCTGAATGGGGGGGCCGGGAAAGGCCCCTTGAGTGAGCCCATCTGAATTTCCGTGGCGAGAAAGTTTTCTACCTGGGCTGGGAACTGCGCAGCACTCGGGTGGTTGGCGATGCCAATAGTGTCTGTCACCGGGCCCATGTAGCCCATTGGAAACCTGAAGGACAGACAGTCAATGAGTTGGTCGTGGTCCTCAGACGGGGGGAGGAGGCGACGCCACTGTTTGATATTGAGCCCTGTCTTTATAGGGATACGGGCACCCAATGCATTGGGGAGGCCGGTGGCACGCACGGCCTCATAAATGTCAGCGAAATCTGAATCACATGTGTTCGTATTGGCATGGGGCCATGTATCGCGGCGGTGGTGAGTAAACACTGATGGATCCCCACTGACTGCTGGGTCCCATGTGTCCCTGTCGCACATCGTCTTGATGGCATCAAAGTCAATTGGGCCAGGTCGGGGGGGTAGTGTGTGAGGAGTGGGCCTACCTTGTTGTGGATATGTCCCAGCAGTATTTGGCGGGTCGCGCCGTATTTTCCTGTGTTCCAGATTGTAAACCGGTGTAGGAGCTATTTGTTGTGCCATTCTGGGGTCATCAGGTGTTGGCTGGGCCGTATGGCCGCTTTTATTCCCTCCATGGCCGCGGCGAGAGATTGTTGCTGTCTTGGCATGGAGGGCGCCATCTTGGTGGTGCTGGTGGTGGCCGTCGTAGTGTGCCCCCAGCAGGGCCCGTGGGATACCAGCTACAGGGTGCACGGTGACGTCACCGGTGAATGGGGCGGTGCATTGTGGGCCAATATGGCGGTGACATCGGCCAAAACTACGATCAGGCTTTTGATGTTGTGATGTGATATGACCACTATTATCCTCTAAGAGTGAATTTTCAAAAAACAAAGGAGTGCAGTGGACCTGTGGTCTGAGGCTGTGGCGCGCTTTCAGCGTTGGGCTCGGCTGAAGCGCGCTGAATTAGTTTTTTGTATACTGCTGACTGAGGTGTGTGTTGGCACCGTGCGATTGGAAGTGCTGAGGGGGTGGGGCCCACTGTGTGCTCTGGCTATGGGGCTGTCGGTTCTGTTCCGCCTGAGGGCTGGCATGTTGGGGGCGGCGGTCACATGTGAAGCCTGGGTGGGCCTTTCGCTTGCCGAGCTTCCAACACCATGTAGAGAAGTGAAGAAAGTTATTCCCATTGTGTGTATGGTATTTGTTGAACCGGCAGCCTCTATCAGAGTTATAGTCGCGGCACACGACCCCTTGAATGGTCTGTGGGTCGGCATTTGATTGGGGGGGCTGGTTCGTGCCGCTCGGGGGGTGTGTTGGGGCGGGGCAGTACATGGCCGCCTGGAACCTGTTATTTTGTATTGCCTGTGTGTGGGACCAGCGAAAGTCCTTGCGTTCGATTGCATCCCACACTCCCTGAGACCAGCGGCGCACGTCCACCCATTTCCTATACATTGAATCATATATCACATCAGCCAGGTGATCAAGAATGGGCTGCTTATCGGCTGGGTCAAATGCCTGTTGGTCCTGGAGGAGGCGAAGGGTGCTGTGGAAGTATTCCTTCTCAGACATCTGGTGTCTAATGTCAAGTTTGTGCTTTAGTGACGGGCAGCCATCTCTCAGTGTATACATATAGGGCTTACTTATCAATTTTCCGCTTTTTAGGCTGGAGAAAAGCATGCCCTTACCCTCTGAATGGCGGTGCTCATATTCCTCCTGGCGGAGGTATTTTTCTATGTAGCCCTCCTCCGTGTTACGGCGGTGCTTTGAGATGTCCGTGTACGTCTCTTCTTGGCAGGTGAGGGTGAGAACACCGATGAGGCAGATGAGGAGGTTTCAGAGTATAGTGCTCGTCTGTCTCTACGCTTATGTGGAGTGGACGTGTTGGAGGTCCTGCGCGGGGTGGATCGCTGGGTGGACCTGAAGCTGGGGCGGAAGGATTCCCAGCGTCGCCTGGAGGCGCTGGAGTGAGATCTCTTATAGGCGGTATTATTTGGTGTGGATGACTTAAGTGGGCGGTTGGACGATCCTGACTTGAGAGATACGTGTGCCTCCTCTTCAGAGTTGGAGGTACAGGGTGTATTCTGCTTCCTATATGATGTGCGGGAACTCTGTGGTGTGCGGGATTTCCTACCAGTCTTAGAATTGTCTCTCTTGCCCGCGGGGCTGTCCAGGGGGGGTCCACCTCTGGATGTGTTCTGATTATTTGAGGTGACCCCCGACTTCGAGGCCCCAGAGACGTTTTGGCCCCCCTCCTTTGATGTGGAGGGTTTGGGTGAATCCCTCTCTGCCTCTTCATTGTTACCGGTGGGAGGCTTGAGAAAGTCTACTATCGTCTGGAGTTGGTCGCTTATTGTGTTTACTGTCGCCCTTACCTCATATACGTCGTTCTCAAGCTTCGCCACGCGTTTGGCTTGTGAAGGGGGCTTGGCTTTGCCAGAAGTGGGTTTCTTAGTAGTGACATTTTTACCTGGCTGGGGCGCCTTGGATGTGGTCCTGGTCTGTCGCTTGGCGGTATTGTCCTTGGGTGACCGGGCCATTGCGGGTGAATGGCAGAGCCGATTTTAATCCTTCCAAATTCGTGTTTATAACCAACCATCCACTAATAATGTTCAGTGTATGGTAAAAGGTTGGTTTAAATGAGTCACTGGGTTGTACACTGAGCCCTATGGTATAATCCGGTGCATCGCACATGGAGATGTAAAATATGGACGTGTGGATGGAATGGAGGAAAGTGGAAAGATGGCCGACACAAGTTGTGCAGGCAGGAAGGAAGGCAGGGCATTGCCTGATGGGATATGAATTGTGGATATGTGATTGATGGTAGGTGGCAGCAGTGTGCTGCATAGTAGGGTTAATGTGGTGGGTGGCCCCCCCGGGGAGGCAGTAATGACCAGCCGGGGCCGAGGGCGGCCCGGCCAGACATTCTCAACATCAGGCCTTAATGGGTTAAAAGCAGGTTACCTTTTGTGTTGGGTCTTATGTAAGATAAAGGGGATTCATGGAGAAAACAGGAATCTTTATCTTTAAGGGCCCACCTGCACCAAAAACTCCTACTGAATCCAAAAGTTGTGGTATTGATTTTCAAAATTTTACCAAAAGTACCTAAAATGAGGTGGAACAAACTAAACGAAGTCAGTACCTCAATCTCTTTGAAAAAATGTCTAGTTATATATTAATATACCGGGTAATGTCACAAGTGGGCCTGTAAATCATACTTTATTTAGTAGAAACTATGCAATATATAAAAGATGACAGTTGACTATTCTAAACTTGAGCTAACTGACAGCCTGATCAAAATGCTATTTTAGATGGGAATTGGGCAATCCAACAAGGAAGTAAAGCAGGAAATTGGAATGAAATTTGTCAGATAAAGTGTGTATCATTCAGGATTTTTAGGTTTACAGAAACCCCAAAATTATAGTCTCAGCGTCACCAGATGCCTTCCCGCATTAGAAGTTGAACTCAGTGAGTGTGGTGAGAGTGGAATGTAAAAGATTGGGGCTTAATTGTGAACCAAGATAACAAACTTCAAGATCTAATAGAATAGAGAACCAGGAACCCTACACAGTCCATCAGTGAGCTACGACTGTCAGTTGGCAGTCAGTTTATTTTGTTTAAATATATACAGGAGGAATGGTCATGTGACCTACCACTGTCGTCATTGGCCTGAAGCAGAGCCATCAGTGCATCATCAACTGCCTCAAGGCATTTGATGCCGTCGTCACAAGTGTGCTTCTGGCATGTTACAAAGTGTCCATAGGGGACAATACATGATATCATATTGCCTTCTGGCCCCATGGAGTATAAATTATCTCATATATACTATACCTGGGAGTCATTTTTCAGACTCTTTATGCTGCTATCCAACCATAAGAAGCTGCACCCTTACAATAAGCAATTGTTGAGTATGACTGGCATGCATTCATAGGTGATGTGCATCCACCTCACTACAAACAGACTGCTATGTATATGGGGTGTGTAACACATAGTGGAAAATCTGTTCTGTCTTTTGTTTCTAGGTGGGACATGAAATACCGCAATTGATAAATATCAATTTTTAGACAACATAAATATTGTGTTTTGATTACTTTATTCCTATGGTATACAATCTGAATAGAAGCTCTGCAGTGATGGTATTGGTAAGGCGTCTGGACTGGACTGGTTAATGCTGGTGACTCAGAGCTAAATGGTTAGGGATCAGAGATGAAGTCTCTGAGGCACATCTATCCTGTTGATAGCCTTATAAGCAGCACGGAAGCCACGATAAGCAACAGAGTTGTCCATTTTGAACTCCACAGTTAACTTGTTCTTTAATGAGTAGACTGTCCCCGGGTTCTTGGTACCACGGTAGCTGCAGTATATATAATTAGTAATAGATTATTCAAATTGCTCAGTACACAGATATTTATTCAATACTAGAAACAATGAGGTAAGTCCTATTTCAATGACGGTTTAAGGAATCAAAGCATAAACCACATCATAGAGGTTAAAGATAAATAAATTTTACAGGGTTTTGTAAGAATATGTGTCAATATGACATTCTTTAAATATCATTGTTACATATGTATATTTTCTTACCAAAAATATGAATGAATAAAAGGTGCACCTACATCCCAATGGTTTGTGATGTTGCTGAATCAATAACTCTCACATAGTCTTGGCAGTTGTCAGCAATCTTGCTTTCCAGTAAGAAATCAGTGAAGGTTAACATCACAACCTTATCCTCCTGCACCTCTATAATCCACTTGCAGCCTATACCATTTGGGTACTTATTTGGGTAGTTAAGGCTTGAGAATTCTCGGTTTGCCCCTGATAACCTACCTCCTCATGTTGGGGACTGAGTTGTTGTTGTTTCTGTTGGTCAGTGAATATACAGAAACTCTCATTCACTGTAAAAAGTAACTGTTGAATATACCAGGGATACACATGTAGGGGCTCATGGAGCATCTTATATGGTTCTAGCTCCCTATTTGAGAGGGCGGGTCAGTCGGTGCGGTTACCACCGGTAGGACCAGAGGTGGCTTCGATCTCTGGCCACTATGAGGTGGTGGCAGCACTGGTTGTCGCTGCTCCAGACCCTACCTGGGACTGCGTAGGGAGTTCAGTTGGCTTCTGGCTACAGCCAGAGCAACACCTGCTGAGCATCAAGCTATCCTTATAGCACCACTTTGAACTCTTGTGACTCATGAATAAACATGTGCCGGTTGCACTAACCTGAGCTAACTTGTCTGGTTTTGCTTGATATTAACATATCTCGAACCTAACCGAAGTTACATAAGAACTCGAACCATTACACTGGTGCCATGACCAGTCTTGGTTTTAGTGTGCGACCCTGGAGGTCGAACCGAATCATGACAAATCGGCCCAAGGAGACTTGGGGTCTGACAGTGCTGAGTCCACTGAATCTGACTTCAGCGGCTTAGGTTCTGAAGCAAAGGTGCCACCACTTACGGTTGGTACAGGCCAAAGCCTGACTATCGAAACCGAAGATGGTTATACAACCTTTGCCGACTCCTTTAGAGAAAAAGTAGTTCGAAATCTTAAGGTGACAACTGCCCATATACAAACGACTTCGAATCCGAAGAAACCGCATTTATCAGGACCACCAAAGGACGTATTCCTACAAAATGAACTGAGTACCTCAGACCAAATAACTCAAAGTCCCATCATGATGAGGAATACTTCGGTTTGAAGACACTTGGCTACCACAGCTAGTACTGGTACACCAACACCGATTACAAACAGGAAGTCCTTGGAAGGCTTAAGTATATCTATATTTGATATAGGTGGAAGTCAAAGCCATGGAATAACTGTTAAAGAATACTTGAGACAACAGGCAATCAAACGAGACGAGATGATGAGACTCGACCAACAGAAAAAGTTGGAAAACTCTGAATGCAAGGTATTGCGACTATAAAATCTCGAAAAACAATGCGAGAAATATGAAACGAACCAAATATCTTATTTTTTACTTTGAACAATCTTGAACAAAATGTAGAAATAAGGAAGCTAGAAATAGATCTCTCGAAAAAGAGTGTCTGGTTATTGAAAAGAAACTCGAATTAACTAGATCCGAATTGGAAAATGAGAAACTCAGACTAGAGATCGAGCATGAACAATGGGAAGCCAATCAAGAAGAGAAACTGACCAATTGTTAGCTGAAGAGGATAAGATCAAAAAGAACATTGATCTTAGAAAAACTGAAAACGAAAAATTAGTACAGATTCGAAATGCTATGATCGAAGACAATGAACAGCTAATGCTGGAGATAAAAGACAATAATGAGGACCTAATAACTCACCAGCAGGAGCTGTGTTCACAGATAGCTCAGCTAACTAAGAAAAAGAATGCTCTAGACTGTTATATAACAGGCATAGAGAATATGGTACCGCCACCGAGGTTGTCTACAACTGAACAGGAACTGGCGACACATACCACCACGAAATGTCAACTAGCAGATGACGATAATTCAAACATTGAAAATGGTCATATCGACACCATACAGATACTACCATAACTTTATGTTGTGATGTGGCTGACGAGATACCTTCTGATCAGACTTTTGTCAAAGGTGTGGCACCAATGACAACTTTGACACCTGCAAATGCTCTGGTGAGACATCGATTACCTGACTACGATCCATTCATCAATAACAATGCTAGGGTGAATGTCACTGGTGATGGTGTGTATCAACCTGGACATAAATCTGATGGGGATGGGCGTAAGAATCTGAGATTTAGTGTCGGAGGTGTTCCTTTGGGAGCCTACACTGATGAAAACGGTAGGTCCTATCAGGGTTCGGACACAGTTTGTACCAGTGAGGATGGATCTCTTGACATCTCGTATGAAGACGACTCCTCTCCACGCAATTTAGGAGCAGGAAACAATCAGAACCAAGGAGCCACGGGGGGTACTTTAGGTAATACCAGAGGAGATTTGAATGCTTCCAGGGGAGCTTCAAGGCCCAAAAGTGGAACGGCAAGTGCCACTGGGGGATCTTTTGGAAGCAGGAGACCATCTCGAGCTACCCTCGATAATCTGCTGAATCGATCTTCGAACACTTCAGGGTGTGCTCATAGTGAGGAAACGATTCGCGACTGGAGCATTAGCCAAGTTGGAAAATTGGAACGCACCAGCAATGCTGCTCGAAGAGTTGCCATCATTCCTAAATCCTACGACAGGACTACCACATGGAAGGAATGGTTTTCGAATTTCACAGATGACATGCGTTGTAACGTATGGTCCCCTGAAGAGGCACTGCCACATCTGATCAGATGTTTGAAGGCCCGGCCAGGCAAGATTGCAGTGGCCAAATGGAACGAGGTATACAACGAATGTGGCACATTCACAGATTTGGTGGAGTTTGCAAGTGTACTTCTGTATAACTTGGTAACCGAGGACCCTATGATGGTTTTTAAGAAACAAACCCAAAAGGCTCATGAGACTCTCAGGGCTTTCGGATTCGAGCTGCAGACCCTACTGCATAAAGCCCATCCTAGTGTTGGTTTGAATGAGGAGTACTTCATTTATGACCTATTACCTCAGTTCATACAAGTACTCAGAGACGAGGAACAGCAACAAGCCGCCATGGCAGCTTGGAAAGGGAAGAATGCCGGGCTGACATATCTGATCAGTGACCAACCAAGGATCTGACCTTATTTATTTACATAAGAATGAACATGTAGGGCAAATGTCCCTTACTGAATGTGTTTCTGAAGCCCACTTCGAAAGGGAGGCAGACCCAATACCTGTTAAGAAATTGACAGATGAGCTGGACAAGCTTGTTGACGACTCTTCATTGACAAGTGTTGATGAGAAAAGGAAACTTCGAAATCTGTTAACAGACTATTTTCCTGCCTTCGGGGAGGATGGAGGTCCGGTGGGTAGGACTGATAGAGTCCTACACGCCATTGACACTGGGGATGCTAAACCTTTTAAGATTCCTTATCGGAGGTTGCCGCTGAAAAAGAAACTCGAAGCGGAGAAGCAAATCCTTAATCAATCGAAACAGGGGGTTATAGTACCTAGTACCAGTCCTTGTCTAGTCCTGTTTGCATGACCATGAAGAAAGACGGAACCATAAGGTTCTGTGTGGATTATCGAAAGCTTAACAGTTTAACTAAGAAGAATTCTTATCCTTTACCTAGGATTAATGAAACCTTGGACTCTCTTGGGGGAACAAGTATTTCTGCACCCTAGACTTACAGGCCGGGTATTAGCAAATTGGAATGAAACCAGAGGATATGGAAAAGACAGCCTTTTCGAGCCATATGGGATTATTCCAATATAACGTACTACCCATCGGGTTATTTAATGTGCCAGCAACGTTCGAAGCTATGATGGAGACCATGTTTAGTGATCTATTATGGGAATGCTGTGTAGTATATCTTGACGAGAAACTCCAATCAGTTTCGGAATGGGCTAAGCCTGAAAATGCCAGGGAGATTCAGTCTTTCCCGGGCTTTTGCTCATACTATAGAGATTTTATCCCGAACTATTCCAAACTGAGTTATCCCTTACAGATACATCCGACTCCAGGACGGGTTAAAGGAGGTTTTCCATGGAGTAATGAGAAAGTCTTTTAAGGCTATAAAAGATTTGTTTGCAAATACACCAGTGTTGAAATATCCAACTCCGGATGGGCATTTCATCCTCGATACTGACGCTAGCAATGATAGCATAGGGGCGGCTCTGTCTCAGGTCCAAGATGGAGCTGAGGTTCCCATTGCTTTTGTGAGTAATACTTTGAATAAAGCGCAAAGAAATTATTGCACCACTAAACGTGAGTTATTGGGTGTGGTGGTGTATACTAAGAAATTTCAGCACTTTCTAAGGGGTTCCAACTTCACGTTGAGAACTGATCACTCGTCTTTGAAGTGGCTCCTGAACTTCAAGGATGCTAAAGGGATGATTGGGCACTGGTTGGCTCATTTATCTGAGTTTGGATTGGAGCACAGCCAAATCCAACATCGAGCAGGCTCGAAGCATGTAAATGCTGATGCCCTGTCTAGAAGAATGATACGAAAGTGTCAGAAACTTGATTGTGATGATTGTGGGGCACACAATGCTGTGTTAGCAGGGGTTTGAACCCGAGGAAAACCTCGAAGGATCAAACCATTGCCCGATCTCTGTGTGGAGAACGTTGTTGAGTGGTCCCCCAAGACCATCAAACAGTTCCAACAGAATGACCCCACAATAAAACGAGTAATTGTACTGCTTAAGAATGGCAAGAGGCCAGAAAGGCCGGCCATCTCTATTGACGACCGAGAAACCCGTAAGTTTTTAGCTCAGTGGACCGAGCTGGAAATGGTAGACGGGCTGCTTTGTCGTTGGAAGACTTGTCCTAACAAGGACAAAATTTTGCAAATAGTGATCCCTATGGCAATGAGAAGTGACATCCTGTATTTCTGTCATGGCCACAAAACAAGTGGACATTTTGGAAAGAGAAGGTCACTCAAACTGGCCTGGAATGAGTAGTGATGTTACCAGATGGGTCGTGACATGCCCTGAATGTGGTAAGAATTAGCCCGGCCCCAGTATGGGTAAAATGCCCTTGATGCAAGAACTGTTCGGGGTAAGATTCGCCCGAATAGCAATTGACATCATAAGTGGACTAGAGCCCACACCTCGCAGGAACACTTGCATGATGGTAGTTTCGGACTACTACACGAAATATACTCGTGTATTCCAACTACCTAATCACAAAGGCGCTATGTGCGCTAGTGCATTTGTCAGAGGATGGGTCCTACATCTAGGCGCACCTCTAATAGGTTTGACTCAAATTCCCTTCCTTGATCAATGTGCATCATTAGAGATGTGCCTAGATGTAGGACGGTAAAAATATATATATGATCCCGGATCTCTGGCATTACATTCCAGCATGCTAACCATTACACCACGATCCCTTGCCTGATATTTCCACCTTCCAACTACACCTAGATTGGTATGATACACACTAGGGGAGCAGTGATTACCAGGTAACTGGCCCCTGAGGGTCAATTTACCAGGTACGGGGATTTCTGGTCCCCTACACTCCTCCCAACCAGCTTCAACCATGGCCAACCAGCATCAAGCATTCCTCCCAACAAGATCGGTTGGGCTTTATCAAGCAGTGTTGAGGCACTCCTGATTCCCAGTTGACCTACCAGTACATAGTACTGGCAGGGTTGAAGTGTATCTATATCATACCGGGCCAGGCACCGAGTTCCCCCAATCCCCCTATTAAGTCGCATGAGGACTGGCTCGGTGATCCTACCAGTGTAGAGGTAGTTATCCCCGAATTGGCCGACGCCATTCTCGAAGCGCCAGTCACCGTCACCGGACTAGAGACAACACTAAGAAGATGGATCAATGTGACGAAGGGGTACATCCATACCGCTTCGGGTAAAGACCGATGGATCTCTCCTCGGATGCTTGGAGGTAAAGGTCTTCCACCAGACTGTATCTCCATGGATTTACAGATGAGATTAGCCAAGGGCGATGGAGACAACATCACTAAAGACACATACTGGTGTGACTACTTCAATCTAGCTGAGGCCATGTGTGGCTCTGACGCACTGACTCAGGTAGTCGACGATATCGCCGAGGACGAGTGGATTCGAATGTCCCTTGAGAAACCACTGATCTATGGACTGGTTCCCGTAGATGAAGGACTGGCAAGCATCTATCGCTGGGGGCAGATTCAACCTCCGATTTATGATCGGGAACGCACCTATGTGTATTGTGTGGCTGTTTCGCCAGTTCGAGAGTCCGAAGACAAACTGTTGGAGGACGAAGAACTGGTGAAGGAGGACACCAGAATGGCCAAGGAGTCTACGAGAGAAGACGCTGACGCCAAGGCAGTCCCTGATGCCATCCGGCCTCACTCTGTCGAGGAAACCCTTGAGGATCTCGAAAAGAGACAGGCTGAAATAGAGAAGGAGAGAAAAGTTCTCCCAAAAAAGAAAACCGACTTGAGAAAGAACATTGAGAGGCTCAAGAAGGAGAAGGACCAAAAAGAAGGTTTCAAAGAGATTAAAACTCGTCGAAACAGGAAAAGACTCTTGAAGAAAGAGGTTAAAGAAGATTCGGACAGTGAGGACTCTGATACATCCACCAGGTCGTCTCAATCCCAGAATCGATCAGGTTCTAAACCTGGAAAACCGACCTCACCTGAACACGGGGTACCCAGTGCCTCTTTGAAGTCTACGACCCCGAAGAAGGTACAGGCTCCCCCACCAGTTCCAGCCTTTGAGGTAACTGAGGAAGGTGAAATCTCCGACATGGAGGTCGACACCAATGGGAATGGAGACAAGGACAAGTCCCTTGACGAGATGAACCGACAATTGTTAGAAAACATTGAACGGAATGACGAACCCCTCGAGGACACTACCAGCAGGGAACAGAAGGAAATCTGGTCCAACACCAGATCGTACTTCAAAACGGTCATTGTGAGAGATATGCTGACTCATATTCGATCCCACCTGCCAGAAATCATCATGATGAAAGTGATGACGAGGACTGGATGAGATCGAGTATGGACGACCCGACATCCTCGAAGTTCTACCGAGTGTGGGTAGCGAGCTTGAGCGACACCTCAAAAACACCGAGGACCTACTATGGCTATGAACATAGGACGAAGCTCAAGTATGCAGCTTCAAACTATAGTAGCCAATGAAAGATTTGTCCTTTCGAAGTATGTGTGAAGATGCATGAGACTGAGAAGAAGTGGTCCACTAAGGATCACTTCTATCAACATCTTGTCACGACTCACATGCATCATGGACCGATATACCGATGTACCAAAGAAAAGAAAGAAAATAAGAAGTGCAATGGTTATGTCACACACCGTCGCAGACGACTGACGGAGTACATTGTGAAGAAACATGGACTGAAGGCCGAAGACGCCATGGCCAAAGTTCACAAGTTGCATGCCAACCTCATGAGCGCATGGTACAAACTCAAACAAAAGGAGAGGAATGAATTACTCATTACAACCGAGTACTTCTGCCATGTGTCCGAAAGCAAACAGGATGCCCACTTTACAAGAAATGTGAAGTCTCACAGGTTCGACATGACACCTGAAACCCACTGGGGAGTAAAGGTCATGAGGAAGGACAGGGATACCCTGGATAAACATGGCAAGGTAAAGCCCCGTCCCGGGGTTGATCCACACCATAAGGAAAAGAAGAGAACGAGATCTGAGTCGCAATCACCTGCGCCACCAGAAGCTTCGGAGAGGAAACGATCTCCAACCCTCGAGGAGATCATGTCCCAGACTGGTCCTCGAGGTATGGAACAAGTCTCCCCTCTGATGCGACAATCGAATGCTGGTGACTTCTTGACCTGGCTCCGGTAAGGGAACCAGTATACTTATGAAGATTGGATTCGAGGTTGGGTAGACCAATCTCGAAACGCCAGCAAAGACAACTGAAACGACTCCGAATGTGCATACCATCGCACAAGTTGTCAGAGGTGAGAAGAGAAAAGATGATTTTCCTGCCCTTCAGACAGTTGTGACCCCTGGTAAGGAGTCGCAGGTACTCTCTGCTGGTGGGAAGACTCGATGGGTCCACCTATGAACCCAGCACCAATTGCAAAAGGCAAACATCCCGGTCCTGGCAGGGAGGTGGCCATGAAAGACCCGAACCAAACATTGCCTATTGAAGGTGGGGTAGGTGCTACGCCAGCTGTCACTTGTGCCAGCCTGACTCCGAGCACTGTGACCACGAGCTCTGCACATTCCGACTAGTGGTGGGGATGGTTCTCCTACACCTCCACCACCGTCATCTGCCGGAATGTACTGGCGACCTATTCTCCATAGGGTTCAAACAACTACTGACCTGGAAGTCAAGGATCCAGACGAGTATATCAAGGAACGATGCCAACAGTCCATCAACATCCAGAAGGAGGTGTTCAAAGCCTGCCACCTGAATCAGAGTGTAACTTTTCTTCGCAGTATGACTGAAGGCATATCCGAATGCCTTCATGAAATACAGCGAAGAGAGACCGAGCGGATCTCAACCGAGGCATATGCTAAAGTTGATGAGGATCGCAAGACCTCAGATAGAAATTAGAGGGAAGCTGCCAACACGAAGGGCATGTGTGACCTGAAACTTAGGAAAGTAGGGGAAGAGATGGACTTCATGGATGCTAAATTCATGGGGGCTTTCGGGTGGATTTTCTCTGAATGGGATGGCACACCTGAGTCTGCCTTCGAATTGCTGATGAAACAGCAAACGAAGAACAGACCATCTACATCACCGAACCCCAGTTCTGGACCCAGTGCGGCAGCCAGCTCTGCTTCGACTGCCTCACCTGCAAGGTCTGAGAAACCGACTGGTAGCATACCAGAAAATCTGAAGTCCGGCCAGGCCTGTGCAATGGAGACCTCAGATAAATAACTGATTTGCCACCGATCCAACTCCTTTTCTAGGTTGGAACTATTTACTTAATTCCAAACGGATGCGGTGATGGCCTTGATGACCGGACTGATGCAGCCTCGAATCGTCTTCTATGATCTACATCTTCCCATCTTCATCAGGGTACAACATAACAGCGACCTGATTTGCCGCCGCCAAGTTCGACCTACCCGCCAAATGGATCTGCAGACAAGCAGTGATATGAATACAAAGACACTTGAAGTCTAATTATTATTGTACAGATGAACCCACTACACTGGTGGGCCATCTTTAACTACAATATTATTACATATTACTATTTCAAGGATGGGTTTGAACTTGCCCACACCGTATTACACCTATACTTCTATGTTTAATTTCTTTTTTTTACTAAGAAGTGTTTATTAACTACTCCACTACTCGAGGAGGTGATAATAATGTAGTTAACTCTTTGAGATTTGGTTTCTCATTGATGCAAACAAACAACATATTCAGTTACAATAGACTAAATGATAAATAATGAGTATTAACAGATGAAATATGAAAATTCTCTAGTTGTATGCTAGACTTATTGTCCGCACATTTCATCCAAGCGACATGACAAGCTTGTTTGCTAGCCACTATATCCCAAAAGTTGTGAAAATTAGAAAAACAAAGAAACACAGTACGAACAAATACAAGGTATATTACAAAGAAATATAAACAAGCACACAAATGAATTTCTAACCATGATGGAAAGAAGTTATGGATCTTGTTCTATAAAATATTGATATTGTGTGTTAAGTAGTTAGAGAGACAATCAGAACAATTTTGTTTAAACAAGAACATGAGCAATCTAGAACAATAAATCGAGAGACCACTTATCTAAATAAAAGTATCCAGGAACATAATAGAAAGGGGCTAAGTGTATCTCTATTATTTTGGATCCTAATAGGTAGTATATATGGCAAATGCCATTGATTAGGACTATACAATATAATACATTTAATAACATCAAACAGTGACTTCTACTATTTAACTACACATAAATGAGTTGATCTCATAATATAATATATGTGTACAACATTGAACTACAGTATTATGTACCTTTGATCTGTAAACCAACTCAAGAAGTTGATATCTCAAAATGGTACTATATTAACATATTCCTAAGTCACTAAGATGTCCACCGTCCGTGTTCAAATATAAAACATAGTCAGATTAGTATGTAAATAGAAACTTTATTCTTTATATATCATTGTATAAAACTAAAATCAGTTCGACAAGCTGACTAAAAAAATCTAAAAAGGTAGCTCATATGTGAGTTCTAAACTTTTCTTTTTTGGGTAAAAGTGTATATAGGTAATGTAATCTGATGATGCTTATTTCAAACCAGGTACTTGTAACATGTTTAAAATGATAGTTGTTTTTTCGAACTACCATTGTGTAATTTAACTAAACGTACCCTCGAAGTTAAAATCTATCTCACTTGGAAGAAGTATATTTACTACTAAGGTTTGTTAAGCTCATGGTGTTACATACTTAATATATATTTTGCTCCACTATATCATTGTGTAAATACTTACCTCGAGCCCTATTGTAGTTTTTAGACTATTTCCTATGTGTTTTCTACCCTAGTCATAGCCGATGGGGGTAGTGTAGGGGCTCGTGGAGCGTCTTATATGGTTCTAGCTCCCTATTCGAGAGGGCGGGTCAGTCGGTGTGGTTACCACCGGTAGGACCACATGTCGCTTCGATCTCTGGCCACTATGAGGTGGTGGCAGCACTGGTCATCGCTACTCCAGTCCCTACCTGGGATCGCGTAGGGAGTTCAGTCGGCTTCTGGCTACGGCCAGAGCAACACCTGCTGAGCATCGTGCTATCCTTATAGCACCACTTCGAACTCATGTGACACATGAATAAACATGTGCCGGTTGCACTAACCCAAGCTAACTTGTCTGGTTTGCTTGATATTAACATATCTTGAACCCAACCGAAGTTACATAAGAACTCGAACCATTACAAAGGTTTGGGTAAAGAAATCTTTGCTTGATTGTTTTTATAAACGTTAGTTAAATGTAACTAAAAGATACAAAATCATTTCATCGCCGTCTTTGACAGAAATATACTTGAGGAAGTCGGCACTGAGAAAGGGAAAAAGAGATATGCTTAGTATGGCGAACATGGTCCCTTGCAACATACACCAAACTAGCCTGAGTATCCAGCTCTGACACTTTGTCCAGAGCTGTAGAGTAACCAATGATGGAACAGGTGGCAAAATTGTCCAAAGGGCTTGCACCCTGTAAAATAGAATGTACTGACTTACTGTTTACAGCTGTGTGCCTGATAGGTATAACTTGTCCTTGTGCTCAACAATCTATGTTATGCCCTGCCCTCAATTACATGCTTACATTATGGTTAAGACCCCTGCAGTGCGTTACAGATGTAGGTTTTGTCTATATATATATAGGCTTCTGCGGGCAAACTAACCAATGTACTGAATTGACCTTTGGGTAAGGTGACTATGCTTCACTTGCCTGGAAACTATACATACATTAGAATTATACCTACATGTCCTATTCTACATGTTTAATCATGCAATTCATTTATCAAATAGATACATAGAATGTATAATGGTATTTCATATAGTTATTTAACAATTCCCTATCTAATGTATTCTAATATTTTGAGGAGCTTCTACTCATGGTGTAGTCACCTAAACACGTGTTGGCAGTGTTTGCCCGCAACTAACCACCTTGTGACGTAGCAGGAGGCTAACTGTAACTCACACTATACGGTGAAGGAGCACAAACGAGGCGTTCGGTGTACAGTTTTCTGACTAGATCCAGTGCATTATGGGTAGGGGTGACCTCGAACGCTAACTACACCACCTTAGCTTGTTCCCTCCACCCCCTTCCACCCCAGCCAGGTCTGGCTAGGTACCAGTCCCTAACTATGCTTGGGAGGGTAGTAAGTTGACTCAGGGATCAACATTGACCCACATGGGGAGGACCAATAGGAGGTTGTCAGGGGTGTTCATTCATCCATGACAATTGCAAAGGACTAGGGTACCAGTCGGTGCGTTCGGGCAGCGGTTTTCTAACCATATGCAGTGCATTGTGGGTGGGGGTGACCTCGAACGCTAACTACACCACCTTAGCTTGTTCCCTCCACCCCCTTCCACCCCAGCCAGGTCTGGCTAGGTACCAATCCTTAACTATGCTTGGGAGTGTAGTAAGTTGACTCAGGGATCAACATTGACCTACATGGGGCAGACCAATAGGGGGTGGCCTTACAAACCAGCATTGATCCCTCGGCCGTACTCCGAACGCACCGACCAATTGTGCACACTGGCCATACTGCAGTATACCTGTTTATTATACTACCTTCACTGTTTCCTGTGTGGACTTGAACCACGGTTTCACCTGCCTGTGCTGGGAGAGTGACAGTAGAGTAATATAAGAGTACAGGGAGAGAAACTAAATCCTAAGCTGGAGACTCCCATATTTGGGACAGGCTTGTGTCAGTCTAATTTCCCATCCTATAGATGGAGCAACATACAGTATTTCTATGTAGACACCAGATGGCAGTGCAAGCTGACAAACATATTACAACAATAAGGGCTGAGTCATTTATTACCAGTGGGGGGGGGGGAGACTTCTTACACTGGGGGGCATTTAGAAAAGAACCCCTTTCAGTGGTGCAAAATCCCAAAGAGGATGCGATACTGCCTGTTGGCAAACCCAAACCACAGCTTCAGGATTTGCTAACATGAACATCATTGACACGCATGCAGAAACGTGTAATCGATGCAGGTACCCTTGTTTTTGTATACGGTACTAGCTAATAAGGGAGTGGTCATTATTTATCAACAGGGGGGGGAGGGTGGGTTTGAGGGGGGGGGCGTAAAATTTTCAGACCCCTCCCGAGGGGGGGGCTAAAAAAATTTTGACCCCTCTTGAGGGGGGGGCTAAAAAAATTCACCCTCTTTTTAGCAAAAAAGCCCGCGCGCTACTATAGATCAAAGCGGGGCGCGAAAACTCTCCGCGCTTCCGGCGCAGGGGGGCGCAAAAAATTTTGACTGCCGTCGAGGGGGGGGCGTAAAAAATTTTCGCGCGTCTGCGCGAAAACCCACCACCCCCCCCTGTTGATAAATAATGACCACTCCCTAACCGGTAGCAGTAGACCTACATTTTAAAGGGGGCTTTGAAAATCGCCATGCTAGCCCTCCTTTAGTAGTAAACTAAAAGTCATATATTTTGTGCTCCTCACATGTCATAGCTTTTTTAGGCAAAAGTCCCCCTCCCTCCCACTTGCGCAGGCCGGTCATGATAAAAACGACTGTAGACTGGTCCAATTTTGGGTGAGGGGGCCTCATTTTGCAAAATCAGTTCTTAGTGAGGGGCGGTAAAAGAATCTGAATGCTGTTAGGTAGTTTTCCCACGTCCGTGAAAACCCACCACCTCCCCTCTTGTCCCGGCCTCTTGTACATATAATGACCACTCCGTTACTCACAACACAACAGCCATGTGCTTTTGTGTGGACAAAGGAGAGTGGGGACAAACATACAACTTGTGGCCTAGTGTTGCCAAAACAGGCTTGATTTGGTCAAAATATATTGGATTTCTGAGTGGACAAAGGAGAGTGGCGACTAAATTAGTTCTCCATGCACACACCAGGGGAACCCTTCACACGCTCTTACTCACTACCCCCTTTCCTCTTCCGGCACAAAAGGGAACCGGAAACAGCGCATGACTTAAACGTCTAATAGGACCTATAATTCATAGCTAGGTATGTGGCTGTGTCATGCACAGTATACCAATTAGGTTTACTGATTCCATAGCAGAGGCAGGCTGTATAGTGACCCTAGATGTTGAGGAAAATAATGGCTGTTGAAATAAGGATTGCCTCCCCCATATGAAGAAACCAGCAGCAGGACAGAAAGTTGTCAGAAAGGCCATCTTCCTACAAATGGAGCTATGTCACTGGATATTCATTTGTTCATTTCAGCGAAATACATAATACAGAAATTGGACCACAGCAATGATTGGTATGTTGCAGTATCAAGAGTACATATACTTTGAGTGATTGGGGCATGGGGAATATGTGGGAACAACTTATTCTGCGTAGGTCTACCAAGTTTTTTTGTATGGGTTCTTGTGTGTCCATCGAGTCTGTGACTTGAACACCCCTTTGTTCAATGCCACAAGTATTGTGAAAGGCCAGGGTGGTGCTCTGAAATAAAACCCTTAACATCGAATCCCAGGATGTAATTTAGGAACCTGGTGTTCTGTTTGTATATTGCAAGAGGCATAACAGCTACAAGGAGGTATAAAGGCAAGGAGACTCTTTCAGATTGGCTGAAGAATTATGATCCTGATTATTGGATATTTTGCCTTGCTTAACTGAAAGGTTTCTGCAATTTACAGTATAACTGACATGAGTGAAAATGGAGGGGGGTGGGTCACTCCATATATCTATTAGATTATGGGCATACAATAACGTAGACTATTGACATTACACCCTGTGAAATGTGTGTCTATTGTTGTGAAACAATATTAAGAGGTGTATTTGATTTATTGTCACCATTAAATGGAATATCAATAACGAGAGCTTCCTAGCCATAATTATGTGAAGTAACATTCTGAAATAAAGACCTGAAAGGTGAAAAATCATAGCAGTGAGTTCCAAATTGCAGACATTCAAGGCATTTTATAAATCACAGTTGGTTTTGAAACAATCTTGGTATCTGCAATAACCCTTGAAATTATAACTATAATCAAGGATCACAATTTGTAAGAGGCTGTAACTGCAGGTTCTTTGAGTGGTAGATTCGACCTTCACTTATGACGTCTCAAAAACTTCAAACAACGAGATAGTGAGAAAGGTTCAGGCAATCTGGAATGTTCATGTGTATAGAACTGTTTGAGTGCTAGGGGTTCTGCTCTTTGATCAGCCTCGATCTTCTGGATTATTTTCTCTTAAGTTAGTGGCCTCGCTGTTTGGTGCATTTCTCTATGTGCTAATATATATTTATGATTAAAGCTTGTTCCCCTGTGACTGTACCTGTTGCAACTTCATTCCAAGAACCAGCAGGGTCAGTGCAACTTCAAAACACGGCTGGGCTTAGGCTAGGATCGAAGTCACAACCCCTGCATTTAGAAACCTCTGCTCGCCCAACTGAGCTAACCAGTCAATCAATTTACCAGCAGCCAAAGGAATGATATATTCTCTTGGCTGTAGGTACAAGGTACCCTGTAATGAAAGATTCTACCCTGTAAATTATGAGTGGTTATAGATAGATACGAGAAAGATAAATTAAGAATGCCTTAAGATTCATAAAATGTGCGTGCTCTGGCCATGGGGGGACATTCATTAAAGAAAATTCACTAGAATGACAAGAATAATGAAAAAGAATAAGTAAAGAATCTGATTTTCATAGACTCTTCCAAGGGTTCAAATGATATTCATGATCTTCGGTTTTCATTGGAATATCTATACACTAGTTTCATCAACCATAATACAGTAGTTGACCTGATCATTTTGACCTAGACTGGTGCCCGTTGGTTCTCGCTGGGCGTCTTAACTGACAGGTCTCTACCTCACTGGGACAGAGGGGTTTAGGGGTGGGGTGAAGGGCAAGGTCATAGTCATCTTCAAAGTTATCTCCAATTATTTATGCACCACATGGGGCACAGCAGGTGGTATCTGGACCCAAGGTGTTAATGAGCAGTCATACCTCCCACTGTGAGGGGGTCAGATTGGGTTACAATATCAATTTATTGCAGGACCTGGTTATATCTTCAAAGAGATGGTGAGATAACAGTGTGTTAATGGATGTGTGCACCCAATTAGGCACCCTATTTGGACTGGATGACCAAAATATCACAAAAAGGTATTGCTCATTTTGTTCTATTTGACTCATTAGATCAGAACCTGAGTCACAAGATTAAGAACTCTTTTCTCTATCACATATCTAAAATGAGCAATTTGAGCTGTAATACAAGCTATTGAAAATGAACACAAACAGGATCCACTGTCTCATTTAGGTACCTCACATTTAGGTACTGTCACATCTAAGTACCTCAGGTCATTACACTAAACTGGGACAAAATGGCTTCCAAGGAGGCCAGGACCTGTGGTAATCTAGGAGACCACGTAAGCGGAGCGAAGTGCAGCAGTGTCTGCCGATGAACACAAGGGGCCCAGTGTAATTTTGACCCTGCTACAGGGGCACCTCTGGAGGGGTGGTTCTCAAGGAATAGGGGGTGGTCAGAGCAGAGTGGCAACCTGTCATTACTGTGGTGGACACTGGAGGAGAGATAATAAACATCAGAGACAGCACCCCCTACCCAGGCCTGTGATAACTATTGACACACTCCTCCATGGTGAGATAATCTACATTCAATTGGCTTAATGCCCCCAAGGGACCTGTCTTGTGGTGTGTTATGACCACCAATACAACCCACATGCACCCCTTCTACCCCCTTTTCTCAGCTCTCAAAGTTGTAAGGTCACTCATATTTATCTAAGTCTAAATAGATTTTGACTAAAGATAATGCCCTAATATCACAGAGATAGGTAGATGAACATTTTCTCTCTATAAAGCTGTAATTTCTAAGGTTAGGGGACATTTCTTCTACCAGATAAAGGCTCATCGCTGATAGGTGTATTTTTCCCCTGTAGGGTAGCCTCCTAGCTGGCTACCCTACAGAGGCTCCTGCTTGTGATTGTGACAAGTGACACTAGTGTATATTATGCTAATAATAGTGTCAGACATTTGAAATCTCAATGCAGAATTTCAGGATAACTTGCACCATGTGAGTTGCACTGTGAGGGCCTTGGTTTGATGCTGTCACTATGGTTCTATGTCACTATCAATAACCACAATTAAAAACAAGAAATGATGAAATGTACAAAAAATTATTATTCATAGGTTTATTATGAGTTTTATTCATACATCTATAAAATAAGATTATGCAATCAAAGCATGTACAATCTGTAATGATAATGTGAAGGATATTCTACACAATGTTCTTTCTGGCCCAGTCCAGAAATTTAGAGACCCTTGTGTATACGGAGGGAGCACCCCGTGTTCTACAGCCCCTAACTCCCCATGAGGTCACTCCTGCAAGCACCCATCCATTCTTTTTCTTACAGACAAATGGGCCACCAGAGTCTCCCTGCAAGTGAATAATATTGGATGTTAATTTAGTCAGCTATACTTATGGTGTAACAGGCATTTGCTTGATTACTATTTTACTACCTATATAAGATAGTTTCAACATCGTTGTATCCCCTGTACTTATTCAAGACCAGCACTTAGTTTAGACCATGGCAACAGGCCACCATGGTATGTCTTTTTTCTATGTCCACTTCTAATGCAACATTTGAAGCAGCAATACTATACCAAGTATGCTTGGGTTAATGAAAGACATTTGGACCTTTTGCCTACACATGCATGGTGCTGTGCATATAAAGATTTTCCATAATACATCAATCACACACATGTTGGCATACTAACCTGACAGGATCCTGTTTCTCCATTACCAACACAGATGTTGGTGTCAAGGATTGAGTCTTCTCCCCACATAAGGCGGCAGTTGGCATTTGTTTGAGGCTTAATGAGCAGCTCATTTAAGATTGTTCTGTCTCCAGTTCCTGCAAAGTAGTTTTGTATTGATGACATTATATCTCCCTTATGTAAGAGAAGAATGATAGGATTAGAGCTACCACTACACTATATTCAAAATTATGGAAGGTTTAATCATGCTGTGTGATATCAATATCAAACACATTTGGAATATCCATACCTTTTGTGTCTCCCCATCCTGTCATGTAGCAGGTATCCTCAGGCATGAAGGGTTGGTCAGGGTCATCAGGCATACATACTGGTGAATAGTAGGGGCTGGGTTTTAGTGGTGCATCCAACTTCAGCAGTGCAATATCATTGGGCCACGGTGAAGAGTTGATGAACTCAGGATGCTGTCAATATAGTACATTATAGTTGACTGGTAAGTAATCAATACCAAAAAACTGCAATAACTGCAAAAGCTTATATGTTATAAGTAACAATAAAAACTAATCATCTGGTTGCATTTTGCATCCTTCCTGTAACAGTACTTACAATAACAATCTTTGATGCTTTTAGACGAACTTCATTCCCAGACACAACATTTCTGTTATGTTCTCCAAGGACTAGGTTCACTGTTGCCTCACTGCAAATAAAAACAAGTGTGCTTACTTGCCTTGCTTTAACATAAAAAAAAAACCTATCACAAAAAATACAATTGCACACATATTTGAATTTTGTTAGTGGAATTCCTGATGAAGTTCTTTATCATCAATGAACCTCCGTTACTTAGAAATGCATAAGAAAGTGCACCACATCACCAAGGGAATATCACTACTCACTCCTGAATACAATGGGCTGCTGTTACCACCCACTGGTCGTTGAAGAGGACAGCACCACAATAATGAAATCCTGAGTTGGTTTGCAAAGAAATCTGCCAAGGCCAGGAATTGGGTTTAGCTGGCTGACCTCCCACAATATGAACTCCTTCAAGCAAATCAGTTGGCCGGTTTCCACACTCTAGTGAAAAGGTTTAATGAGGTATACTCATTAAAAATTGAGAAGAATTTTCATAGAACCAAACCGTCGTCTCAAGACACTCCTGTGAGCTCTTTAAAAAAAAGTGCCTCAATGATATATTGATATGAATGTGCAAAGCTTTCTGTGCTATTAACAGTGAAGTAATCAAGAAACCCACATCATCTTACACACAAAGCTATGCGTATCTACTCTAATTATCAATTTTCTATTATGTGTCTTGAAGTTCCCCTCTTGCAATTACATGTTATTAAAAACTAACATAATAAAGCTCAATTATATGTCCATATCTTAAGAGTATCCAAAGAGAGACTTACTGTCAGGGAGAAGTTGAGGCAGACAGCACTGGAGCCCTGCACCACATTTCCAGTCCACAGCACCATTTGAGCAGTTAGCTAAACAGCTTCCTCCCATGTTCTCACAGGTGGCCTCTGCATAACAATGTATTTCAAGTGTAAAACTAACACCTAATAATGTAGGCTTGAAGGTTCTATCATGAACAAAGATACAACCAGACCCATGTTATTCTACTTTATTACACGACCTCTGTGATTTTGGGTGCTTTTTCTGGATATTCCCATTCTGATACCTGTCGATATTGCACACCATGATGCATGCATCGTGACTTTTGTAAGGTGTGCTGATATCCATGGATATCAGGCACCCAGTGCCTGTTATCCATGGATATCAGGCACACCTTACATGTCATATGTTACATGTTAAAACCCACGAAATAGTCCAGGCCAGGGTAGGGATCGAACCTGCAGTCTCACATCCCAAATCCAACTCCCTATGCAGTGCGCCACAGGGACTGACGAGAAATGCTCGGTTCGAACCAGGTCTTGCTATGATACAAAGCCGTGTGCGTTGTTGCTGTCTGCTGCCGGGCGAGGAGGTGTATTTAGTATAGAAACATAACAGCGAGACGCGTTTGCAGGAGGAGACGCGGTGGTCTAGCGGTTAGCGCCTTGCGCTCAGCCGCGTGAGGTACGCGGTTCGAGCCCCGGTCCGGGCGCATCTCTTTTCGCCGTGTGCGCTGTCGGGCGAGGAGGTGTATTATACACAAACATAACAGCGAGACGCATCTCTTTTCGCCGTGTACACACACTATGGCTGGCTTCGAGTCCTGGGGAAGGATTTTTGTTTTCAACTTGTTTTTATCGATATTCTATTGATTATTTATTGATTTTTTATTGATTAATCGTGTAATAAAGACAGTAAGGAATGGGCTAACGGGCACCGAATTCAGTGTATCATAGGATATTGTAACTCGTGGCCTACGGCCACTCGTTATGATATCCTACGATACACTGAATTCGGTGCCCGTTAGCCCATTCATTACTCTCTTAATAAATTACATCTTGCAAAAAGGACATTTTAATGTTCAATCATAACCACCTTTTCAGAACTTATAATTAATGACAAATAGTGTACCAACTTTTGAAAGTGGCATTGAATCCACGGAATGAGTCTTGCACATCAGACACAAATCTCATAAAGATTACATCACCAGTAGCAAAAACACGTGCAGTGGGGACCCCACAGAATTTTCCAATCTGCTTAGCTCCTGCATTGTCACCATCATGAATCTAAGAAATTTAAGAAATTGTCACAGTATGTTATCCTAGAACACGTTAATGAATATGGGAATGGTGGAATATTTCATGACATCAACAATATGTAATAGCTATTCCCTGAGAGTGGTACCACTTCTGAGCTGCAAACATTAAGGTCAAGAGTAGGTCTCTATGATAAATTTACAATAAATTACTATGTAATAAATCTTTACAACAAGTAACATACCGTTACATAATCATTTTTACACTCATTGTCATGCTCAAGCTGGAAGTCAGCAAACTCTAGGACAATCCTCCCTCCAGTTGCTAATCGCATAGTGAAGGAACAGTCAGCCTCATCTGGGTAGTTGTTGGGGTAGTTTGGTGATGTCACAAACCCAGAGTCAGCAGTCACCTCTGTAATACATGGGGGTGGCACATCTGTTTCATTAACAGCCTCATAGCTAGCCTTGAATCCACGGAAGGCGTCAGATCCATCTGTCTTAAATTCAACACGTAGCTGGTTGGTTGATGAGTAGGTGGTGGGTGGTTTCCTATCACCACAGTACCTATGAAATGAAGGAGCCAACATGATGGAATCCTCATGTAATATTTATGCTGATCATGCAATATCATTTTTGATGCACCCATGTGCACATTAATGATTAATCTTGGACAGAGCATATCTATCATCATAATGGAATGAAAAATCCTATTAAGATGATGAAACGAAAAGTACCAGGTAGTTCTATTATCATGTTTATATGAAGCCTTTGATTGAGATAAATAAAGGTTGTGTACTACGCATACTGCTGTTTGAAAAGTTCTGATAAATTCTAGCCAACCATGCTTGGATCTAAGGTGGATGAGATTATTATCAGGACTTCTGTCCTGTGAAGGTAATATATTATAATTAATCATTTTGAGTAGCACACCTACTTTCCAATTTCCCTTGAATTTGCTGGGTCTATAATCTTCACATAATCTACACAATCATCACCAACTGCATTCTCCAGTTCAAAGTCAGAAAAGTTCAACCTAATACGGTTACTTGTGTCCACCTTGATAGTCCAAACACAGTTAGCATCATTTGGATATTGATTTGGATAATTTGGACTGGTAAATTCTCCATTTTGGCCTGTTAAAATCCCACCACAAGTTGGTGCTTCTGTTGTAAGTGATGTTGTTGTTGAGGGTGCTATATTTTTAGAAGAGAGGATACAAGGTTATGATAAGTAATGTAGGGAATGGTATATTACTACACAAGAGGGACAAAAATAGATCCATCCAGGATCCCAAAGAGGTCTCCCTTGAAGTCCATTGTATGTTCATAGCAGAATTGTATCAAAATCCCAAAATTAAGGTGAATGGCTTATAGACAGGGATCAGTCACACAGGAACCTGACACCTGACTCTATCCCCTGTTTACATTTTAATCCCTATGCACAAATCTGTTAGAAAAACACTCCAATCATTAAGCCATGAAAAGATGCTGTGACCAGAGAAGTTTCATGATTTCTGTACCTGCTGTAGTAGTTGGAGGAACATCAGTCTTGTTGATAGCCTCGTAACTAGCACGGAAGCCACGATAAGCAATCGAATCATCTGTTTTGAACTCCACAATCAACCCATTTTCTGATGAGTAGACTGTCCCTGGGTTCTCACTACCGCAATAGCTGCAGTGTATAATCAGTAACAGATTATTCAAAGTGATCAGTAGACAGATATTCTGTTAGAGACAACAATAATATATTATACATTTTTGTAAGTCCAAATACGATGGTGGTTAGCGAGTGATCATTTTTATCAACACGGGTGACGGTGGGTTTTCAAGTGGAAGCACGGAAACAGATTTTATCTATCCTCATGAGGGTCAAATCCCCCCCCCCCCCCGAAGAGCTGAAAATTGCATGTAAATGTGCCCTCTTGACCTATGGCAATGTCCAGTATATAATAATATTCATCTTACCTGGGTTTGAAAAGTCTTTGCCCCATATGACCCTCCCCACTGTTGTTAAGAAATGATCACTCCCTTATTGTATGCTTAATTAGCATAAGCCATAACACAGAGTTCAGGCATGAACAGTTTTTGTAAAGAGGATATACATCAATATGACACTCTGTGATTTAGATGGATACATAATTGTGTTTTTTACAGAAAGATCTTTTGAAAGGGTACACCTACGTCCCAATTGCTTGTGATGTGGCTGAATCAATAATCCTGACATAGTCTTGGCATTCATCACCAACCTTGTCTTCCAATAAAAAGTCAGTGAACTTCAACATGACAGCCTTATCCTTCTGCACCTCTATAGTCCACTTGCATCCAATACCATCTGGGTATTCATTTGGGTAGTTTGGGCTGGTGAATTCTCCATTTGGCCCTGATAACCTACCTCCACATGTGGAAGACTGAGTTGTTGTTGCTTCTGTTGGTCCTTAAATATCAATATAGTGGGCTATATAATGGTAGTTCACTCATTCTTAGGAGAATAGTAATGGGTATGTCAAGCAGATAAAATCTTTGGTTTTCTCCGTGTGAGCCTATAGAATACTAAGGGTTGAACCAACAAGTATGGATAAAGTGATGGCATGAATTATAAATCTGAATCTCACGTACAAACCTGTTGAGGAGGTTCCGGATGATAAGCACTGGAAAGATAACAATGTGCATGTATCAATTTTGTATAATTGATGAGCAATAATGACATACCTACTGTGGGACTTGGTGTGGTTGAAGGCAACTCTGACTTTTTAATAGCCTCATATTCAGCTTTGAAACCACGGTAAGTGATAGATTCATCTGTTTTGAACTCTATGCGAAACCCATTATCAGAGGAGTATACTGTCCCTGGATTCTCACTACCACAGTAACTGCAACACAAAAAAACCTTAAGAGATTTAGGGAAATAAAAATGTTATAAGTCTTGACCCTAAAACGGCCATGCCTGGGGTCAAAACCAAAACCGCCTATTTCTGTCCAGTTTTAAAGGGGGGCTAGCACAGCGAATTTCAACATGGGTACTTTCCAAAAGAACCTGGACAAATCCACAGGACCCAGCAAAAATTTTGCGAGGACCTGATTGGTCCAGGGGTGGTCACGTGACTTGCTAAAGCGGGTACGTCTTAGCCGTGCTAGGCCCCCTTTAATGCCCTGAAGAAAGTGGATCACCAAACTTACTGCTCTTGCTTGATATAGCTCAGGAGCACTATAGTGTCCAAAACATAACTATTCTCATATGAGCCATAGATAAAATTTTACAAATGTTTCAAGCTAGGAGGAGAGAAAACCGCGATTTCTGGATTTTCTTTTCAATAATGTCAGGGAAAATAAGCAGTACGTTATGTAATGGTATAGGGTCTAATGGTATAATTGTATCTCTTACACTGTATAGAAATTTATTCCAAAACACCTATTACCCTGATTATCGTTTTTACCCACCATCCAAGCTTATGGTGGCCAGTGTAATATTTATTTCAGATTTCTGAAATATACACTGAAGCTAGTAATGATATCCAGACCCATCTAGTTAAACAGAAAAGATTTTAAGTGAAGTGCTTACCTCCCAATTTCCTGTGATGTTACTGAATCAATGATCTTCACATAGTCTGGACAGTCTTCAATAACCCTGTTCTCCAACTCAAAATCAGTGAAGGTCAGCTTGATGGCTTTGCCCTTTTCCACCTCAATAGACCATATGCATTCAACATCATTTGGGTACTCAAGTGGGTAGTTGGGGCTGCTGAACTCTCCTTTTGGCCCTTTTAGATTGCCTCCACAAGCAGCCAAGGCTATAAGTGATGAGAAAACAGATTGGTTTGGATAAGGTGATCCACTGAATACTGGAATATCCAAACAGGGCTCATTTCCCAGTCAAAAGTGCTTGTAACTTTTAGCTAGCCAAACCTCATATTACATCATCTCAAAAGACATTGATAGCCAGAAACATAATTTATGGATTACATTCCCTAGTACCATGGAACAAACGATTTTTACTCCAGGAATTAAAGCATTACTCACAGAGTCCAATGGTGCAGCAGAATACAGCAATATGTATGAGTGCCATTTTAACTGACAACTGGCCTTGGTCACAATAGTGACGCCTTTAAGTATGACAAGATAAGATTCATAATCATTTGCACCTGGCTTCTTTCCATATGATTAAATCATATTACAACACATGGTAATCCTATTAACCATAAACACAATATCGTGTGTACCGAGATGACCCCTCTGATAGCCAATGCTTTTTATTTCATCATTATCAACGCCCTGCAGAGAAACAGTGCAAGTATCTACACTCTCAGTCCCAATTGTAATTGGGCTATAAAGACCACTGTACTGGGTACAGGGCAATCTACATTGGGGCATAGAATTTGTACTAACAGCAACTTCTACTGTTTTCCAAAAATAGGAGCAATCTACTGCAAAACCCTTGCCCCAGTCTAACAGTGTAGATTGGCTACAGGCAAACATTAGAATTTCCCAATGGCAGCCTGTTTTGCTGTATTCCATGATTCAGTATGTTACGTTTACTCTTTAACATGAAAAAGGAATTTGAAAATACCAATAGGAAAAAGCATAATCATATAACGTTTGGGAACGTTGGTAAAAGATATTTTACTTACCTTAAAACTAAGTTTAGAAAGAAACGTTTCAAAAACGTTGTAAAGGCATTTGTAAGTTACGTTTTTACGCCAAAATGAAGTAAAAACGGTTTTAGAGTGTCAAGAAAAACCTTTTCTGAGCGCATACTAGTATACGTTGACCTTCTTTATATTTAATACAAAATAAACGAAACTTATAAACCCAAATAAGTGGGTAATTCATATGTATTAACGCTTCTGATTCTGTCAGAGGTATTAGCCATTGAATGAAACAACATACAACATGGAGTGCTTTTTAAATTTGTTTATTTTCATATTCGATCCAGGGAAATTAACAAGCAAAAAAATGAGAGTGGGAAACGATGGGTTGAGCGAATCAATGTGACCTATAAGCCTATAGTGTTCATTCTGGCCCAATCCAGGTACTTGGAGACCCGTGTGTAAACACTGGGACGACCCCTTGTCTTACAGTCCGCTGAATGCCACGATCCAACACCAGCCAACACCCACTTAGTTCCCTTCTCACACACCAGGGGGCCCCCTGTGTCTCCCTGTAATGCAAAATGGAAGAATTGAAGGACAGCCTGTAAATACAATGTAAAGATACACATTTAGTCATAAAATCTATGACCTTCCACAATGTTATAGTAGAGTTGACCTCACTGGAAGAGACTGCACAGATACATTGTGCAAAGATTCTCCCAGAAATGATGTAGTGATCCTATAGAATGCATGTGAATAGTATCTAGAGGTGAAATGTTCTCATTAAATTAACCTCTGGGATGAAATTAGGGGTGATTTGGATTAATGATTACCGTGCAGTAATTGTTTTTTTCGCAGTTAAGGGTAGCATGACCAAATTATATACTTATTCGACTAATTTTACTACTTCGGCTGAGATGTCTTTGAGATCAATTGGAACAATGCTGGGATGCCGTACCCATAAGAAGTAGAGCATTTAGGCCAAATAAAAGTTGTGTTTCAGGTTACATGGCCTTTGCCTAATATCTACCAAAAAGGATTGACCCTAGAAATTGTAAGGCAGATTTTCGATATTTTGCTGTTGCTTCCTAAGTAGTTACCTTTTGCGATCAACGTTATAAGTCAATTCCAGGGCACCCTTTGGCTTTACCCAAGGAAAAGGGGGGACGTTTTAAAACCATACCTGACACACCTACCCTTGCTTTCTTCTTATATTATAGAGCCTGGAACACCCATTTTTCTTTGGCCTTACTGTGGTATTTATATAGTCCTACCTCACAACTTCCCGATTCCCCATTGCCCACACAGATGTGGGTATCTAACACATTGTCATCCCCACGAAGTAGGCGGCAGTCCTTTGTCGTCCTCGGTGTTACTTGTAACTCATTCAGGAAGTTACTGTCTCCAGATCCTTAATCAAAGTAAATATTTAAGTTATTGTATGTGCACTATCATTATACCACGTAGTACATATGTTAAATTTCATGTTGAATACGACAGTCCCATAGATTTAACCAAGGAATCCTGTATCACATACCCCTTTGGGATATCCCTCTCCCCTATAGCACTATATATTTGAATAAAGCTGTTTGCACCTCCTTTTAAACATAGAACAGAGGCCTGATACGTCCCTATTGCACGAATGGCCCTTGATTTACATTATATTGTAAGGTAGAGGCTGTTGAGACATGGTCTTTCATCTTAAAAACATTGAGGGATAGGAAGATTTTGTTGGTTCGGGGACTGGGGGACCCTATGTCTCAAACGTCTCCTATCCCACTGAATTTCGAGGGATAAGGTATTTTAATAGGGGCCTCACATCCCCATCCGTGGGCATGTCAAACCATCCTTATAACTTTGGTATCCTCCAGCCTGTAATATAAACCAGTCCTACCCTTAGTACATGTCACCCATGCATCTAGACATGCCTAAACCAAGCTTACCCTTGGTATCTCCCCAGCCTGTGATATAACAGGTGTCCTCGTCTGTGAAGGACTCATCCTCAGTAGCCGGCATGCACACAGGTAAATAGTTATCACTCAGCTTCAATGGTGCATCCAGCCTTAACAAGGCAATATCGTTAGGCCAAGGTGCAGAGTTAACAAACTGGGGATGCTATAAAATAAAATGGTTATATTTACTTGTGATCACTTGAGTAGCGAGACAACTGAACAGTGGGTACTTTATACCATGACATGTCCTTTATTTAATCATGGTAATAGATAACAGATTAAGTTTAGTCAATCCCTTCTAGACCACTACCGTGTAATGTATGGTGATCATGTGTTAATACGCTCATACAGGAAGAATTTGCTTTATCAAAGAAATAGGTGCTGCATCTTCTGAAATTAACTTACCACTATTATTTTCGAAGCCCTTCGGCGAACCTCTTTTCCTGAAATCTCTCTTCTGTCATGATCTCCGATAACCAAATTAACGATTTCCAGGCTATGTTGGCCATTAATAAATCAAGACAAACATTGTACTATATCAATCACATATAATGATAATATAAGGATTGAGTATTGTTTTAAATATAATCTTTTATTTAAGGTTTCTGTTTATATATATACCTAAACATTACTTGTTGAGGTGAACATAGATGGCATTTAAGGTATTCAAACATAATCTTCTCCCATTGGGCCGATGATATATGAACGAGCTCCTCGTGCATATAGTGGCACTATATGCACGAGGAAAAGGACGTCACAGGACAACATGAGGCAGGGGTGGTCACAGGACAACATGAGGGGGTGGTCACAGGACAACATGAGGCAGGGGTGGTCACAGGACAACATGAGGCAGGGGTAGTTACAGGACAATGTGAGGAAAGGGTGGTCACAGGACAAGGTTAGGAAAGGGTGGTCACAGGACAAGGTGAGGAAAGGCTGGTCACAGGACTGCACATGGAAAGGCTGGTCACAGGACTACAAGGAAAATGGGTGGTTACAGGACAACTGGGGGAAGGGGTGGTCACAGGACAACACAAGGAATTGTGTGTCCTGTAACCACCCTTCCTCGTTCTGTCCTGTAACCACCCTCACTATAGCGTTGTCCTGTGACCACCCTCTCATGTTACTGTCCTGTAACCACCCTTCCCTCATGCTGTCCTATAACCACCCTCCCCTCATGCAGTCCTGTAACCACCCTCCCCTCATGCAGTCCTGTAACCACCTTTTCCTTGTCCTGTCCTGTAACCACCTTTTCCTTGTGCTGTCCTGTGACCACCCTCCCCTTGTGCTGTCCTGTGACCATCTTTTCCTCGTGCATATAGTGCCACTACGTGTGTATATGCACGAGGCTCTTGTTCGTATATCGCTTCCCCTCCCATTGATGATGACGATGAGAAATGGTGTCTTACTCATGTACACAGCGGGCAGCTGTGATAACCCAGTTGTAGTTGAAGAGAACCGCCCCACAATAATGTGCCCCATTGTCGCGTGTTAGGGCCACCTGCCATGGCCAGGTGTTTGGTTTGGCAGGCGCGCCTCCTACTATGTGGGTCTCATGCTCATCGTCGGCGGGGCGCTTGCCACACGCTACAATAGTGTATAACTATGAATATTGGTTATAGAGTATGTAATACTGAAATTCTACAATAGTGAAAGTATCATACTGATGGTAGGGGCCTATAGGTGGACTGTAGCATATATATGTACATGTCCACAGTCCGGCCAGAATTGGAAACCGCTCACATACCTATATGTTTTTATAAAAGAATTTTCAGTTCAGGATCTAGAAAGCAAGGTTGAAGAGAATAGGGGTTCCATAGGGGAACGGTCCTTTTGCTAATCACCTGCTGGATACTGTATGTGTCCGGGATGTGTCCATTGTTTGATAACATGTGAGCTGTGGCAGATTTCAGAATGGACAATCCCAATGATCGGTACCTGAGGAGCTGAGCTGAGGCTTAGAGAAGACCTTTTCATTGGGCTAATTATAAAGAATGTAAAAGTACTTGAACTTACTTTGGGGAGTGAGGCTTGGTGGACAGCACTTGAGACCACTACCACATTCCCAATCTACATCAGCACCTGGACACCTGGATGCACAGATACCGCCCATGCCGCTACATGTTACCTCTATAGCAGTGAGTGAGTAATTGATGTTCAACATAATTTTGACAACTTAGGTAATATCCATAATGAGAAAACTACATTACACATTTCACAGATAAATGCATATGTGCCCCCGCATATATGTGCACCACACACAAAAAGGGACAGAAAAGATTAAATTTGGACCATTGGAATTCATATTTCGTTATTGGGAAGCCCACTACCTCTAGGAACATTGAGAATATAGTGGGTATCATATAACATGAAGTGTGCATGTGTTTGTGGAGGAATCTTTACATTTGCCATCATGTCTCTTTGAATGAAAAAAATTAAAGGTCCTTACTTTTGAATGTTGCATTAAAGCCACGGAAATTATCTGTTACATCAGAGACGAATTTCATGAAGAGTGTATCCCCAGATGAGAACACACGGGATGTGGAATAACCACAGAATTTACCCAGTTGCTCTGCATTATCACTGTCACCATCATAAATCTGAAAAATCACCAGAGTTTCAGGCTAATTCTTAGTAAATAGATCAAGGATTGCGCTCGCTTTAATGAAAAGTCACTTGCACTTTTAGAAGTACAAGAAATGGATGCAACATGAACACTGGAATTCATGGGATCAAGTAGACCTGCATCACAGCAAGATCATTGATATTCTTACATTACTTCGAATACTGTATTGGACACATTAAGGGATGCAGGAATCAAAAGGAAAGCGATAAAAACTCTATGGGTCAACTCAATTTACAGAGTCAAAACTATAATCATTTATCATAGCAAGTAAATCACACAGTGGACCCTCGCCTTTTGGTCAAACCCACCACAACATAGTCATTGTTGCATGTCTTCTCGTATTCTAATTGGAAATCCTTGAAGTCCAAGACAATCTTTCCACCTGAAGTGAGCTTCATCAGATACCTGCACTCTTCAAGAGCAGGATAATTTTTGGGGTAGTTGGGTGATGTCACAAACCCAGAGTCTGCGGTAATATCCTTGTCACAAGTAGCGATCGTTGGTTCTGGCGTTGGTCTAGGGGCAATAGTAGGCACTTGAAAAATAATTATATCATTAGCATCATGTATCAATACAATCTTCAGCAATGCCTTCTGGTTATGTATAATTAGAATTTGAAATTGCAGTAGGTTCGTTCGTGCCACAAGTACAATGTAGATGTAAGCCTGCTATTTTACTTTTATGTTGAGTGCATGGTTGGTTTATTGTCAAGTCCATTTGAAACATGTTGTTTTCTCGACAGCTTATTCAGGGCATTTGACCCTCTATATAATTGTGTCATTTGATCATGTGCAATGACTTTGGAACCAGGGACTAAGGACCGTGCATTTCTCCTAGACAACAGTTAACAAAACGACAATGGTCATCATTGGAATTACTAGTTTGGAAATTATTTTTGACTTACCCTGAGGTGTGGTTTCAGGAACATCGCCCCTTTTTGTTTCATTATAAACAGCCTTAAACCCACGGAAGGTGGTGTCAAAATCAGAAACGAATTCAACTCGTAGAGTGTGGGCCTCAGAATAGATAGAAGGGGGCATCTCTGTACCACAGAACCTGTAAAACAGATTTTAAAATTTTAACGAGAGGTTACTGTCTGCCCCGGGGGTCTGCGATACTTGAGATAGGTTTTGTTGTTGCTGTTGTGAGGTAAATTACATCTTTTTGAAATTTAAAATCCCTAAGATAATTCCATTTGGTGGTAGTATAGGCTGTATTTGTAAAGAGCATCTAGCTCATCCAGACGCCGTTTTGAGGCCTAAAGGGTTAATACTCACGGTCCTAGCTCTTTGTGGGTTTCATAGATCTTGATGTAATCCACGCAGCTGTCAAAAGTCCTGCCCTCCAACTCAAAGTCAGTAAAGTTCAGATTTATAACCATCCCAATGTCCACTTCTATGAACCAGTTACATCTGGCATTATTAGGGTACTGGTCTGGGTAGTTCGGGCTTGTGAACTCACCCGACGGACCCATTAATTTACCCCCGCATTCGAGGGCTATTACAGAAAAAGATATTGACAAACATATGATGAAGTTACGCCTAGGCCTGCCTACATATATTTTCTATACGATCGAGCCAATTCTCTCTATGAGATGATTACATTGAGAAAAATTTGCCTACTCTTTGTCCACCTGTGAATTTGGGTGAACTCTCGATAGACCAGCTGATAATCACTCATCAATTATTTTTTAGATTAAATATCCCAAAATTGCAGGAGGTAAGGTTGTATTTTTTTGCTGGCATATTAGAGGAAAATATAAAATGCCAGTAGAGCATTTGGGATCATGCCCAAATGCATAAAACTACAAGCATAGTTTACTTTAAGTTGATTACATGTATAGAATTTGATATTAAAGCATTGAGCTCATTAAGTATATTTGATAACTCACATTGACACAAGCCAAGGAGGGAAGACACAACAGTGATCCACAAGAGAGCCATGTTGTTGAAAAGCCACAAGATATTTGTGAGATACTACTTTTATGTGCCATCTGCTAAACTATCTAATCTCACACAGGGTCCGTCCGATAAAACACCTGTGGGCTTCCTCACATGACGCAGCCGTTGTCTAATTAAGATTATATCCAGCTCATCTCTATGTAAAGAATGGCTTAGTGCATGTTGGGCTTACTAGCTGACACTGCAATAAGTAATTGGCTTATATGTACTGGAGAATTTGCTGATTTTAGAGTGGATTCAATTGTATGACCTAAGTAAATTAAACTATATGCCCTTACTATCGCCACTATTATCCCAGTGGGCACATAATATTATTGTATCAACATTGACAACTGGTTGATATTGTGTTGATGGTGTTGATAAGACATGTTATGCATCTCATACACATTCAAAGGCAGTCGAATTACCAGATAAATAAATTTTATTCCAGAAACGTAGATTCGATCTTCCAAAATAACACATGTACATATATTAGTACATGTATCTAGATAAGATTTTTATTGCTCAATCGCGCGATAGAGGCCAAGTGAACTACTCTCTTTACAGACGAATAATGTATGCAATCTTCTCCGAGAGTATAGAGTATACAGTTGCAGGTGTTACAATTCCTTCTAAATCTTGGACGGAATGGTGACGGAATTGAATTCCGTGAAAATGGCAATTTCTAGTTGCCATGGAACCCACTCCATTATTCCAAATGTGAACTTTTGGCCAGAAATGTTTTGAAAATATCATAAGGAACTGAGAACCGAAGGTAGACCTCAAAATTTCACTCTAGAATTTTAGGATGAAACATCATTAGACTGAATTTTCATATTATCAGTATCAATTTCTCCCCTGGTGCATGGTTTCCCTCATCTGGTCACTATTTTGTAAGAATTCATTTTGTATCTTTATGAAACAAAGGCGCTCCTAATTAGAAAGATATATCATGAATAGGAAGATGATTGGAACCGTCTCGTTTTGCATCGAGAAATAGCCAAAATAATTATACATCCCGCAATGTGGTTATCAATATAGTGTACACATAATTGTTCAGTCAAATGTACTTCGTTCACTCTGCACTGTTCATCACATTAAGAGTTGAGTCCACTTTTATTATCGTCGCACATCCATGGATCAGTTATCAGCAAGTAGGTCTATCTTATCAATGTAATAATGATAATAAGCTGTGACTGTGTGGTCCAACTAGTGTTCTACTGAGGTCTCTAAGATGTTGATCTGACGTCACGCTGACGTAACCCAGAGCTGCCATAATGTCACCACACTCCTTCTCAATGTTCATGACGTCCTTATAAGACATACGTTTTCTCCATGCCTCAGCAGTAATATTAGACATTCTATTTGTACTAAAGGCATCGGTATCATCTGATGACGTTGCCTCTCTTAACCACCTACCTATGACATCATCCATCGGAATTTCGACAAATGCGTACAATTTTTGGGCATATCTAAATGGATCATAAGCAATGTCTTCATATCTTACTAACCTATAGCTTTTGATACCAACCTGGGATCTATCCTCACTGATTTTCAATGCCTCTCTCATCCAAGAACACACAGAATATGCTATATCTCTTACCGCCATTTTGCTAAGGTGTATATTATTTGGTATTGCATGTATAGAGTTAACCTGGCCCCTGGGGTCACGTACAAGATGAACTACCTTTACACCTTCCTTCATTAAAGGTACCAAAGCCATGGAGTTTCTAAGACCTATCAGTTTAGCCACTGTATATTTGTGTTCTTTACAAGTATTTGCGATTGAAATAGGCTTGAAAGGATGACAACTGTGTACCTTATTGTCAATACACATTGTGCGGTAGGCCCTTGCTAAAAATGTCACATGGTCAGCCTCAGATCGTACTTGGCTCTGCTGGATGTGATGCAGAGCAGCCGGAATGTCACACCTGAGTAATTCACGGAGGGTGTTTTCGGAAAGTAGGTCTACCTGGCTCCTATGCCAGATTTCTAGGTTTGCTGGGTACATCATGAGTGGTTCAAACATGTAGAAAACATCAGGATGCTTGTTGAAGATGTCTCCAGTGAAACTGGAACCTGACCTGAACATGGTAAAGATAAGCAATTGTTTCCTATTAGCTACTGAAGAATCCAATGTGGAAGGTATTGTATCGTGCATCGAATCCAGGGTCCTGGAGTCCATTTCGTCCAACGCGGTGCTGTGGGTATTCTCTTTAGGTGGGATACGGTTGGATTCTTCCACTGAAAATATCTCAGTGAATTCTTCTCGAGGTAGGGTTGGCACCTGAACCAACCTTTCTTCTTTCATTGGGGATTCTTGGTCTGATCCTCCTTGTAACAATGGCTGGAATTTGTGGCTAAATCCTTCTTCCATGACTTCGGATGCATGGCTATATCCTTCTTGTAACAGTGGAACTTCATGGCTAGATTTTTCTCGTACCAGTGGAACTTCATCCTTAGACCCTTCTTGTAGAGATGGAGATAGCTGTAGGGTCTCGAAATCGAATCCTGAAGACAACCCCTGCTGAGGAAGGACACACCAAACTAGTGTTAAGACAACAACTATGGTAGAACAGGCAATGAAGGCCAGCCGGGTCCACATCCTGACACCTTCTACAGTGATAACCATCTGCTCTAGTGCAAGCATCAAGCACTCTTGAATACGATCGATATACCGGTCTATGTATGAACAGACAAATTTAAACATTAAACAGGTGTGTGGGCAATCATTGATTTCTGTATGTTTCTATTGGAAACTTGGAACCCTTTGTAACACAAACTATACTATGACCATGATAGACGGCTGACCCTTTGTGACATGAATGTAAATTATTGTCATATATTCCTAAATTGTGCAGTAGATATAGCATAAACAGTGGCATTTCCGGCAGAAAGCATGAAAACTTCCATACAGGGAGTTTTGAACATGCTGAATCCATTTCTAAGTGTTTCTACTTACAAAATGATTTTCAAAAAGAAAAGTAGAAATTGATATTTTAATTGAGTGAAAAATGATCATGAATTAAAACAAAATAGTAAAGGCATATAAATCGATCAGAAAATTGTAATAACTATGTTAAATAACTGAATAGATTCAAATACAGCATCATTTTGTGACTGATTTGCATATTTATGCCCTAAATTGCATTTAGATGCCTAATTATACAAGCCTACAAAAGAGCCAGGACCATATAGATTTTTTAAATGTAGCCATACATGCAAATAACCAAAGGTAAATATGAAGGTCCCCTGTAGATAGAATCCTTGGATAACAGTCAAATCTAGTGAAATATAATGTTTGTTTTTTTGCATATCCATTCCCTCATTTGCATATCATCTATATATATATATATATATATATGTATATATATATATAGTAATGAACATGGATAGTTTATTGTCGGCGGCTCGGTGACAGCCACCGGATCGGAATGATAGTTGCGTGTTCAGGCCACCAGGTGGAGCACGGGTGGTGACGTCAGTGTCATGTGACGTCACATCCGGGTCTCTAGACTATTAACCAGCAGTTCTGGTGGTTCAGAGGCAGACGTGATCAGAGACTCATTGGTGGCGGTCACATAGCTAGTTTCCGGTGTCCAGTGGCTGGCAGCAAGTGTGGCTAAAGAGGGCAGGCGTCTCAATTGTCTAGCGAGTTATCTAGCGAGGATTCAACACAAGTGATGCAAGTTGAAGACCAATGTTAGTAATAAGGCCAGGAAAGTAATAAACACAAGAAGTCGTAAGTTATCAATCTTTATTCTGTTGTTCTGCTGATTCTTGGTTATTACAATATATATATATATATATATATATATATATATATATATATATATATATATATATACACACAACAATAAGTGTAGTTGTACTATTTATCACATGTCTACTCTACCGACGTCCTAGGGAGGACAGTCATGTCTACAAGGATGTAACTTGACAAATCCTGTTGCAATATTTAAGTGCATGACACACAGGATATAGATTTAATAAGTAATACAAAAATAGAAAAATCAGTCAGTTGCCCACTGTCAGAACTTCTTGCTAGCACAGTAGAAACCACATAAGAAGGTTTTGGACTCGTGCAGGAACACAAAAGGATATTTAGACTATGGGCTATTACATGTAATGACCAGCAGACATGCTTCATGCAGGTACTTAAATTTGCCTCTGTCAAGGTCAGGGTAATATTTTGAAGGTCAAATAAACAAATCTTTACTATATCTGGAAAGATTCTCTTATATTGACATACTATATAGGCCCCATGACAAGAAAACAGTGTTATATGTGGTAGACTTCACCTAAATTCCATCCATCTTTCCTGTACTTAGATGAAGTCAAATGATGTACCATGAGAAAAAGGATGCCATGACTGGATTTTGGGATTAGCCTAACCAGAGATATACATATCTTGGTATCCATTTTCAGGATAAGTGTAATATTTTGTGTGATTTGGATGATCATTTAGGGCTATCATATAAGGTAAGGGAGAGTATCAAAAGTGAGGGTATATGAATTGGATCTAATTCATGTGCCAGCATATTGAATATTCCCACGTAGTTAATACCTTTCAGAGTTTAGAGTTGTGAGGACAGTACAAAACAGTACGGCTTTGAAACTCACATCTCCTATCCTAATTTTCTCCCATCGTCTTCAATCACTTATGAAAGAACTGCAATTACCAAATCAATCTTTTCCCTTTGTTTTTTCAACTCTTAGTGCCCCGACCCACCTTCAGTATGCACACCAAGAGAATAGACGACAGGAATGAACATTACCATATTGAACTTTCTCTCACTCTGGTATTCTGTACCTGTATCATTGTCCAGGGGAGAGAGACAGCATGAGGGATGACAGAGATTATCAGGAAGGAAGGGGGGGTCAGATGAAGAGCATAGATAGTAATAGCAGCAGGAGTATGGGGTAATCATATATAAGCCCTCTCCTTTTAGTAAATATTTGATTTAATTATTTTGGACTGCAAGTAATTCACAAAAATTAGTTGCCCCCCATCCTTTTGGGCTGCACTCACTCCTTTTCCAATTCCTGGATCTGACTCCTTTTCCCTTTGATCATTTACTACCTATCCCATGAATGCCTATATCCAATAGATCCATCACCTCTTGTTTTCTGATTTTAGCCCACTTCCATTAGATTTTCCTCTACATTACCATCTAACCCCCCTCAACCTGGCCAAAAATCAAGTATACCCCAACCACATAGATGTGGGAAGGCAATGAAATGGGAAGGCAGTTTGGGATAGGGAGGCAGTTAGAAGCACGGGTAAGAACTGCTTGGAAAGTGAGTGATATGTGCTAGTAGTATTAACATAAAGGCAGGCAACTCATCTTCTCAGCCATGTTATTTTCATTACTGTGGTATGGGGGCTTGGTATGGAGCATCTATGCTGTAGGGGCCCACATTTGCTGCCTTTATAATAAAACTGCCATCAATGCAATACTCATCTCACAGTTAAACATATCTTGCTCAACTACCACTACCATTACTATTGAATAGTTTAAAACTTTTGACTGTCTGAGTTCCTCAATGGCCACTGGATGTAAAACTAAACAAACAAACCAACTGTCATAATAAAGCTTGATTGATTGGTACATTTTGTGACATTAGGCTAGGGGTGATGAGTCTGTACTGAGTATACCTGTAATAGATGCCCCCTCCAACCACCCAATGAAAGATCCAGTGCAATTTAGCCATGTGTTTTCAGAGCAGTAATATCATCATAAAGATCGGGGATGGACAGGGATCTTAAAGTGTCCCAATCCCTTCTTTACCACCCTCATTCCTGAGTGCTCTCCCCAACTACCATTGGGCACCTCATGTAGGAATGTGTTAGTATAAAGGCACATAAATCAGATGATGATACAATTTATAGCCCACTTTTGACTGTTTGACATTAGGAGATATGACCTTGACTAAACTCAATAAACTTGTGTTTGAATGTTGGCCCTATAGAGGGTCACCTCCATACAAAATCCCATACTTTTACTATCATTGGAGCTGCAATCTTATTTGTATAATTTCTGATTGAACCCATTTGGGGGCTGACCTTGAGCTTTGACCTCATGTATGACCTTGTTCCCACATCTGGACCATCACACTCACACACGATTCAAATTCACTGACCCCAAAATAGGGGTATTGACCCCCAAAGCAACTTTAGCAGCTCACTCACACCTATCTCAAATATCCATCAGTGGATAACATAAAAAACAAAAATATTATCATTTTTGTACTTTTTATTTTCAAAGTCATTTTTCACATAGAAATATTTCTCAAAAATGTTGTTTCCACTTAGAAATGAATTCAGTATATTTGAAAACCCCTGTACAGAAATTTGCATGCCTTCCGCCAGATGTACTGCATATCTACTGCATATCTACTGCACTAAAAAAAGTCAATATAAAGGGTAAGAGATGTCTAGACCTTCAAATCATATTGTGTATCACCATTTTGTTTTAAGAGAATTTGTTATAATCATCATGAAACCTCATGGACAGTAATCTATTTTCTATTTGGCAACAGTTCGACGGCAACCTACTAATGGTGTTATCATTAACTTTATTGGTCTAATGAATGTTCTTATCTCTGTGATGTGCTATCCATGTGCATAAAAATACATGTTAATGTTTTGTAATACTGTGAAACTATTGCAGGTGTAATCTGCTTTTATCGTATAATCCTTTTATCAGAGCCTTATGTATTCATGGTATCATACATGTAACTGGCATGAATTGAATGATTACAAATTGATTAATTCTATAGGCATCTATAGTTGTGAGATCACTCGGGGAAAGCGGAAGTATAATACTAAATCCTTTTTATTTATATGAGATATGTGTGATAAGGCAAAATACATTGTGTGTTTCCAGTGACATGGTTCAAAGATCTAGGGTTAGTAGGTCGGATTTAAAAAAAAATCATTTGTATAAAAACGTATTGGTAGATATGCCAGATTCTTTTAGTATACACTGTTAGTAGTAGCCATGGTTATTTTACAGCAAAAAGCCTTGGCAACTTTGGTTCCAATACATTTTGCTGTAAATCTACAGGAGGTGAGGTGCTGTAATTCTACAACACAATCCACAGTAATCATACAGTAACAACCACTGTAACCATACAACAAGATCATTTAGATCTACAGAAACATATGTTGTAAATAGACAGCAAGATATGTTGTAGAATTACATAAACATGTCATGTAAAATAACACCAATATTTTCTGTAAATGAACAACAAATTTTGCTGTAAATGAACAGCAGTATATACTGTAAATTTACAGAAACTTTCACTGGCAACTGAGGTTCCAGCAACTATTGCTGTAAATTTACAGAAGCTAGGGGTGTAGAATTACAGCAAGAGGTTCTGTGAATCTACAGGAACTGTATTGTATAGTATGTATAGGCACTGCTATATATACTCTACAGTGAGGTGAGTCCATGATACAATACCCATCATATTTTTTATGTGTGCACTCTGTGCATGCAATGATACTATAAACCATGCATGCCTGATGAAGCCAAAAATGTATCCAATCCTAGTGAAGTGCCATTACTGAGAGTGAGAGAAGAAGTCAACCATCTCTCCCAAACCATTTCATGGTCGGTCAGTTTTAACACTGGGCTAACCTAAAGCCAGGTAGGCCTATGTTAGTTTCAAGTTCAGAGTAGCAATTGTATATACAATTTAGACACAGGTGTGGTGTCTTTGGTGTATATTACTGGTTGTTCCTAGTTTCTTCTCAGATAACCTTATTATAAATACATTATCTATTGTGTACAATGTTAGATTGAACCCATTGAAGTTATCATTGTATTACAATTAATTGATAAGCTCTCGGGACATTGTTGGATTGAGGTGGCACTATAAGCATATACATTCTTAATAAATGGTGGATACTGCTGGCCCCCAGTAGCAGAACCTACAGGTAAGGCTATTTTGGTAAAGCCTTTGTGGGTCACTCTGGTGCAGAGTGACTGACTGGCCTAGGATATACAAGAGTAATTATACACGACAACTCACTGTACACATGTGTCTACAGGAAGAAGCTTGTCACTAAACAGTGACACTCAGTGTATTTGAGAATGCTGCTCTTTCCCCTGTTGATTTACATAGAACAATCCTATTACATAATGCCAACTCTTTACAGTGTATCCAATTGCCCGCCGCGAAGTGGCCAGCAATGTTGCGTAGCTGTGGGGATGGGCAACTCCTACCGGTGGTCCAATCCACATTTTTCTTGTCATGTTAAAAATATTTAAAAAAACATCAGGCATGTGAAGAACATGGAAAGTGTATGTCTATTTAAGTTACTGTTGTGAAATCCATAGAAAAGTGGATGACATCTTTTTTAAATAGCAAAGATATGGAAGAACATTCATGAATGCTACTTTTTTTCTAAAAGAATTCTTCAAAAATATAAGGCAGATGAATACATGCTTTAAAATGGTACAAAATGATAGGAAATTTTCCGTAAATATTGATAGACACTTTTAGAACTTAAATACATGTATTATCTGTATATTCATGGTGAGAACTACATTACACAATTTTACTGAGGAATGTGTTGGTGCCCGCACATATGTGCACCACACACATCCTGAGGGGATAGAAAAGAAGAGATATAGACATTTTAAGTGGGCTAGGGAGGCCCAACGTGTCCGTTATGCCATATGGGGTCATATGAGGTCATATGGAGGACATATGAAGAACAGGGAATTTAGATATATTGCAGGCCCTAGCTTCGATAATATTTATCCTATGAAAAATATATGGATATTTACCCCTTTAAATCAATACCAAGGAATCCAATGGGGCTATCAGTTTTGTTCTATTCCAAATGGTTGCTAAGCAACAGGCCTTTTTATTTGAAAATGTGCCAACTTTAGTGACAACCAGGAGTAGAGGTGAATTTACATGATATTTTCAGGAATATTATTTTCTGAGAAATATTCATAGCTATATCATGAACTTTTATGTGCATGTTCCCAAAGACCTATATTTTCCATTGCAATTGAGAAATCATTAAAGAATAAAGATTTATTTTTTATGAATTTTTCATTTTCATTTGTTGCAAACTCATGAGCTTGAGCCTGTGGGTCCTGCAGCAATGTAGGTTGGAGTGCCGAGATGGGTAAATGCAGCAGCAGGCTTCTGGGGGCGAAGCTTATATAGCTGACAACGACGTGCAGAGCTGCAGCTACAGATAGCAAAGATGGCCATAGTGAGAAGGATTCCTCCCACCAACCCTGCTGCTGCCACACCAAGTATGCCTCCTAGACCCTGCTCTCCTTTAATAGGATAAAAGATAACATTTGATTAAGATAATATCACAATTGGTATATAATGTACAGAAAATGTTGGTAATTTAGACAAGACCGTTGTACTTTCACTTAACCCTCTCCCTCCACAGACTCCTATAGGGGTCCGGCGGGGGGAGAGAGTGTGGGCCCCTATGAACAGATATCACATGCCTCTAGTTCGCAACAGTGATTTCAATTGAAATCAGTGGTGCTGCCAGAGGCACATGATTTTATCTTTGTAAACACAACAAAACTGCCGATTCACGGCCAACTAACAGGCTGTCAGTTACTGATGGACGGTGTAGGGACCGTATCCTTAGCCCTTTAATTGTTTCTAGTTATATTAGAGCTTGGAGTAGGATCAGTAGGGTTCACTATTAATCCCAAATCTTTTTAATTCCACTATCAATGGCAGTCGGCTGCCCGTCGGCCACCCGCTACTGCTGCATGTGACGTCATGACCTCTTGACCTAGTTGGGCCTCAAAACGAGGCTTGCGGAAATCGCGTGCCTCTGGCAGCACCACTGATTTCATTTGGGCCTTAACACTATGGGATTTTGAAATCACTGTTGCAAGCTAGAGGCATGTGTTGTCTGTTCATAGGGCTGGAGTGTGGGAAATCCGGGGGCGCGAAGGTTAAATTTGCTACAGGGTTGGATCCAGGATTTTGAAAAGGGGGGGGGGGGGGCGCGCCCCTCATTTAGCCCCTAATTTTGGCTAAATTCTAGGGTAAAAAAGTTAGGTAAACTCTTAAGGACAGGGGAAAAGGAGGGGGTGCGCGCCCCCACGCCCCCCTCTAAATCTGCCACTGTGCTAAAAGATTCACATATAACGTGTTATGTCATCGAAGGCATTATTAATTTTTCTTTAGTTCTTAGGTTAGGTGCATGTAGGCTAATGCCTCTTTTTTTCCAAACAAATCCTATCAGAGCAATGTAAACATTTGTATTTTAAACATCCACATTCTAATCTTCCTATCTCTTCTCAGAATAATGAAATAAGTGAGAATACTTGCTTCCATTTTTATAAGGTGGCGGCCTAGGCGGCAGGTTGGTAGGTCTAGGTGTTGGACTGGGTGGGGTGTGGTAATGTGGAGACATCTTCTGGAATCCTCTACCAGTATAAAAAGCGCTTCGTGCCTCATCGGTGTACATGTCGAACTGCTCAGGAGTAAGACTGAAGTTATGCGTGCATGTCGGCATATTGGGTGGTACAGGAGGGAAGCGCTCCTCCCCTTCTATCAGCAAGAAGCTCATGGGTCCTTGGTGGTTGTGGTGAGTCATGTGGCAATGGACAAACCAGGCCCCAGGGTTATCACTGCGGAATCGAATCACAGTATAGCCTGCTGCTGGAGAGATGACGGTGTCTTTGAGTGGAGGGTCGATGAGGTTCAGAGTGGGCTGAGACCCTGCTCTCCAGCCAGCACGTCTGCAGAGGAAATCCTCACAGACAATATCAGTGTTAGGAGTGCCTCCTATGGCATAGGGTATCGGGTTCCCATGTATAAAGTCAGCAAAACCTTGCCGGACAACAGCAAAGTGGTGACCATGGACGTGGACTTGGTGAGTGGAGACTTGTTCTCCAGGGGCTGGGATGAAATTGGAGATGACCAGTTGGATGGTTTTGTTGAAGGGCAGGAAGAGTCTGTGGGTGCAAAAGCACACATCATCCTCTGGACAGACCTGGTCACAGTCAATGGTCTCACTGTCTTTTTGGTAAAGCGGTGAGGTTGGGTTAACATTGTTGATACCATTGAAATTAGCACCCTTAAAGTACATGAGGTTGACAAAGTACTCCTCATCAGGCTCAACCTGGTCCAGGCCATAAGCAGCACGTTCCCCTGGAGCATAATTCCTCCTGGCTTCCTCCACATAAACACAGGAGGAGTTAAACTCAGGTGGGAAGTACTTAAATGGACAGTTGAAGACCCTACATGGGTTATCCGGTGTACAGGGTGTGGGTGAGGAAGAAGGCTCAACTCCAAGTGCAGAGCTCTCATACCTTACTATAGCCAGAGTCTCCAGGGTGAAGCCATCCCTGGAGTCATCCTTGGCATACCTGGACCTCATCCAGTAACTTCCCACAGGCTGGTCCATATACAGCTCAACATCCGCTCGTTCTGCTCCATATAAAAAGATTGAGTCCACTATGATGGGTTCTATATCCATCCCATCTAGCGCCATAATTCTAAGTCTGTGACCATCTATTGATACTTGTAGGGGGGCCTCTCCAGCTACATTGGCCAGTAGAAACAGGTGTGGCCTGTTCTGAACCACCTCAAACTCAGCCAGAGGCCATGGTTCATTTTGGTTGAACCTCCCACGGCCGTTGATGATGCCGCTCACATAGCAAATTATGCCAATATCAGAGCCATCCACCTACAGAAGGAAAGGGATACCTTCATTGTTACCACCATCACAATATCCTCATACGTGACAACACGTGGAAAACGATAGCATTAAGGGAAATACCCATATGCTCAAAATGCAATATCTAAGGAGCTAAGATTACGTGTTTGTTTTTAGTTTAATTTCATTTATCATTTTTACACCACGTTATATTTGACGGTCTACAAGGTTTTCAAATCTGAAAAAAATAGAACTATCCCTTTTAAATCCAAAATTCCAAACAAGTATCATGATAGATTGTTTTATTTTCCATTAATGAGTGTTTGTGGCATATTTTGTCTCATTATGATGTATGTATATTTCCTGAATGATTATCGTTTATATTAGAGTTCGGTGGTCTAAGCAATGGGAGTCAAAGTTATTTCAGAGAGAAAGGTGGTTTATGACATTGTATCAGCCATGGCTTGAGGCTTATGACATAAGACTAACATCAATCTGTCTAGGGCTAGTCATTAAAGAAATTATTTAGTGAATGGGTTCTTCTCACCAGAATTGGGACTTGGCCAGGTCTGATCCAGTTGAATAGGTTTCCTCCTGACCCTGCTACTTCAGGTGCAGCTAGGGGGTTGGTGAACATGTATATGTGGCCCTCCTGGTGATACCAATCCTGGAGCATCACAGGGAAGTAGGGAATTGTAGGCACTGCCTTGTGTATGAGGAAGAAACCTGGAATAGGTAAAGTTAATGTTAGGAAGTCGGTACCACAGTGTTGGTAATTAGGGTGTGAAGAGAATACTTGTTGGTTCCATTATATCCACCCATTCCGATGTATCCGCCAGATCCTTAATTCCATTTCATTCACCATCTTTTGTTTCAAAATGTCCGCCAAAATTTACTTATTCCATTGTGTCCACCAGGTTTTGTTCCAAAACATCCACAAAAAGTTCCAAATTCCATTCCATCCACAGGGTTTAGTTCCAACCAGCTCTTGTTCCAAAATGTCCACCAAAAGTGTCAAAATTCCATTGTGTCCACCAGCTCTTGTCCAAAAATATTTGCAAAAATGTCAAAATCCCATTGTGTCCACCAGGTTTTCTTCTGAAACATCCACAAACAGTTCCAAAGTCCATTCTGTCCACAGGGTTTAGTTCCAAATTATCCACAAAAATGCTCAGATTCCATTGTGTCCACCAGGTTTTGTTCAGAAATGTCCGTAAAAAGTTCCAAATTCCACTTTGTCTGCAAGCATTTGTTCCAACATGTCCGCAAAATTGTCCACATTCCATTGTGTCCAAAATGTCCTCTAACAGTAGTTAATTCCGTTTTGTCCATCAAGCTTTGTTCCAAAATTGTCCTCAAATTCCATTCTGTCCTCCATGTTTTGTTCCAAAACGTCCGCTAATTCCATTTTGTCTGCAAAATTTTAATGTTCAGATGCCATTCTGTCCACCAAAATTTGTTCTGAAATGTCCGCCAATTCCAAATAGTCAGCCAGGTTCTCTTCTAAAATGATTTGATATCTTATGAGGATTCACTGGTTGAAATGGTCTGATTTTTTTGAACATTCCAAGAAAGTCATGATTGATGGATGTGACTTTGTAGTTTCCTTAATAATACTCCGATTTTCATTCTGTAAAAACTGACATGTAGCCCATAATGGTCGCTAGAAAGTGGTGGCGGCCACAGCGACCTAAACTATCCTCCGAGAAATCTATAGCGACCTAAACTAAGATTATTAGTGGCCGAAGGCCACTATATCAAGGTATATAAGTATATATACCCCTCGATATATAGGCCCTTGGTGTATAAAGCCTCCTGCCCTATATACCGAGGGCCGGAGGCCCCATTCATACTTTCCCGAACCCAATAGAATTTTAAATACCATAGGTTATTCATATATAGGGATCAGATTAGAATTTTAAATACCATAGGTTATTCATACAAAGCGACCAAAAATAATAATAATAACCTCAGAACCTTAAATACCATAGGTTATTCATAGAAAAGGGATCCCATAGAATTTTAAATACCATAGGTTATTCATACTAAGCGACCAAATAAAATTTTAAAAATGAAGAGCAAAGGTAGCGACAAAAAATAAATAAAAAAGAAAATTTCTTTAATTCCTCTCCCAAACTGATAATATTCATGCAAAGGGAACAGACTCCCGGGGGAAAGGGTTTCCCTTAAGGGGAGAGTATAAAAAACTGGGGCTTGGTTTTTTGGGGGTTAGAAATTTGGCAGTAGCAGACTATCAATACCTCTAGAAGTTTTTTCTTCTCTAGAAGTTTAGGTACCTACCCAACTTTTTGTTATCATTTTTTCTTTAGCACAAGTATACGGCTTATTCCTTGACAGACACCCCTTCACATTTTGATAAAGAAGTAAGTAACAGGGAAGGGGATTTGTTATGGAATAAGCCGTATTCTTGTAAGTAAAAAAAAAATGTAAAAATACTAAAAAAAAACTGGGTAGGATCACGTTTTGCTTTCTAGTTTCCTTAATAATACCCCGATTTTCATTCTGTAAAGACTGACATGTAGCCCACAATGTAACTGGTCGCTAAAACTAAAAACTAGTCGCTAAGAACGGGTCGCTATCGTTTTGTTTTTTTTTTGCTTTTGGAAAATGATTCCCTATTTTGTTAGCGACCTAAACGTTTTTTATGGCGACCATTTAGCGACCTAAACTAGGAGAATGCCGGTTATGTTGACGAGGGGAGACAGGGGACTTTGGTGACTGTCACACCTTGGGAAGTTATAGAGAGAACAACACTGAGAATACGTTGGAGACAAGTTTATGTCCCGTGCAAGAAGGCGTGTTACAATGTAAAATTATAGGTTCGTACCTGCCAGACCATCCACCCTTTGGTAGCCAAAGTGGGAGTGGTACCAGAAGGTACCTGCCGGTGTGGCTGTGAACCTATATGTAAAGGCATCTCCAGTAGGTATAGTACACTGGTTAACGTCAGGTACCCCATCCATCTAGGTGTTAAGACGCATGGGCAGGCCGTGGAAGTGTATGGTCACACTCTGGTCATGAAGCTTGTTCTTAACGTGGACAGCCACCTGAATGATATAATTAAGGGCAGTAAGATGAGTCAGTGTGTATCAATAAAATGATGTAGTGGGGGCTGCACAAAGCGCTTAATTAAGGCAGAAAATCACTGCGATTCTCACAAAATATGGTACAGATTATATCTATACGTACAACCCTCGGTATCCCTTAGGAAACATTTACTTTACTTTTCATGAGAGTAGCTGCAATGATAGTATTGTATAGTTAGGCTGCATAAAATTGATAATCAGCTTTGTGGACAGCGCCGTCACCCCTTAAAAAGGGCCTCATGGACACTTTTTTTATTATCATAGTACAAAAAAATGACCTACAAAAATGTGCACCCCTTGAAAGAATAATAAAAATGGTCGATAGGCACCACTTGTTGTCATTTGGTCTTTCTGCCTTCTGTGGTTAATAAATCAGGGAAAATAGTATATACACGTGTCATTATCATTTATTCTGATAGCCCAGGGTTAGAACTACATGGGGAACCCTGGTTTTCCATACATCTGAAGCATATTTTGGGAGTGAGGGGCCTAAAACTACCCAAAAAGACTCGTTTTTTAGGCAAAAAATAAAAAAAATCCAATTTTTCAAGACCTTTTAGGTATGTATAGACTTAGTTATTTATTTTCTGTAAGAAAAAATGTGGTTGGTTAATTTTCGAGGCGATTCGTCTCATGCCCAAAGATTTTTTTTTTTAAACAAGTTTAAACATTTTAAAGAAAATTTGTCCATTACATCATATATTCATAACACGCGGTTTCCTTGTTGCATAGTTCAACATATTAACATGAGTAGACCAAATATCTAATATATAATGAATTTTTGTAGGTGCGGAAACAAGATCTTAAAAGGCTAACAAGTTAATGACTGACCTTCATCCTAGGGATGTTGTCTTGGCCAAGCCATAAAAGTTAAATATACCATACATTGAAATTAATGATAATAGACTATATATTATTATGAACAGCAGCATTATTCTTTACTTTAAACTAGTCGAATAACATACCCCCCTCCCAAGACATTACCAGCAACATATAAACATGCCAATATGTACATACAGAGATAAATTGCCTAGTATTAACAGTGTAAAATTAATCATGTTGATTATTTCATTGAGATTTCTTTTTTACAATGGATTTTGAATTTATCACGGTCTCTAATATTTCTAGTTTCAGTGGTTAATCTATTCCAAGTTTGAGCACATTTGACTTCAGGTGATGTCTTATATGATCTACAGTTTATTTTTTGATATCTTAGTACAGGTGCAGCAGCTCTAACTTTTGGCTCGATAAAGTCCTTGTTACATGATCTCTTATGGGCCATAAGCTTGATGTGATAGTCTCTCCTTGATGTTAACAATGGTAGATTGGCATTTCCATGTACAATATCAGTGGGCATTAATATGTGGTAATCGAAACATGTTTTTAAGAATTTGCTTTGTATACGTTGTAGTTCCAATAAATAATCTGCCTTCGCATCGCTATATAATATGTCACAATAGTCAATTATAGGTAGGATATGCATCTTATACATTCTCAATCTAGCTTTATGAGACATATATCTACGAGTTTTATATAATATTAGTGATTTATATCTTACATTATTAATTACAGTACGTAGATACATGTTAAACTTCAGTTCTGGGTCTAAGGTAACACCTAGGTATTTGTAAGGAACTACATTCATGAGCGCTTTGTTATTCATAACAGTGTTTGGTTTTCTCAGATTTTTCAGTTTTACCGATGAGGCAAAGGTCATAATTTTTGTTTTACTTTCATTCATTGTTAGTTTGTTACTTGTGGCCCAGGAATAAAATTTATTTAGAGCATTTTCTAATTGAATTTGTAGATTATCTATATCCTTGCCTGATACATATAGAACTGAATCGTCTGCGTATAGCATAGTTATATGGGTGTCATTTACAGAGATACAATCATTTATATATAACAGGAAAAATAAAGGACCTAAAATTGACCCCTGAGGTACACCACATGTTAAATTTTTATAGCCTGATCTTGTATGGTTTGCAATTGAACACTGCTGCCTTCTTGATAGGTAATTTTCTATCAACGTCAAGTTTCTATTTCTTACGCCATATTGTTCAAGTTTGGCTAGAAGGATATTATGGTTTACTGAGTCAAAAGATTTTTTAATATCTATGAAAGCAGCTAGGGTGATATTATTTTGATTCCTATTTCTTAATATATCATCAACAAGAACTGTTATGGTGTCTAAAGTCAATTTGTTTTTTTGATAGCCTCCTTGAAATTTTGATAATATATTGTAAGTAATCAAATGAGAGCTGATTTTTGTATGTATAGGACGTTCAAGTATTTTTCCTGGTACAGGTAGTACACTGATAGGTCTCAGGTTTGATACATATGAGGGATCGCCACCTTTAGGTAGGGGAGTGACTGTGGCTATTTTCCAGCTATCAGGTATAATTCCAGTACGAGTAATGAGGTTAATAATTTTGATAAGCTTATCAGGGAACCTTGTGTAGAGGTACACGTTATTAAACCATAGGAGTTGGGTACCGTCTGACGTGGCGGGTGAGTCGAGTCGTCGGACGTTCCTCAGGTTCCGGATAGGTGGCAGCACCGATCCGGGTCTGTGGGGACATCTGACGACGAACACCTGGGTCCGTATATAAAGCCCAGGGCTCAGCCGCTACGTCAGAGGCCCTTCTGGCCTCCACACCATGTAAACCACTGTCTTTTAATATTAGCTGCCTCCTTGATATCATCCGGCAGCCGTGAGTGTGCGTTAAGTAATAAACCTAACCGTTGGCATACACTTGGAATACTGTCTTACTCTTTCTTTCCGAACCGTAAGACCCGAACCCCCCAGGTCCGTAAGGCCACAAACCCTTACACTGGTGCCGTGACCAGTTAATTCTGGTGTATAGCCCGGACGTTATAACGTCCGAACGGCTAGTACATGGGTTAGACACCCTTAGGGAAGCTAACCCAGCAGGGCAATCACTTGCCCAAGAGAATGGAAATGGATCATTAATGCTCCAAGCCCATTCGGACTCGCAAGATGCGGAATCAGCATCTTGGAGAGATCCCGGACCCCACTATAATGATAGTGAGGAGAATCTGCCAGACTCTGTACGACGCGAACAGTCTATACAGAGACATAGTAACTTAATAGGCCAACAATCGCTTGTTGACGAATTAAGTGATTCGATGTTCGAAGTTGGTGGTAGTACTAACCCAGAACATCCGGCACCAATGCGAAAAAGGGTAACATTCGGAGAACTGCCTTACAGGTTACCCAGGCCCGAATTACCAATATTAGATTATAGCGCTATAGATGGCGACTTAACCTATGCGGTACCGGAAGGCGAGGAATTAAAACGACCGGATGTCCTGTTGTTGAATGAAACTTATGTAACTTTGAACGAGAATTTAAATACCTTGGTCAAAGCTAAGGATGAAGTATTCCATGAAAAACTTCAGATGGAAGAGGACCTAACTGGCATGCGAAAGGAATTCGAAGCCAGAAGGAGCGAGTACATGAAAGAACTCGAGAATGAAGAACTAAAACTTCAATCTATGAGAGAATCATTCAACAAAGAATATGATAATAGGCACATTCGTATCCAAACATACATAGATACGAACGACCAACTAAACCTTGATAAGGCAAAATTCGAATCCGAAATTCGCCATTATCAGGATGAGTTGGATAAATTGAAACTTCAGTGTAGTAAACAAGCTGAAGACAATGAAACCATCCGGGTAGGCATTATAGCTTACAACAAACAACTGGAGGAGGATAGACAGAAACTCACAAATGAGCTTCAGGAATTGCAGACTACTGCAATAACTCTAGATAAATATGTAGAAGCAGCCCAGTTAACTATAGGTAATATAGATCCAGCTGTGGTATCTACAATGTTGGGAAAGACATCTAAAGATGCAACCCCAATTAGATACAGCCCATTCGTTGATGATGGGGCTGACAAGAATGTGGTATCCGGAATCTACAAGAAACCGGATAATGCTGCAGTAAATGGAACCGCATCTAAACCAGTAATTCCAATGCTGGATACGATAGGTCCGGCACCACCCATACCAGATTTGAGTCACAAAATCAAAGCGACTCACGATGGTGCTAGAGGGAATAATAATAATACACCCGTGGCACAACCAAGAGCACCCGGACCAATGAGGCATATGTTGACACCACCTTCATATTTCCCCCAACCCGGCCACAGTACACCAGCAGTACCAAGATTACCGAATCCAACCCCAGGTTCTGGTAATGGTCCTACTAATGGACGTTTTCCGAGACCAAACCCGCCACAAAACAATATTAATGGCGGTACGTATCAACCAAGAGCATCTTCCTATGGATATAGAAATAATTATAATCCATCAGGAGGTGGTAATTATCAAAATGGTAATAGCTATAACCAGGGATGGAATCAAAATGATTCTTACCCTAGATATGCATCTTCTGGAAACACCGGTTACAATGGCGGATGCCCTGGTGGTTCATCCGGAAGCTATAATAATAATGGTCCACCAGGAGGGAACCCTCCAGGCGGCCCAGGAGGATCCGGATCCGGAGGATCAGGATCAGGAGGAGATGGCAGGAAACCAAACAGGAGAACTTCTATGCCTGCAGGGATGCAAACCATCTTTGATAGGAGCCAATGTATCCAAAACCTTGGCATTGACTGCTACCGAAAGGGAGCGGACGGCATGGAAGTCATGAACTGGAGCATGTGAGAAGCAGATAGACTACGCGGATGTAATAATCCGGCACGTAGGCAGGCACGGATACCCCCTCCATATGATTCTAATGATCCATGGAAGGACAGGTATCAAGCTTTTGTCGACGAAGTCAATTGTAGTGGATGGACAAAAGAAGAAGCTCTGCCGTATTTGATTTGTTGGTTAAATAAAGGCGGAAAAGTAGCTCTCAACCAATGGAGAGCAGCTTACGGAATATACGGTACCTATGATCAATTGGTCGAATGTGCCGCATACCTTTTCGGATCAATCGTTAGAGAAGATCCGTGGGTAAGCTTTAAGAAGAGAACACAAAAACCTAAAGAATCACACAAAGTCTTTGGTTTGGAGCTACAGGACTTGCTTTCGAAAGCACGTCCAAATTGGGCTCATGACGATGATTGTTATCTACAGGAATTGTTCATACAATTCTATAGTGGATTGCGAGATCCGGATCATAAGCAAGTGGTGTGGGACTCCTGGAAAGATGACACTTCCTTCAGTGATCTGTTCATAGCAATTGATGGACATGACATGAAGAAACGTTTAGTAGGTCTTGGACCTAGTCCAGTAAGAGCAGCTCCCTTCCAATACGGAGGTACACCTGCTCCGGTATATGAAACTTCCCAATTAGCTCCGGTTGAATCAAATGAAGTTGATGAGGAAGATGAATATGTCTCCGATGAAAACGGAGAATATATTGGTTCAGTCCAGGTGGCTGGAAAGTATTACCGACAAAAGCGGTATAGGAAAGTACATTCGAGAGGGAGAGGAGGATCTGTTGCTGGTAAAACAGCTTCCGGATCAACTCAACATGGCAGTGTAGCCTCTACGGCGAACTCAACTGTAGCAGCCACTGTTGCTCCGACTAACATGATGGAAACATTAATAGCCGGATTAACAGAAGCTCTAAGGAGACCAAGAGTTGATAAATCTCAAAGGAGATGTTTCAGATGTCAGAAACTGGGGCATTTTGCTCCCGAATGTATGGCTGAAAAGCCTGTTCCGCGTAAACAGGAGAGTGTCTCTGGGATAAGTACAGAGGAAAACTAGAAAGGGATCTCCCGAGGGGCAAAGAAGGGGATCCCAGTGACAAATCTTGCCATAATATCACCATCCGTGACGATGGTTCGCATTTAGTAACAAGATCGCCTAACACCGAGGTGGTTGTAGACACCCGGAAGGTTAGGGAAGCTGATATAACAGGTGCCACGGGCGCACAGGGGAAACCCAATATCAGTAACGAGGCAGGCGGCTATGAATTAGCCAAGGTCTGTGGTGCCCACCTGCCCCCGGGTCATCCTTGTCTTGAATTCCTGAAAAGATGTGGATCGACTCCTGGTGTGAAAAATGACGTTCCGATTGTCACGGACATACCCTCTGTTCTAAACGGAAGGCGGTGGTATGTTTGCCTCACTGTTAACGGAAGATCTGCCGAATTCCTTGTGGATACGGGAGCTAGCCACTCTTGTATCTCCAGGGGTTTCTACGATCTTATACCGGATGAACATGAGACTCTCAAATCGGGAGGAAGTGCTCAGACGGCCGACGGCAGTACCTTGCAAACGTATGGTAGAACTTGTGTGAAACTACAGTTGGATGGTATCCATGACTATGTCATGAGCACCACCGTTGCGGATATAGCAGATGAGGGTATACTTGGGTTGGATTTCGCATCCCTGTATGGTGCTGTGTTAGAACCCCAAACAGGAGTGTTGAGTGTGAGATACCTGTATCCCGTAAAAGTTAGATGTGTACTGAGACAAGTGAGCAGTATGGCTAGTGTGGCACACACTGTGTGAATCCCTCCGGGAGTAGCCTGTGATGTGCTTGTAAGAAGTGATCCTGCAATGCGTAATAAGCCTGCAGTGATAGAACCGGATGTAGTTACGTTATCAAGTATCGGATTAAATTCTGTAGACACGATAGTAGCGAATGCATCCTGGTCGGTAGTACCTGTCTCCAATACTGGAAACACTACTATCTACTTGAAAAAGGGACAAGTTTTTGGAAATGTGACCCTTTCGGAAACTGTAACGGATAGTAAGCTAAGCTTACAGAAGGTAACAGGGGATGATGAAATTTCGGAAGACTTACTTAAGTTGTATGAAGAAACTTCATTAGAGGATCCGGAACACCGGAAAGAGTTCTATGATATGCTCTGTCAGTATCATACTGCCTTTGCCAAACCTGGTGAAAAACTAGGTACGACAAATAAAGTATTACATAAAATAGATACTGGAGATGCCGAACCCTTTAAGATACCGTATAGACGGTTACTTTTAGCAAAAAAGAGAGTAGCTGAGGATGAAATAAACAAGATGTTGGAACAGGATGTAATAGTCCCTTCCAATAGTCCATGGAGTAGTCCTGTGTGTATGGTAACAAAGAAAGACGGTACTATCCGTTTCTGCATAGACTACAGGAAGTTGAATGGAATAACGAAAAAGAATTCGTATCCATTACCGAGAATAGATGAAACCATTGACTCCTTAGGGGGAAACAGCTGGTTTTGTACCCTAGACTTGCAATCAGGCTACTGGCAAGTGGGAATGAACCCTTCAGATATGGAGAAAACTGCATTTTCGAGTCATATTGGATTATTCCAATATAATGTAATGCCGTTTGGACTGTGCAATGCACCTGCAACATTTGAAGCAATGATGGAAACAATTCTAAGTGATTTATTGTGGAAAAAATGTCTTGTATATCTTGACGATGTCATAGTCTTCGGAAAAACATTCGAAGAGTGTTCTAATAACCTGAAAATGGTACTAGAACGTATTATTTCTAATGGTCTCAAATTGAAACCTAAGAAATGCCACATGTTTAGAAAGTCCATAAATTATTTGGGCCGCATCATCAGTGATGAAGGAATAAAGGCTGATCCGGAAAAAATCGAATCAGTTACGAATTGGAATAGACCTAAAACACCCAAGGAAGTGAGGTCCTTTTTAGGATTCTGTTCCTATTACAGGGAATTTATTCCGAATTATTCTAGAGTCAGTTACCCATTACAAGCAATAGCTAACTGGACTCCAGGAAGTACCAAGGAAAAATTTCCTTGGACGCATGAACAGGAAACCGCTTTTCAAAAGCTAAAAGACCTGTTCACGAGTACTCCCGTATTGCAATATCCGAATGAAACGGATCATTTCATACTGGATACTGATGCTAGTAATGATAGCATTGGTGCAGCTCTCTCGCAAGTCCAAAATGGGAGAGAAGTACCGATTGCCTTTGCCAGCAACACACTGAGCAAGACTCAGCGCAATTACTGCACAACCAAAAGAGAGTTGTTAGCAGTAGTCGTATATACCAAGAAGTTCAAACATTTTCTATGGGGAACGAACTTTACTTTACGTACGGATCATTCCTCTTTAAGGTGGCTACTGAACTTCCGAGATGCTGAAGGCATGTTAGGCCGATGGCTAGCCCATTTATCCGAATATGGGCTTGAACATCAACAGATTCAGCATAGACCCGGAGTTAAGCATTTAAATGCTGATGCTTTGTCTCGAATACCAATCCGGAAATGTGATAATCCGGATTGTACTGATTGTGGAGCTCATAGGGCAGTGTTAGCAGGGATTCGAAGACCATTCGTACCCCTAGTTGCCAGTATACTGGATTGGTCTATGGATCACATACGACATTTCCAGGAAGCTGACTCGATAACTGCGCAGCTACTGCAATTAGTACCAAAGGGTATACGTCCAGTTAGACCAGAGGTCTCTCTGGAAAATCGAGAAATGAGAAGGTTTCTTGCTCAATGGACCGAGCTTGAAGTCCGGAAAGGCGTGTTATACCGTTGGAAGCCATGTAATAATGGTGAGAGAATCATGCAAGTGGTGATACCACATGCTATGAGACATGACATTATGTACTTCTGTCATGGGCATCGGACCAGTGGTCATTTCGGAAGGAAACGCTCGCTAGCACGACTTTCCAAGAAATACTATTGGCCTGGCATGACACGGGACTTGCAAAGATGGGTAACCACCTGTCCGGATTGTTGTAAAAACAAACCCGGACCCGGGATGGGCAAACTTCCCCTATCCCAAGAACTTTTCGGAGTTAGATTCGCAAGAATCGGGGTAGATATTATTAGTGGATTTAATACAACCGCTAATGATAATACCTGTATGATGGTAGTGTGTGATTATTATACGAAATACACTAAAGTATTTCCACTACCGGACCACAAAGCAATTACTTGTGCCGAAGCTTTTGTAAAAGGTTGGGTACTAAGCTTCGGTGTACCATTAATGTTACACAGTGACCAAGGCAGAGAATTCGAATCAAATCTCTGGCAGGGTATGTGCGAATACTTAGCTATTTGCAAGACTAGAACCAACCCGTATAGGCCACAAAGCGACGGATTGGTGGAAAGGTTCAATAGAACCCTCATCCAAGTCCTAAAGTCACTCGTTAATGAACATATGGATGACTGGGATGAGCAATGTCATTTCGTGACACATGCTTATAACAGTACGGTACATTCAAGTACAAATTGTTCTCCGAACCTTTTAGTATTCGGAGAGGATTTGATAATGCCTGCTGACCTAGTTTTTGGAGTCGTAGGGATGGACCCTGAACTACCTTGCCATGTAGTTTTTGTGGAATGTTTAAGAGACAGATTTAGAAAAGCATATGAGTCTGTCCGAATTGATTTGGAGAAAAGTGCCAAATGGCAGAAAGTAGGATACGATACCGATCTAAAGCATCGGAAATTCCAATCCGGAGACAGAGTTCTCAGATTACATGAACCGCTTAGACACATAAAATTAGCGTCTAATTGGGACGGTCCCTTTACTATAACACAAGTTATCAGTGATTGTACCGTAATTATTAAATCTGACCTTGGTCGACTTTATAAGTCAAATGTGGCTAGATTAAGGAAATGGTCTGGGAGGGAGACCTCCACAGAAATGTATGGTGAAGGTTCCGGAAAGATCCTGAACCAGAATCGCATAATAGACCAGGTAGAGAACACTACAGTGAAGCGCGGCCGTGGTAGACCCAAGAAGTGTTCCGAATCAGTGACACCCACGCCAACACCGATTAAGCGTGGGGGAGTTAAAAAAGTCTCGGCAGGTGAAGACAAAAAGAGGAGGAAAGGTGTTTCTAAGGCTAAGAAGCACCTAGAGAAAGCTCTTCAGACTGTCAGGTCCGATAAAGAACTATCCGAGAAGGGGAGATACGTTCGCCGCAGCCCCCGAATTGCCCAGAGGACTGCAGTGACCTAACCTGTATACACAACGAGTGTAATGTTTACATTTAGAGGAACGGATGACAACTGACCCTAAAGGCTTATTTGTCGCCGCCGCATGATGTACCAATGGGTAGTGGACGGATAATCCGGTGGATTTGCTTAAGCTTTCCATAATCTCCACTTAAATCCCCAGACGAGTCATCGGGGTGAGCGATAATTACCTAAAAACAATCAGTTTGTTGATGTACCGCCTGTAGCACGTGCGTTTCCGCATGACGTCACCGTGTCCAGTCTCGGCTGACCTCTCGTGACCTCGAGGGATGCGGGGAAATGACGTCACGAATGCTGGCCTGTCGCCATATTGTTTTTCGGTAACGTCTAAGACGGTCGAGCTCGCTCCCTTCTTGGATTTTACCGGCTAAGCAAACCCCTCGCTGCTCCTCCAGAGTCTGTCTCCTGGTAGACAGACTCCGTTTGTGTCGGCCCCGGCGCCGTAAAAGCCGGAAAAAGGAGTAGTTTACTCCCGTGGGCGATTCCCCAGTCATGGCTGAGGAATCCGTAGCTGCAGCCAAGCTATCCGGTGACCCGGATAAGCTGACTCCGTCCGCAGAAGCTTTTCCGGAAGCTTTGTCGCCTGTTACACAGGAAGAGAGCAAGATGATGGACGTGGAGGAACCCACGGATTGCTCGTTCGAGGAGAAGCTGGCTTCATTCTCACTAAATGAGCCAGAGAAACTGTTATCTCCACTCCCGGCTGAGGGATCCGGAGCGACTGCGAGTGCTGAACCCGCAGCGACAGAGTCCGAAACTACCCAAGTTGACGGACAGAAGGATGAGTGGAAGCCAGCAGTGGCGGAACCTTTTCCAGCTAGCTACGATGGTCGCTACCTGTATGTCCACCCGGAACTGCAGGCACAAGTGACCTACGCGGACGGGACACCAGTCAGGATGGACCCGAAAGTCAGGATAGCTATCGAGGGCGTCATGGCTCCCGAACAGCTGACCAGGATGCCTCCCGAGTGGCTTCGAGACTGGCCGTGGTTCCAACGGGGACTTATGGTGGACGCTGGTTTCCGTGAAACCGTGTATGCAGCTAACCGAGCCTTCGAGCTCGGAGCGTATCCGAAGCCTGACAAATCCCTGTGGAACGTCAAGGCTACAAACATCAACTGGGTAGGCTGTGTCTGGGATACCGATGGCCAGACCTACCCACGCCCTAGTGCTACCCGGACGCCGTGCCGGACCACTAAGGAATTCAGGGAGGCCGCTGCTAACTTCGAGCAGTGGGATGACGGTTACTACATAACCGAACAGGAATTGGTGGATGTCCAGAACAATTCACTAATCGGATTGGACCGAGCTGCAGCCCTTCGGACGGTTATTGTCCGCCGTATGACTGCCGAACAGGAGGCCCAGGAAGAGGCTAAGAGGGCCGCGGAAGCACCCGCACCTCCTATCCCCGACCTGAAGCTTGCCACCAGAAGCTCCGCCAGTGCTACATCAGCTACCGGCAGCACTACTACCCCAGTAGAAGCCACGACCTCCAGCACATCCGGAACCCAGGAACCGGAGGAAGACTGGAAGGTCAGTAAGAACCGACGATCCGCTGCTCGGAAGCTCAAGAATCTCCCGGATTCTGCTAGAGCCGAGCCGAAACCCAGCACCTCAACCACTGGTAGTACTGCCATGGAGGTTGAGTCGTCTGACGAGGAGTCGGTGCACGAATCCTCGGTTGAGTATGATGAGAAGGCCACTCCATCAACTCAAACCGAGGCCGAACGTTGGGCTAACGCCAAATCCGGATTCAAAACCCGGATTCCGACGTGTTTCTCCGACTGTGCGTACGGAGTTAAGAAGGACGGCTCTACCCTCTATGCCTGTCCAGACTCAATCAATAAGAACGATGAGTCGGATGATGAAGATTGGATGCGTCTTTCGGACGAGGACCCCAATCCGAGCAAAGCCTATCGAAAGATGTGGCTTATGCTAAACCACACCGAAGGGTATTACACTTATACCCAGAGGAGGAAGCTGCGTTGGGCTTTAGAGAAGTGGTACGGCGATGATCAAAAGTCCTGTCCCTTCTCTATCTGCCAGGATGCGAGTGATGTCTCGATCCGGACCTGGAGTACTCCAGCCCGGTTCCAACGGCATCTGGTAGAGGCCCACTTCCACCATCACCCGGTTTACATTTGTGATCCGAGTTATGGTAAGAAGGGCAAAAAGTGTACTACGAAGGTGCAATACAACCGACGTAGTGATCTGGCTAGACACCAGAAGAAATGCCACGCAGAAGGTTTGGACGGGGCACGGAAGCGCATCATGGAGCTTCATCAGGAACTCATGAAGGAGTTCGACAGTCTGAGCGAGGATGCTTGGTCTAAGATACGACCAGGGGACCAAGTCCTCTGCGAAGTTCCGAAGACCAAGGATTCGAAACTCCGAGCAAAGATAGTCCTGACTCCTGGAAAGGGTAAACTGGACATGCACGAGTCTCTCTGGCAGAAATGCGAGGAATCCGGAAAGGATGCAAAGAGAGCTCGTGAAAGGAGCAGGAGAGATCAGAACCGTGGCGGCAACGGTAATGGTCAGAGCACGACTAAACCGAAAGTCAGAGCAGAGGACCGTTCCAGGTCCCCTCTGGCAAGGCACCCCGCAGAGCAGGCTCAGGGCACTCCGGTGTTCAAGAAGCCCGAACCTGCCGGATACGCTGGAGCCGTATCTAAACCTGGGAAAGTGAGTTCTCGAAACTTTCCGTCCTTGAACCAGGGACCTGGACCTGAGAGCCAGACCTTGGTGGTAGGAAAGGATGGTCGCCTTATGCCAAAGAAGACCACCGCATCTGCTGCCGCCGGATCTGCATCCGCTCCAGCCGCCCCACCAGTTACCTTTACCCAGGAGCAGTTAAACATGTACCTGCAAATGGGACTGAAACAGAATGTACCACCTGCCTTCTGTGTACCAACGACAGGTGTGTCCGGAAGTCCTAAACCCGGAAGTGGTCCACAGGCCGCCTCGACTCCTCCCAAGGCTGTCGCTGCACCTGAGAAACCAAAGGACGCTATTACCATTAAAACCGGTAATGCGGAAGTTTGGTTCGAGAAGTCTCGCCAAGGGGAGGCAGATGTCCAGAAGGCCATCTACACCCATTGGGAGAAGTGCGTTCGTGAAAAAGCGATCGAGTTTCATCAGGGTCTCCTAAACGAAACTCTGTTGTGTATGAAACAGGTGGGCGACGCTGAAAAGCAACGTCTCGAGACCCTCATCCGGGACGATGTAAAGGCCCAGGAGGTCGCTGCCACAGCTGCCCAGGAAAAAGCAGCTATGGATGTGCACGTGTTGGAGAAACGTGTAAAGGAGGAAATCACTCGGAACACCAATCTGAACACTAAGTTCATGAGGGTGTTCGGAGTCGACTTGGACGAGTGGGACGGCACTCCCGAGTCGGCTCTAGCTCTTCTGAAGAAGAAGCATGCTAAGAAATCCGTTTAAGCATGCTAGGGTTATTTCTCCTATAATTTTTTTTCCAACACCAAATAACCAGATATAGTCTTTGCGGAACCCTATAGGTCTGCGAATGTTTTATTCACTAGTGTATGAACACCTATGGTATGTGTTCCGGGTTCCTTTGACCAGTCTATTATATAATTCAGGTTGTATAACTTTTATTGCACCCTGAATAGCCTATTCGGATTTATAACTTCATCCATGAACAATCCGATAGTAGACTTGCTGCTGTGAGACGTATCCGGATGCCAGTTCCAGACTCCTGCTGTTACCCGTGCTAACCACTTACTAGGATGGACTTTACGATTTACCTCTACAACTCATCTGTACTCCCGAATGGACTTATATCAACTACTACTATTACTTCCGGATCAACCTATATCGGACTATTATTTACTTATGTCAACTAAGCTTAAAAAGGATTACGTTCTCTACATAGTTGACACATCCGGACTATTATTCTACAAATCTACACCATTCGGATATACTACAAACTTTAGCACTACTAGAGGATTGTGGGTAGCTGCCCCAAAATCAACTACCGTGTTCACTCTATATAAGGAAACTATAAACTTTAGCACGTCCATCCCGTGGTTAGCTGACCACACCTACCTACTAGTACCCGGAGGATACAGCAGAAGACTTCAGCAGCATTTATAATTCCTGTATATTGTATATAATGTCATATTTCTATTTTTCTATAATATTATATGTATGTGCATATCCACTAGATACATATTATGATACGGATACATAGACATTTTCTTGAAACGGATCTCTGATTATTATTAGTATTCATATTATAAGATCCGTTAAACCTCACCAGAAAACACATATTATTGTCCTGCGAGACAAATTGTATAATAAGTATATTGATCTGGTGCTATAAAGGTTAATAGGTACACGGTGATAATATATCATTATTATATTCATTACCACACCGTGAATTTTTTTTCTTTTTTTTCAAGTGTATGTTATAATTAACCCTATTCGTACTACTCACGGAATCTTTAACGGATTCGTATGATAATAATATACGACATGTCATTATATAGTGATGTTACTATAACAGTCTTCTTTAAGACTACATATTCAAATGTGGTGTTAATAACTACAAACACACATACGGATGTTATTATGTGATATATTTTATTATCGACAGTTCCGTTACACATAGCTGTCATCATCACATGTATACGATTCATATTACTTGTCTTATTAATTATACCTGAAATATAATATAATATTATGTGGTATAATAATTAAATAGACAGTTCCGTTTCACATAACTGTCTCTTGTTCAAGTAATTCGTATAATATTTCAACATCCTAATCGTTATATGTAACTACATTTCACTATCGAATATATATATATGACATCCGGTTCACAATTTATTTGGTGTTAATGTTATACCTATGGTTGTACCTCTATTACTAAAGGTTTAGACATGTAGAAATGTTATCCTAGTAATATTATATGTATAACACCCTCCTAAATGTCTGGGGGAGTGGTGTAGAGGTACACGTTATTAAACCATAGGAGTTGGGTACCGTCTGACGTGGCGGGTGAGTCGAGTCGTCGGACGTTCCTCAGGTTCCGGATAGGTGGCAGCACCGATCCGGGTCTGTGGGGACATCTGACGACGAACACCTGGGTCCGTATATAAAGCCCAGGGCTCAGCCGCTACGTCAGAGGCCCTTCTGGCCTCCACACCATGTAAACCACTGTCTTTTAATATTAGCTGCCTCCTTGATATCATCCGGCAGCCGTGAGTGTGCGTTAAGTAATAAACCTAACCGTTGGCATACACTTGGAATACTGTCTTACTCTTTCTTTCCGAACCGTAAGACCCGAACCCCCCAGGTCCGTAAGGCCACAAACCCTTACACTTGTGATAGCCATTTTAAAAATGTTTGTTGGTAAGTATTCAATAGAGGATGATTTAGATACATCTATGTCATTTATACATTTAATAATTTCTTCATCCGTAAAAGACATATCTGGCATATCAACATCACATCTTTGTCCTTTGAATTGAAACTCAGTATCATGAAGTCTAGCAAGTCGAGGTCCTATGTCAGCAAAGAAATCATTTATATACGTGGATGTATCTTCTAGGGAAATGGTTTGTCCTATATCATTTACCAAATTTATTGTTTTCGCTTTACCCTTTTTTGTAGGTAAAACCTCTTTCATGGTGGTCAGGAATTTTTTGGAATCTTTTTTATAGATCTCTGATAGGTTATTATAATATTCTTCCTTGGCTTGCTCAACCTCACGATTTACACTATTACGACATATTCTGGCGTGGTGCCATGATATTATATCCATGTTTCGTCTCGCTTGGTGGAGAAGTACATTTTTATCATTAATACGTTCCAATAGCTCATTTGTCAACCATGGACTCGGTTTATTTTTAATTTTAAATTTCTTTACCGGACATTGAGTATCAAGCATATATTTCATTTGATTTACAAGGATGTTCCAGCATTCCGTTGGGTCAGAGCTATTATCAAAGAATGTCCAATTACAGTTTGTCAAATCTTGTATAAACTTTTCTTTATGAAAATTTCTATAAGATCTTCCCAAGAAACTTCTAAATCCATGTTTTACATATTGGTTTCCTTTTAATACATGTACAGGAAGATGATCTGATAAATGAATGTTCAATGGACCAGATGATATAATACCGATACAATTTGTAAAGATTAAGTCAATACATGAGTTGGTCACTTGATTAATTAGTTGGGTTAAATGAAAATTATGAAAAGCTTCATACAGTTGTCTTTTCTCTCCCGAATTACCAATTATATTAACATTAAAGTCACCCAGTACATATATTTCATAGGAATCTAGGTTCTCTATTTGTAAAAATAGTGCCTGTATGGTATTACAAAAATTTGTCAGATTTCCTGAAGGTGGTCTATACACATTACATGTTATTGCTTTTTTACTTGAACCTTTTATGGAGAAAACCCATTGGATTTCGATATCTTTATTTGTACGGTTTAAAAAGCCAAATTTTTCATTTCTGCATGATATAGCTTCATCATCATGCGCACAGAGACCTCCTCCTCTAAACACACTAATCCTGTCTAGTCTAAATAAGTTATACCTGGGAAAAGCATACATTTCTGAGCAGTCGGTTGAATTTAACCAAGTTTCTGAATGTATCAATGTTACAACCTGCTAATTCTTCCTTTAATCCTGTGATTTTATTTCTTATACTACGAGTGTTCATATGGACAACCGAGAAACCTTTCTCAAACTTAGATTTAAGATCCATATTCATTTATCTATTGGATTAATTACTTTTATACTGTATCTCAATAATGAGAAGATAGATATACCGGTACATTTCAACCATGTAGGCATATAAAACTCTGTGCATTTTGTAACCCAACCCATTTCATACTCATTTTCATACCAAAATTTGTATAACCCCCCTCCCATCATAGGTTTACAGCTCTTATGGCTACTTATGGACTGATTTAATACAGTTATAGCAGGTTACACTATCTGGGCATTCCATATTCTCCAAACTTCCAAAATATATAATAATGACAAAGTTTGTTGGAAAGATTTGTAGAACTGAAAAAGCATATCATGATCATTTGTCAAAGCTTAGTTGGTTGTATTTATTTGCCTTCTACATGGTTGGTTGGTTCTGCTCATGTGGCTGGCTCGTCGTTGTTACTTGGGTTTACATTGATGAACTTGTCGCGCACTCTAGTTAGGATGAATCCAAGCAGATTTTCTCCCTTTAAGTTGCCTCGTTTACATAGGTTTGCCTGTCCAAAATGGTACTTGACGCCCCAGATCGGATGAAAACTAGCTTCATATAGGGTTGAACCTTGTGTGGTGATTATATAGTCTCTCATGTAGCCTTCAGAGAATTTTGATGTCATGATTTCCTCCATGATGGACTCTGCCTCTTTGTTCCATTCAGGTGTAGGTTTGACTTTTTTACCCTCGTACATAATCTCTGTGGGATTGTCCATCTGCAAGGTTTTGTCGGCTGTGTCAGGTTGTTTGCAAGTACGAGCTTTAGTAGCTTGGTAGGCCTGTTCAGCACTGTTGTACTCCACTCCTCGAAATTTGAACTTGCAGTCATATAGGTTGGAGAGAATGTGATGTTTGGATTTGAACATTAAGCCATCAGGCGTAGTTGCTTCCATAGCCTTTTGCATGGTTAGGTCCTGGTAGGGCATCTGACATAGCTGGGAAGGATATATTGTTTTCTTTTCAAGAATCAAAAATCTTTGCCTAAGCTGTACGTTGTAGTTCAGTTTCTTCGCCAGGTAGTACATCGTGCGGAGGTCGTTGAAGTCTTTCTGCTCGGTTTCGTTCAGTTCATCTCCCACCAATATATATTTATATAGCATTTTACCTTTCAGATACTTCAGATTCCTCATAATCTTTGATTTGGTGTAGATATTTTGGAAAATGACTCGTATTTGTCTGTGTCTTGGTTTGTTTACTCCTTGGTGGTCGCCATCTTGGATCAGAGTTTCCGGTCCCTTGCGACTGCAAGTTTCCACGCATTCAATCCCTTGATTAAATTTGATATCTCTTAAAAATTGTGCAATCTTTACCGAGATGTCTTCATCATGGCTTTCTTCAAGACCTTTTATTATTAGAATTTTCTTCTTAATTTCCAGGTCCATTTGTCAAATTTCTTTGTGTGTTGAAGGAGTAGATTTGTCTGAGATTTGACACTGTCACTCTGGATTTTAATGGCGTCTCCAGTCTCTGAGATTGTTTTTGACATGGCTTCCATGGTTCCTTCAGACGAGGTGAGTCTTCCTTTGATACTGTCAAGGGTTTCATTTATATTAGCTGTCGTTTGGTTTATACCATCAATCGAATCTTTTATTTCTTCAATGTTTGATTGCATTTGCGTCTGAGTGTCTTCCACTGACAGCAGCCTTTTATCCATGGAGTTGACAGCGGCTAAGATGGGGGCCTAGTTATAATATACACACAATGCATGGACTATCTATACAATGCATTTTCTCTGGGAACTTATACTTGTATATGAGAAAAAGAAAATTAGAGTCTGGGTCCTGCAAAGAGCAGAACAGAAGGATCGATGTATGGTGGGGTAGTCTGGGGCTGTAGCAGAGGGGCAAACCGTCTCACGCCCTGAATTTCTATATATACATGCACAGTTGTTAGGGTTTTCATATTTAACCATCCTTATTAATATCACAAAACACCTACATATCAAAGGTATTAGACATGTGAAGGGCATTTTCCTGCAAGCTCCATAGCAATAGATATCACAATATAAAGGCAGAGGCCGACCTGCAGCGAATCGTCTCACACCCGGCGAATCGTCTCACTGCCTGGCGGTTAACGCTAGAACTAAACCTATGACCCGCCATCTGGTGTAAAAATCAGAAACGTTACAGACCCAGGGGGTTTGGAAGTTTGTCGCCGGTCGACTACATCTGTTCAAGGTAAGAAATTGATGAAAAACTATGTTTTTAATCATTAATTTTCGAAAAATTTCATTGAATCATGTAGAAAACATGTTATAGACTCTATGGATCGAGCGAACAGTGGTAATTAGGGCTGTAAATTACCTCAGCAACATGTAAACATTACGCTCGGCCGATCTGGTTCACTTTCTAACGTTAGTCTTATGTAAAATGAAGGCAGAGGTGTGTGAGTGACGGGCGTGAGACGATTCGCCTTGTCTTAATGAAGTGTGTTTGTACTCTATATATTCTGGCCTGGCATTACCATATCATAAAGAATACTAACACACACCCTGTCTTGTCCATTTGGTACACTTATCCTATGTTAGGCATAGTCTGTAGGTGTCGGGAGTGAGACGATTCGCCCCTATCTAACAGAAGTCTTTCTCTCTACCCACCCCCATGTATGATTTTTATAATCTATACTGTAATATATATATTTCTTGCAGACGCCTTATAAAGATCCCAAATCCCCAGCGGCCTTGGAGAGTGCTCGGAAACGGTCAAAGAAGTGTTATGAAAAGAAAAGACATACAGAGGAGAAGAAGATGTCCAAGAAGTTGTCAGATGAGGTAAGTTTTGAAGGAAATTTAAGGCTTTATTATCATCATTAATATTGTTAGTATTATTTATCTTTTTATTATTATTACTATTATTATTAGTATTATTTCTTTCATTTTTATTATTGTCATTGTTAACTTAATTATTATTATTATTATTATTATTATTATTATTATTATTATTTTTATTCTTAAATTATCTTATTCTTATTCTTTCAGAAATACAAACCAAAGAGGAAGGGCATTGATGACCTGGACCCAGATCTCCAAGAACGTCGCCGTGAGTCAAAGAGAAAGTACAAAGCTAAACTGAAAGGGGACAAAGGTTTGTACTTGTACTATCAGTTCTGTTCAAATAATAATAATAATAATAATAATAATAATAATAATAATAATGATGATGATGATGATGATGATTAGATAATAATAATGATAATAATAATAATTCAATGATGTTTAAATAGTAGCAATAATAATAATAATAATAACAATAATAAATAACAATAATAATGATAATTATGATGATCAAATGATAATAATTTAAGTCCTGTCACCTTTTTAATATTTTACATGAAGGTGATGTACCTCAGACAGAAGCTCAGGCAGCACCTGAGGCCGAAGCTCAGGCAGCACCTGAGGCCGAAGCTCAGGCAGCACCTCAGCCTGAAGAGCCCGAAGCTGTACCTAGCCACCAAACTCCAAGAAAAAGCAAAGGCAAAGGTAGAGGCAAGTTGTCCCGGAGAGTGCAGGGAGTGGAGGCAGAGCCTGCCCTACCCCTTCCCGAGAAGCGGCGTAAGCCAGATCCTGGCTCTGCTCAGTGAGTAAAATATAAAATTTATTGTCCCCCATCTTTTATTTGTAATACATGAAGCACCTTTTCATTTCATTCAAGTTTTTGTGTGTGTGCCCATGTTTTTTTTTGTGTTAAAAAATAATTTTCCTCATCTTCCAGCAAACATTCCAGCACAAAATCCAAATCAACTCCCCCTGTTAAGCCCCTGCCCTACCCCCACCCCATTGCTACCATGGAGCATATTGCCACTTGTTAGAACCCTCCACCTTTTTCTCATATATTTGCTGCTGCGGGCGAATCATCTCACGCCCGTGCGTTTGGTCATTTCTTTGGGAGTAACACTCCTCACATGGAGATTCGTCTCATGCCCTGGATAGTCCAATACTTATGGTTCACTTCTTTCATCAATTACAGTCTTGTTGTGGCCTTACCGTTCTCTCGCCAGAGTAAGGCAAGGGCAATGAAGAAGGAGCTGGATGCTGCACAACAGGAAGTAGCACAGCTACGTAAGCAGCTTGCTGCTGCGGCTATGCGTCAACAAGGTGACCCAACCACTCCACGAGCTGCAAGTGCACCGCGGCAACCAACCACTCCATAAGCCGCAAGTGAACCACAGCAACCAACCACTCCACAAGCCGCAAGTGTGCCACCACCAACTAAGCAACAACCTCGTCGTCCAGTAGTGAGATTCTTTCATGCGTTGAGAGGAGAGACCCCACATCTGGGGTTTGATGATCATGAACCAGCAGATCCACAGCCAATCCCACCCTCCGGCTTGGAGGATCATGAACCAGCAGATCCACAGCCGATCCCACCCCCTGGCTTGGGAGATCATGAACCAGCAGATCCACAGCCGATCCCACCCCCTGGCTTGGAAGATCATGAACCAGCAGATCCACAGCCGATTTCACCCCCTGGCTTGGAGGATCATGAACCAGCAGATCCACAGCCACAAGTAGAAGCTGCACCGGTCGAACCAGCACCAGCCCCTGCGTCCCCATTGACACTAACGATGAACAACATGCAGGAATTGAACATCACTCCGTCAAGTGATAGGGTGAAGGCCTTCCTCACCCTACAAATTGCTGCCAGCCAGATGAAGGCAAGTTCCGTTGATGTAAAGGAAGGCCTGTTCCGGGAGCCTGTGGCCGGCAAAAATTATCATGGAACACTTGGCTTGCTCGCGGAGACCATACAAATTTCTCGTGATTATATATGGAAAGAGAAAGAGCCGAGCACTGCCAGAATCAATAAAACGGAGGCCACTAAACAATCTATGATTGTCTTCATGAAGCGTGAAGATAACGCTTACAAGTTGCCAGAAAAAAGACACCAAACCAAAAATCAGCAGCGTTACGCTCTTGTGGATACCTTAATAAATCTACATAGGAAGTACTGTCCAGAATTCGAGAACATGACCCTGGAGTATTCCACCTGCAGGAGAGCCAGGCCATGGTACATCAAACTCAACCACTTCCTAAAACGCAGCATCTGCTTGTGCAAGGCCCATGCAAATATGTCGCTTATGATGGACGCTGTTCCAACCCTACCGAAGAGCACCACTGCCATGACAAATAACTATACTGACAAGGTCATAGAGGTGGAGCTTCAAAAGATGAACAAGGAGACGGTCCATACAAGCAATGGGAACAGTGAGCAAGAAGGTGGAGAGTATAGTTGACAAGAAAATTGTGACCAAGGAAGTCCATCATACCGTAGACGTATATATCCTCAAGGGATAGCTGACTCCGCCTGCGCTATCTCCACTCCCCGAGTTCTTAGCTTTAGAGCAGCACCCCAGTGTAGATTTTCTCATGTGACGCACACCGCAGCGCCCCCACTGGCCGGGAGAGCAAGCGCTGCTTCCCGTGGCACTTTGTGGTGCACAGAGTCAATTTTGAGCCGACAACTGTCTTTCAGTGCTAATTTATACATACTAATATCTATTTTAGCCCATAAACACCTATACAACAAATGATTGATAATTGCATCATCTACAAGATGACATGTGCCACCAAACAAACGTGCCACATTCAGTGCTGCAGCAGCAGCCTACATTCTGTCCAAATGTTGTGATGTGTTTTTTAACCTCATACGGTCAAAATACTCCGATTTGCTTCAGCAAGGAGTCAAAATGAAGCTAAGACATCACTGATTACAGATGGCACAAGATTGAAAAGATGCAAGTAAGTCTTAACTCTGATAAACGCATCGTTTTGCCGCGGCGCTCATAGGAAATTCAAGTTTCCGCTCCTGTCCGATGCACGATCTTTCGCGTACCTCCCTACTAGATCTATATACAGGGGCCCTATGCACACTTGGACACAGCTTTCTACTGTCCAATGAAGTAGAAATAGGATACCATTGTTCCTGACTTTATTGCACAATAAATTCCTCATACAATGGCACTACTCACATGGAGAATAGCCTCAAGTTCATCCATGTTTTGGGTTGGTTTTGTCCTTGTCTATGCTGAATGCTACTTTCGTGCGTCGGTACGGTAGATCTGCCTCGCTTGCTCTCCCGTCCGGTGGGGGCACTGCGGTGCTCGTCACATATTTCGGGAGCAAGCTCTCCCTTGCTTGTATACCTCCCCGATCATACTAAACTTGTCACCAAGTCAGAACCCAAGGCCGAGTTCATAAAGGTCTTCCTTGCTGCCCTGCCAGGCTTCCGGGCACATTGTGGCCGAGTCGAAGCGCAGTACCGTGAGATGAAGAGGCTGGAGGAAAATCTGCCAGTGGGACATGCTATCGTACTCATGGACTACGCTGAGAATTGGAACTGTTCCTATCTCCGTGAAATCTCCTCTGCCTACTACCCAAAAGATCAAATCACCATACATCCTATGGTGGTTAAAATCCGATCACCAGAAGGCCTCCTCATCACACGCACCTAGTGGGAGTGACATATCAGTCACCTCACACTCGTTCCCTACTACCTTCACCTTCATCCAGAAACTGATTGAAGACATTAAGTCATCATTCTCATATGTCACCTCCATCCATTTTTGTACGGACAGTCCCTCGTCGCAATATCATAACAGGCATGTCAGTCAGATGCTGTTACGGTTCTCCAGCACCTTCGGCCTCGTCGCTGCCTGGAATTGGCTCGAAGCTGGGCACGGGAAAGGTCCGTGCGACGGGGTCAGAGGTGCTATGAAGCGCCTGGCTGACCGCATCGTCAAAACAAACCAGATAATCCAATCTGCGGATAACTTCGTTGAGAAAGTGGCACCAGCAACTAAGGTTAAATTTGTGCAGGTCACATCCAAAGAGGTGATTGAGTCGACACAAGAGGTGGAGGACTGGGACAGTCCAGATGTGGCAGGGCTAATGAAAATGCACCAAGCATGTGCGTTCCAAGGTGCCATCTATGTCCGGTGCACCTCATGTTACAGGGCTTGCTGCATGAGCAATGGACAGCTTGTCCCGGTGTGTGCCGGATGGTACAAAACAAAGGTTGTGTCTAAGGAGGAGGAGGATGTCTGCGAGGACTCTGATGCAGAGTTTGACTTTGAGGGGGACTCGGGCTACGACACTGAGGATGAGCTTCCTCTAGCCCATCTCCCTCACTCTGACGACTCTGAGGAAGACACCCCTCTTGCCACCCTGAAGGCGAACATGGACGATGACGTCCCTCTGTCTGAGATGAAGGCGCGACTTGCTGCCGAGAGTGACGAAGATGATGTCCCCCTCCCTCAGCTAGTTAGGTCGAAGTCGAGGGCAACCAAGTCGAGGGCAAGTACAAGTCCCTCTCCGCAGGTCATCTCAGAAGAAGTAGAGCCCGCTGTACTCAAATATATCATGCTTGTGTACTTGTGTGTCTCGCTCTCATCCATCCTGAGTATTCTCCATGAGCCTCCACTTGTATTCCCTGGTGGACAGGTAGGTCCGGCTTCCCCATTTGTGTGGTGCAGCCAGGGGACTGGTGGAGACTTATGAAGGAACGCTCAGGATGGATGAAATTTTGTATAAATTGGTATTATATATTAACAGGAGTATCAGTATAATGGCATTGGGAGAATTGTCTCACGCCCGAACGGTCCCAAACTCTTGTTAGAACCGTCCACCTTTTTCTCATATATTTGCTGCTGCAGGCGAATCGTCTCACGCCCGAACGGTGCCAACCACTTGTAAGAACCATCCACCTTTTTCTTATATATTTGCTGCTGCAGCTGCAGGCGAATCGTCTCACGCCCGCGCGTTTGGTCATTTCTTTGGTGTTAACCCCCCTGTAGTAGTCATACCGTTATTGGAGAATCGTCTCATGCCCAAGAGAGGGGGGCTGTCATTCAGCAAACAACTAGTTGTTAATAAGAGTAAAGGTGTCACACACCCCTTGTACGGTGTAGGAGTTGGGACTAGGAGGGTATACTGCATGTATTAGTTGTTAAAAAGAGTAACGGTGTCACACACCCCTTGTACATTGTAGGGATTAGGAGGGGACATATTGCATGTATTAGTTATAAAGAGGAGTAAAGGTGTCACACACCCCTTGCATGTTTTAATTTTTTTATTTTTTTTTGGACTTGCTCATTGCATTAATGAACTGCTATGTTCATTTAAATAATGCTATAGAGCAAACCAAGTTTTATTGAGAGAGGGGTTGGGGTTAGGGGCAATTCATTCTGCATGTATAGCTACCATAGAAAAATAAGATAGAATTATAACAACAACAATAATAATGGAAAAACTACAATGATAATAAATAATAATAATAATAATAATAATAATAATAATAATAATAATAATAATAATAATAATAATGGTATGTTACCAACCATGATGTTATAATGATAATATTAGTTATAAAGATGGCAGACGATGTTACACACAAATTCTACATAGTATAATTCATGAAATGTTAAGCAGTTAATAGATGTTATCATATGTTCAACTGTTGTTCAACTATCATGCTTTCATGGAGTCTATATGGAGAGAATCGTCTCACGCCAGAGACCTAGCACTTCCTGTACATTTGGTTTAACATGGCGATTCGTCTCACGCCCTGTTTTTTCATTGTTAATGTAAAACGAGGGGAATTTTACACCATAAATTAATATATATGGATAGAGTCATAGTGATGCACATTTTTGAGACCTACAAGTGCCAACTTACTGTACAATTTCAGCTTAACATCGAGTTTTTATACAAAGAAAAGCCAAAAATATTTAAAATGCCAACTTGCACATACCCAAATACCTTACTCAGACCTAATTATCATGCTCATACACCAAGCTAAGGTGTCTTCTTTCATAAACAATCACAAAATTAACGTTAGATATTAAAGGGCATGGTGTAAGGTGAAACCACAGAGCATATGGACTTGTAGGGCTAGGGCGTGAGACGAATCGCCTATCGGGGCGATTCGTCTCACGCCCTGGACGGGAGCTCTAGTGGTCTGATGCTTACAGGCAGGCCTAATAACGATATACCAAGATGAACTCATGTCATACCTTACTCATTCATATATAAATAAATAAATTTAGTCCAGTTATGGTATTTGATAGGAAGGGGTGTAGAATATACTGGTGTTTCCTCGTACCACATAAAATTACAACATTTTCTCTCACACTGCAAAATGATGGATATCAAAGCCAATGTATGTTTTATGGTCCATATTATCAGGTAAGGTGTCTATTTTCATAATCATTCACAATAATTAAGTTAGATAATATATTGCATGGCCTTAAGGCACCCCACAGTACACAGGGTTAGGGCGTGAGACTAATCGCCCCGTCACTTTTCAATCTTGGACATGCCTTCTTCACCGGGGCGGTGTAAGTACAGTTTTCATATCTAACCTACCCCAATATGTGGATGTTATGGTCCAATCCCTGTAGTATACAACCAAAAAAACTTTTGCATGTTCTACTATATTTATTCTGCGGCCCCTGCCATGCCAAATGATGACAAGTGGTGCCTATCGACCAAATATACCCTCACCACCATTGTGGTACTTCTACTTGATCAATTTTCATAATTCAAACGGCTTTGGAATCCCCATAATACAAGAATAATTAAACATGAAAATAATAAAAATAAAAATCTACCTCCCTCATTGTTTCAAATAAGGGAAAAAATAAAATGTTACCTCCCTCATTGACAAAATATCATAGAACAAATAAAATAAAAAGCTTCCCTCCCTCACTTCATTTTTTCAAAAAGTGTCCGCAAAGCTGAAAATCGATTTTATGCAGCCTTAGGTAAGCCTCAGCTTATCGCTCCACTATGCGATTTCTGGCCAGAATAGTGGAGGCTCCACTACACGATTTTTTGCTACATTCTCATGAACTGTTATCCCTATAGTGCCTAAGGTATAGGGTGTGGACATTCCTATATTGTAAACATGAGATTCAAAATTGTAAACATGAGATTTCAGGGGTCATTTCATAGGTGATCTCTCTCCTTGTGAGCCATATGTACAAACTAACCTACACCTTCATAGACTCTGTGATTGGGTGGGAGTTCAATATATAAACATCAACACAGCAAAATATAAATAACAACACAGCAGTTACACAGATCGCAGGGTCTTGTACTGTAAAAATCAAATCTGTCTGATATTAAGCTGCATAGAGTCATCAGTGTGAAAGTCTGCAATATTTGCATTAGGTCAGCTTGATTTGGTAAACAAAAACTTCTTTTTGACAACACAAGCATGCCTGAAATTGCACACAATGACATCCCAACATAAACAAATGGCTCCATTAACATACAATGTCTACCTTGCATTGATAACAAATGCCACTTTGAGTCTTTGTTTGAGTCTCATTTTGTGAGAATAGCTCCAATTCTCTGCAAAAATCGCGTAGTGGAGCCTCACCTAATGGCAGCTATTCTCACAAAAGCTGGCACAAACACAGAGTGTAAAGTAATTTGTTATTATTGCAAATTAGAAATTGAATGCTGACAGAGCTATTTGTATATGGAGGGAAAGGTTTGTGTACAATCCAAGACATAAATTTATGTTGTCAATGATGTTTTTGTGTACTAAACCACATTGTCCTAATGTAAAAATTGCAGACTTTCTCACTGATGACTCTCTACAATTCAATATCAGACAGGTTTGATTTTTACAGTATGAGACCCTGCGATCAAGGTGAGTTGTTGCTAGACCACTGTGTTGTTATTTATATCTTGCTGTGAGGATGTTTATACTGAACCTCCACCCAATCACAGAGTCTATGCAGGTTGGATATGGCATGCAAGTAGACAGGTCACCACTTGGTGACCACTGAAATCTCATGTTTACAATTTTGAATCTCATGTTTACAATTTTGAATCTCATGTTTACAATATAGGAATGTCAACACCCTATACCCTAGGAACTATAGCAATAACATTTCATGAGAATGTAGCATAGTCGCGTAGTAGAGTCTCATTACAGCTCCTATGGTTCTGGATGGTTAACACCCTATACCTTAGGCACTGTATGGGAACAATTTCGTGACAATGGACCAGAAAATCATGTAGTGGAGCCTCAGCTTTTTATAAACAGAAAAAAGGGAAGGAAGAGACACAGACAGCAGGTTGAATATCACATGGCAAAATTGAGCTAAAATATCTCTCTGATTTACCATCTTTTGTGAATTAGGGCACCACCTCCAAATCGCAACAGATATAAGTACAGGAGGGAATATAGAACATAAGCAAATGTCATCGATCAGTGAATAATTTTGCATCGTATTCACCAAGGTGAGGCTGTCCGTATTCAATGACGCCTTATAGGCGGAGTTGAATGCGGACAGGCCTCACCTGTGCTTTTGATCTATACTCCCTCCTGTATGAGAGTGTGAGGTGGTCCCCAACTTAGCAACAGGTGATAAATCACAGAGATATTTGAGCTCAATTTTGCTATGTGGGATTCGACCTAGAGTGTCAACAGCCTATACATTAGACACTGCATGGACTATATTTGGTGAGAATGTGATGAGAAATCGCATAGTGGAGCCTCATATATTTTCTCATGAAGTATTTCAGCTAAAATCCCAAAACTCGTAGTAAATCACATGATATCTACATAATTATTTTATCGATTATCATCATTTTATGACATAAAAGTCTCGTCAGGACAGTCTAGCGAAACAACTACCCAAAATTGCTCACAGTGAGCAACGGTGACCTTGTGGTTAGGCTGGTATGTGATAGGCTTCTGGCCTTTTAGATAGGAATCTAACCACATAGACAAAATAGGCGGTGATGTTCTGCACTATACTGAGAATCTCACCCAGTACTCGCTTTGAAATGAGGTAAAACACCTACGCCTCGGTGGGTTATTCCCAGCAAACCCCAACTCGTCCTGGGTTAAACATAGATTAATAGCTTAAAGGCCTACTCAGAGTTTGCCCTACATGTGTGACTTTAATAGGACTACTGACCCTACTGAAACTTGTGTTCATTTAGTTGCCATGGAAATGGCAATTCCTGTGGGAGAGTGCCGGAAACTGAAGAACAGGCTTATATATGGCCATTTATGCCATACAAGAAACTTCGGAGTTTTACCTATAAGGGATCCAGAGATAAGCACCGTCCTACATAGAGGATAATAAGACTTTGGGCATCTGTGACCCATCTGGAGAAAACGTGCATCCAGTGTATGAGTAAAACACTGAAAAAATATACCAAAAATGGCTTAGATCCATTTTTGATGGGGAATTCAGTGGTATTGTAGCGGAGAGGCTTGTCCGCCGAATGACTGCCACGCAGTCATTCGGGGAAAGTCTCAATGCTCTGGAGTGGTCCGCCGGAATGCTGCACGAGAGGCAGCATCTCGGTGGAGACTTGTATATAAAGCGCGACTAGTTCCACCGGAGGTCAGATCCAGCCGACAGCCCGAGGTGAACAGTCAAGCAGCTAGCTCCCAGAGGAGGTTGCAGATGACATTTCTACCAATAGATTGCATTTAGATGGTGTGGCCAAGGAGTGCCAGGGCAATAAACCAAGCGAGTTACTGTTACTTGACGGGTTGTGTTCTTCGATCATTCATAATACGAACGGGCGCGACATTGGTGACAGCGGTGTTCTTAATATTTTTTTTTTTACGAACCTGCGTCCGGTGAGATCGAAGAATGGCTGAGGGAGGATCTGGAGAAAAGAAAATGGAGTTGAGGTCTGCGGTAAAGAAGGATGAGAATCGGGAAAAAGGGGCGGAGGGTGGACCACAGGGGGTGAGAGGCCGCCAGAGAAAACCGGAGATGCCGTTAGGGCGGCCTCCCATGATCGGTGGAACCCCTGTGACAGAAGGAAGAGCCGCAGAGGGGTGGGATTGGGATGAGAGAACACCCCTAGTGCAACCTCAACTGCCTGAGGGAGAGGAAGAAAGGGCTCAGGAGGTGAAGGAGGAAGCTAGAGAGGCTGAAGGGGGAGAGATCTACTTACCTGAATTACCTGAGGACGCTGAGGGCGATACTGAGGAGGACGAAGAAGTAGAGTTCAAGGAACGCCTGGTGGACGAGGGCAGAGAGGTAAACGGGAGACAACCGGAGGCGGGTCAGGGAGGTCGGGCACAAAGAGAGCCCCCCAAACAGGTGAAAGTGGAAAGGAGAGAGGGATTAAGAAGGCGCCTGATTCCCCCACGGAGGGGCCGGACGCCTCCGGTGGAGGAGGGAGAGATAGGAGAAGGAGAAGGTGTCGTCGCCGGTAGAGGTGGGAGGAGGAAGACCGGAGGAGGAGGAGGAGGAGATGAGTGCGGACCAGCTGAGGGGCGGAAGCCAATTATTAAACCTACCAAATTTGATGGGACTGGTGATTTGGTGGACTATTTCAACCATTTTGATTTGTGCGTAAGGGTTAATGGGTGGACACCCGAGGAGGCCGGAATATTTCTTGGATTGAGCCTAACAGGACCGGCCCGGCGATTGCTTACAGGGGTTAAACCAGCTACGGCGGAAGGGTATCAGCAGCTGAGGGAGGCTTTGGAACTCAGGTTCAAACCGCCTAATCAGATGGAAACTTACAAAGCGCTCCTCCGAACCAGGGAGCGTAAGCCGGGGGAAACGTTACAGGCTCTGCAAGAGGAACTTACAAAATACACACGGCTAGCTTACCCCGACGCCGATGCAAAGACGGTGGACGCACTGGTTCTGGACCGATTCCTGTCCGCTTTGGGAGACAGTCAGCTTAGGCAGTGGGTATATCAGACACAGCCCAAGGACCTGCAGGCGGCTGTTATGACAGCAATAGGGGCGGAGGCCTATCTGAAGACCATCAACCGGGAAGGGGTAGACAAGTTCAAAGTGAGAGCCGCCGACGCCTCCCTCACCGAGAAGATGACAACTTATTGCACCAAGATGGACGAGATGGCCGCCATGGTGAAGGAGCTGAGCCAGAAGGTAGATGCAGGGCCCCAGGCGACCACCCGGAGGCGAACAGGCTGCTTCCAGTGTGGGCAGGAGGGCCATTTTAAGAGGGAGTGCCCCCAACTGAAGAAGGGGGGAGACGCCGAGAGGAAAGTGGACTCAGCTCCGCCAAGCGCTTCCTGCCCGGCGGAAAACTAGAATCGACCCTGACCAACGGCCTTGTTAGGGTTGAGAAGAAATGGCCGGACGAGAGGGTGCAGGGGAGACAGGAAAAAGGGGGTAACGGGATAATAGTGGCTGGGAAGATAGGCGGAAAGGAGGTACAGCTGTTGGTGGATACTGGGTCGTCCCTTAACCTGTTGTCAGTGGACTGGTGGAGACGGGCAGGGGGATACCCCGATTTGGATCCCGCCGAAAGTGACATCTTTAACGCCGACGGCAGGCCCATGGCGGTGCGGGGGAAGTTCACTGGAAGCTTTCAATTGGGGTCTACAATCACAACTACCACGTTTACAGTAGCAGAGATTGGCAATGAAGCCATCTTGGGAGCTTCCTTCCTGAGGGACCACCGTATCAAGGTGGATATGGCGGGAGCATCGGTGGCGTGGCCGGGGGGGACTCGAATCCGGAAGGGCTGGTCCGGAGGATCGTGTGTGCCAGAGCAGCGGTGGTAGCCGGCGGGCAGGAAGCGCTGGTGGAGGGCCAGGTCTTAGGGGATTGGCCTGAAGGGCAGGAAGGGATGGTGGAAAAGGCGGAATCGGTGGGAAAGAGTAGCTTGTTCCTGGTGGGGCGAGGGCTAATAGTCCCAGAGGAAGGGAAAGTATGTGTGCGGGTTTTGAACCCGGGAGGGGAAGCCGTGACAATCCACCGCGCCGAAACGCTGGGAACCCTGACTTCGGTGGAGGCTGGCGAAGGGGGGATCGGCGGAAGGTGTCGTGTGGTGGGAAGGCAGGAACTAACGGCGGAAGGGAGGAAGGTGGTGGCTGAGCTGGTGGACGGGACTGAGGCGCACAGGAGGAGGGCATTGGCCACTTTGCTCAGGAGTAGGATCCACGCATTCCAGCTGGGGCCGGAGGACAGGGGCCATACTACTCTGGCTCGGCACCACATCAACACGGGGGGCGCAACTCCCCTGAAACAGCCACCAAGGCATCTGGCACCTCACAGGCGTCAGGTGGTAGACGAGGAAGTGGATAAGATGCTGGAAGCGGGGGTAATCGAGCCGGCGGCATCCCCCATTGTACTAGTAAAAACAAAGGATGGTACAACGAGGTTCTGCGTTGATTATCGGCGGCTAAATGCTGTCACTGTCAAGGATGCCTACCCGCTGCCTCAGGTAGAGGATTGCCTCGACACCATGGCCGGGGCTGCCTGGTTTTCCTCCCTGGACTTAGCTAGTGGCTACTGGCAGTTGGACATAGCCGCCGAGGACAGGGAAAAGACTGCATTTGCCACCCACCGGGGATTGTTTCAGTTCCGCCGTATGCCCTTCGGGTTATGCAATGCACCCGGGACATTTGAAAGAGTCATGGAGGTGGTGATGCGGGGCCTACAGTGGGAGACCTGCCTAGTATATCTGGATGACGTCGTAGTCTTCTCAGCTACTTTTGAAGAGCACCTTCACCGGCTGGAGGAGGTGTTAGACAGGCTTATCCAGGCGGGGCTTAAGATCAAACCAAGCAAGTGCCAATTGGCCAGAAGGAGAGTGATGTTCCTGGGGCATATGGTGAGTGAGGAGGGGATAGCCACCGACCCAGCCAAAGTAGAGGCGGTGGAGGGGTGGCCCACCCCTCAGAATATCACCGAGGTGCGCAGTTTCCTGGGGTTAGCCGGGTACTACCGAAATTTTGTCAAAGATTTCTCAGCAGTAGCCAAGCCCCTGTCCAGCCTGGCAGAGAAGGGAAGGAAGTTTGAATGGGACCGAGACTGCCAGCTGGCCTTCGAGCATCTGAAGCAGGAGCTTATTAGAGCCCCCATCCTAGCCTTTCCTCGGCCGGAGGGGGAACTGAGACTGGACACCGACGCCAGTGACACCGGACTGGGGGCAGTCCTGTCACAAGAGCAGGAGGGGTACGAAAGGGTCTTGGCTTATGCTAGCCGCACCCTAAATAAGACGGAGCGGAATTATTGTGTGACCAGAAGGGAGCTGCTGGCCATCGTCTTTGCTCTGAAGAAGTTCAGGCATTATTTGATAGGACGGCCTACGAGAGTAAGGACAGACCATGCGTCCCTCCGGTGGTTAATGGGGTTTAAGGAACCTGAGGGGCAAATCGCTCGGTGGCTGCAAGTGATGGACACCTACGACCTAAGGATAGAGCATAGGGCGGGGAAACTTCACGGGAATGCTGATGGCTTATCTCGTAGGCCGTGCAGACAGTGTGGGAGAGAGGAGGCAGGAATGGAAGTGTGCAGAGTGATCACTCGTGCTCAGGAGCGGAGGAGGGAAGCACCCCCAGAAACAGTAGGGGAGGAGATCTCGCCGGAGGCTTCGGCGGAGTCCCCCTCGCCGGCTGAGATAGCTTCCCCCGAGGAGCTGGACTGGGAAAGGGAGCAAGCAGCTGACCCCATCCTGCAGCAAGTGAAGAAGTGGATAGAAGGGGAGGAGGTGGACCCGGCGGAACTGGGTGGGGCTGGCTACGAACTGAAGGCGTGGGCAGCCCAGAGAGACCTGCTGGGGGAGGTAAACGGTATCTTGGACCGGTGGTGGGTGGAGCCGGCGGGGCAGTCAAGGTTCCAGGTAGCCGTCCCCCGAGCTACGAGGGAGGAGGTCCTCCGACAGGTGCATGGCTCAAGCTTGGGGGGGCATCTGGGGCGGAACAGAACCATCCGGCATCTTCAGGATAGCTACTACTGGCCCGAGTTTTGGCGGGATGCCACTTGGTGGTGCGCCAGGTGTGAACCCTGTGTGAGGAGGAAGTCGGCCAGGCCACCCCACCGAGCACCCATGGGGCATGTGGCGGTAGGTCTGCCTATGGAGAGGGTAGCCATGGACATCATGGGCCCCCTACCAGTGACTAGGGAAGGGAACAAGTACATTATGGTGATTGCCGATTATTTCACCAAGTGGACAGAGGCGTATGCCATGAGGGACCAACAGGCAGAAACGGTGGCTAGAGTCTTCGTGGAGGAGTTTGTGTGCCGCCTGGGACCCCCGGGGACGGTCCACACCGATCAGGGCCGTAATTTCCAGTCGGGGGTGTTCCAGGAGGTCCTAAGGTTGTTGGAAGTTAGCCAGACTAGGACATGTGCCTTCTGCCCCCAGAGTGATGGGATGGTGGAGAGGGCTAACCGAACCATAGAGATGCTGTTGGCCACCACGGTAGCCAAGGACCAGAGGGACTGGGACAGGAAATTGCCCTATGTAATGGCAGCATACAGAGCCTCTGCTCACTCCTCTACTAACATAACACCCAATAGGATGATGATGGGCCGAGAGACTACCACCCCCTTGGCTCTACTCTATCCGGCGGGGCCCCCGCCGAGCTCCCTGGAAGGATATGTGGCGGAGCTGCAGGTGCAGATGGCCCAAACCTTTCACTATGCTCGGGAAGTGCTGGGTCGGGCCGTAGAGAGGCAGAGGCGTAACTACGATGTGAGGGCAGGGGCAGTAAACATAGTGGAAGGGGACACAGTCTTCTACTACCACCCACTCAAGAGTAAGGGCGTCTCTCCAAAGCTTCAGTCATACTGGACGGGCCCCTGGACGGTGGTCCAGGTTCGGGGGAAGGTGTTGTTCACCATACGGAAGGGGCGCCTTGTGAAATTGGTACACTTCGACTCTATCAAGAAGGTACCACCAGAGAGAGACCTCAGCGGAAGGCGGGAGTTGCCAGGGGGAGAGGGGAACACCATGATACGAGCGGTGACGCAGAGCAGGCCAGCAGACGGTGGCGTGATGAGTAACTCAATGGAGCCCCGAAAACCCCCCGAACGGTGGGATGCCGACTTGCCGAAGATTCCACTGGGTGGGCCACTCCTGCCTGGCTGGGATATTCCTGATGGGTTATCTAAAAAAGAAACTGAGGACCTGCGTGAGAAAAGAAGGCTGGAAATCAAAGAAAACGGTGAGAGAATGGATGAATATGATCGGCTTCAGCGGGAACGGAGGACGGCACCGGTGTATCTGAAAATGCGAGAGGACTGGAGAAAGCAGTGGCGAGCCTGGAATAGATGGAAACAGGAATTAATATGGGCACAAAACGAAAATGAAGCTAATCAAAGAGTGGAAGAGAGGAACGCGGGGGTGCCGGAGGAGAGGAAGGCAATCACTCGAGAGGAGGAGAGAAGGTGGAGAGGAATGGTCTCCATGCGCTTCATCATGACCTCAAAGAGGAAGACCTTCCTACAAAGCATCACCCGACATACATCTCAAACTGGTCTCCGCCTCTCCGGGGCCCAGGAAGGGGGGGCGCCGGTCACCAGCCTAAGGTCTCCCCGGGCGATAATAGGGGAGGACCCGCCGGGACCCAGCGCTCGCGGTGACGTCATGACGACGGTTGATGGCAAGATGGCGGCAACAAATGACACGCGGTTGGTGGTGCCAAGAAGCTCGGGGATCTAGTTTTCTAAGAAAACTAGATCCCCGAGCAAAGAAGGAGGGGAGAGACGACGACACGGAAGCCTGGGCGGGTCCCGCAGCCGGGAGAAGACGGAGAGAGGCGCCAGAGAGGTGAAATCGGTGGTGGTAGCCAGGGAAGGGGAGAGACGGCGGAGCCGTTCGGCGGAGAGGAGGCGCCATGGTAGAAGTCAGGTTAGATCCAGGGGTCAGTCACCTCGGCCAATAGGGAGATCGCCACATAAACGGGAGACAGGTGGCCAGCCAATAAAAAAAAAGTATAGAAGGGAGGAGGGGCGCTCCCACGAGCGGAGACCGCCTGACACGGGGTTCCCACGCCACCGAAGTGGGGAGGGGAAAGCAACCAACCAATCAGAGAAAAGGGAGACACGGGAGGAGGCGGGACGTCTCGGGGCCGAGGAGGTATAAAGGAAGGGCGAGGTGCTCAGTCAATTTAGAATCCGACAGAGCAGCAAGCACCTAATCTACGAGGACGAGAAATTATCCACTACGCCGACTTGGAGGTCTTCACGGCCAGCATGCCACGACAGGCCAAGTCCAAGGGGGAGGGAGCCGGAGACACTCCGGAGTTCGCCTGCCAGACGTGCGCCGACAGGGGAATAGTAAAAGTATTTGCAAGAAAGGACACCCTGGAGCGACATGTGGAGGGCCACGCCGGAGCGAGGCTTGGGCACCGCTGCCCACTGTATCCAGAGTGCTCCCACCAAGTTCGCAAGAAGAGGGAGGGCGACCTCCGGGTGCATATAAGATCTGTACATAAAGAGTATGATGCGGACGAATGGCAGCCGGGGGAGCCGGTGATGCTGGAGTTCCCCGACGTAGGAAGCACCAGAGGACAAGGAAGTAAGCCCCGAAAAAAGCTAACCCCACAGAAGGTGTTGCCGGGGGGTAGCCCCTTCAGTGACTTAAGCTCCCCAGGAATACAGCTGGGGGAAGGCGACACTCCTGGCAGTTACACTATGTCTGCACACACGTTGGAGCAGATGTTAATCCAGATATCACCTGAGAAGAAGCAAAAGGAGACAAAATTGAAGAGCTCTCCGGCGGGCCCACCTAGCACTGGCACCCCCTCATCAGGGAAAAGGAAGAACCCCAGTGACTCGGCGGGGGGTAAAAGTGAGAAGAAGAGAGTGAAAAAGGATATCAAAGGGGGCAAGGGGAAGTTCTCGGCGGCAGCAGCGTCAGCTCAGGCTTCTCCGGAGAGGGAGTGCAGCGGGGGGAGGCGGGGTGAGCAGCTGCCACCGGGCCCACCTGAGTCTTCAGGGGGAATAGTGGGGAGTCGGACTAAACCAGCTGTACGCACCAGCACCGCCGAAGTGAGGACTAAGATAGACGAGGAAAAAGCTAAGATAGCAGACCTGTGTGCCAAGTACGGCAGAAAGGGGGAAACACCTAATCAAATGATGGTAAGACTCAAGAGACTGTTCCCGGGGGCGGAGGTGGACTATGATTTAGTGGATCCAGGGTTTGAGGAGGAACTTGAGTCTTACGAGGAGGAGGTGTTGGGGGAGGGACTTAAGGAGGAAGCCGGAGGAAGTGGGGAGAAAGGGGGCCCAGTGGGGGTCCAGCGCACTGAACTCACATTATATGGACTGGACACTTCGGTGAATGTCTCTGAGGCTACAGAAGTGTCACTAAACAGATCTCTTAATCTGGACGATGCCCTTGCTATGGTGAAAACTCCTTCGGCGGATACTTCGGTAAAGGGGAAGGAAGTGGGGGATTCTGCAGTACCCGCCGAGTCAGGGTCGGCGGCGCAGGGGGCGGTGGAGGAGGGGGTGCTCTCTACCTTATCTCCCACTGGACTGGCCGGGATTGATATTCAGACGCAGCAGCTGAAGAAACAGTTCGAGGCGCTAGAAAAGAAAAGGGCAGCTGAAGCCAAGAGAATAGAGGCAGAGGCAGAGGAGAAAAGGAAGGAAGCCCAAGAGGCAGAGCAGAAAAAGCAGCGAGATGAGGAGAGGAAGCAGCGGGAAGAGATAGAAAAGCAGAAGAGAGAAAAGGTGGAGGCGGAAAAGAGACAGAAGGAGAAGGATGAGAGGGAAGCCGCTGAACTCCTGGCTAGGCAGCAAAGGCAGGAGCAGTCACCGGTGAAAGGGGGGGAGGGGAGAGTGATAGCCATAGGACTGGATGGGTTAGTGGTAAACTCACCCCATGGCGAATTTCTCATGAAATTGGAACTAACTGACGCGGAGGAGGGGGAGACCAGAGTGCTACTACCGGCGGGGGTGAGGGCCTCCCTGAATGATGCTAAACTACCCCCACCGCCGATGGAGGCGGGACCACGTGTAACAGTATTATCAAACTGGGAGCCGGGGACTCCGGTGACATCCACCCCCGCACCCACAGCTCCGCCACCGTACGGTACTGGTGCCTCTCCACAGCCCAGGACGTCCGGCGGAGCTACGGAGGAAGGACATGCTGAGGAGGCTGGGGCGCGTAACCCCTGGCAATCGGATTACCAAGGGTCGGCGACCCTGAGACGACTGGCGCAGAGACTACTGCCCCCGGAGGAGCAGGGGCCAGATGTGCGCCAGTTAGGGGAGGGGAGCCAGACCACCTCTCTAGTGATGCTCCCAGGAGGCGAGTTCGAGACTGTGGTTATAACCCGGAACAGATTTGTGGACTTAAGCCAACGGGATACCTGTAAAACCTGCGGCCGGCCCTGGGAGCAGCAGCAGCCGGAGACGGAGGAGGCTGCAGGAGAGGGGGAACCGGAGGAGGACGGTGAGGAGGAAGACAACAACGCGGCTGAATGAACTAGGTAAGCTGGTCACTCCTTGTTGATAGCAGAGGTCGGGGAGCCGTTCGGGGAACGGGAGCGGTCGGGGAGGGCTGAGGAAGAGATACGACAGAGTGGTCGGGGAGCAGCCTGGACCGAGTACACGGCCGGAGAAACGGGAGACGTTCAGCAGGGAAGGGCCGGAGCAGTTGTCGGGGAGGCAGTAAGACCGAAGTACACGGTCGGAGAAGGGAGGAGTTCGGCGGGAGCTGAGAGGAGGGAGAAGGACAAGGGGGAACCCAGGGCCGAGTACACGGCTGGAGAGAAGGAGGGAGAAAAAGGGGGGGTCTTTTTGGTCGAAACATTTACCAAATCGAACCTGTTGCCAAATGAAAACTTACCTGGGTGTCCTGTCTTCCAGTTCGGTGGAGCGCAGTCCGGAGGGAGGTCGGTGGAGCGCAGTCCGGAGGGAGGTCGGTGGAGGCAGTCCGGAGAGGTATCGCTGCAGCACAACCGGGGCGGTGGAAGTGGACCCGGGGAAGAAGCGGACGGCCTTAAGCCTTAGGGGCCCAGAATTACTGACGAAAGGGCCCATATTGCGATTAATCATTTGTAAATAATAACGACGATGTGTATGTAAAATAACGACATTTTATTATTATTCTTTCTCAGTGACGCTGTAGTTAACATAGGGACGTAGTTCTCCGTCCAGGGTATTGGTTTTTACACCCCCCAGAGTTTTAAATTAGCTGGGAGGAGTGTAGCGGAGAGGCTTGTCCGCCGAATGACTGCCAGGCAGTCATTCGGGGAAAGTCTCAACGCTCGGGAGTGGTCCGCCGGAACGCTGCACGAGAGGCAGCGTCTCGGTGGAGACTTGTATATAAAGCGCGACTAGTTCCACCGGAGGTCAGATCCAGCCGACAGCCCGAGGTGAACAGTCAAGCAGCTAGCTCCCAGAGGAGGTTGCAGACGACATTTCTACCAATAGATTGCATTTAGATGGTGTGGCCAAGGAGTGCCAGGGCAATAAACCAAGCGAGTTACTGTTACTTGACGGGTTGTGTTCTTCGATCATTCATAATACGAACGGGCGCTACAGTATGCTCAGAATTATTTTTTTCTACTGAAAAACATTCAATCTATGGAATGCAAAAGAGACATCCGTTGCCATGGAAACATAGATAATTGGCATATATATCAATTCCTGGTTACCATGGAAACCACTCCATTATTCTAAGTGGGAAGTTTTGCCACAAATGGAACTCAGAACTGAAAACATCAAGACAATCTTTTAGCAACACAAAAACGTGCACGTTTTCCTTTTTGGTTCACATTAATTTTCTTTTATGGCAAGACCCTCCTGTAACATAGTAGAAGTCTATCCGTAACTCACCCTATTGCGGCGATTGCTGACACGATTCAAAGAGAAACAATACCCTATTTTTGATGATAACATACTTTGGTAGCCTTTATATCTAATACGAAGATTCTGACATTTTTGTCACTATAGGAGAGAGCAGCAGGATTATCAGATGTATCTGATGTCATGATTGTCCAAATACATCAGGTGCTGCGTTGTTTATGCATGGAGGATTTAACAAAATGTGTTTGATTATAATACTGAAGTGCCCATCATCATGATATTGTATGGAAAGCCTCTGTAGCGATGTTAGTGATGTTGACAAATGATAGATAGCCAGAAGAAAACTTACAAAGAGCATCTAATTGTATCTTATCAGTGCTATATCAGTGAGATTCATTTTGCCCAAAGGTGACCTCATCACATAACCCTGCTGCTCTACTCTGTGATAATGGTTATTTCGCAAACTATACCAGAATCTTTTCATTGAATATAAATGCTATGAAACTATGCCATCGTGAAAATAGGTACAGTTTCCTAAAAGTTAATTAATGCATTGATACTGCTGCCTGTTCTGTTCCCCCAACCAGGTGAGAATCGGAGGGCAGTATCCATGCATTGAATGTTTAGTCACTTTAAATTCCGTACAGCCTACTACACCCCCCCCCCACCTAGTGGTAATAGATATCCCTGAGTATTTGTTTAAGTACACCCTCTATGTACACTTTCTATATCTGGCCCGATTGTAACCAGTTCGATCCAACAATAACAATATCCTGCAGGGTGGTTTTATCAGTACCAAAATGTTTCGGGCCAATTCTTAACACCTTACCATTTTTCACCCCACGCTTGTGAGCTTTGGCCAAAGCATAGGAATATGTATTGAAATGATAAGACATCTCATAATCACTTTTCATCTCAGAAATCACTAATATGAAGTACTAACCTTCGCTCCTTCCATTACCTCTAGGGTGGGGCCGGGGAATTGGCCGTTGATAGTGAAGAGGTTGCGCTTAACCCCATCCGCGGTGATAATCTCCCTGGGGTCCGGTACCAGTTGGTCAATAAACTCAGGGAAATCAGCCGTAGGTCTAAATGTCGAATTAACAATTCTAAACTGGCCATTCGAGTCCAGAGCAACGTCAAAGTGACCAGGAGGTCCTCCAGGTGGTTTGTAAACCAGGTTCTGCTGCATGGAGATTACCAGCTCAAACTCACACACATTGGAGGTGCAGATCTCACATGTGGGCAGTGTGTGGCAGCTGGAGGAAGGCGATCGGAAACAGCAGGACATGCAGGAGGACATGACGGCATCGGCCTACTCGTGTAGGCATGGTTGTTAATGCTGATCTGTCAAAGCAGGCTAAGTCTATATGCCCTGGCAAGTGCTTGGCGAATGACATGCGATAGTGGAGGCTCCACTACACGATTTTCCCAGAGAATCGCAGCTATTCTCATGAAAGGAGACACAACCACATCTTAGGGAGTGGTCATTATTTATCAACAGGGGGGTGGTGGTTTTTTCGCGTGGACGCACAGAAATTTTTTATGCCCCCCTTGACGGCAGTCAAATATTTTTTGCGGCCCCCTCGCCAGAGGCGCGGAGAGTTTTTGCACCCCTCTTTGATCTATGGTAGCGCGCAGGCTTTTTTGCTAAAAAGAGGGTGAATTTTTTTAGCCCTCCCTCAAGAGGGGTTAAAATCTTTTTAGCCTCCCCCTCGGGAGGGGTCTGAAAATTTTACGCCCCCCTCAAACCCACCACCCCCCCCCTGTTGATAAATAATGACCACTCCCTTATATGGGGATATTTGTTATTCTTTCAGTGTAGAAATTGAATGTTGACAGAGCCATTTGTTTATGTGGGGAAGGGTTTGTGGGTGATCTCGGGCATGTTTTTGTTGACAAAAGATGTTTTTGTTTACTAAATCCAGTTGGTCTAATGTAAACATTGCAGACTTTCACTCTAATGAAATTGAAATTGACATAGTTAAATCAATGGTGACAAATCAGTGTCGATGGTTGAAAAAAATTGAAATAGAATCATTGAAAAAGGGTTGGTCAACACTATCAACACTAAGTCTTGTAAATAACCAGTTTTCAACGTTGATACATTGTCGTGTGTCCACTGTTTCAGTAACCACTATATAGAGGCATTCTGCTCAGACACCTATAACCAGAGCTATAGCACAAACTGTCAGAAAAAAGATCAAATCACCTTTAAGGGAGAGGAAATTGGGTATGCAGGATAGTACATTATAATTCCTCATCTTCACTATCTATCGTGGTAAGATTGAAATATTTTAACACAAATAAATTAGCAGTTTAGAAACGCGTCTTCTAGAAATAGTCTGAGCTCCCTACAACATAGCAAAAGGTCATGTGTATTTGGCTCACCTTGTTTTGAAATTGTCATATTATTAGATGCCAGTGTAGGGGTTCGTTCCCCCATCGGGTGCGCAGAGCCTTCAGAGGGACTGTTCACTTGATTGTGTCACTCCCCCTATGTATACCATACCGATCCAGGGTAGTTGGAAGGTAGAGAATGTCAGGCCAGGGGAAGTAGCTCAGGGGTAGAGCTTCCGCTTCGAAGTTGGAGGGTCCCAGGTTCAAGTCCCGGTTTCTCCATGACATTTTCCGCTGACCACTACAGTCGTGGAGAAACCGAGTGGTCCTGCCTCGCAAGGGGGATCTTTAGAGAGCTTGGTACCTGGACTGGTATGATATAGACAAGCGCTTTAACTTGCTAGTGCTGAGGGACTTGGAAACAGGTGGCACCCACAGTCGCACCTGGGAACAGGAGCTGCGTAAGGCTGTGTGTGACTGAGTACTGGTACCGTTCAGACTGGACTGGAGGACCGGTTCTGGCGGGATATGGTTGAAGCTGGTTGGGAGGAGTGTAGGGGTTCGTTCCCCCGTCGGGTGCGCAGAGCCTTCAGAGGGACTGTTCACTTGATTGTGTCACTCCCCCTATGTATACCATACTGATCCAGGGTAGTTGGAAGGTAGAAAATGTCAGGCCAGGGGAAGTAGCTCAGGGGTAGAGCTTCCGCTTCGAAGTTGGAGGGTCCCGGGTTCGAGTCCCGGTTTCTCCATGACATTTTCCGCTGACCACTACACCAGTTACGTCACAAATGATATAATTATTATGTTTCTAAATTTCGATTTCAAATTCGATTTCATGCATTGTGGACCTTTACATTGTATCGTAGAAAGTGAGTGTGTTTTATATTGCCCCATCATAGATTCCTTTTGGCTGGGTTTATGGTGGGTTTATAGGCTTTGGCACTTCAACAACCTGTTGCATGTTCAGGGGTCTCAAAGGGTCAATGCGTTTAGTGAATGGGCTGTAAGATGTTACTGCCAGAAAATAACCATCAAACAAGAATGATTTATGTCCAGGCACACCTAATTCGCACATGGCCTAAATCTGACCCCCATTCCGTGGCAGTTTTAAGGGTTCCTCGAAAAAGGAGGTAAAGGGGTTTATCATCACCAACCACTGAAAAATGTGGCAAGGGCGTTTTGATTTTTTATTTTATTTCCTGCCTGCTATGTTGCAAAAATTAGACCTCAACTCAAGTTTTGGGGCCGAAAATTCTCATTTTATTAGTGTAGAGATCTTTGTACTTTAGTAATGTTGGGAAAATGGAATTTATCCCTAACCCAATGCATTATTGACAGAAGTAGCTCTAATTTAATATCAAACATGCCTGTATTCTTCCATTTTAACATGTTTCTCAAGGAAAAAACGAGTGAAATTACAACAAAAAATTATCAAATCAGGAGTTTTGAGATGCGCTTGGTGATCACTGGTGATGAGAGACCAATTTACTTTTTGAGGGGCCTAATCTCCGTCAGCATGGTACACGCCCTCTGCCTACCTACTTGGGTGCCATAGATAATACTGTTTAAGGTACGTATAAGGTAATAATAATTATTATATGAAGATAACCAAGGCAAAAAAAATAGCATGGTCCAAAGGTTAAGGCATGTAGGTTGGATCCCCCCCCAAGGGTACATATGCTTTGGCCTATGTAATGAATTGTTTTTATCATTGAGTCACAGATAATCCAAATGTTCCATCTATTATACAATGCAAAACATAAAAGTTTGGGAAGAAATGTTGAAATCAATGGGGGGAAATGTGAAAAATTCCTTGTAAAGTCTTAGGTCGACCCTCTCTTGCTGAGGTAGGTTGAGTGGCCAGAGAGAAAACTTATTTTATGCAAAATGAATACCCACCTCTTCCTCGATAATCTCTGAGATTATAAATTGGGGGTCTCCTATATCCTTCACAATAAACAATGACACATCCATTAGTACCAAGACTACAACCATTCTGGGACAAACAGGTGGCGGTCCCGCAGAATGATCCTTCTAGTTTTGTACACTTGCCACGTTTTGGCGAACAGCGATCCAAATGACAAGGAGAAACCTATTGACATTGTAATGTAGCGGGCCTGAAAGAGAACATATCTCTATTATCCTTTATCATCCGAGAAGAGAGATCCAATAGCTACCATCACTATTTTAGCCTTTCACACAAAGTCGTGTTCAAAAATCCCTCAAGCTACATACACAAGTTAATCCATCATAGCACCTCCCAACCGTAACAAATTCTTGTTAGCGTTCTCTTGTAGAAAAAAAAAACCGGCCCAATCTATGTACGGTACATTCCAAGGTAGTGGTCGTATTTGATGGTACAGCATACCAGCGGCATACTGTGAACATATATGTGTAGTGTACTTCACAATGTTCAAGGTTTACACATACTTTGCAGTGAAAAACTGTCCATTTTGATTCAAGATCCTTGAGAAATATTGTAATATAATCCAACATACAGCCAATGATAATGAGGTTATTCAGTAAAGGAGTAGACATCTTGATAACCCTGTCAGGATTGGACATGATAGCTTAATGAATAGATGCATCTTAGCCTGGGGCATTACAATCTATATATTAACGCTATGTGTTAAGAAGTTGAACATGAAAGAACCCAAAAGTATCAGCTTTATCAAAAGGTTATCATCACTCTTGCACAACTGCAACCTGACAACAAAACCCTCAGGAAGACATTTGAGGCCACTATGTCATACGTGATTTAATTAATACATGCCAAGCAACAAAATAATGCTGCGGACTATTGTAATAATCTCAAAGGGATATCACATTTAAATGCTTGCCTGTGCCTCCCATAGATTATATTAATGTACAGAAACAGTATGGATAATCCGAACCCAACGGTGGCCAGAATGATCATGGTGATATATATCTAGAGAGGACTTCTTTTTGCATGAGTCTTTGGGCGGAACACCATCTACACGTACAATATTTGAAAGACATCGGTACCAATGCAAACATGGAGGTCCGGCCTTTGTCTGCATACTATAAACATAATTGAGTCAAGATAAAAGCATGTAGTCTATCTTTGGGTGGGTAATTACAGATTTTGTTCTTTACGTCAACTAGCCCTAGAACAGAAACACGGCACATGCTGATTTACATGTATAAATTTTGTGCATCTACAAAATGATTGTCTAATTCTGTTATGAGAGTAAGAACGTAGTCATTAATTAAGCCACAGAGCACAAACTATCCATGAACAATAATTTATGTGAGGTTTTTTTTTGGACAATGTGTGCTCTGTGGTCAATTTGAAAACCCTTCTGGAGTATAAGAGGGATTTCTCTAGAAGTTTGTATTATGGACACTTTATTCCTTGTCGCTAAAACGCAGCATAACAGGGGTGGTCCATTTTTAAGAAAGTATTTTAATGAGCACTTTGTTATCATTATGATCCTTAATCGTACAGTATAAACGGTCTCACTGTGCCACTTGATGGGAGTGTCGTCCAACCACTGGATAGAGCCTCCTACAGAGTGGTAGACCAGCACTTCACGTCTACCACCTGGCGGGCTATACAATCGTTGTCCCGCCTGTAAATTTAGGTCTTATCAGATCTTTCCCTCAGGGTCTAAGACATAATTGCTTAGGTAGATAGAGTACTGTACAGATTGAGAGACAGCTAGACTTATCATAACTTTACTGACCTTGGAGCCTTCTGATCTTGATTACACCTGGATTATCACCATTTTTGTCAAAACTCACGTGGCCTTTCACGCCCAGGAAGTTGGCACGGCGCATGTTCTGGAGCAGCTTCTCTGTCACCTCATGGTCTCCATATCGGAAGTCCTTCAGGGCTCGCCTCTACCTGCAACCGACCCAGGGGGGGGGGAGGGGTGGAAAAAAGCAGATCACATGCCAAATTTCTCTCTCAGTCAGCCTGTTAAAAATTAGGACTTTCCCCGGAAAATGCATAATCATAGGCCTGTTTGAAGTGCATTTATATTTAGGATATACCGTCTTGTTTGTCTTTCCAGGGGCATAGGGAAAGGGCCCGGGGGGGGGCACTTCAATTTTTTTTTTATACGGGTGTGTGGCTGAACCCCTGACTACCCTTACCCTTGCTAGGGCACTTGTTCGCGGGTTTTTTCTTCCAAACCCTACCCTTGCTAGGGAACTTTTTACATAATAGTCTTAGATTTTGCTCAAAATATCTTAAAATGGATGACCTTGTTTGGGAGAAAATTGTATTCTGTTCATGCTATTTTCATGAAAACTTGGAAAATATTCACGAAAATTTCTAAATTTTCCGCGTGAATCAGGGTATTTCACTGAAAGTTGACCCTTGCTTAGGGGTCGTAGGAATGAGTATACCAATCATGGATGTAGGGAGACCAACAAAGCAAAACCTTAATATTGTAAATGAACAAACAGTTTGAAGGTGATACATAACTACAAAGTGATACCTACGTGTCCCCCCAGACCATGGTGAGGTTGTATCCAGGAAGGATGTCCTCCCGGGCATTAACATCCTCCAGTCCCATCTTCACCGCCGGCAGGAAGGCTGCTCCACTCGGCCAAGCACCCCCCAAACCCAAAAGGTCCAGCAACATACAATCTCCTTATTGTAGACCTTTTAGGTCCTCCTTCTATCGCCAACCCTGATATATTACTTTGGGCTGCTTGGTCAACAAAAGGACAGTTAGCAAAATCACTTTGAGCCAAATTACCATTGAGAACTAAACCAGTGAGAACACAGAACCACCGGTGGAACGCCATGCCATAGGTTTTGTATGAGTGAGATTGATGTATAGTATGTCAATCATGGTTACCTGCTACAGACAGTAGTCGTTAATGACATGCTGAACACAGGTGAACCAACAAAGTTTGATTCTCTGTTTGATGTTCTACAGAGATCCAAGGTGTGTGTCAAATAAAGGTCGAATCCCACATGGCGAAAACTGCTTCAAATATCTCTGTTATTACCGGGGTATTTTGCGAGTTTTTTGTTGTTGTTTTGTTGTTGTTTTTTTTGTGTGTTGTTTTTTTTTTGGGGGGATCTACCCCAAAGTCGCAATTGGTATAACTGCAGCTTTTAGTATAGAACACAAACACTCTCAACAAAAGGCAAAATATCCCAAAGAGTACATGAGAAAATGTAACAGCATCTTTGTGTTCTATACACCCTAAAAAAATTAGAATTCCAGGGTCGAGCCCCCTGGAGGAAAAAAATCCCTATAACAATTCTATATACCCTACTCTAGTTATACCCTTGCAAATTTAGGCTATAGGTAGGGTGTTACATGGGCCGCACAGACCCGTGTCAGAACGGCAATTCTGCATAGATTCCTTGCATGGTCTCACTTATTTGCTCCTCAAATGTTTACTAAACATACCCCAGTAATTATTTAGGTATGGATTTGAAGTTAGTGACCATACATGGGCATATGATAGGTCTACCAGTTCTTCATTTACAATTATTTTTATTGGTCTTCTGGTTGTGGAAACACACAGGTAAATGTCATTTTTGGCATAGTGTGAGTAGGTAGCATATGGCACCTATAATTGCAGTAGGGGAAAACCCCATGTCCTTAGATAATGCCAAGTATGCAAGAATCTATTGAAATCTAATTGAAATGAAAGGTGCAGGATTTTTATACACATATTTCTGCACATTGCCTTAGGCGCACCCTTTTTTATGACCAATAATCACTATTTTGTGTCATTTTTTAGGCAAAAAGACATGGTTTTAGGTTAAAAATACCAATGAAAAATGATACAATGTAGTTCAGAAAGTGTGCACTCAGGCTATTGAACTACACTCAATTAGCAAAAGAATGCAGCTATACCCATTATTATAGCTCTGTATAACTCTTGCATCCTGGAGGCAGAAATTGGCATATATCATCCCTTCTTGTTTATACCTTTGCAAACCAGGATTGATTAACTGAAATGAAATAGAAGATACCTAAGGCAAATAAAACTAACATAATTACACATTTTGTGCTATATATCATATTATTTACAGCAGCACCTTTCCCACATCCAATACCCACCAAATGCACACAGTCATATTTATATACACAAAATCTGCTATATATAGAGCAGTGGGGACAAATATCTCTAACTTTCTCAACTTTGAACAGCTCTCAACCATTCCCTATTGAAGATAAAATCATTCTGATTTTTACATTGCATTGATACATGTCTCTTCTGTCAGATGCACTATTTGCATAACATAGGAGATGATCGATTAATTTTCGCTGTAACACCCTACTATAGGCCCCAAATCGCAACATATACAAAATAGCAGAGATATTATAGCATTTTTCCACCATGTTGGGTTCGACCTTAACTGGCAAAAGTTACAGAAATGAGATGCATGGTATTTCTGGGTGTTTTATAATACTCGGAAATGTCATGTGTTTCTACGTACTGTATACGTCATCAGAAAGAGATAGGTGTAGGTGAGATTAGGTTACATACATGGTTTGTGTAAGCACACCTGTGTCAAGAGTTAGGTTCCCTGAGTTTGGATATTCAAAACCTCTGAAGGCCTCGCGTATTTGCAACTTTATTCGAATAGAGTGAATATGGGGTGGTACCAGTTAGCCTCTAAAGCCATAAAAGTTAAATATTTGCAGACCCCCGAATAAGACCCAAAAATTATGTACATGATCTAAAACTGTTTTCTGATCTCAGGCCAAATATTGGCATGAATTTGACTTATGGCCTTTAGTAGCCAATCACGAGTCATAGCGATCACTCGATCATTTTAGTTGGGGAGCCAGCTCCTGGATATCCGGAGGTGCTGGTGTTGGGAGCAGCACAAGGTATGAGATTTGCATCTGGGTCATTTGATAGTGCTGATAACGAATCTGGGGTGCGTATTCATGTGTCTATGTCGGAACAAGGTCAAACTGAAGGTCAAAGGTCATGATCTGGAATTTAATATAGAACAAAGAGAGGGCTTTGTGCCATTGATTAACACTAGAGGTCCTTAGTGTACGGTGGATTTCCCATTCATATGTAGCCTAGGTTGATTAGGACCCATTGCTATTGCATTGTAACCCTTGACCTTACATTTGACCATGTTCCGACCTAGATATGAAGATATGCACCCCAGATTAGTTATCAGCACTATCAAATTACCCAGATCCAACTCTCATATCTTGTGCTGCTCTCAACACCTGCAGATTCTTTTTAAAAAAAATGACATTTGAGCCGGCTGCCTCCCCCCAAGTATTTAGACGACGAGATTCTCTCACAAATCATCAATAAGGTCGAATCCTTCATGACGATTTGGGGTTCTAAAATATCCGCGATTTTCAGTCTGTTGCGATCTAGGAGTCTACCTCAGATATACTAAAACACATAAGCAGTAATTGTTTCGATCCTGTTTTGCTAGGTAATCTCGGGTAACCTGAAACACCAGGTTATTTCGTTCTATTATTCCAATATGTTTTCTTCCAATTAGTCAAGTGATTACAGTTTGCCATCGATGCTTTGTTCAATCATTTCCAACAATCACCGGATTGCTGGAATCCTGGAGCACTTATTGATGAGTGCGATGAAACATTACTGGACAAAATAGAACCCGAAAGATTGTTTCATCCATATCAAATTGAAGGTAGACCTGTTTATGAGATTTGAAAAGGGTCGAGTTCATAAGTGAAGTGAACTTGATATTCCTCTGTCAGTCTTTCACACGAGGATCTAAAAACTCATCCAATTAGGAATTCGGGCAATATGAGAAGTGAAAGGTTCAAGGGCAATGCCATTGCCAGATGAAGAGTAAATGCAACTATCTGTTAGATTTTAGTTAATACCCCTGAAAAGTCTGCAGTGAATGAGGGTAATTTTTTTGTTGATTGGTAAAGCATCCCGTTACCATAATATGTTTTCAGCCGAGTCACCCCCAGGAGGGTGTTGCGAAAGGACAGGAATTCAATTCTGTCGGAGGTGCTATTCCCAAATGGGAACTGACTACCCTTAGGTGATGACTTCTCCCCTGTTTTACAGCAAGGTAATAGGTTATAGAATTGATTCTTAAGTTTCCATGAATTGGGGAATGCTTTCCAGTATTATTCACACAAAGAGGATTGATTCTGAGTGTAGGGTGAGAAGTTGGTTCTAAGCAGCAGACCAGCCAGGAACTGGAATTTGAGTTACGACAGTGAGAATCCGTTTCCGATTCTTTTCGCAATAGCCTCCTGGCTCCTGACGCTATTGACCACTAGCTGGTCTGGAGCTGGTTCCGGCGACGCACACTAATAAGATGGGACCAGCATGTCCCTGGAAGTGGATGTTAACCAGGGACATGGTACCTATCATGCTATGTCTTATCAGTGGGTTTTACCTCAACCAGCGAAATTCAAAATGGCGGCTCCACTAGGCTTTCATACTGAGTCCTATACCGAGGTTGCAGATTCTTTAGTGGGGGTACCATTGCTTGAACTGGTACCCGGAGAGAAAGCACTGATAGTAGCCACCATGATGGGTTAGGTACCAGGTATTATGTAATGCACCCTAAAGAGCCTGCATTGAAGGGAAGTATCTCATTGGTCAATAATGTATCCCGCTAGGTCGGTATGAACACATAGCGGAACATATATCTTCATCAAAAAGTTGGTGATCCCTAGGGGATCAAGAAGTGCGTGAAAATTGGTTCAAGTTGAAATTCACCATAAAATCGTAAATACTTCTCAATAGACGTAAGTGTGCCCGTCATTTCAGTGCGACTTTGGTTCAAATTTTGAAATTCGTTATCCACGATTTTAGCTCATTTCTACTAGAAGATAAAGGACTCCTGTCTAAATAATGGTTAGGCCTATTGACTATTTTACATATCGCTATTTTGATCACACATAGGAGATCAATAAGGATTAACTTGTGTATAACCCTGTTGTGCCAGGCCTTATTAAGGGAGTAGTATAAGAGCCCAAGAACTCAAAGTTGTGAAACCGTGTGGTGCTACAAAATAAAGCTGGCCAACGTCTCACGGTACAGTCATACAGATAAACTCTTTATCTCTGTCACATCACATGGCTAAGATACGTGATGTTCATTAATATCAAGGTCTAGGATGACGGATACATTTTCCCAAATATCCGCTCCTTGTTCTATCTATTTGGCCCTTATCTTGTAGATTGTAAATTTTGATACAATTTTCGGTTTAGTTTCTCTCGCCAGTATTTCTCTCTTTTTACATGCATAGGAAATGTTAGGGCACACATCAAGGGATGTATCAAATTCTTTGATTTCACTGCAAAATAATGATGGAAAAGGTTGACAACTGTGAAAGGGGGAAGAACATGAAAAAGATAAGGGAAAATGAATGAAAAAAAATTGGGCCCTGTTTGGCTAGGGCCGGTCGGGTTACTGGAAACACAACTTTATTTTAGGCCTAATGTTTTCTTCCTTTTTTTTCTTCTTTGTGGTAGATTTAATGTCCAACAATATCCCTCTGGGGTAGTATATTGTAAATACATTGGCTTCTCAAGGAGTGCCTAGCACTGGGCCTGACTAGAAGCCCAGCCCCCTGCGGAGGCACTTAAGGAAGGATTTATGTGGATTAAGCACAAATACAATTGCTGGGCGCAGAAAAGGTCTGGCCAAATGCCGAGCAAATCGGAACAGTAATGTAAAAATATAGGATACTAAGTTGGAGTATTGAGTCTCACATATGTATGTTAGTCACAAGGCTCAATAAATGTTCTTTAGAGGCCAGACTTTGTATGAGATGGGGATCCACTGTGATTATTTGCTGAAAAGGGGGCAGTATAGGCAATTAAGGTGAACCTTACATTGAGGTGGGAGGTGAGCGACAAGCCTATATTAGCTCCTGTGTACTGGAGGCACTGGTGTCCAAGAGTTAAGTTCAAACATGTCGATGGTGTGTGTATTGGCGCTGGAGTAGCCCAGCTATCAGCAGGCGTGAAGTGGTTATATTAACTCGTTAACACAGGTGAGTTGGTGGACTGGAGCTGTACAGGTGTGTGTACAGGTTAGACATGCAGCATGTATGTACACTTGGACTGACCAAAGGAGGCACACAATGACTGTACAGTATAGGAACATGGTCATCTAACCATGGAGGAACAGCACGGAACACCTACAGGACCTATCATATAGCTGCACCGTGAAGTGATGGCCAAGCATATCATCAACTTCAGAAGAACATGGAGATCAAGACCAAGTTCTATCTCCAAGGAGACAGTCACGTGAAAGAGGAGCACAGAACTATTTCCTCTTTTTGTGGAGTCGGACCTGGGGTATTTTCCGCCAAAATGGCGTAACATAACTCCACAGAAGACCAATCACTTTCGTTTTGACATGAGTGCTTATGATGTACTAGAGGGTTGAATTATTCAAAAGATGACTTCAGTGTGGTACAAGAATACCCCAAAGATGAACAACTTGGTGGAGATGTGTGTAGCCTTCAGGCCGGGCGTACTGGACGGTAAGTAGTTTACTTACATTAAATAGGGCCTACTTTATAAAGGAATCCCACGTGACGTCACACCGCGTCACGGCGGCCATATTGGAAATACCGGGACTCCCCCCCCCACCCACATGAAAGGACTGTTTACTGTAGCAGGGCTGTCAAGTCTCACGCCCTGGGCGTCAGACTCACGCATTTTGACACTTTCTCACGTTCTCACGCATAGACAAAGCATTCTCACGCATTCCTGGCATTTTGAGCTTTCCAAAACTGAAAGAATTTTTCAAATATTCCAACTAGAAGCAAAGTTATGAGGTGATTTCCAGAAGTCACCAGAATGCATATTTGGATATCAAAACTTTCAAAATTTCCTCAGGAAATTAGGGAGTGTTCATTTTTTAACAACAGGGGGGGTTGGTGAGTTTGAGGGGGGGGCGTAAAATTTTTTTACCCCTCCTGAGGGGGGGGGCGAAAAATATTTTGACTGCTCTTGAGGGGGGGGCGTAAAATTTTTAGACCCTTCTCGATGAGGCACAAATTGACGCGACTTGCCGTAAATACCCAAATTGATAAGTAGTTGGGACAATTTCTCAATATATTACTTGCAGAAGGAGAAAGTTTATACTGATATTTTTACAATGCATCAGAATGCACCATTTTCTTTCTAAAATTTCAAAATTTTTCAGGGGAATCATAATTCCAACAAGAGTGTATGCAGAGCTCTCAACACTCAAGCATCTGTCGTGAATCTCACACATTTGGCGTGATTCTCACACATTTGGGGGTTGTCTCACTCTCTTACTGTTTCTCACGCATTTTAGACTTTGTAATTTCAGTATAAACTTATATAGTGAACTTGAGCATCCATCCTCAGTTGATGTACCAAAATGCTCTAAAATCAACAAATGAACCTCCATATTTCTCCAAATTTTCTTGGGGGCATACCCAAACCCCCTGGAACTGCATTTATTTCAATGCATCTCGGAAATCTAGAAAATTCCAAGCTTCAGGGAAAAGTCTCACTCTTTGGCTCCATTAGAACATGAGAGCTCTGTGGTATGCGTGACGCCTGTCACAGATGGCCTGTGCATACATGCATGCAAACTCCTCATTTTTTTCAGTTTTCTCCATTATTCTAAGATCTGTCAGGGTCAATCTTTGTCCAGATCCCATGAGATATCATTTTACCATTTTATATATATGGTGGGGTCTTTGGATACAAGGGCTTCAGCCACCCTCAAAAAGCACCAAAATGCACAAATTGACGTCTCAATATTCAAAATTTTCCTGGGGGACATCTCCATATACCCCTAGGCTCCCTGAGCCAAAAGCAGTGTATATGATGCAGGGGTAGTAAAACCTTGGGGTCAGGTGGGATGTGTGCCCCCATGCACCATCCAGTCATACGTCACCAAAATGCACCATTTGACTTCTCAATATTCAAAATTTTCCTGAAGGACATAGCCCCAGACCCCCCTCTGATTCTTACTCTCTATCACACATTAATCACACTAACAATAAAAAAACATGCCCAAGAGTTTTAAACATTTTTCTTGGAAAGCAGTATTCGAATACTTAGAGTTGGCCTGGCCATTTGCTCAGAAACCCAAACCTCCAACCCATGTAAATCGTAAAGTTTTTGATTTGCCTGTTTGGATTGCTTTGGTTATCCCCTTCCCCCAAACAAAATTTCCAAAGGCTGTGCTGAAAGAGCCCATTCCCTATAGTTAAGAGTCATAAAGGCCCATGTGTGTCTGCAGCAAGTTGATTCAGACTTAAAAGATCCCTCAAATACAGTTTGCTTGCTTGCTTTAACCTAAGACCACAGAAATCACACGACCAATGGGCGTGATGAACACTCCCTTAGGTAGGTATGTGAATGAAGGGGCTGCTATGCCTACAAGGTCTTGGATCTTGCCCTATAAAACTGTGGGCTTCCCTAGCCCACTTAAAAGGGTCTATATCTCCTCTTTCCTCTCCCCTCAGGATGTGTTTAAAATTTGGTGGATCCAAAATTTGAAATAATTCATGATCCCGAACCCCTTCATACCTTCCTCCTCACTAATCTTTCGCCTTTAGGGAGTGGTCAGACCCCTCTTAGGGTGGGACAAAAAAGACTCCCCCCCCCCTTTTGAGCGAAAAAGAATGCGCGCCACTAAAGAATAAAAGGGGGGGACAGAAAAATTTCAAACCCCTCTGAGTGGGCACTGAAAAATTTCTGTGCACACGCGCGGAATTTCACCGACTCCCCTGTTGTTAAAAAATGACCACTCCCTAAGAGTAAGAACAGATTGGAGATGTCTACCCAGGACATGGTAGGTCATCTCCAGGTGCAGGCATCCTCCAGGCAGACCGGAGATGACTCTAGAAAGTCATCTCCAGGTTAGGCCATTTTATTCTTATAACTTGGATTACGGATCTGGCGACGAGATTTTTGGCAAAATAGAAAAGTGAAAATTTTATTTTTTATTTTTTTTCCTATTGGTGACAGGATTTTTGGAGAATATGACCCAAAAAATATTATTCTTTGGGAAAAAAAGTATATTGTAAGCAATGAACCTTCGATTTCTGCCTTTCCATGTGAACAAATTATTAATACCGGTATCTACTCTTTAGATGACATAAAAATGGCTTTTCCATGACTTTTTTTTTTTTTTTTTTTTTTTTGCTCATGCCGGTAGGATATATTGGGTCTTAGATGGGGGCTTGGGGCAACTTTTATTTATTATCAGTGATTAAGTAGGGTGATGGCCTAATACACCACACACAGTGCATGTTTAATGGTCGCTCTTATCTGGATATTTGAGTAAAAATATAGGGTGAGGAATGGCAGAAAGATTTTTACATCTCTAAACTATAAATAGGTATAAAAATGCTTCTAGTAGGTGTATCAACTCAATTAAAAAAGCAATGAATTGCAAATTTCAAGCTCTTTCATTTGATATATAAATTGCACTTTTCTGCCAAGGTCCAAATTTTAGGCTGACTTCACTAGTGACTAGTGACAGTGACAGGCATTTCCGAAAATGGAAAACCTGAGAAAAACTATTCCTACATCCATCATACTCATCAGAAATCAGATGTTTGGATATCTGCAGATTCCCCAATGTCTGGGCTTTCTAAGCATACCCCTGGATAGTATGGGAGACATTTTGTTCAGAAGTTATTTGCAAAAATGTTGAGCCATTTCAGGCTGCTTAACTGCAGTGCAGTGAGGGGAGTGGCATTGTTTACGTTTGGTATTTCCAACATGGCCGCCGGCGCTATATAGGTCACGCGGTGGGCACGGTCTATCTATATCAGCCTATCAGGGCTTGGTAGAGTGGATCTTAATAAGTATTACCGGGAGTCGGTAAAGCACAGTGCCCACAATACGGGATATTGTTAAAACTTAGACTCATACGATAGAAAACTGTGGCCTTTTTTGTAAAATAATTTATATCTGATTCAGAAGATGTACGTTACCAAGTTCTGTAATCCATTGCTGCTTAATCATCCGTATCTATATATAGATTCGCAGTGTGCTTGTTGTTCTCTTATATATCATAAACAATGGTCAGCTATCCGGTTTACACTACCATTCATAAAACCTTATAGAGCAAAGTACATGAAAACCATCGAGGAAGGCAGACATGAATTCAATAAGATTTGAAATCAAGATATCAATAGATTCGATCGTCAGTTATAAATCTCACACAGAAGGCCTAGAGGGTTTATGAAAAGCCAGGATCTCAATGTAAATAAAATATAAAAGCAACTGAAACTGTCATAGTATAGATCTGTTAAATAGAACTGCAACATATCTATACTACTGTGTGTTGTTTTGGCGACACTGTAGCTTGTAAATGCATTCTAGATGTGCTTATATGACGGTAATAATATGCGGTAATGATATGTTTTTCACACCTGATGATAACATTAGTGTGAAAGCGGCAAATGGCTAAAATGGCTAACTGTTTCCCATGTGTATGGGCTCCAAGTTCTCAGTATTGACAATTAGTTAATTGATTTTGATGACTTTTGTTTTGTGATAAAAAGTACACGTAGTATTATATCTGATCCAAAACACTTCAAATTGTTTTAGTTGAGTATAATATCCCCTTGCACATTGTATTATTGGTCTAGCGATAGTAGTAACACTGAAACCTTCATCCGAATAGCTGTCTAAGCCCTTGTCTCTCTTCCACTGCCACCGTCCTTTTGTTCTAGCTTTCTGATTTCCTACTACTGCCATGCTGCCAACGTTGATATTTAGCAAAAGCTTGTTGAAGGACATTATGGATGTCATATTCTGGAGAAGTCAATACTTAATGATTTATTCTGGGACGTAGCTAGTAGCTGTTGTGTACGTGTTTCTTTTTGGCACTTTACCCAACTGATGATGTATGACACGTAGTTGCAAACTGCTAAAGAATATATATTAATATATACCTTGTAGAGTCTATTGGTTTACATTCCCCTAGACATAACTATGAACTAAGACGTTCTCTAACGCCATACTCTAGCAAAATAAATAGAAGATATAGGCATTGAAGGAACAATAATGTTGGAATGAGTCTGTTTCAAAACGAAGCTAAGTTCATGGGTGCCTATACCCTACCCTGGTAGTCAGCGTTCAGAACTTTCCCCATGCCTAGTTTAGCCTTATAATATACAATAAAGGCAGTTGAAGGCATTAGACACATTGTTCCGAATTTCAATTATCTATCAAAGTTTGGCGAAAGAGATAAAATAAAGAAAAGAGAAAATGGTCGTTATTCTTACACGTACCTTAGTAAAGTGTATTACAAAACATGAACTCCGTTTTTATCACGCAGCTGTGTTTGGGTAATGACACCACAAATAGTGTTTTACATTCTCCAGATTCTATAGTGTACCAATGCACGAGTATACGCTTTAATTCGAAGGTAATTGATGTGATTCTCTTTCATATTAGGCCCTCTCCCTCCTGCCCATTCTCGCCTTCCAAATTATACTTTTCCCTTTTTTTCAGAAGTGCTTTTCCGTTGCCACCACTTAATATTTTCTGTTGTATCTCAATAAAAACAATACGTAGAAAAAAAAACATTACAAACAGTTCAATACATGTACAAACAGTCTGTCCCATAAATCTAACACCCTATTTACATGATATTTCAGAATATGACAAGGAGACCCGGTCTATTATGAGTGAACTAAAGGGACTGCTGAATTCAGACCATGGTAAGTACACTCTGTGAGGCCATCTTGTGTCTCACACATAAACCATACATAACGGGATATATACCGTTAGTAGTGACAGCTGTTGGCCAAGGATTATGTATGCCACCTGCAGGGTGGTTCATAAAAACTGTTGATATATGATTCTAATTTCGGGTAGGACCTACAGGTGATCTAAACATTTCTAGTGTAATTGGTGGCTGTTATTTCTACATAATTTCGAATGTCGATTAGACATATTCAACGTTGGAAATGCATACTTTCTCAATCTATAATTAATCTATAGTTATCATTAATCTCTCTGTTCTGTGAATCAACAATGGTTGTCTTTATAAACACCAATCAGTAGAAACTACAGGATACAGGATCAATTTCACGAAGACATAACGTATCATACAGATTTCCTGATACATGATCAATGACATGAAGGCTTAACATATTATACACTTGGAAGTTTCGGTGTTTTTTCCTCTTTAAATCAAATATTGTTCAATTACTAATTTTTATGTGTTATCCCCCCTTATCTTTGATGGTTGAGATATCACGTTTTACATGGACAGGGGTATTTTCTTCTTTCTTTTTCTCTCATTCTCTTGATTCTCTTGGTATCAAATGACACCCCGTACATTCATTTGTTGTTTGGGTATCTTCTTCAGATAACGTCATCGATTTTCAAAGGAATGGTTTCTTTAAGCCTAATATAGAAAGGTCGAATCCCACATAGCGAAAAATGCCTCAAATATCTCTGCGATTTTGTTAGTTGGGTTTTATGGCCTTCCTGGTGTCCTAAATCGCAAGCAGTGCTATAGGAGCATTGTGCAATATCAAAGTACCACTGCAGACTGTGCTTAGGTTTTATATCCTTGCGATTTTGGGATATCAAACATGTCAGACACAGATAATACCCATTCACCAGCACAATAAATCACAAATGCTTCACAATAAAGCACAACAGCATCCTTGTGTTCTATGTACCCTATTGCAGTCACTTCCCTTGAGAGTTTGGGGTAGACTCCAAAATCGCAACAGATTCAAAATCGCAGAGATATTTCAGGCATTTTTCGCCATGTGGGATTCGACCTAAAAGGGTATGCTGTAAGGTTCAATATGATGTTATGTGATTTATCTCCAGTTTAAGAGATACTACAGAGTATATGCATGCAGCAAATGCCCATCTGTAACTGTTAAAGACAATACTAGGTTGGCTGATCGAAACGTTGCATGAGTTGAAGACCCTGGCATGTCAGGGATGACATGTTAAGTCGACCTGTGTTCAAACATCACCATGACACCTCACCACACGTTGAACACGGCTTCTCCAGGGTCGTCAGGGGAAGCTTCAGCAATCATTACTCTAGACTTTTATCGTGATATATCAAAAGTAGTGCATCGCCATCAATGCTTTGGTTCATCATGCCATTTCTAAATTGAGAAAAATACTCAACATCACAACGATTATGACGCATAACGTAAAGGCAAAGCCAGTAGAGAACTGTAGTATTGTTCAGGGTTAAAAAGAAGACCAAGGTCCCGGTCAAAACCTGCCCAAGATTGGCCAGACCTTTTCCTGTCAACTAAATCATTCATGGGGCCCCATAATCGACCGAGCTTACAACCCCAGCTTAGAGACCAATGCACCCTGATTGGGCCAACGTTTCAGTAATTCAAACCTACTATACATAACGTTTCTGAAATACATATTGGTGCTTTGATCGTCAAACCTACTATACATAACGTTTCTGAAATACATATTGGTGCTTTGATCGACTGACGGATCAATGTGAATCTTGGCATCCAAAAGTAATAAGGTAAAATTGCCATACCCTTCCAACTACGGTGTACAAAAGGTTTACTATCATAATGGATGGCTATGATGTACCCTTTTCATTTAACTACAGCAAAAGTAAGTACAGCATAGAGACCAAGGTGTCTGGGTGCAGTGGTGCAAAGTCTATTTACTTAAGGTGTTATTTGTCTACAATATTTCACTCAACCATCCAATCCCGAGCACCCAATCCTCGACAAACACGAGTTAAAGCCCCAATAAAGATGTATGGCTGTATCGGTCCAGGTAGTGCTGAGTAAGGGGTGGGCTGGAGGGGGCAGTAAGGCAGGGGAGGGAGGGGCAGTAAGGGAGCCTTGCCACGCCAATTCTATGTACACCTGGATAGAGATAAGATGTTGGTCATAATATCTGTCTCACAGGCTGGTTTGGCAGGCAGTCTTGGCGGCACTCTACACTGCTGGACTTATAGAGGTAGGGCCTACAGGTTAGGCCATCAGTCCGCTTATAACGCCACTGCCATCTAGGAATCTCCACCTCAAGAGTCACTTCTTCCATAATACAAAGATCTATACATATACAAAGCGCTGCCTGCACTTGGGGATTGCCCTGAGAAACATCAGGTGGACATATCGAGAGACATTTCATCATAAATGACAACAGAAAGATATCGGCTTCTCTTACTTCGCCCGTTTATTGCAATGGCCGGAAGTGGCTATTGGGGATTTACCTATGGACGATTCATTAGATTCGGTGATGGCAGCAACTATGTCACTCATGACAGACGCAGTCACATACGTCACACACAGGGTGGTTACGTCAGGTGGGCCGTGGCCAATGTCCCAGTCAAAGGTACCCAGCCATATCTATCTCTCATATTTTAATGTTTACGTATACATGAATTGTACTACTCACAGCTTTGAAAAACTATTATAACTGGAGGTTAATATTATATAAGGCCTACTCGCCCTGATCATGAGAAAAATACCAAACATTACTTTTCGTGTATTCATCGTGTGTATTGGTCCAATATTTGCTATAGAAAACTGTAGTAACCTATCGACAATGATCTAGATCTTACTTACTGAACGTCATATGACATATGCCTTTATCAAATGCTACCGTGATAAGTCGCTTACTTAGCACAACCTATAGATCTACACGAGGAAGGAACCCTACAGAGGGCCCATAATAACATGTTGTTGAACTCATGATGCGCGTCATAGGCGGGGAGCTATAGAACAGTGCTAAGGGAGTAATCATTTTTAACAACAGGTGGTTGCCCCCCTGTTGCCCCCCTCCCCCGATTCTTGACTCAGAGTGACCAATTCCCATCTTCTGCTGTAATGGAATTGACTTGATCTGAATTAGACTGCTTTGTAAAAAGTTGTGGGAACCTGAGAGGCTTCCCATTGTAGGTAGGCCAGGGAATTGATGGAAGGAACTAGCCGGGAATTGGTTCTCAATTCACCAATTCCCAACCACTTCTATTACCAATTATCTTTTGGCAACCCAACAGGGAATTGATTCCCTCAGGTCTCCTGGTCCCCAATCTCTTCACAACGGCCTCCAATCAGGATGTATTTTATATGCAAGGTACCTTAAGCCTTATATATACATATAGGGTATAACGGTAATTTATGGATAATATCCATGACAGTATATATTTATTTATAGGCCTTATATGTAACCAGGCAAGCAAAAACACCCCTTTGCAGAGAAATTTCATTATCAAAGATCATCTCAAGATGAACTTTGATATAAAATTAGACATCATTGGCTAAATTATTCTTAGTATTTATGTCAGAACCCCTCCTTGAACATAGGTTGTTATTCATATCAGAAAATGATATCTAAGCTGTAAATACATTATAGGCCAAAATAATCACTAAGAACACAATAAATCAGCCTTTTTCATAAAAAAAAATACCTTATAGTATGGTGATTTTTATCTTAGATTTTGATCTATAAGGAACTTTCCATTTCTGTCTTCAGTTTTTGGTTCTTGGTGAAAAATTGGCATAAAATCTGCAAATTTAGGTTAATAGAATGGTTACCGTGGCAACCACGAACATGCATATGGGCCAATTTTTCATGAAAAAATGTTCACTTTACCTTCCAAATATGAGATAATTGCACCAAAAATGGTACTTTAATTAATCAAATAAGAAACTTGCTACTTGAATTAATTGATATAAACTATACACCCTTAGTTTTGCACTATCAACTTTTAAATTACGCGTCTTTCAAGTAGTACTATTGGGTAGGGTTCCAGTGGTGGATCCAGGATTTGGAAAAGGGGGGGGGGCAAAAGGAGGGGGCGCACCCCTTATTTTTTGACAAATTTTGGGGTCCAAAATATGTAGTTAAACTGGGCAAAAAGGGGGGGGGGCGCTCTAAATCCGCCACTGGGTTCCATAAACTTTACTTCATTTTAAAATAGACTTACTTAATGTTGAAAAAGACTTATTTCAACATGTCGCCGTCGGTTATTTCATTTTGAAATAGCATGAAATAGCTAAAATAAAGCCCTATTTCTGAAATAAGGCCCTATTTCTGCATTGGGTGGCTCTCCCTACGTAAGTTATTTCAAACATGAAGTAATCTATGATACCCACCCAAATTGGTTATAGTGAGCTTTTTTTTATGAGAAAGTTTAATTCTGCTTCGTATTTCATCCTTATTTCACTCAATTCTTTATGAAACGCCCTCCCTATGTCTTTGAGTGGACTACGGATCATTCATTCAGACATAACCATGTATTGTATCATGTAATGCTAAAACCCGATCCTCCAATGTACTTAGGAGTAGCGTTTCTGACCATCAGCTATACGGTAGTCCTAATACTTATAGTCTAAAGTGGTTACGTTGATACTTTAATTGTGTGTGACCATGGGCCTCTTTACACAGGACCATAGTATAGAGGTACAAAATTGGCAGACCACTTTTTGGAAAGATCTCTATCTGCTGAGTACTGTTGGGTCATCTTGTTTTAAGAGATTAGGTAATGGTAACTATTTATCGACAGGATGGGGGGGGGGGTGCGTATGGATGCGCGAAAAAAGAAATTTTGCTCCCATTTTGAGTTGAGTTGAAATCCTTTTATTTATCCTGCATAAAGGTAGGACCAGGTCCTGTCTTTCATTTTACACAGCAGGTAAGGAGCTGATGTAGTGCTCTTGAATCATATCATACTATTGGCCTTATGGGCAACTTGTATACAGATTGTATCTCTGGGACGGAACTGTAGTGGTACCAATTTTTTTAGCCCCCCCCCTCAAACCCACCACCCATCCTGTTGATAAATAACTACCACTCCCTTATATATAGACCGACTATTGTGGCCACATATCCTCTCAGATTCACCTTGAAATTATGTTTCTTTTGATATATAACATGCCTATATTGGACAGGAGGAAAACTCCTCTCCCACCCACCCCCCACCCCCACCCAAAAAAGAAAATTAAAAAAATAAATAAAAAATCCGACCCACCGACCCTAGCATTGCAGCTCATGTAACAGGAAACATTTTTTTGGCCTCATGAGGCGATTAGGTAGACTACATGTAGTTTCATAGGGTATAATTGTACCACATCGTTGTTTACTTTGGGGACTAAAAGGTATGGCGCTATTGAGGTTAGACTTTTACCTATATTTCTGTTTCTTGGGTCACAGGGGTGGGTTGTCTAGTTTAATTAATGAGTTTCTTAGTTTGGGTAATGTATTAGCAGTGGTACGTCAGTTTTCCAATATAAGTGTTTGAGCTGTGTAGAAGTGCTCGTTGTAGGATGTAAGCTACAAAGTAGATTTGAGGTATGACACTTTTGACTAAGTACCAGTTGTCTATCACCTGCTTTGCATGCAAGTGCTCGATACAATGGATACTTCAGAGAGTAGTATGACAGTGAAAGGTATATATGACTGACCACATTTAATTGTCTCAGCTTGAGAGAAGCTGCATTGTTCCAGGGTGTATCAGGTACATCAGATCTGCTCACAAAAGTTAGTAGGCACCTTGCTCCCCCTCCCCTCTAAGGTTGGGAGTGCATAGGTTTGCCTTCAAGAACATGTTCTGTGCATAAAAGGGCTATGTAAAATTGAACTACATTTATCATACATCAATGTATTGAATATCTCTTTCAAACGAACTCGATTTTATGAGGATTTGTTACTTTTGGAGGCTGATTGGAACAAAAACGTTCTTTTCTTTTTGAACAGCACTATGGGATTGAAAATTAAAAAGATTTACCAATTTAATGTCATTATCCAGGGACGTTTTTTGGTTTCTTAATATTCCAATCATTAAGGGCTTCAAAGCTTTTCAAAGTTGCATTGTTGATAAAAAGAAATATCCTAAAGTTGACTATTGACTTGAAGATTAGTCTCCAAATATCAAATTGGTAAATTATGTCAATTATCCATCCCATAAGGCTGTTCAAAGCAAAAGAAGCTAAAAAAAGAATGTTTTTGTTCCATTTTCATTTCATAGCAACAAAATTCTGATATAATGGGATAGATTTTGGAAGAGGAATTAATTACGGTCAGATTTATGTATAGTATATATACCTATATTGAAAGGATTTTTGTCAAATTATGCAGACATATATTTTCCTCAGAGTAAAGCTATCAAGAGCCGTTGATACAGACTCTCTACAAATCATGGTTGCCCCCTGGCCTTTCTTTTCACTTAAAAGGGTGCGGAATTGGATATGGTGAAAAGTTTAATTGAACGCTCTCATGTCATTCTCTAGTTCAAATCTAGTGGTATATCGATCTTAGTAACGCCAATACAAGGCTTGATATGTGATATGAAAAATGTATCAAGATGTTGTATATTTATGATCCAAAAGACAAAATAGTACAGTCAACAAGAGGGTATTATTAATTTCAAGAACAAACCAATGTCCATGCCGGGATGTGAGCGTATATGGCTAGAAGGAAAATACATGTAATGGTGGTGAGATCAGAGTGACCGGGGGGTAAGTATAGTTGGTACAAGTAATGTAGCCATGGAGTGTGCTTTACAGGGGGGATTGTATGTCTGTTTACTGTGAACACTGAAAGCTAACATGACACTGTAGGGACTGGGTCCACTATGGCCACCTCCAGGTATATTACCCTCCAGTCTATACACACCTAACATATTGCCTTCTTATACCAATCCAATTAGCTACACGTGCTACCATGGAACTCTTGTCAAATTGTGATATACCGAGCCTGACTGAACCTAGGTTATAATATCTATAACGGCATCCTCACCTGCATGGATATTGTGGAATTTATCTGGGCCTACATGTGAAAATTGAGATATGATTAACCAAGGAGACTCTGTGAAGTTGCTTATTTCTGGTGCCGGTAAGAATCTCAGAATTGCTGACACTAACAGGCATAGTGAACCTGGAGTCAATATTTCAGAGATATTGAACGGAGAGGCAAAGGGAGAGACAAAGGGGCAAGGGAAATGAGGGAGAGATAGAGAGAGAGAGAAAGACAGAGACAGAGACAGAGTCAGAGAGAGACAGAGACAGAGACAGACAGACGGAGACAGACAGACAGAGACAGAGACAGGCAGAATGACAGACAGAGACAGAACCAGAGAGAGAGAGAGAGAGAGAGAGAGAGAGAGAGAGCAGAGATGCTGATTAGAAAGGAAGAACGCGACATCAATTTTATAACAGAAATCTCAGTTTATCATATATACATTTATGTGTACTGTATAATTGATAAGTCTAACACACCAGACTTATAAACTCTACCTGGTAATGATAGTACCAATGTTTTGTATGAATCGATATACTTGATATCGATTACTCATACACCAAAGGTCAGATTCATAAAATATGAGGACTCAAAATCCATACCTGTGTGACTAATGGACTTATTTATCATGACAATCACATATCTACCCATTCATGTCTTGCAGGTGTTGGCACAGGTGTACCGAATGCATCTAACGTCAAGTGTTTGAAAGCACTTTCGCCCCCTGGTCCTGGACCTCCAGTTGCGGCTCCGATGTCAGCAAGAAGCTCACATTCAAACGTTGCTATGGAAACAGTGGTAAATACAATAATTTCAAGGGACTCTTTCTCTGAGAGCTACATTGGGGCAATGCGTAAGGACATCAAGACCATGGAGGATAATGCATCGATAAGGTACGTGTAATTGAGGTCTAGGGAAAAGAGATATAGAGCCTAAACCAATACTATTCTATCATGAAATGAACATGTACGTGAACTGATCTATTATGGAGCGTCTTCTCCTTTCCCCTGCTTCAGTATGAACGATACTGGTAATACACTGTATACATAAGTACCCTCTTCTGAAAGCAATAACTTTGCCCTAATAAAGCACTATGGTGGATGCTTTAACATCGATCTGGTGTATTGTGACAACATGAAGGAATTCATTGATGTGAGCATTTATAGTACTAAAAAAGAACATGGTTCAGCAAGTGATTTGGTTTCAAGTACTTCATTTTGCCATGTCATTTATAGGCCTAATGACATTCGTATATTTCAGCGAAGAATGACTTGCCACATGTTCACTAAAACAGCAAAACAAAGTAAACCTTGATATCATTTATTCATGCTGATCAATAAAAGGTCAATTACGGCTAGAACACTTTACTGGTGAGAAGAGGTTTTATATGTGGTTCCACCATCGACACACACTGATAAGAACTGATAGGATGGGACCAGCATGTCCCTGGGAGTGGTTGTTAACCAGGGACAAGGTACCCATCAGGGTATGTCTTATCAGTGGGGTTTACCTCAACCAGCGAAATTCAAAATGGTGGCTCCACTAGGCCTCCATACTGAGTCCTATACATGTCTACCTACCCAGGTAGCATGGATACATTGGACCAATCGGCTTATTTTGGGCCAATGTCGGCTTATATTGGGCCAAGCATGGACAAGCATGGCCCAATGCTCCATTGCTGATTGGGTACCTTAAACATGAAATAGATTTTACAGACCAACTGCACACATTACAGACCAGTAATGCTGTAAAGGCCGTACTTTTATTATCACTATATATATATATATATATATATATATATATATATATATATATATATATATATATATATATATATATCAGGTATTTCAACCACAGCTTTAACTAAGTACAGAATGTACTTGTAGATCTGGGGCCAATCAAGGACATACCTGCACATTAGAACTGAAGTAATCATGTCGGGGAGAGTAGGGATTCTGTGATCAGGCTAATGACAACCTTTAGTGCTGCTTTGAAAACAGCTGAATGATTGTGTACAAAGCATGAGACAATAGGGAGGTTTAGCAATCACGACGTAAGTCATGCGTAGCTGATTTGACGCAGACGCAGCAATGCTGTAGGTATGCTGTACGTCTGCGTTATATTGCCCACACAGTGGGTGCTAAACCTCCCTATTAACTCTTTCCCATTCTGTATGATCTTTACATTTTAACTCATTTTTGGTTAAGCATGAATACAACTGGTAATACCTGCGTGTGCTTGGTAGCATGACTGTGTTTACACCAAGGAGCTGGTAGACAATCTAATTAGACATGTAGCCAAGACCAATTCTGCCACATGCAGCCCTGGGGTAACCCCTGTTCCAACTCTACAGCCCCCGGCCCCACCCTTTACTGCAGGCACTAGCAGCTATGCGGCCCCTCGTTGCTGACGGGAATTCTGCGAGAGGTGGTCGATAGGGTATATTCCAGTCCGATCACTGATCTCCGCGTCTTAGCATATATACCTTACTGCTCAGAGACTGACCAAGGAGCCACTCGTTTAGGTGTAACTAAGGAGATCAAAGACGATAGGCAGGAGAGCATGGGAAAAAAGTGAAATGCTACAAGAATGGACAGGAATTCCTCTCTGGGATCACACAGACCAATACTGAGCAGCACATGAGCTGCTCTTATCTAATAGAGCGGAAAGACTCACTAGCATACCTTAGCCAGCCATTGTAAAAGTACAAGGGAAATCAATGTTGTACACCTAAAGCCTCCCTGCACCTCTTAGTCATGAGTGCGGATACACGAAAGGACCATTATAGGTTGCCTATATCAGCTGCCTTATCAGCATGAAATACCTTTTGATAACATGATTAGTGTAGCACCATGCAGATCGTAAAATGGAGTATTAAATCTATGGCTTAAAGAAGGAGTAAAGCATCCCCACATCTGCAATGCTGATCTGCTTTGAGATTTATTCTATTGTTGAATAGAATGGGAGTTTGTTCTCCATCTCCCAGGGCGAGAAGCGGCGACAGATCGGAGGCAGAGCCACATGGATTATTGATACAGGTAGCTGTTAGTTTGCCTCCCCCTACTTCTCCCACACCAGGGGGATGTTTCAAAACATTTAGATATTTAGTAGAGCTATTAGCACTTAGTATAACCAATTTAAAAGTGCCAATTTTCTAATATATCAATCTGTTTCAGAACTAATTATAACACAAATAGAGCAATGCATATATTAGGGTGTGTATCTCTCCTATATTAAGATAACAACTTTTGAAACAGATTGATATATTAGGAAACTGGCACTATTAGGCCTCAAAATGTGGTTATATTTGAGCTCATAAGTTCTGACAATGCTTTCTCAAACCATTAACATTCTCTATTGGCTAATTGTATGCTAGTATGTCCCTAATAGATCTTTATAGGCATTTTGATAATGAATTGGAATAACTACCGAGCTAAAAGATATCAAGTCACTGAATTCTGGTGGATTTATGTGTTATACATATACTTTACCCCCATATGAATAATTTCATCAGAATTACATTTTCAATTTCCTCAATATATCCTACGGGCACCTCAGAGGTGCCCATGGAAATCCAGTTTTGAAACATGCGAAAATATAATATTTCAGTTAATATAACAACTTTTGGTGACATTAAATCCATTCTGAAACAGATTGACTTTGGCTATAATAGAGAGATATTAGGCACTCTGCCATAATTTGATATAGCAGACATTAAAATATCAAATATAGCACCAAAAGCCAATATAGCAACTTTGGAAACAGATTTGCCTAATATGTCTAATGATAAAGGTTTTGAAACAGGCCCCTGAAGCGTCCACTGGTTAAATAGAAGCCCCAATGAGCACAGTGGTTGAGTGGTGGCCTCGCAAATATTGACGTTCCACTTGTGTGGTACCAGCTCTAGGTCATGATGAATGGGGGTTAAAGTGGTATGGGAGAGCAAGAATCATTTGGTATACTATAATATAAGTTACCATTTTGTTTGTGGGGACATGGGGTCCAAAAGAAGCAGAACAGTACTCAACTGCATGTACAGCCTGCATACGTAGGCCTAGTGGTGTGGCAAGCAGTTCCAAAGGGAACACTAAGGGAGGTGATAAAACAGGGTTTCTGACTCCATTTTCACCTTTGAGGTTTAGCATCTTTGGCTTCAACATATATAGCGATGATTTCTTTCATCAGTTGCAACACAGCAGATAAAAACAGAAAAGAAATTGCTGTATCCATTTCTATTATGATAACAGGTCAGCCTGAGGTTAGCCACGCAGGAAGGCCTGCTATCTTGGCACTTGGACAACAGCTAGTGAATCAATTGTGAAGACTACTTCCTGGTTGATAAAGGATGTATGTAGTAGAGTGATATCAACCCGTTATCTCTAGATATACCCTCACCAAGCCGGTCAAAAACAAACCATATAGCCTAACCAAAATACCATGGAACAATCACTAACAGAGGCATGCTATTATTGATCCTATGATAATAGTCTTGCATTTTATGTACATGTCAAGTCGTCCAGTTCGATCAAATTTTCTGTTTGAAAATACATGTATACAGTAGGCATATCACCTATAGAATTATCCGGGTTTAACATTCTTAAGGGCGATAAAAATATGAGATGAATCTTCGATTCATAATATATACTATAAAAACAGGAAAAATAATATCTATTGTTCTATGTTTTCAATACGAATGTTCCACAACTTTAACATTCTAGCTGCGTATCTCCCACCCCCGTGAAATCACCCTTCGCCATATCTCACGGCCAGTAACCAACATTAGGATAAAATCATTTATTCAGGCCAAATTTAAGTGTACTTTGAACATTTCTTACTAAAATAGCTTGAAAATGAAACCGAATGTCTGTTTGAGGGGTATCTCACTCGATCCTGCCTCATGATATTACTCTGAATCAAAAACATTCTCGTTAACCTTTGCCTATTTAGTTTCTGCTTGGTAGCTCCAATACGTGTGTAATTCCCTAAAGCAACTGCAGGTTTTACGCGAAATAACCTGTACAGCTACGACCTCAATCTTTTTAACAAACCGATAATTTGTCATACGGATAAATATTTTCCGCTCTCTTTTCAGCAAGTCCCATCAAATTCAGAAACAACAGCGGGGATTGAAACAAAAGAGACGTTTGGGCAATACATTTGGAACCTCCCGACCAGACCAGATTGGTGTGACCATCGGTAGCATGGCGGATATGACTTCGTTTGACAGCGGAGCATTGGCTGTAACAACTGAGGATGGGTCAATCAGGAAGTATGTCATGATAATGGTGTTATTTAATCTACCTGAGTCACTGGATTTATCCAAGATATGATTTATCAAGGTATGGTAGATATTACTGTTAGTAGGCAGAAATATAGGTATTGGAATGTGCAAGTATGGGACGAATTCCCCCATCTGTATTCTAAGTGAATCCTGATTATCTATCCACTATATATCCTGGAATCGGCTGGCTATCAAAGACAAATTTGAAAGGGATTAGATTAACTCTTGTGATGTTCGAATGAATGATAATGGGTTGATTCTATAACCTTTTTAACCATTATTAAATGTTGCTGGGAGAAGAACTCATAAAGAAAACATTCCATTTCAGGTTTACCATTTTACCTCCAATTGAGGGTACAGATCAGCCAGTGTCACAAGACCAAGCTGATCAGGAACAAGAACGCCCCCAGAAGGAGACCGATTCTCGGGACATGGATTACAATGACCCATCAAACTACGGCTGGCATATTAGCAGTGTAGAGAAATGGCCAAGTAATGATGATGGAAGCAAAGGGGATAGGCTAGGTCCAATAGCAAACACTAAGTTGCACCTACGACCATCTCTTCCAAATTCAACAAGTTATGGAACAGGCAAATCAGGACAAGAGCAGCAAACATCAAGTACTTTTCTTACGGATGCTAGCTCCCTTTCTAACCCTTATGTTGCTATGTCTGCAATGACATCTGGGCAGGAGGAGCTGAAGAAGCATCTCAAACACAGACAACAGCAAAGAGAATCAGACCAAAAGGAATTCAAGACAGAGGCTGTGAATGGGAAGCCTATTAATTCATCAGGTACATATATGATAAAGTATGGCAATGTTGAGGTTCCCACTACAGATGTTGAACTCTATGCCATTCTATCTGTAGAGAAACACAACAGCCCGTTTGCTAATGAATTCGACGAACCTTCATCTACAAAGGAGAATGTACCTATTCCTGAAAAGATGGAGGAAAGGTTGGCTACTCTTGTAGAAAAAGAAACCCAGGTGCCAAACCCTGGGTTTAGTGAACGGGACTATTTGAAACAGAAAGAAGGGCAGGACCCACAATCTGATGGCTCTCTTGATACTAAACCTACAGGTGAAAGTCCAGACAGACCTGATCCAAATTTCCCTCTAATTCACACAAGTAAACCACTAACAAAAGTGGCGCCTAAGTTAGGCCACCTCATAGTAGCAGATACAAGGGCAAAGCGCAGGTTAAAGCAAGGTCAGCTATATAAATGTTATGAGACAAAGCCAGCAGGAAAGGTCAAACACACTATGGAGCCTATAGCTCTTAAGCCCCTTGTTTCAACAGCTCCAGTAGAGGTTGTTACCAGGGTGCTTAAGGGCCCTGAATCCGAGTTCCAAGGAGAGGAAATAGCCGAACTAAATGAGGATGAGTCCAAAACAGGAAGGCGGAATATACGTGTGACTCTTCCTACAGTCACATGTGATTATGAAGAAGATGCCAGTCAAACTACATCCCAGGATGGAGGTAGTAGCATACGTGATGAGCTATCGCCGCATCCAAATAAAACACCAGCACCTGTTCCCACAAATAGACAGCCCTATCTCCCAAACAAAGTTACTCTGGGTAACACCAAAAATGCGATTCCCATATCAGAAATGCCCTCTAGTGCTAGATCCAGTGCTAGCTCCAGTTCCAACAGGACAAGGTCTGGAAGGCAATCACATGAAGATGAAGGCAAAAGGGAAGTTAAACCTCCAGATGCAGTGGACTTGGAGATGAAGGAGAAGATGCTGACAGTTATGGGGGCTAACTTCACCAGTAGAAGCCCCTCAAGTGCCAATTCTAGCCATCCACGGTCTGCTCGAAGCAATGATAGTGGTGGTTCCTCCTCCCCAGAACATTCCAGGAGATTGCCACCCCCGACAAAGACAACTGCTAGGAAGCAGAATTTCAGTGATGACAAGTGTGAGAGCATGAGTGTGTCCATGATCTCAGTGTCCAGTGACCCCATAGACAGCCGCAGCTCCTCAGCCCACCTGAGAGTGAACCCTAGCGCTGAGGGAATGCCCTATACTGGCATCACTGCACATGCCATAACCTCTGAGCGGTTAAGCAGTTCCAGAGGAAGAACAAACTCCTCTATAACAGCCTCCAGGGGGTTAAGCGGGTTAAACACTGGCTCCTTACCAGAGTTGCATCCGCCTGTTGCCCTAACAGCAGCCCCTTCGACAGGTCTGCAGGGTGTACCTGTTGTATCAGCTAAAGCAGTTCACAGACCTAATATTGACTTACAGAACCAGATATTAGAGGTTGGTGTATCTGTAGTGAAGACACCACCAGCTCTTATCAGTACCAGGGGCAGTGCCAGGTCAGCCAGGTTACAGAAGCTGTAATATTTCAACATGTTTAACTGATAGGGCTTCCCTGGAATGTATTGCCACAGAGATTAGCCAACTGTTGATCACTCTCTGGAAATTCGAATGTTCGAATTTCCTATGGGAGATCAATATGGAATACCCAGAATGACATATCTAGTGGTAACCAGCCACACACCTTTTGGTATGTTGAAGGTAAACATTCAGTGACTCGTAACTGACTTTTACAAGGATCTTCTATTATAGAGACCAAAAGAATATGAACAAATTTGCTCTCTTGCCGTTCAAACGTACCTTCTCGATCTGATTGCAAAAAAAAAAATTAATATAGGCCTAGACATCAATCACTTGTATAGTAGCCTACAAAGGTCCCCTAAAGGGGATTCTCAATAAGAAAAACGTATGTGCGTAAGATGTGAGTAGATGTGGGTGATCTCAAGGAGTCTTACTGGCTTCCTTCCTACGACAACACCACACACAAAATCATGTTTACCTGCACAGAACAGTTAGTGGTCAGTCGGGAGTAGTTTTGAGAATATCGCAGATAACATACGATAAGGGTCCAATTTGAGGCCTCCTACTTCTGACCGCTGGTTTACAAATCTCTATATTTTTCTTAAAATGGCTGTATTTCTTCTCCACATCGCATGGTTTGAAAATTCCTGATTTATTTCCGATTTTTCTTCTAATCTTTCATTGATTTTGTGATTTTGAGAAATTTCCCTCTTTTTTTATGGCCCAGATGTTTAGAGCCCCACTGTCTCTGCCCACATCACCCTCCCGTCTGGGGAGGTTTCAGAAACGACTGACGACTGACTGAGAAGTGACACGTTCATAAGAATTTAAAGGGAAACAGTACCCTACTCTCATGACATCATATTTGATAGCCTTTATATCAAATAAAAAAGAATCTAGCACAGTTATTAAAATATGTATCACCATAGAGGAAAGCAGCAGGTTTATGTGATGCATATGTCACGGTTGGGTTAAATGCACCAGGTGTTGCATTGTTTATGCATGGAGGTTATGCCCAAATGTATTATAATTAGAATAATGAATTATACACCATCCTGGTCTTCAAAGGAGATAGACTGTGGCAATAAAATGCTCCAAACAGTATCTGAGTGTAGGCTAAAAGTGCTGTGCAAGCATTAAGCAGGTGCATTTAGCCCAATCATGATGTCTTCAGATACATCACATAAACCTGCTGCTCTCCTCTATAGTGATACATGTTTTAATAACCAGATTCTCTTTAGTTGATACAAAGGCTATCAACAGATGTCATGAAAGTAAGGTACTGTTTCCCTTGAAACAAATACAATGATGCTCGGTTTTATACACGAGGCTGGCCCTAGCTACGCCCTATGTTTTTTTTTCTAACTCAAGGTGCACCTTACGGATGAGGTAAAATTGGATTCCACATTATAATACGACTCAAAATCAAGCCCAAGATGTTTATGATACACTCAGGGTATGCCCTATACGTGAGTGTTCACACTAGGTGTGACTGGGTTGGTCTTATCACAAGTGAAAGAAAAACTGAAATTCATATATATTTCCTTTATTTGAGTCGAGAAGCCTTATTTGACATCAAAATGTTTGACGATACATTTTATGTTTGTGATATGACAATAAAGTGCTTATGCATTTTCAATGCATTTAAACAATGAAACTGTTCAATTCAAAAGAGTATAACTGAACCGTAATAAATATATCTTTGTAAAAATATTATATGATAGGTTTCTCTTTCTGATGAATACACAATACTTTACACACCACATTGTACCAATGAATACCTCAATACTTACCGAAGAACATAATGATTATTCTTCAATGCACCACCAAATATAGTGAATAGGTTTATTGACACAACAGATTTAACAATCATATACAACAATTTCCATAAGTAGTTCATTAACATCACCGATACATCAGCCACAGAGACAGCCATTGGAATCGCACCTACCTAGTACATTTTTGCAACAGTGGTATTTATGTTTAAGTACTAAGGATTATAGTCAACGATGTCAAGTAATCCTCACTATTTGCTACGAAATATGAGGAGCGTTATCGTCAAGAAACAGTTACTTATCATTTATTACCATAACAGATGCACAGCATAGCCAGCAGGTCACCGGAGCTAAACATAGTTATCGTACACAATGTATTATGTTTCATTATCTGCTTATCATTGCAAAACTTAATCGGCACATGTGAACCGCCACAACCTACCTTACATTAAAAAGCCCAGTAACAAATGATTGAAATTACAAAATTATAAAAGCATATTACCGTATTCTCCCGCGTAGAAGACGCGCTGCGCGTATAAGACGCACCCCAAACTCAGCACATGCATTTTCGCGTATAAGACGCACATTTTAAGGCACAATTTTGTAAATCCAGTACTGTTCTATAGTAAAATTACCCCTCGTATAAGACCCCCCCCCCCAGGTTGAGAGAAAACTATAAGACTCCCCAGCATTTTGTTTGGCGTAGAGGACGCGTCTTATACGCGGGAGTTTACGGTACATACATATCTCGGCGAAGACAAAAAACAAATATAGACCCTGTGTTCACTTAACACGACAATGACTTGGATTTGATCTACGGGTACGTCCCATTTCCAGAATTACACACTGTAACACCTCGTTGGCAACAGAGTATCTATTTACACGTACTGGGCTTAATAACGTCGAATAATTTGTTTCTGTACGAATACACAACAGCTGACAGAAAACAAATGTAAGAGACCCAGCGTTCAATAAAAACGATTTACCAGCTGCTCATTGGCAATAGAGTATCTATTTACACGTACTGGGCTTAATGATGTCCTATAATTTGTTTATGTACACTCATATTGACAATGGTTGCTGAACAAACAACAAATGGTGACTAAATTCAATTTACAAGCTGCAGCATGATAACATGTATATCTTTCCGTATTTTAACGACTGACATACATGGAAAGGATAGAAATTAGCCATCATTTATTTCATACATGTATATTTCTTCATATTAATAACAGCAGTCGTGGTAACTGACCACTTTTGAAGGTATGTGTGGAGTTAGTTTGATGGCTAATGTAGATGGTTAAATCTGATACTGTCTTTGGTATGGTGGAGAAGGCATCCCTTTCAAGCTGCCACATTTCAGAACACCTAACAACTGAAAAACATAAGTGAAATATTCTGGATGAATATTCTTCTTAACTGAGATACATGTAGGTGTAAATACGTCCTTAATTCTTCCTTTGTTTTAATTGTATTTGTGGGTAAAAAAACATTTTTGTGAATGGGGACACTCATTGCTGAAGCACAGTAGATCCAGAAACATATACTGGTAGGTTTTTGCATACATATATATCTTTGCTTTAAGAATGAGATGTGATAACCTGTGTGTGTATGTGTGTGTGTGTGTGTGTGTGTGTGTGTGTGTGTGTGTGTGTGTGTGTGTGAGAGAGAGAGAGAGAGAGAGAGAGAGAGAGAGAGAGAGAGAGAGAGAGAGAGAGAGAGAGAGGGGGGACAGACAGACAGACAGACAGAGACAGAGAGAGAGACAGACAGACAGACAGAGACAGAGAGAGAGCGAGCGAGAGAGACAGAGAGACAGAGAGATAGAGCGAGACTGAGACTGAGAATCAGACAGACAGACAGAGACGGACAGACAGAGACTGAGAGAGACACACAGAAAGTGCTTACCTCCCGCTTGTCCTGTGGAATAAGGTCCGCGGCACGCTGACCCTGTGTGTTTTTGGCTCCTACCTCAGCACCATGGTCTATCAGAATCCGCAACATCATCTGTAGGTACGATTTACACAGGTACTACAATGTGGGTAAAAGGTCTAGCAGAATCAACAATATCATCTGTAAGCACGACTGATACATATATCATCCCACAACGTGCATAGTGCCAAGGCTTTCCTTACACCAAAACATAATACTTAAGACCGTAGCAAAAAGCAACAACAAAAACAGCTTTGCATTATCTCGCTATCGAATTACTCCAGTGAGCACTTAACTTTAGTGAGGTTCAAATGAAAACAATATTAAACGCACCTTATGCGAGTTTAGATCCATCTTGAGACCTGCAGCAATGTGTAGGGCTGTACAGCCGTCATAGGTTGTCACCTTAACAGCCTGTTTAGCTCTGTCCCTACCCAGCAAGTACAGCACTTCCAGCAGCATTTGGAAGTCCTGTGTCTCCACCATATAGTGCAGGGCACTACGACCTCTCTTACCCTCCTGTATACATAAGAAATAAGTTATTTCAAAAAGCTGCTTCTTTGGCTTTTGCTTCTTCCTCCTCTCCTACCAGAGATTGTTTCCTCATATAATTTCTACAGAAATACATCATAACCTAACTTTTTTCTCTGGCATAAGCACTCAAGTACTTAAGCTTTAAGGTAATTTATCTTTTTTTCATAGTGTCTTACCCAAACAGAACTCCATAGTGAGACAGTTAACCCATGGTGATTAGCAAATATGGATATTCAATGAATACCATTTAATCGTTAGACATCGATGGTATAAATAACCTACCTTGGCATTAATATCAGCACCTTGCATTAAGAGATGGCGGATCATCTCGTTGCTGGGCCTAACCCGGTGAGCGAGGGCCGCGTAGTGAAGAGCGGTATGACCTAGAATTTAAAAAGATATGCATGTGTAGTGTTCTACCCCTCGATGTTCAATCGAATCTTTTGATAAACAACGAAGAACAACTATTCAGGTTCCAGTTAAAACTTTATTGTCTAATAACACATAGGCATCAGCCGTTCTCGATCACAGTTACAGGTGGCAGAGTTTGAACTCTATAACAGGTTCGACACTAGGCCTTCTAGTGTCTACAGTTGATATTCCACATACACCCCCTCTGTGCAGCAGCACAGAGGAGTACTAGAATATGGTAGCCGGGCAGCCGCCAACCATCGCTCACGATGGTCAGTCGGGGCTGGACTGACCTTGAGGAAGGCCATACAACGGCCTTATATACACCGGAGTCGAGGGCCACGTGACCAAGTGGTGACGTGGCGCTGGACTCCAGCGCCCCCAGGCGTCGGGTAATAGAGGTGCTCTCGACGTCGCCCACGAGGACCACGAAGGTACCTCGAAGACGACGCGGGACCACCACACATGAATAAAAAGAAATGACAGAAGAAAATCAGACGGAAGATTAAAACATATTTACTTCCTGCGTTGCAAGGAACAATATTACAGATAACACGTGGGTGGGAAAACCATGTCTCCGTTGGGGAAATCCAGAATATTGCTTCCAGTATTAAATCCACAAAAACATGATCGCTTAACTTATGTAAGAAGCGATACGTCTAATACAGGGTTCATACCAGCTGTCGATGGAAAAGAACGAGAATTCTAAAGGAATCTTTTCCACAAGAATAAAGGAATTGGTAAAGGTCCTACTAATAACAGGGCAAAAATGAGGGATAACAGACAAGATGTTGGAGTTTAGTATATACATGTATAAGGTTTATATGAGGAACCTGATAGAAGGAGACATCTCCAAAAGGGGTATACCTAAATCAAGGACAAGGTTCACTCAGCCAAAAATAAATTACTAACTCCATTGTTGTTTTCATATTTCTGAAAAATGTCTTACGACCAATAACAATTTAACAACTATTGATCACAAAACCAATCATGTAAACTTATTTACTTAGTGGATTTCTGAAAAAAAAAAAATATTATATTAACTACGGCAATTGCCCCCGAAGGGAAAAGGTATGAAACTAAAATACACATGTAGTCCTATGTAACTCACCTGAATCACAAACTATGCTGAGCTGCTCATCGCGCTTCTTGGCGAGCAGCTCACTCATGATGGGCACGCCGACGTTGCCTTTGTGTGCCAGAACATGGATGGGGTAACGATATTCCATGTCCATGGCGTTCTTTCTTGTTAGGACGGTCCTCACCAGAGGGTCGGCATCATTCTCCACCAGGATAGCCACCATGTCCGCCGCACTGGTCTCAGGTGTCGCCAGAACGGCCATGAAGAGCAGAGACTGTGGTATCAAAATATTGGAAAATTTTACCAAATAAGATTTGTGAATTACTGATAGACTTAAGGTGATACTCCTCTGCATTAAGATCACGACACTCCCTTCATATCAACAGAGTAAGACCAACAAGCTCCAATAAATATTAGTCATCAAAATGTATTTATTCCTCAATCGTAGTTCTAGGCCACTATAGGAATTCATTGCCTTACTAACCTGTGTTTGGTGGTTCTGTTGGTTGATGAGATTTTCTACAATCTTCTCCCGCTTGCACCGTTCTAATAGAGCTATCAGTCTGGGACGGTCAGCCTGACATACAACGATGTGAAGAGACCTAAAATAAACAGTTATTGTGCGTTTGACACTTCACAGAGGAATGGTTTATAATACTCCTGTTAAAAAAATCATTCATAATCACGATACTTAGACAGAGGTCTTTACAGCCAATATAGAAAGGTAGAAAATTTGATTTATGGGCATCCCTCCGTTACTGAGGTCACCCAATGCGTATCCCCTTATTGTACAAAAATAGCAAGAAGTTGATTTGGGCACGGCCGCCTGATAGAACATTTCTTTCTGATAGTGAATAAAATTACATGACCAGGAAAATTATTCTATAATTGGGCACAAGGGCATATGATCATGCGACTGCATGAGTAGAACATACATGCCCACTCAAATCGAAACATGACATTGTACAGAATCAAAGTATGTTTTCTATACACTTACAAGTCCCCATCAGAGTCAGTATTCGGCAATTCAGTTGTCTTGATGGAAGCCACCCAGCGTCGGGCCCCAAGCATTTCACTTCTGGGTAACCTTTCTATGATATCACCTGTAAGCACATGAAAAGACTTCAGTTAATCCTACAAGGAAGGTATATTGCAACAAAGCTTCATTTTCATTACTGTCATGATGTAAAAATGAAGTGCTGGCAATGAACTGGTAGCCCTTGAACTGGAACATCATACTTATCACCATTTTTTTTTCAAACAGAATCAGAAATATGCATTTTAGATTAAAGACTGGCTCTAAAAGCTTTTAAGGTCTTTTGCCTTGCTACCACAAATACTCTATGTATTTTTCACAAGACATATCCCGGACTGTAAAAAGATGTTTGACAGGCAAATAAACATTTACATATATACCGGTACTGGTATGTGTCTTTGAAACTTACTGCTCTTTGTCGGAGGTGGTCTGTTGATTGGTATGGGCAAAACTGGGGTGGGCGGAGTTCCACTGTCAGGTTTGGGAGCAATGGGGACGTGGATACAGTTCTGTGAGCCACAACCACAATTCCTAGTGGGAGAAATGTTACCATTGACAGAGCGCATCTGGCTGGAGGATATGGTCGGGTTGGGTATCACATGGGTCAAGGTGGTGACCTGCAGAACCCCACTGGTGGGTGATTGCTGTGCAAGAAGTCGTAGCTGGGGCTGTTGTTGCTGAACCTGCTGTGGCTGCTGCTGTGGTTGCTGCAGCAGAGGCTGGGGCTGCTGCGAGATAACAAACTGTGGGGCGATTTCAGTAATTTGAGTTTGGCCCATGTTCATCAACTGTTTCTTTATAATGTCATCATTATCAATAGGTGGGAACTGTGGTGATGCCATCGCCACCTGCTGGTGCACTCCTCCATTGTGGTATTCCTGTGACTGCTGGCGGGGTAAGTTATTGTTGAAGACCTCCATATTTAGCATGTTTTTGGGCATGTTGTCCATGATGCCGACATAAGGTGTCATGCCTGGGTTGCTGTTGTCACTAAAGCAGTCTACAGAAGAGGCTGGGGACTCTGGAGGAAGACTGGGGACAGGGGAAAGGACCTCCTCCATGGTGCCGTAGCCCGAGGAGGCAGGTGATGGTGCATACTCGGGTGATCTGGGCACCTGTTGCGATGGAGACATTCTGGTCTGGTACATAGGTAGCTCATTGGGGACTGGCATGACAGCCTCTTTCTTTCTCTCCTCATTTATATAAGAGGCGACCTCTTCCTTCCCTTCTCCATTTAATGTACCAACGTCATCAAGAACAGTGTTGATCATGTCAATATCACCTGTCTGCTTGGTAAGGTAATCAAAAATGTCAAACACATCTTCTTCTAAATTTGGCAAGTAATTATCCCTCTCATCCTGTTCTGAAGGCCCCTTCTCACGATAGAATTTGTATGGATTTATATAAGCTTCTGGTGCTCCTCTTTTCCTCTTGCTTTGATCATAACCCCCCTGAAAAGTTGGCTGCTCTGTGACTGTCCTGCAAGGTATTCCATGCAGCGGACCATGGGCTACCAAGGGACTCTGATGTCCCAGGCCACGTGATTTTAACTTCAGTGCCCTTAAGGTCGCAATAATGCTCTGGGCGGTCGGTTTGTGCCTGCTACGTTCGCTGGGATACTGGGTTTCTTTTTTGTCTGAGGATATATATGCATGAACATCTCGGGGAGGGGCAGCATCTTTACTGACCGATAGCTGGTCAATACCCCTAGTCAGATGTTCCATGTCCACGGTGATGGACGGTTCCTGCTGACTTGCAGCCTCCTTTTCAACACTCGTTTCGTCCTCAGCTTGAGTTCTGGCAAGTCTTGTAATTAGGGTCTGGCCTAATAATTCAAAGGAAAAAAAGAATATAGGTGAGTAATCACAATGTTGTAGCTAAGCGTACATACCGATTCCATACATCCATGAGTGATGATATGAGAGTTTAGACGAAGGTCTAATCAGTTAACCCATACAGCAGGGAGATAAGCTGATATAAATACAAAAATGTAACTATGCCCCTAAGGCCACACCAAAAAAAATAAGTTGGTCTACAGATTTTGGTTTTGAAAAAATGGTGCGAGCGAGCGATTTTTTTTTTTTTTTTAAGAATTTTTTAGCATCCAATGGATTCCTTGCTGGGAACATAGGCTACGACTAATCAGTGTCAATACTGATGTTGATACGGAAAAGTAGTACTAAAATATTAGAAACCAAATTTGCACCTTATGGCTAGGCCTATGCTAGGATTGCCATAATGAACTCGCAGTGTAAACCTAGTAGTAGCATTACTACACTCCCGTCTTGTGTGCATTGGATCATATCCAGTGTATTATTTGTACTCCCACATGGGCCATTTTTGTCACATTGCTGACAGATATTCCCTTCAAATCCTATCACCTGGGGTTTCTATATGATGTCATAGGTTATCACAATCATGTTTGCCAATGAGATCAGGTCTCTGGCATCATTTTAGCATACTTGCTTTTGAGAAGAAAAATATGGTAAGCAGAGAAAGTCAGATTTCTTTAAATTGCTCAGAAACTCGTGATTGTGCTTTCTTTTTGCAATATCCATGTGAAAATATATATCAATAGCATTCACTTTATATAAAAATTGTGTATGTGAGTTGCTATTAACCCTTGTGGCTTTGCAAGTGTTTGTAGAAAATGTCTGCCCACAGGTAACCACCCTATGACATAACTATTGTAAGGGGTTGTGGCCTTACGGACCTGGGGGTTCGGGTCTTACGATTCGGAAAGAAAGAGTAAGACAGGGTTTCAAGTGTATGCCAACGGTTAGATTTATTACTTAATGCACACTCACGGCTGCCGGATAGTATAGAAGGGGCAGCTAATAATGATTAATGGTGATCTACATTCTGCGGAGGCCAGAAGGGCCTCTGACGTAGCGGCTGAGCCCTGGGCTTTATATAAGGACCCAGGTGTTCATCGTCAGATGTCCCCACAGACCCGGATCGGTGCTGCCACCTATCCGGAACCTGAGGAACTTCCGACGACTCGACTCACCCGCCACGTCAGACAGTACCCAACTCTATGGTTAAACAATACGTACCTCTACACCATGTATAGTGTTCCGTTGCCCTGGCCTACCACCCCACTGCAGGAGGGGTTCCATGTATGAGTGTCCTCCTATGGGACTTTAGCCCCAATACATGGCATATTCTCAGGTTCCATAATCTTAGATAATTTTGGTTCTAGTCAGGATAGAGACAAACTTCCAATGGTTTAATGATCCCTGTAACTTTGTGCATCAGCCCAAATATGTATAACAAAGTTTCCATGTATTTTGAAATGAGGTGTGGTAATGCCACTAGTACCGTAAACTCCCGCGTATAAGACGCGTCCTCTAGGCCAAACAAAATGCTGGGGCGTCTTATAGCTTTCTCTCAAGTTGGGGGTGCGTCTTATACGAGGGGTAATTTTACTATAGAAATGTACTGGATTTACAAAATTGAGCCCTAAGAGGTGCATCTTATACGTGAAAATGCCTCTGCTGAGTTTGGGGTGCGTCCTATACGTGCAGCGCGTCTTCTACGCGGGAGAATACGGTAGTAGTCACAACTCAACTGCGACCTTCTAGTAGTCACAACTCAACTGCGACCCTCTACTGCCGAAAATTGCACACTTCTTTCAGTTGCAATTGGGTAGATTTACTGGCCTGTCTTTCCAATCAGATCCTTGTTTCTCGTCAGAAAAATCGCCATTTGAGAATTATTTTTAGTTTTTTGGATTGAATTTTCTGATAAAATTTTTTAAAAAATACATTGAAAAATGGACAAAGATAGTCAAGTTCGGTATCAAATTAAAGCTTAGGGTCCCAGCAATGCACCTAGCCATGAAATAACTATTTTCACAGTTTGTAAGTGTTGATGATACTTTGACTTTTGAAAGGGATTTTTTCTTACTCGCAGACAACCGCGACGCATAGGTTTCAATCTTTATCCACTGCTTATCAAAAAAAAAAAAAAAAATTTAACAAGTTTAAACAAAATCCTCCCTCATCACTTTTTTCATCGCTTAGTGATGAGAAACAATTTTTTTTTGGAGTGGCCTTATTTATGGCTGTTATAAATTTTATAGTGATACTGATAGAAGTAAGTCCTTATTAGAAGTAGTGGATATGGTCATGATTGTTTCTATGTATCATTGTATGACACAAGGCTGCAGATGGAAACATGAAACTAATTCTTAACTTACCTAGGCTATCACTGGAGGACTCGGTTGTCACAGAAGCAGGATCAGTACTTTCCTCTACACTTTCCTTTGCCGACTGCATGCTCGAGGCAACATGTGAACCACTCTGGCCCGTCCGGGGCGGAGACTCTGTGCAGGTTTCGTCTCTCATATTTCTGGTTGCTCCTTATCCTATGGATGCTGGTTGTGACGTAAACTATCAATCCAAACCCTCTGATTATTTCTGAGCATTAACAACGCAGAGACAATATGTTGGCTCCGTGTGTGCACCTCGTATATATGAGTGTGACGTTTCAACTAGCTGAGAGCGAGAGAGAACCCAAACAAGCCGGAAGTTTTGAAGTCCACCAACTGACCCACTTTTCCCAGCGATCCGATTGGTCAAAGATATTGGGTGGGATTTCCCCGGCCCGACCCCATGGCAGAGAGATCTCCCAGGCGGCCATGTCGTCATGGGCTAATTTTAGAACCTGTCCAAATATCAACAACGCCAAGCACGTGTTTTCTCCAGGCCAGTCCCAAGAAGAGTCGATCTACTACAGATCCCAATATCCGTGCTAGTCCTACATACACTGATCAATATGTGGGTGTTGTGGAGGGACGGAATTGTGGAGGGACGGAACACTCACAGATTGAGGACGGAACACCCGGAACACCCACAGATTGATCAATGTAGGCTAGACGGCAGTCAAATTTTTTTTGTGCCCCCCCCCCCCACGACAGAGGCGCGGAGAATTTTCCTGCCCCTATTTGATCTATAGTAGCGCGGGGGCTTTTTTTTGCTAAAAAGAGGGTAAATATTTTTAGCCCCCCCTTGGGAGGGGTCTGAATTTTTTACGCCCCCCCCCTCACCCCCCCCCTGTTGATGATAATGACCACTCTCTAAGGAAAGGCAGGGCCTTCAGTCTAGTTAATTCATTCTTTCTAATTTTCTATTAGGCCCCTACAGGCCTGGGTGGCAGAATATGTGTGTTCGTGCCAACAATTCTCATTTTGATAGTGTTTAGAGCTTAATAATTATGGACTTAAATGAGCATTTATAGCAAATTGTGTTACTGGCACTAGGCCTATTAAGTTGGCCTATAAAGCCTCGCAATAATATCTGACTATAATTTTTTTTTCGTGGGGGGGGGGGGGTCTAGAATTATGATTTTGTGAGACAAAGAGACTCGACCTCGTCAGCCTCATAAATGTAGGCCCATTAATTTTATATATTCCATGGGGTTCTGGAGGCGGATTTACACGGGGAGTTGGCTCTTTCTTTCTTTCTTTCTTTCTTTCTTTCCTTCCACCACTGTTAAAGCACACAGTCATCTAGATGAGAGGGTTCATTAAAGAGCAGAACGGGGGGGGGGGGGCAATGCATATGCCAGGCAGGGCGCTTTGGCAATTTTGTGCATAGCAAGTGAAGCACTTTGAATTTTGTAGAGTGATAAGTTGCAAGCCACCAAGGACAATTTGGAAAAATCAGAAATTGTTCTATTTTGGTTAATTTGTGAATTCGGTTTCCAAACTTTCGGGAGTAGGGCAAAATACAGGCCTGGTCGGGGCTGAGTCGGGCCCCCGAGTCTCGGATTGGGGGGGGGGGGGTATACATACCTGCCTTAAAACCCCGTGTATAATCAGCACCCAAACTTTTACAATGCTGTTTGCGGCTTGTATGGAGGGTATGGCGTACCCACGTGTAAGACGTTGACAGCAACCTATTAGGCTCATATTGATTTTGACCAGTATTGGTTATAGTATTCCAGTTTAGGGAGTGATCATTTTTTAACAACAGTGGGGGGGGGGGGGCTGGTGGGTTTGAGGGGGGTCAGAATTTTTTCAACCCCTTGACCGGGGGGTCAGAATTTTTTCAACACCTTTGATGGGGGGGGTCAAAATAATTTCACCCGTTTTCAGTGGAAAACCCCGCGCGTTACTATAGGCCAAAAGGGGACGTTCACATGCGATTTTTGTCTCTTATGGGGGGGGGTCGAAAAAATTTTACCTCTTCAAGGGGGTCAAAAAAATTTCCTTGCGTCCCCGCGCAAACCCACCAGCCCCTCCCCTGTTGTTAAAAAATGATCACTCCCTTAGTACATGTACTGCCGTACGTTGCAGGGGTTTGGCAGCTGAGATGTGTAGCAACAATATGACATGTTATAATTACAGATAACCGCTACCATCCAACAGTGATTTGTATAAAATTGGGACTATCTCGGTCCAGGGAGTGTATACTTTTTTTGGTATAGGTCGTAGACCACTATTATCCGTAGTACATGTACTCTGTTTACCACAGCAACTTCATCTTGAGTGATATGCGAGCTATACTACTAATTCAATACCCTCTGAGCGACTGCACGGCCAATGCGTCTTGAAAAAAATGACCTATGTTTCAGATATAGCTTTAGTATTTTACAACAATGTCAATAACAATTTACCCGGCCTTTTTTTAACAAATATAACTTGAGACCCGAGCGCTTACACCAGCCAATATACATGCGATGTCCGATTGCTGGGGTATTTCACTCGAGACCTTGTGACCCCCGACTTACTTCAGAAGAGCGCATCCGACTTGGTCTTTGATATCTAGTAGCCTAATGACCGCTTCCCTACCCCAAACCCCCATTCCCTACCTCATCCCATCCTAATCTCTGGTGTTAATGCCCTTGTCTGGCGCTGGTTTACTCACAGGGCTGTGTGATGTGATAATTAAAATAAGCTCAATGCCCCCTTGTTCTTCGGGAGTTGTTATCGGAGCAGTGAATGACAGCTTTTATAATAATGGAGATGGCACCTGTGCCCTACGCCAACGAGTAGCTCTGCCCCCCGTTAACAAGTTAGATCTTGATTCATAACAGGTCTAATAGCCGAAATAGGTGATGGTCCTTTCCATCATTTTGTATTTCTGCAATCAAAATCCACACTGATCGTCTGATGACAGCGACGATTCTTCCAGGAATTACTTCCTGCATTAGAAGTCGAGCTCGGGAAGTCGAGATTTGTTAGTGTGATCAAAATCAACATATATAGACTTGAGCAAATCTAGTATCTATAGAACCTGCTTATATTTAGTCTAATAACCCTGATACATGCCCCCCCTTCCCACACCACTACAACTCGCACAGCTGAGCAACCAGTAGCAGTAGTCACTCTTCTTCACAAGAGTGCTTATACCATCGTTCCCCGTCCCCATATGGGCTAAGAAAAGAGCACAGGGTGCAGTTGACCCCCGTACAGTATTCAAGAGTTGTTCCCATGAATGTATGATTTATGCTTGCCTATTAGAAGCATTGTGCCCTCCCCCAGGACAAAGAGAGAGAAGGGAAGATTTACCTTACAGTGCACTTAACGCATGAGTATAGCCCTAAGAGCCCTCAAGGACATTGTGCAAATGTCCTCCCTCCCCTCTATATATGTATGCAGCAGGCTATTCACTCTTTCGATCAGGAGTGTTCCCTGTAAGTACTCTTGTACTCAGGTAAAACCACTATGCAATTCTTTCACTAAGATCGCAGTGATCTTAGTGCTGGAAAAGGAATAGTGAAGTGATCCCAGGACTTGCTATTCCTGGGAGGCCTGCAACCATTGCATTAGATAGGGTAGACCGGCCAGGTCTTATGATATGTGCCTACACTAAGATCGCTGGGGTTGCGATCCCAGGATGTTTTGAATTAAGCTCCTGATGTGATCAGAGGAACTCCGATTTCAGAACCACCAAAGTGTATACACATATATAGGGATATCTTCATGGTATTAAACAGCCACATCCCACCTCCTCTGTATATAGATACCTGTATGCTAGAACGAGGTCTGGCCTAAAGACTATACCTGTAATCAAAGTATATGGATCCATCCTGACAATATAATTTTCATTTCAGATCCTATCAGAACCCTAGATTTCCACTTTCAGATTCATTAAATGAATCTGAAAGTGGAAATAAAGAATAAAAAACATTTTTTTAGGTAACATTTAGAGCCTCTAGAGGGGCTCGTCTTTCCATCTTTTCTGTCTCTAAAGCGGTGCCACATGTGTGACGTAATATCTCTAGATCAGGCTTTAGACGGTCAGTATGTGACCCCCCCCCCTACAACACGATTACCCCGCTCCGTCCCTGTGTCAATCACTAGCTAACATTGCCTGTAGTTTAAAGTTTGAATCTGTTGATGTGGCCTTTGTGCCTGTAATCATCCACCCTGTGCATAGGCTACATTCAAGTGGGTATATCCCAGGAAAGACTGACGTTTGCTTTCCCAGCATAGCAAACACGAAGATATCAAACGACATAAACATTACCACAGTAAGTCTTGGGTGAATATATGGGTTCGAATCCTGTCACCAGGAGTTCTATAAATGGTCATTCTAAATTTTCTCGGATACCTTCAAACTTCACGTAAACGTTAACCTATTCTTTTGTGTTTCTAAAAGTTTGAGAATTGCGTGCACATTAAATCATGTATACGTTTCCTATACGTCACTGAACACAATATCTTCATAGTTGCTGTCGACCTATCTACTAGGTCTGGACTATAACGGTTTTGTTATACAATTCATGCAACATACCTGAGGTCATTGGTATAGACCTACTTGATGCCACCGAAAGACTGTGTCTATAAGCCGGGAGGCGTGGCGCAGTCGGTAGCGCGTCCGCTCACAGGCCGTAAGGTCGTGGGTTCGGTTCCCGGCCCGGCCGGGGCATAGTGGTGGTTCCAAACGTCGCCGTAAGGTGTCGTTTGAGTTCCTCCCTGCTCTGGCTAGGCTGTGCTGGAAAGTCTCTCGGCGGTCATGGCAGACAAATGACTTGAAACAGGCCTGTCCATCTCTCACTATGCCTATGTAGTGACGGATGTTAAAGAACCATTGCCTCGGTAAATGTGTAGGGGCGTGATTTCTACCTTAGCTCCCTCTAGTGTACGGGTCCGGGTTTCACGCCACGGGACCTCTCACCCTTGACGTGTCCAAAGGGCACATAGGTGAGGTTAAAATTCAAAGCAAGCTGTGTCTATAAGTCCTACCATCACCCAAACCCAAACCCCTCCGCCACCTGCTGTGACCGGGAGGACGAGGTGGTCACTTCTCCCTTTGATAACCCCGGGTGATGCCCCTTTGGTGGCCGTCCTGGTCGGGCTCCATATTCTAAGGGGGGCTGTAGCCTGCCCAGGTGGGTCTTGCCAAAAGAAAACGAGGAAGTGTGTCTGTAAATTCTTTCAGAGAGTGCTGATGAAAACGAGTATGGCCTAAATCGTTTTCATAGTATTGACAAGAAATGTATGCCAGAATGCATGGGAAACTTTTTTTGAGGTGTAAAAAAACGTGCATGTTTCATCCAAACGATTATCCAGACAATCTTTTAGCAATATAAAAACGTGCACGTTTTAATTTTTGGTTCACGTTTATTATTTGGCAAGGCCCTCCTGGACGTTTGGTGCCCAGTCTTCTACTGCTCACCATATGGACAGGAGCACCTCACTTTCCCAGCTCTCTCGGACTTACCAACACCTGACGCCACTCCCTCTATTTTCAACACGTGCTGCTACTGTCCCTTGTATGAAGTATTATTTCCATCTTCATACACTGCTACTCACTGGCACCAGGAAGATACCACTGACTCCTCACAGAAGGAGACTATATTTGGGCATCATAAGGAGACTTTACTTGGGCGGCATATCAAAGGAGAACAACCGGTACCATCCCACTATTTCATAGAACCACTCGGATACCGGGGAGAAGGTAGGTCTCTACAATAATTCACCATATATAGGTCCTGCTTGTGCGTCCTGCTTAAGGAGTGGTCATTATTTATCTACGGGGTGAGGGTGGATTGTTGATTTTCGCGCAGATGCGCGAAAATCTTTTACGCCCCCCCCCCCCTCGACGACAGTCAAAATTTTTTGTGCCTCCCCCCCCCCGCACCACAGGATTTTTTACACCCCTCCCCCTCAAACCCACCAGTTCCCCCCTGTTGATGAATAATGACCACTCCCTTACTGGCAATTTCGACATGCTGCTGAGTGGATTGAAATTTTGCCGGGGGTCAAACCCGATTATGTCCAAAATTAATTGAAAATGTATCGGGAAAAAAATTATTTTTGACATTGGAAAGTCATGATAATGTCATGGAATTCGAGTCTGTGGATATCATTGGAACCCTGAATGGTATATTTTTTTTTTTAACGCTAAATTTGCATTTAAGAGCAAATCCGATCATAGGCATTTAATGGTCTGCATTTGGTCTGACTATTAGACAGACGAAAGAGTCAGAAGAAGAGCAACAGTAAAACCCCCCTTTTGGCAACTTTAATAGTTAACCATTTCAGACTGTTTTTTTCTTTTTAAGTTATGCACACCGGCAAATTAGTTAAAACATTTTTTCAGGGGAGTGGGCACAAACACAGTGAACATTGTGCGGCTTACAGGGGGTCGTCCATAAAATCATGCCATTCATGGACGGCCCCTTGTACACGCCGATAAGCTCCATTTGGTTTTACGGTGGAAATGGCGTTAAACAATTATTTATTTACCTACCTATATATATGCTACATATGATAGATTCCTTTTGCATTGCACATGTAAAATGTGGTTAGGGCTGGTAATATCCCTACTCTTATTAGGCCGCATATATTGCCTACCTTTCAATTCTACGTGACCCCAGGGCATGTTACCGAATGTCATCGAGGATGTCATCTGGTATTAAACATATGTATCTACCCAACTGCTAAGTAAGCGAATGAATCTCTGATGTATGCATCGTTGACTCAAAAAGATCTCGCTTTTCAGCATGATTACCGAGACTCCCGCCCGCAAACATCCCGGCGCTGGCGTCACCACCGGAAGTACATTGACCCCGCTGTCCTTGGTCCAGGACACAGACACACCGGAAGTAACTGATCCGTTTCCCGATTCACCTGCTCCTGATCGGCTTGTGATCGACTGGACGGACCCGGATGATGCTCTAGTCAAGACTGAAATAAAACATGTAGTCCGTCCCTCACCTACACAACACCAAGGGGGAGGCGCACCTCAAGCGTCCCCCTTCGAGGAGGATGAGGGCCTGCCCTCGGCCAGGAGGCGCTTGGATTGGGCCCTATCCGCTGCTAGGCCCACGGGCACTGTTACACCTTGTGATCCTGATTGTATGGTTGGGCATGCAACATCAACCAAGGAGAATTCTAAAATTGCTGGGGATGACAGAGGTTTGGGAGACCGCAACGCGTCAGCAAGCAATGCAAACAAACACCCATTTTTCACTGGAAATTGTGGGCAGCTCCCCCTCTCAAACCATTCACATGATATCAGTAGAATTCATCGTCGACCTTTTTCCAGTATCCCTAATTCCTCTCAAGCAGCTGTATGGCATAGGCCTACTACCAGACCCGCTAGTCATCCGACTCAGCACCCTGGCTGCATGGTGCAACTTCCTCTAGGTTATTATGGCTACCATAACAGTCCTTCTACGCAATCACAGCAATCAATGTATGGCATTGCCCTTAATACCGTTCCAAGTGGTCAGTATACAAATAACAGAAGCCCCATTGTTCAACACAGATATTGTGCCCCTAGAAACCCCATTTATGGAGGTATGGTTAAGAACCCTCCCTTCACCATGAGCAATACAGCAGCAACTCAGAGTAACTCACACTCACAGTTACCATTGGGCCACTCCCAACTTGCCCATCCATATGGTCAGCTTCTATACCAACTTCCTACACATTTTGGAGTACAATTACCCTCACAATACCCCAACACACCACGTCGCTATGCATCCCCAGTACCAAAGGAATCCAATACATTAAAAAGTAACAACAATAAAAGGCAGCCGAAGCACACCAAGGGAAGTAAGGTAGACGATGGACCTTATTATAGCCGTCCTTATGGAACATGTAGGTACATCCTTGTGCCAACTAAAAAGGCACCTGCTGGAGGAATTAGGACCAAGGAGGCAGACCCTAAACCACAGGGGTCAAGTGGCGGTTTGCAGAGACAATCACCCTGTTTGACATCTCCAGGTGGTAGGCGTGAGGAGAGACAGTGGTCAGCTCACCTCCCCACCCCCGGGAGTGGCACAGGTAGCCTGCACCCCCTGCCCCCTGGCCATGGGTTAGGAGACCATCAAAGGTGGAATTCAGGTAAGTACTATTGAGCATTGATTTGTCATTAATCATTACCTAATAGTTTTAATGATGATATATAGTGTCTAGTTGAACTTACCATCCCGATATTCGCTAGTGGTACTGATGAACGCGATATCTGTCATCCCTCAGCTTATCAAAAGATATATATGTGGCAAAAATAGATCTCTGGAATTTTAGTTAAAAGTGGACCCCTGTTAGGGGGGTTTGATCAAAGATTACCCTTTTAGGGGGATTTTAGTCTGAAAATAAGAAACTAGAAACACGTGTCAGCAAAATATATGAATCCCCCGGGATATGGAGGCAATAAATCTTCCCTTATTTCAATGTAAAACTTTTTTTCAGATGGGACCTTGCCAGCAGAGGGAATCCACCAATGTAGTTCTGCCCATCGCCAGTTGGAGCCGCCACCCAGGAGGAGGAGTCCCCAGGTTTTAGCAGCTGCCATGGAGGAGCTCAGGGCGGTCATACCCTCTTGTTTTAACCCTGAGCGTCTGTCAAAGGTGAACACCCTACGTCTGGCCACCTCCTACATAGCAATGCTGACCAATCTCACCCAGACTTGAACTCACGGTATGTTACAATAAATATCTATGGGCTAGTTCATAAAATGTCACGCAAATGTGGGCCATTTTCAACACGCCTCACCCACTGTCTTGCTTTTTGCCATACCTTCAACATTGTGTGTCACTAGTTTGAATAACACCAAGAAGCTTCTATAGATAAGCTTCTATAGATAGGAGGTGAAACTCAGAGCTTTACCTATGGACACAGTGTAACAGCCAACCCCCCTCTACCCCCCCCCCTTAAAAGTAGGCTCCCTTTTGTGTTCAGTATTGAGTCCTATGTAGGATAAGGGGGTTTATAGAGATGTCAGGAATCTTTATCAGAGTGATATCAAATGGAAACAAGGGGCCACCTATACCAAAAAATCCTGCTGAATCCAAAATTTGTGATCTTGATTCTCAAAATTTGACCAAAGGTACCTAAAGAGGAGGTTTGGTGATGAGAATATTTTAAAAATGTACAAAAGTTATATTGAAAATGATTGGAACTTTTTATGGATGCAACATGCTAATCAAAGTCAATACCTCAATCTACATATCCCAATGTCTGCCTATCTCAACCTGACAAGTAGTCTACTTGTGTATGGCTCTGCCTCTCCCACATACTGCCTATCCCTTAGTCTACCTATCACTCATACTACCTATCCCTTGAAACATCTAGAGTTTAATTTTCCCTCAAATGGCTTAAAGGATTAAAGTTTATCCCTCACCTTTGTACCTAATTTTCTCTGTACATTATTACCATTAGTTTACCTATCCTCAATATGCCTATCATTCACTTTACCTATCCCTCATGGTGACTATCCCCCAACTCTTCACATCCCTCATGTTTGACTGGCACATCTGTGATATTACCTAGCACCAATGTACCTTTTGAATATGCTCACTTCACAAGGTACTCTCTATGCCTATCTCTTAAACTGTTTATTACACATGCTACCTATCCTCCTTGCTACCCATCCTCTTCAATACCTATCACTCATGCTCACTTTATAGCTTTCCTACCTATCACAGCTTGTTTAGCTGGGATAGCTCACAACCAACCTTCATTATGATCTCTTAGTCAACCTATCCCCTAAGGAACAAATTTAACAGTCTACCTCACACATAAATCTACCTATCACTCATGCTATATATCCGTGAGGTTACCTATCCTTCAGGCTGCCTATCCTTCATGGTATATAGCCCTCATTTTTTAACCTTATAGAATGTTTTGTTGTCAAGTGGGATAGCATGAATGATATGCAGCATAGAGAATAGGAAGAGGGGAATAAAAAACATACATGTAGGAAAGGAAGTTAGCTAGTCTAATGATAGCCATGGTGAGGCATTTTAGAAAAGCATGATAATTCAATGGCCTGAGGGATATGTAAGGTAAACATGAGTGATATGCAGACTTGAGGATAGGTACAATGAGCGATAGGTATATTTCACAAGGCATAGACTATAAGAGCTACTATAAAGGTAGAAAGAATAGAATACAATGTGAGAGATACATAGATAGCTGGTTAGGTAGACTGAGGGCTATATACCATGAAGGATAGGCAGCCTGAAGGATAGGTAACCTCAAGGATATATAGCATGAGTGATCAGTAGATTTGTTCTTTAGGGGATAGGTTGACTAAGAGATCATAATGAAGGTTGGATGTGAGCTATCCCAGCTGATCAAGCTGTGATAGGTAGGAAAGCTATAAAGTGAGCTTGAGGGATAGGTATTGAAGAGGATGGGTAGCAAGGAGGATAGATAATAAACAGTTTAAGAGATAGGCATAGAGAGTACCTTGTGAAGTGAGCATATTCAAAAGATACATTGGTGCTAGGTAATATCACAGATGTGCCAGTCAAATATGAGGGATGTGCAGAGTTGGGGGATAGTCACCATGAGGGATAGGTAAAGTGAATGATAGGCAGATTGAGGATAGGTAGACTAATGGTAAGAATTTACAGAGAAAATTAGGTACAAAGGTGAGGGGTAAACTTTAATCCTTTAAGCCATTTGAGGGAAAAGCTAATTAAACGCTAGATGTTTCAAGGGATAGGTAGTATGAGTGATAGGCAGAATAAGGGATAGGCAGTGTGTGGGAGAGGCAGAGCCATACGCAGGCAGAGTACTTGTCAGGTTGGGATAGGCAAACATTGGGATATGTAGATAGAGGTACTGACTTTGATTAGCATGTTGCATCTATAAAAAGTTCCAATCATTTTCAATATAACTTTTTTACATTTTTAAAATATTCTCATCATCAAACCTCATTTTTAGGTACCTTTGACCAAATTTTGAGAATCAAGACCACAAATTTTGGATTCAGCAGGAATTTTTGGTTTAGGTGGCCCCTTGTTTCCATTTGATATCACTCTGATAAATATTCCTGACATATCCATAAACCCCCTTATCTTACATAGGACTCAGTACTGAACACGAAAGGTAGCCTACTTTTAAGGGGGGTAGAGGGGGGTGGCTTGCACTATAGAACTCTATGGAGTAACATATCCTAGGGAACCTATACTATTCTTGATAACACCCCCAGTTCTGGGTTCCTGAAGGAATTTCAAAAAAGGTTTGTGGCGAGAATTCCCAATTGAGATAGGGAAGTGGTCCATGGCAACCAGAAATTGCCTTAACTACCAATTTTCTATGTTTCCATGGCAACCAACATTTCAACAATGTAACATTTTCAGTGGAGATGGAATAATTTTAAGCATACTGCTGGATTCCTTATCAAAAATTGGTCTAAAGCTTTTTAGCATATTTGTCAGTGTTTACCCATATACTGACCCCTGGTGGCCAAAACCAGAACTAAAAAAAAACCCCGGAGGCGTGTTCTCCCCCTTTGGGCCACAGGTGTTTCTGAATGTGACCGGCCACAGGTGTTTCTGAATGTGACCGTCCACTGTAGGTGCTTTTCCAAACATACACTAGGGGGCAGGCAGACATTTCCCCAGTCCCTGCACTTGCTAGATGTAACTGAGATCCCCATGGGTCCCCAAATGGGCCAAAATAGGGGCTCTTTTCCTACATCAACATTTCCTTGCCATGTATAAAAAGGTGTTTTTTGGGGGGAGGGGGATGGAAAAAGGGGATGATATTTCCCTTGAGGCTGTATTTATGAGGGCTCCTGGTATGAAACTGTCAATAGCAGAATAAATTGCCTTGCAAACATTCCATGTCCATGGCTATTGAATCATGGTGACACTGATTTGAATAGCAGAATTCTAGTGTCCATGGCAATTTAATCATAATGGCAGTCCATTGAATAACAGAATTCTATATATCACTGAAATGTTCCCATACTTTGTAATTTTCTCTTGAAAAATATTAGGATGTAAGTGGGGATGAATGGAATTAATATGACTGATTGTCGGTTTTGTGGACAAGAGCACAGGCTCTATGGATTAAACCTGTGGGGTGTTTTGTCCACTGGAAAAGTATAATGTCCACTGGTAAAGGTTTCGCAGGAAAAGTTTACTGTCCACTGGAATAGTATATTGTCCACTGGAAAGTATAATGTCCACTGGTACAGGTTTTGTGGGAAAGTTTGCTGTCCACTGGAAAGGTATATTTTCCCCGGAAAAGTACGACATAAGGTTCGCCAGCTAGCGGTATGCATTATCAACAAATACATGTATAATAATCCCCTCTCCCCAAGTCTCTGCGGAACAAATTAGGGGGCAACTATATGTATAACCATCAGATGGCTCTTAGTGATAACTTGCCGATAACCAAGTCCAACAATGGCTGCATCCAATGGACATCCCGCAACCTCGGTGTACTAGTACATGTAGCTAGAGATGACCTAGCCCAATATTATATGAACCCATGTACCTTCATATTTCTGCGAGATAATAGCTCTATAATTTATAAAGCTCTCCATTAAACATCAAAGTAGAACAGGAGTGTGGGGAAGGGGTGGGGTTATGCGTTGGGTATTAAATGTAGACTTGTACATAGGGGTAGCGCTTGTTAATATTTAGGGCAGTCTATACAAGACAGACGGTTATTCAAGATCCAAATTTAGTACTAAAGAGGTATTTCAGCAGCCCAATACCCCGGTGCTTATTTGAGACAGGCGCTCATTCAAATCCCGGCGCTTAAACACGACGACGGTTTCTCACACGCCCTCCATACAAATGAACTTTTCAATTTTCCAGATTCCGATTTCAACACTCATGACCACGTGCATCCAAAGGAAATTCCACTGCAAGAATTATCCCAATGGAAGACTTCGGATCGCGTCATCAGTTTACATTTAAATATGAAGTGTGTTATCGGAGGAACTGTTCTACGTTGATATTCGCATTATCCAAGGGAGACATAGTAATAGACGGTCTATATCGTCGCATCTGTGCTTTGAAGTTGTAATTGCAGTGTGAGGTACAACCTTCTTGCACTGATGTGATAATATTATATACAAGTAGTTATAGCATATAGGTGTAGGAAAATCATCTTCCCGTGAGCAGTTAAGTATAGCAAGGATAGTACAGTATCTAAGCTTTTGAGTAAAGTACATAATTATCATGTACATATAAACCATGTACATGTATGCATTTGGAAAAAGGATGTTTGTACGGGTTTATCTCATTTTATTGCAGTCAACTGTTGAAGCTGTGCAAGTGGTCGATATACATTGTACTAGTAGTAGGCCACAGGGTGAGGCACCAAATTATGAAGTTTCGTTCCAATGAGAGGGGTACTACAAAATTTTTGGGGATTTGCATAGGGAATAACCCTAGTAATCATATACCAAAAGTTCTCCGCTGACATTCCTGCAGTTTTTGCGTAGGTCAAGGTCAAAGGTCAGGAATTTCCCTCTATATTCCTATATAAAGCTGTTTAACCCAAGAATTGATTGCATGTTCTCTCTGAACTAAGTTAAAGGGCTAAAAGAGAATTTTATAGTGTTGTTTGGGCCAGAAAATCATGCTGATTCCAAATAAACTTCTCATATTAGTCTGAGTATGCTGAAAGGCGGCGAAAACTTGATATTCAAAAATAAAAGTAATATTGAAAAATATGTGAAAATATAAAAAATCTGTAAAACATGAAATTAGCCTCTATCAATGTACAAAACACCTAATTCAGATAGCTGGTGGGTGAGGAGCATAATAAGTATGAAATGATTATGTAATTAAGCCTTGACCTACTTAATTAGGTCAAAGGTCACAGAAACCATATACGTCATATCTCTGGTTCTATGAGGCCTTTCTACACACTTTTAAGTTCTAAATAGGGGTTTCTCACATAGAAGAATTGAATGGAGTAGGTTTAAAACTCATAGGATGCATTATTTTGTGCATAAATCAGAAATCATCATTGATTGTCTATTCAAATGCAGATTTATGAGGGGAAGTAGTAGCCACATATTTTCTGAAGTAATACTTGATCCCCTGCCCTAATGAAACAGTAAGTGTGTAACTAGTGTTATGAAGAAAGGTTGAAAATTACAGTTGGTTAGGTAAGAGTGAAGTGGCAACTCTTCTTTGGTCAAATTACCAAGAGATGTGTCTGTAATTGTCCTGCCTCTAGTTCTGAATTTAACTGCAATTGGTTAATAGGCCCTACTGGTAGGATACCTAATAAGATTAGTTGGATTTAATTATAAATAATCACAAAAATGATCACAAATAATTACAAAAATAATCACAAAAAAAAAAAGTTGCAAACTGATAACTTTTGTATTGTATTTACACATCCTTGGATGGCCATCATATCCGGTTGCAAACTGATAACTTTTGTATTGTATTTACACATCCTTGGATGGCCTTCATATCCGGTTGCAAACTGATAACTTTTGTATTGTATTTACACATCCTTGGATGGCCTTCATATCTGCAGAGGCAGTAAGAAAAGGCACACATATGGGGCAGCCAATGCAAATTTCTATGGAAAGTGAATGTACAATCTGTCAGGTTCCCAATTCTGCAAGGGCTTAAAATTAGTGTAGGGTAACACCAAGCATGTAAGCAGTGGTTTATAAACCATTTCAAAGACCTACCGTGGCTTATAGAGTCTGCCTAAAGTATAGTTGCGGCTTGCACATGGGGTTTTGTGCGGGCTTCCCTAGCCCACTTAAAAGGGTCTATATCTCCTCTTTCCTATCCCCTCAGGATGTGTGTGGTGCACATATGGGCAGGCACTGACACATTCCTCTGTTAAATTATCAACCTGTGAAGCACGGGATAGCCACTTAGTGCCGCTAAAGTGCGGTAAAACACAAATCAATCAATCAGTGGGGTTTTGTGTATAAAGAAGATGGTTAATGTCAGGGTGTAGCTAATATGTGTGGGAGCAGTTATTACACATGGTTTTATGATAGGATGTGGTAAATAGGTGTCTAGGTCTAGGGAACATTTGCCCAGCCCTTTGAAAAAAAAAGAAATGGGACTATATACACTAGTGTATATGCATATAATTAACAACGGCGAGTGGTCCGCCCTCTCCGGTACTACTTGTTGCGCGCAACAATACAACGCTCCATCTGGTATCCATGGCAAAGATACCCCCCCCCTATATAACGGCGGTCCTGCCATTCAATCGCCAGTCGGGCTCGAGTCTCCATACGGTGCACAACACCCCTGTGCTGGGGGTTGGCACAAAAATTTTAATTTTTACCGGTTGCCAAGGTTGATTGGGCTTCATCAACACTACCATTCGTGTTTTTAACCTGGCAAAGTTGGTTTCTACCTAAATTCTGGCCAGGATGGGCCGCAGGAAACCAAACAAGAAGACATTAGAGCCTGACTTAGGATCGCCGAGCGGTGTTAGGAGATCTGTCAGAAGGCAAGGGCCTCCTGGGTCATCCGTTACAGACCAGCCCTCAGATCCTCTACCCGCTAATGGGATGACGGACGCTATGTCAGACGAGCTGACAGATCTGCGGATCCGGACGGAGGCTGTGGAGGAGAATCTGGCGAAAATCCTGGATAAGTTGGATGTTTTGACTCCAGAAGGCACCGGCGGGGGCAGCGATCGAGACACGACTTCCAGGCCACGACGGCTGTACAGCAGATCGAGAGGTGGATCTAGATCAAGTTCGAGCTCCAGCAGTGACAGCTCTCGCTCCAGGTCAAGATCCAAGCATAGATCAAGAAAGCCGAGGGGTGAGTTCGACCAGCGAAATTTTTTAGGTCACAAGAAGAATGTTGACAGCCTAGAAAAATTACTAATGGTTAATATTCGCTTAGTCAGTGCCAAACTTGAACAAGGTGAGGAGGTAAAATATATTCTTGACCACATAGAAATGCTCCTTGAGAAGTCTGCCACTAGAATATTTACTCTCAGTTCACTTGTAAATTATGACAAAAGTGTCAAAGAGCGAGCTGACAAGAAGGGGATAAGAGCTTTTGAAACTGTTGAGAATTGTGACATCCTACGACACCTGAGCTACGATGGCACATACACAGCCCAAAAGTTGGCTAAATCATCTAAGTCTGTGGTAAAAAAATCAGCTAACTCGAAAAATCACTGTTATGCTTACAATAGGCCCGAGGGCTGCAAATTGAATCCCTGTCGTTACAGGCACGTCTGTAGCTCATGTGACTCTGGGAACCACTCTGCTGACAAGTGTCAGAAGAATGGCTCGGAGAAGTAGGATGTTGCCTCTGGGGAGGGTCGTGCCTCCAGATTAGCTGGCCATGCAGAGGCACTGTTGGTTGACCCCCCTGTTGAGGATTGTGTTCGTGGCAATGTTATGCTAGATATTCCAGTTATTGATGAATGTTGTCAAAAGCCACCAGTAGAGGTGGACTTGTTGAATTTTGCCAGCTCTGAAAGTAATTTTGTGGAAAACCCTAGTATTACCGGTTTTACCACAAGGAGTATTCCAAATGTTGGGGAGTTTTATCCCATTTTCGATGTAAAGTGCTCAGGTAATGTTAGTATAAACATTTACCAAAGTTGTGTTGACGGTACATGTTCTTGTCAACATTTTATTGGTGGCCACAAGGCCCAAATTTTGCCATGTAGATTGGCATGTTTCCTAAGGCAGGAAGGTGTTTTAAATCTACCCAAACGTGACTTAGATTATTTGTGGTCGGGTTTTGTAGAAGGTTTCAAAATTGTTGATCCTGGTTGCGAAACTGAGTATGAATGTGTAAATTACAAGTCAATTTTTCAGGGTAATTTTTATAATGAAATGTGTGAAATTGTTAGGGAGGAACTCCAGGATGGTTCCATTTTTGAAGTAACCTCCAAACCTAGATGCATACATGCCCTTGGCGGTGTCCCCAAAAGTAACGGTAAATTAAGACCCATTACTGATTGTAGTATGCCCAGAAAAAGGAGTATTAATAATTTTATGGATTCAACTTTTAAACCTTTTTCATATAAATCCATAAATTCTGTCACGGCAATGTTGAACAAAAATGATTTTATGAGTGTTGTGGACTTAAAGTCCGCTTATAGATCTATCAGTATCTATGGGGAACACCACAAATTCCAGGGTTTCTCTTGGGATATGGGTGATGGTAAGAAATTTTATCAGAGTAGTCGCCTTACCTTTGGTCTCAGATGCGCCCCCTACATATTCAACCAAATTTCTGATTTTCTGGCAAAGGTGGCAAATTTTTATGGTATTGACAGGTTAGTCAACTACCTGGATGACTTCATCATTATTGCCAACTCTGAAAGTGAGTGTCGCCGTCAGAGGGACCTTTTAATCGAAATTATGGAATATTTTGGTTTTAAGATTTCCAGAGATAAGGTTACTGACCCGAACAGAATTTGTACTTTCTTGGGTATCACCATTGACTCCCATAAAATGGAACTAACATTGCCTAAAGAGAAAGTTGACAAGTTAGCCCAGGCTATAGACAGTTGCATTTATAAGAAATTTGCCAGTAAAAAAACCCTACAGAGTATTGGTGGCTTGATGTCCTTTTGTTCCCAGGTGGTGAGGGGGGGCCGTACTTTCAGTAGAAGGGTTTTTGACTTGATGGCAAAGGCTGAAGAAAGGGGTGTCATTAAATTGAATCCAGGTATCATAAAGGATTTTTTGTGGTGGAAGGATTTTTGTAAGATTTTTAATTGCAAAAATTTAATCTTGAGTGATGCTTACAATGAACCCATGGTATCTGATGCGTCCATTCTAGGTTATGGAGCATGGTGTGGTACGGATTTCCTTTATGGTTCTTGGGATAACGTTGACAACTCTAAATTGGGGATAGGTCACTGGGTCCCCCCTCCAAAGTATGACAATATTGATGTTCATGAGCGTAATATTAATGTGTATGAACTATGGCCCGTTCTAGCTGGTTTGAAGAGATGGGGTCATTTATTCAAGAATTGCCGTCTGAACGCTGTAACAGATAACATGCAGGTGTTGGCAATGTTGAACACAGGCAGAAGTAAAAACCCACTCTGTATGGAGTGGCTGCGTGAGATCTATTGGCAATGTTTTGTATATAACATTGATATCTACTCAACCTATATAAAGTCCGCTGATAATACTCTAGCAAACCGATTGTCGAGATTGGACTATAAAAATGTCCTTGCCAAGTGTGAAAAAACTTTGTCTGAAAATAATATGTGTATCTAATTAAAAATTTTCAGATCCCAGATTGAGGTCCCTGTTAAGAAAGCAGGAGGAATTTGTGAAGTCGGGTGTTGCCATGACAACCATGAAAACCAGAAAGCAACAATTTAAGAGGTACAGCAAATTTTGTAGGAAATTTTCCCTAAAAACTTATCCATGTTTGCCATCTCAGGCCTCATTGTACGCCACTTATCTGGCGGATAAGATGAAACCAGTCTCCATCAGAAATTATATTTCGGCTGTATGGTTTTTTCAGAAGTTGCATGGTCATCCTGACTACAGTAGTAGTTTTATCCTGAAAAAGACTCTAGATGGTATTGAGCGGTGTCAAAGTTTAACCAGGAATGTTAAATACCCACTTACCACTGTTGACATGCTAAAAATTTTGTCAACCCTGAATATGACTCTAGTATTGGATATGGTTTTCTGGTGTGCCATTCTGGTGTTGTTCAGGGGAGTTTGAGGTGTTGCCATGTAGTGGACTCTATACATTCACTAAGGGTGAAGGATGTTGTATTAACTAATGATTATGTAAAACTTCACATTAGGACATCCAAGACAGACCAGTTTGGCCACGACCCTTATGATATATACCTGATACTCGATCAATCATCTCCATTTTGCCCATCAAAAATTTTGGCAGAGTTGATACAGACTGCTAATGGCAATGTTAATCGGAAGCTGTTCAGTTTTCCTTCCGGTGGCAGGTACAAATGCTTGACATATTCATATGTGAATACGCGTTTGAAATTTTGGTCTGTCAAAATTGGCTTAGTAGATGAGAATGTTAGTACCCACTCATTACGCCATGGTGGGGCTACCTTCCTAAAGTCAATTGGTCTTTCAGTAGAGGACATAATGAAACGTTCTAACTGGAAATCCAGATGTGTGTATAAATATTTGCATGATTCAAGTTGTGATTTGTTGAAACTTGATGTATTACCTTCTGTTAATATATAATAATTGTTACTCCGTGATGTTCCATGTGTTTGCCGGGTGGTTGGCCATTTTGTGTATCCAGATCAATTCCACCAAACACATGTCTCTGTTTAATTATTATTATCTTATCCGGTAATCCATTCAATACCATTATCACTTGTTAATATTATACCGGTAATACTTGGAAGTCATCCCAGTATCATTATCATGTTAGTATACCGGTTTTCTCCCTAGTAGTCCATCTTGTTATTTATTAGTGTTACTATACCGGTAATACTCTAGAGTCATCCTAGTATTATCCTTATCCCAATATACCGGTTACTACCTTCTAACATAATATCTACCGGTAGTGGTTAACCGGTATATGTACTCACCCCTAGTTAACTTATGGGACTATATACACTAGTGTATATGCATATAATTAACAACGGCGAGTGGTCCGCCCTCTCCGGTACTACTTGTTGCGCGCAACAATACAACGCTCCATCTGGTATCCATGGCAAAGATACCCCCCCATATATAACGGCGGTCCTGCCATTCAATCGCCAGTCGGGCTCGAGTCTCCATACGGTGCACAACACCCCTGTGCTGGGGGTTGGCACAAAAATTTTAAATTTTAATTTTAATAATCTTCTTCCATTTATTGTTAGTTTTTAAGATTTTTAGTCTAGGTGCTGACTGTAACCTAGGGTTCACTTTTTATTGACTGATACTGCTTTGAATAAAGCCATTTTGTGTATCCAGATCAATTCCACCAAACACATGTCTCTGTTTAATTATTATTATCTTATCCGGTAATCCATTCAATACCATTATCACTTGTTAATATTATACCGGTAATACTTGGAAGTCATCCCAGTATCATTATCATGTTAGTATACCGGTTTTCTCCCTAGTAGTCCATCTTGTTATTTATTAGTGTTAATATACCGGTAATACTTTAGAGTCATCCTAGTATTATCCTTATCCCAATATACCGGTTACTACCTTCTAACATAATATCTACCGGTAGTGGTTAACCGGTATATGTACTCGCCCCTAGTTAACTTATAGAATGTGTTACATACTATAGACCGGTCTTGCATAAGCCAGACCTCACAGATAAGGCACATGATTAGTTGATGGAGATCCCATAAGGCACATTCTGACCTTGATTTTCAGCAGTTATACTAGGCATAATCTGTATTTCTTCTCTGCCCGTAGACTCTGAGCATGATACTTTTTATTAATAAAAGTATTCCATCCATTCACCACAAAATGTTTAGGTGCCACTGATACCGATCTAATCAGACACTAGATCAAGCAATGGCAATGCTTGTCAGGAATACAAAACATCTTGAGTTTGGAAAGAAGCTGTAAGCCACAGTATGCCTCATTCATTGGGTGCACCTTAAAGGCAGATCTGTACAAAAATGTACCAAACCTTAAGTTTTCAAGCCCTAGTTGCTGCTTTTACCTTCTCCCAAAGTGGGTGAAGCTTGAATGTGGGAGCTGAGATGTGATCCAGGCATTGTACGGGGAAAGTTTTGCAGTCTAAGGTGCTAAGGGGTTCTTGAACATTAGTGCCCAAGATAGTAAGGATTGCTCCTTTGTGAAATAATTTACACCATCAAACCTTACTTATCATTACTAACAGCACAAGTCTTGCAGGGGCCGGAAATTGGTTACTACCATATTATTCTGTGTAAATCCCTAATGCAAAGTGGCAGCAAGCATTCAGGAGAATCCTATCAGCTACAGTAGGAATCTGATTTGCCTATAAGTCATGGTTCACATATGGGGTTTTGAAGCAAAATGCATGATAAAAGCTATAACAGTCACCTAAATCTGAATATTTCAAGCCCCTTTATCCCGCCATCAATTCCTTTTACTTGGCTGATTCATTCCCCCTACTCCACAAATCTGCATTAGTGCAGACATTCCAGTAGTTGGTTTCATTTCAGATTTATACACACAACAATGCATCTTAGGAGGTCAAAATATTATTCCTCATAACACTATTTGCAGGGTACAACTCAACTTCTACAACATTAATCTACTCAGAGTTTGATATAAATATATGTTCTATATTTCAATACACAACACTGAGTTGCTTAAAGCTAGCCCTCCATTTTGTCTATGTCAGAAACCCCTATCTTGAACTTAAAATTTCGCAAAGTCCTGCTAGAACTGTAAAATGGTTTATGACTTTTGACCTAATTGAATATGTCATGGTCTATCTAACTAATTACTGCAACCTTGTCCAGACACTTGCATTAATTCATGTAAGCCTCCTACCCAAATACAAATTGTTTCAATAGGCAGGTGATCCAGTATTACTTCGGACAATATGGGGCTAAAACCTTTCCTCGTAAATCTGCATTCGCATAGACAATCAATGCTGATTTCTGTTTTATGCACAAGACAATGCATCCTATGAGTTTTAAACCTACTCTAATCAATTCCTCTATGTGAGAAACCCCTAATTATAACTTAAATGTGTGTAGAAAGGCCTCTTAGAACCAGAGATATGACGTATATGGTTTCTGTGACCTTTGACCTAATTAAATAGGTCAAGGCTTAATTACATAATCATTTCATACTTATTATGCTCCTCACCCACCAGCTAGCTGAATTAGGTGTTTAGTGCATTGGATGGAGCTTATTTCATGTTTTACTGACTTTTGATATTTTCACATATTTTTCAATATTACTTTTATTTTTGAATATCAAGTTTTCGCTACTTCCAGCAAACTCAGACTAATATGAGAAGTTTATTTGGAATCAGCATGATTTTCTGGCCAAAACAAAACTATAAAATTCTCTTTTAGCCCTTTAACTTAGTTCAGAGAGAACATGCAATCAATTCTTGGGTTAAACAGCTTTATATAGGAATATAGAGGGAAATTCCTGACCTTTGACCTTGACCTACGCAAAAACTGCAGGAATGTCAGCGGAGAACTTTTGGTATATGATTACTAGGGTCATTCCCTATGCAAATCCACAAAAATTTTGTAGTACCCCCCTCATTGGAACGAAACTCATTTTCTAAGGACATTATTGCTACTCACCCTGTGGCCTATAGACCATCTTTGAATACATTGCCTGGTCATCAAGAAGTATGTGGACAGTTGCATATATCAGGCACCCAGTTCCTGTTATCCATGGATATCAGGCACACCTTACATGTCATATGTCACATGTTAAAACCTACGAGAATTCTATTGCCAAGGGCAGGGGTCGAACCCATACCCTCCTGATCAGAAGACCAGCTCCCTATGCTGTGTGTGTTTGGCTGTATATACAATAGGGAGGTTTAGCAACAACGACGTATGTCACCCGTAGCTCATTTAACGCAGACATACCAGTGCTGTAGGTATGCTGTGCGTCTGCGTTTTATTGTTCACACAGTTGGTGCTAAACCTCCCTAATACCATAGGTTTTACCTGGTTGTGGGAGGTCACATACATATAACTTGTATACATTCAATGTGTGAAAATATCCTGCAGTCTGGGTTGTGACCCCCCCCCCTACCACCCTGTCCGCTATGGTAGCAGCCTCGAGCCCAGCCCCACTATGTGAACATGTGGGCCTGGACAAGAGTTTATTTGCAGATGGTTACTTTTGGCTCCCCCTGTAGTCTTAGGAGAAACTAATATCCCCAGGATCATGGTGCAAACACACTGGCCCCCTGAGCCTATAAATGCTTCTCTGTGGTCCCAGTACTCTGCTGTTACACTGCACAATACCTGTATTACCAGTTCAACATGACAGCTACCACAGTGGGAGGTAGGGGGTAAGACCTTAACTGAAATACATGTTTGCTGACTATATATTGATAATGTCCTATATCCCATAAAGATGACAATTTTTCTACCTAACTAACTACCAACAGTGGAGCAGCTGTCTTCCCTGTTTCTGTGCATGAGGACATTGTAGCCTATGTAGGCCCTTCACACTCACTGTGTACATGTATACATGTGTCCCACACTGCCCGGAGGGCCTTATGCAGTGTAGTACAGTGTTTCTCTACATTGTGATAGTACTAGTTGTGTAGGCACCTGTTTGTACAGTAATGGGGGGCCATATGCCTTTGTCTTCATGTCATATTCGGGACACCAAATTTAGTCTAAAACCTAATTATAAAACAGGGGTGACAATTTCTAGGTGGACAATTGTCTTAAAGCATCATTTATTTGTTTACAGGCAGTACTGTGACATCAATACTGGTCTGCATCTAGTCAATTATGATGTCATACTCTGAATGAGATATGGTAATGTCGCATATAGGGGCCGGGCCTTGAATAGGAGCCTCCCTTGAATAGGAGCCAGGGGTAGGAGGGCTATGAAATCAATATTGAATATAGGCCAGGCCTTTAATAGGGGCTGGGTTTGGCTGACTTTAGAAGACTAAAATTGCAGAACATTAACTTAAGATTGGATTTCATTTTATCTAAGGTATTACAAATACGTCAGGAAATGACTGAAATGAGACTGAAAGTCTAGGCAAAGAGCCTTTAGAGCATTATACTACTCTAAATTACACCTGAAAAGGTCAAGGGTCTGTGCCTATACTAAAGGGTATAAAAACCAACGCTGTTCCTTGAAATCATGTGATCTGTGGTTTTATGTCATGTTTGGATCAGTGGGATACAGACGGCCCATAGGATTAACATAGAAGCTCTTATCTCATGGCCAGTAAGAGGACACCAAATGGTTATAAAACATGTAAATAATTATCTTTTCATGTAATTTCAAAAGAATTTCCAACATTTCTGACTCAGATAACATGAAATAAATACTAAGATTCACGAATAGTGGGGATGATTGAGGTTATCTCACTTGGCTTCGCCTCGTGAGATAACCCTCAGTCATTCCCCCTACTTGTGAACCTTTGTCTATATACATGTATGTGAAACACAGCACCCACTGAAACAGATGTGATAGAAAAATTGGAAACATACAACCAACTAAAAAGAATTGCCATGTACCCATGCAATGTGAATAAGATATGCCACTAGAGGGCAGCAGGGTCGTCACAAACCACAAATAGACTTCTGCTCAGACTCTACCATTTGATAGAGTCGGGTCTGAGACTGCTATGGTAGGCGCGGACAGCTTGCAGTACAGTGCGCGACTGGCCTGGTTATGGGGTGCTGGACGTGTTCACACTACCACCAACCCTGTGGCCACATGCTTAGGATATCGCACCTTTGGTTAGGTGCAGGCGTTCGCCTCCTGGCCTGGTTAATCTTTTTTTGCGGTGCAAGCTGTCACACACACACACACTATGGCTGGCTTCGAGTCCCATGGGAAGCTGAACAATATTCATATTTTATTGATTATTTATTGATAAATTATTGATAAATCGTGTAATAAAGCAAGTAAGGTATAGATATCAGGCACCTCATTGGTTGTATTACATTATTTACATAGTATTAGTATTCCATATTTGACAAACAGCAAAAACAATACTGAGTATGGCATTGATGTGTATTGATGACATGATGTGGTCAAGGAGAGATGTTATGTCTACCCTTCTTGATGTGTGCCGTTAGAAGACTATTCCGACCTAGCGGGATACATTATTAATTTAATCAGTGGCGGATCCAGGATTTGAAAAGGGAGGGGGCGCGGCCTCAAAGGAGGGGGTGATAAACTCTTAAGTTCTGACAAAAAGGAGGGGGCGCGCACCCCCGCGCCCAGTGGCGGATCCAGAGGGGGGGCCCTGGGCCTCCCCCCCCCCAAAAAAAAAAAAACAACAAAAAAAACGGAGCAGGAAAAAGGAGACAGAGGGGGAAACGAAAAGTGTGCAGGGGGCCCCAAACAGGGTGCTTGCGGTGCTTGGGGCCACATAACTCATCAGCTTTCACCAAGGGTTGCCCCCCCCCCTTCTAGACAATCCTGGATCCGCTACTGGCGCCCCCTGTCAGGCCCTTATACCATAAACAGCCCTTAGGCCTCAAACTGACCCGTTTGAGGGCTAAGGGCAACCACGGGCCCTTATGCCACAAACTAGGCACTAAAGCACTAAAAGGCCTTTATACCACAGACACCCTTATGTCCTGCCATCACCCCTCATTAGAAGAGTATGCCTAGTACATGTATTTGCAATGGAAATATCTATGTGTGGGGAAATAGGGTAAGGTCATTTTACTGTACCAATTAGGATTATGGGTCTGCCCCTAGGATTTTTGTTTTCAAAATAGAAAAATTTCTTTCTTTTTCTCTGGCCACCAGGATTGTTCAGCATTTTGATGGAAAGAATTTCCATGAATATAAACAAACTTATCTTGAAAAAGATGCCTTGGGTGCCTAAAAACATAACCTTTTTTCTTTTTTGCTTCTGTTCCCTGGCTGTTTGAAAAGATCTTTTTTTTTCTCTCACTCTCCTCACTGGTCAATCTATAATTATGATCCAAAAGAATTTACAATCCAAGTCTACTAAGCTAACTCAGTAATGAGGCACATCTCAGTCAATAAGTTGACTCAGCAAAAAAAAAAAAAAAAAAAAAAAAACACGAAAAGAATGGGAAAAAAGGTTTTGGAGCACCTCAGACTCCTTTTTCTTATGAGGATGAGAAAAATCACAGGGGGACCAGTCCAAGTTATGAGAGTAAAGTTAAATATTTCAATAGCAAATAATAGGACTACACTTCTCACAAGGGGTAACCACGGGTCATTAGGGTGTTTGTGGTACAAAGTTGTTTCTGGCATAAGGGCGTTTGTGGAATAAGGGCATTTGTGCTTTAGTGCCAAGTTTGTGGCATAAGGGTCTGTGGTTGCCCTTAAGCCTCAAACAGATACCTGTTTGAGGGCTGTTTGTGGTATAAGGGCCCCCCTGTCTAAAGCGGATTTAGACGGGGGGGGGGGGATTATACCACAAACAGCCCTCAAACAGGTGTCCGGTTGAGGCTTAAGGGCAATCCGCCACTGCATTATTGACCAAACAAAAAATGCACCTACTCTATGCATGAAAACTTGAGCACTGATTTACAGTTAGAAATTTATGTAGTTCGGTTTCTGCATTTTTGGTCTGTTCATGTATTTGATTGTATACTCGCTTAGTCTCACTACATATATACATGTGCGCAATAAAAATATCTTTTAAACAGATTAATCATTTATTGCCCATAACCAGCAAATGCAGTTATATGGTTTAAAACCTTTTGGCGCGTACAAATGAGCAATTGGAATCAAAACCATTGTAGTACTATGATGGACAAAGGGTAAGTCGCCCCTGAGTCGACCACTAGGCATGTTGGTACCTTATGTCGAACACCCCAGACTAAGGGAGTGATCATTTTTTAAAAACAGGGGGGGGGGCTGGTGGGTTTGCGCGCGGATGCGCGAAAAAAATTTCGACCCCCCCCTCTTGAGGGGGTAAAATTTTTTCGACCCCCCCCCATAGGGACAAAAATCGTGCGCGGTCGTCCCCTTTTAGCCTAAAGTAACGCGCGGGGTTTTCCACTGAAAACAGGTGAAATTATTTTGACCCCCCCATCAGAGGTATTGAAAAAATTCTGACCCCCCCGGTCAAGGGGTTGAAAAAATTCTGACCCCCCCCTCAAACCCACCGGCCCCCCCCCCCCCTGTTGTTAAAAAATGATCACTCCCTAACTTCTTTCAAATTACAGAGAATTATTAAATGGCTGTACTACATAAGCTAAAATGAGTAAACCTTGAATATGCCTCAAGTATTACTCATAAATTCCTAAAATAACTTGATTGTAGGGTGGTCGACATAAGGTCTATCAACATGCATAGTGGTCGAGTCAGGGGCGATCTACCCTATAAGTCTCCCTGAGTAGCCATAACAGGCTTAAATTGTTAAATATACATTGAAATAATTATACATGTATGGCTATTAAAGATGAGAGAGAGAGAAATCTTGTGTAATATTATTCGATCAAGAAATCTCTCCACTGATAAATGAGCCTACATCCTGTAGACCAATTGACATGTTCAGCTGAGTTCTCTCTCTCTCTCTCTCTCTCTCTCTCTCTCTCTCCCGTCTGTCTCTCACTCTCTCCTTAAATCTAAATAGCGCCGTTGGGACCAATGTATGATGCAAAGGTCACAGTGTCCGGTAAAACTTAAAATTGTATGTTGAAAACCTCTGATGAATCTCGTGACATAATTATGTCCCAGAAAAATAATCATTATAGTTAAAGAGTAGAGGTCATACGGGGGCCATGCCAACTACTCTCCTAAGTTGCTCGAAGATGAAGAAAGTGACGATGGTATGAGGGCCTATCCGCATCCAATTGGAGATGAAGCCTTTGTAGAGTCCAAATGGTCCCTCTGATTGCAATGTCTTCTTGAGGCAGTCCAGATTACTCACGTACAAAGCTAGAAATAGCAGAAGAAATGCTCTGAATGCAAAACCTTTAAAAGAAAAAAATGGCGTTTCCAGAGCCTGAACGTCATGATGATTTAATGGTGTTTATTTGTTTTCGTGTTTTTTTTTCATCATGATTTATTTGTCGCAAGTGTCATGTACATACAGATGTTTTGGTTAGGACTCAACCAAGAATAGTATAGGTTACCAAGGATGTGTTACTCCATAGACTCCTATAGTGCAAGCCACCCCCCTCTACACCCCCCCCCTTAAAAGTAGGCTACCTTTTGTGTTCAGTACTGAGTCCTATGTGAGATAAAGGAGTTTATGGAGATGTCAGGAATCTTTATCAGAGTGATATCAAATGGACACAAGGGGCCACCTATACAGGCGACTGTTACACTGTGTCCATAGGTAAAGCTCTGAGTTTCACCTCCTATCTATTTAAGCTTCTTGACTCAACTGGGGCCAACTATATAGGGGTCAGGCGGGATATATAATTATTTTTAATCAATGGAATAATTCCTTGTATGTACCGCTAAATTCTTGTGGTACAATGTACAACTGTTACCCAATGTGGTAGATGCCATCAGTGCTTATCTCGCCAGTACCAGATCAAGCAATGTCTGCGCCCTTGGGAAAATTGGGTTGACCCTTATTGCCCACAAGGCGTAGACAGGACAGAAGCTGGTACATGTACATTGTACTGCCATGAGAGCCATCACACTGGGTATCAGTTGACACCTAAAAATTCACCAGAAAATGAAATGAATCGATTCATAGGTCCACACTTGTATTCCGCCCTACAGAAAGCTATGCGGGATTATACTTCAAGTGCGTCTTCATTGATGACGCTATGACCCGAACTATACCAACATCTCGAATTCCCATAGGATTAACACATCCGGCTATCACTGGGATTATGGGTTTGGAACATTTAATTATGAAAAAGAAGACATATTGTTAAATGCAGATACATGTATTTACATTTAGGTAATTCATACATTTGTACTAGTATAGGCTAGTGTTTACCCATACCTTTGCCCTTCTGGTTCATGACGCGCGTCTTGATGACATCGACAGGTGACGTAGTGAGGGCGGTGATGAAGCCTGCAATCATGGAGGACACCAGATGGAGCTGCACGCCCTCCGTCATCAACCCTTTGTTTAACAAGGTGTGCTTTGTGTGGTCGTACGACGGGATCTGAGATAGAATATATCATTGTTTACAGGTTCTTTAGTTTAAAGTAGTATATTGCTAGGAGTATAGGTTTACTTTTCTTATGTAACTTCCCATGGTGGCACTGTTTCCAGTGAGTGATTTAGCCTAAAAATAGAATAGAGCCATCCGTAATACATCTACTTCTTTACATCAACGTATAGGTCACGAGGGTACCAACCATGGGGCACTCGCTCACTTTCCTGGCTACTCTAAATATCAAACCAAAAGCTTGATGACAAGAAAGAAGAAGTCAAATAGTTGTAGGTATTTGTGTAGTTTACCTGTGTAGCTGTTAGTATTGCAGCACGGTAGACTGTGGGCCCCATACCCACATAAAGGCCCTTGAAGCCTTCTGTCATCCATATTGTCCTGAAGGCTGCTAATGTACCTGGGTAGCGCTTGGTAGCGCTGTCAGTAGGCATACTGCATGCCTGCATCCGGACCTTTACCAGGTCTGTTGGGGTGGCAATGGCTGCCCCCACTGCACCTGCAGGATAAAGAGGTGGGAGGAAGTTAGTGATGGATATTTGGCTACAACTCAAAAAAGATTTCTATTGAAGTAATTTCACAAATGATAAGGCTTTCAAATAATTTTCTAAAGGATAAAAGTGACTGCAGTGCAACTCTCGTCTAGGCCTCTCATTTCTGAAGAACATCAGTGCATTGTACATGTACTGGGAAAGGGGGCCTCACTGCACCCTGCATTTAGACCCTTTTTCGCAGATTGTGTGGCATACCTTGTTCTATTTGTCTAGTCCGATAGCAAGTGTATGGGAACTTTTGCAGGAAGGACTGTGTGTTACCTGAGATTCCTCCAGCACATATTTTCTTCCAGAGGGGTGTGTTAGCTGGGTCGGAAGCACCAAACAGCTGCTTAAGAGGCTCATAGGATCCCAAGCGGATAGTACTATAACTACCTTCCCTCATCAAAGACGCTGGTAATCTTATGGGCAAAATGAAGGAGAGCCAATCCATTAATCATCTAAAATGAGGTAAAGGAAAGCTCCAGATTACATAGGGAATTTTGAGTGTGTGTGGGGGGGGGGGGCAACTCTGGGGTCTGGTCTAAATATATAGTAATCTCTACATTCGTTTACAAATGGCATCGCATGCTGTGCTATACTTGTCTTCTTAATACAACGGAGGAGACGGGGGCTTTATTTCAGGGTACGTTCTATCATTTGGGAAGTATTTGCAGGGAATAGGTATGGCGCACTCTAAACCTCATTGAAAATGACCACTCCCTATAAATACCCTTTATAGATTCCCCTGATGCCTTCCTCCTTGACGATGACAGTACCACCATGCAGCAACCCACGGTACTGTCGACCCTTCAGCGTCTGTAACACGTCACCGCGTGACGTTAGCTCCTGGTCCAACTGCATCCGAATCTTGATGACGTCAATAGGATTTGTCACTGAAATATTTATTCATAAACACAAATATAACTAAAGGAATCACTCACAGCTACATATTGCCTATTACAAACAATCAGCTAGATGGTGTGTAAATCCATAAATAGTACGACTATAGTTATTAAAGCTCCTGTCTATGGCAAAACAAAATACTAGTAGGCTCGTAAGTTGTTGTTTTTTTCTTCTTTTCATTTGCAAGATTATGTTTCATGGCAATCCTTACATTATATCCCTGTAAAACGGCCGCAAACAACACATAGATAAATGGACCTATGATAATCAGGAGTTTTCTTCACTGTCCTGATTTTACCAAAGACTATAACATATTAAGCATAAAGTGGTTATAGTGTAGCCTAACGTATGTAGTGAGTATTAATGTAAACAGGTCATTTTCCTTTCCTTTTTTTTTGTTTTGCTCTACCATAGACCAAATGGACCGAAGTACGATCAGTATATATAGATCACGCTATACCTTTTTGCGTGTAAGGGTGGGGCCGGGGGATGGGGTTACTGGTAGGCATATTATCGGTAGGCCTGCGTGAGGTATTACGTTAGGCCTCCGGGGGGGGAGTTAAGAGTAGGTTGGCCTATCGAATATGATTTTTCATAGGGTTTGGGTATATCCCAAGGGGATATTTTTAATGAATTAGACACTATAGTCACCCTAGCATGCATAATATAGGCCAGTACAGCTGCCAAACAAATAGCGGGTAGCCAGCCCATGCCTCTAGACTAGACTATGGCTCTAGACCCCTAAAATCGACATGGCGACATGAGCATTTTTTGGCCTAGTGACATGTGACATGGCCACTTCCTTAAAATCGACACAGTGACATGGCAATTTCTTAAAATTGACATGGTGACATGGCAATTTCTTAAAATCGACATGGGGACATGGTAATTTCTTAAAATCGACATGGGACATGGGGACCCCCCCCCCCCATCAAGGGCCCCTAGACTGATCCACAACACTGACGTGAATATGTTGCAGCAAGTGTTGCATTCAGGTCACTGGAGGTCTACTCAACATACATGTGGTGGTGGTTACATTATGGTGACCTGTATATGCTGGGCCGACATAATCACATTTGCGTACAAAGAGACATAACGGTAATGCCATAAATTTATATGTGACTTAGGTTTAACAAAAGAAGGTGGAGGAAAAATAAGGGTAATCAAAGAATAAGGGAAATCCTCTTGGACAGTAAACGCAACATACAAATTTGTGGGGATCAAACCCCGGGAAACAAACACATGTCTCAATGGCTCAGTAGGCTGAGCTATAAACAAAAAACGGATGTGGTGGGAGTCCGCAATGAAAGGATACATAATTCATTAGCGTAGAACTGTATTTCATTACCTCAATCAAGGGAGGGGGCAGAATGTGTGAGCAGACTACACAAGAAGAATGAATGTGTTTTCGTCCCCTCCCCCTCATTTCCCTATGGTGTTAGTACGTAATGTCTTAAAATTTAAGACATTACGTACTAACACCATAGGGGAATTGGGGGGGGGGGGGCGAAATCACATTCATTAAGTTAAATGACCCCACGGCAATATCCACATTTTAGGTATTAGGCCTGTATGCTCCATGGCCAAGCAAAGAATGGTCCATGGACTCACCTTACCCCTACGGAAAACATGTTACCCCAATACCGGGGCACAATACACCACACTGGGGCAGAGTTATTATAAGGGAGTGGAGCATCTGCAAGTGGAAGTTTCCCAATACACATCCCTTAAGTTCTTGCCACGCCACCACTAGATTGAATGTGTAAACATAGAATGTAATACTTGTTGGCCCTGTTGGTTATGTAATGTAACATCTTCTCTACAGTAGTCCTATATAACAGCATAGAGTGTAAAAGAGTCTCTAGTCTCCATGATAACAGTATACACCGCTTGCTGCATTAAGACATTGTTTACACAGAGCCATTGCCTGCCTCCTGCAGACACGCTGTAAGCTTTCTACTGCTGTCAGGCTGCACAGCAGTCTCTAACAGCAGCCTCTGCTGTCACTCACCTGCTGCTGCCGCCATACACGACGTACCCGCCAGGACGTATCTCCACACAACATCATTCTCACCCGGCATCTTCAATATGACGTATACCTTCTTAATGCTACAATAGATGTGTACCCCAAAGGCACCAATGCCTCAATCTATGAGGCCTTAAGGAACAGATTGCATGTGCTATTTGCCCGGGCTAGTGTTGTTTCGTCGCTCTCTGCATTTCTGCTGTGGCCACTCCAGGGCAGCTTTACCGAGTGGAGTACTACAACCTAGTTCACCGTGATATTATATAAGACTGTTCTATGTTTGGATCCTAGCCCTTGTGACGACGTCCCGGTGAACAGACGTATAGTTCTACCAGGGGCTGGAAGAGAGGGATGGGAAACAGGTACTGGAGTGGCTAAGTAGGCCAGATAAGGGTGCCTCAGGTGATATGCTAATGAGCAGACTGTCATGCTTGGCTGCACACTCCACTTGAGCAGTGGAGGACTGGGTCTGGCTTCCTTGGTCTATGTCAAAGTACATCTATAGACCTTTAGCAGGTTGTCCCATGGGCGCTGCCATTGCTGGAGCTTATTACCAGTGAGTTCTACTGATAACACCTATCAGATGGGTACCAGTTGGCCCCTGACAGGGCCGCAGTGAATAGTTGGGATTATCTCATTGGCTAATAATTAAACCTGCTAAGTCGTATAGGCTAATATGTAAGGGGTAGGGACAGATTTTCCGTTGTAGTAGGGTTGGGGCCCTTCTCCCTAGCACGCCCTCCCCAGAAAATTTGCATTCTTAACCAAAGGCTTTCTACAGAAAAGTAGATCTAGGTTTTACACCTTTCTAGAGCAGAAATAAGAACTAATTATTATTTAGGGGGGAGATGTTTCCATAATTCTGGGGTTGAGGGACCCTTCCCCCCTTCCCCCCCCCCAGGAAATTTATATTTTCTATCCTTTCATGCAGAAAACTATGGGGGTAGATCTAGAGGGGCAAACATTTGGATAATTCTAGAGAATAAATTTAGGGACTAGGGACAGGAGATTTTTCTATAGTTATAAGGATGGGGCCCTTCTCCCCATAAAAGTAATCATTTACTATAGAAATGTATGGAACTGAATAGGGAAAAGATACCATACCTAGATTTCCTTTGAACATAAAACTTGACTCAAAGACAATTATTCCATACGCTCCAAAGCAAGGGCTTTCTATTGCTATGTAGTATTAGTATGTGAGATGAGTTGTTTTCCAGAATTAAATGTCAAAGTTAGATCAATCCCCTGCGGAGTCTGCCAAGGGGTCAATCTGAGAGATATGATGGTAGGGTTCCATCCCTAGATTTTTTTTTTAACACAAAACCTGACTGTAAGACAATTAGTGCATATGCCTCAAAGCAAGGGCTTTCTAAAGCTATGTAGCATCTGTATGTGGGATTAGTCATTTTGCCAGAATTGATGGTATAATTTGGATTGTTCTCCTTATCTGTGGAGTCTGCTGAGGGGTCAGCCTGAGAGATATAGTATCAGGATATCATCCCCAAGTTACATTGGAATGCAAAACTTGGACAAAAGACAATTATTCCTTATACTTCAAGTCAAGGGCTTTTTGATGGTATATTGCATTAGTATGTGGGATTGATAGTTTTGTCAAAATTAATTGTTAAACTTGGATTGTAATTCTTATCTGTGGAGTCGGCTGAGGAGTTAGACCGAGAGATATTCTGTGAGGATCCCATCCCTAGATTTCGTTTGAATGTAACACTTGGACAAAGAACAAGTATTCCATATGCTCCGAATCAAGGGCTTTCTAATGATGTATTGCATTAGTATGTGGGATTAGTAGTTTTGCCAAAATTAATTGTCAAACTTGGATCGTAATTAATTCTTATCTATGGAGTCGGCCAAGGGGTCAGACCGAGAGATATAGTATCAGGATATCATCCCCAAGTTATGTTGGAATGCAAAACTTGGACAAAAGACAATTTTTCCTTATGCTTCAAGTCAAGGGCTTTTTGATGGTATATAGTAGGAGTGTCATCGATACCCACCAAATCGATACATCGTGATTTACGAAATCGCGATTATCGCATCGATAAAACCATTATATCGATACAATTATTTGTACCCTAAATAATTAGACTTTAGGCTTTCTAAATCTGAAGGAATTTTGTAAATAGTCTTATTAGAACCGAAGTTATGGTCAAAAGTGTGTTGTCTAATCACCTAAGGCCACATGAAATAATAATTTGCGATAGGATTATTCAAAAAAATATTTGAATATGAAGAGAATATATAAATGGCTGTAATTTACCTTGTAATTGGAGTATCTGAGAAATTCCTTCACTGTTAGAAAGCTCATATACTAGTCATTTCAGTCTGGTTATGAATAATCGATATAATCAAAATATTGAGACCAAAATAATGATATTCAACATCGAAATAAATTGGATGTCAATGACACTCCTAGTATATAGCATTAGTATGTGGCATTAGTCGTTTTGGCAGAATTAATTGTCAAAGACAAATAATTCTCCTTATCTGCCGTATCTGCCGAGGAGTCAGATCGAGAGATATGGTACAAGTATCCCGTCACTAGATTTTAAGTAAACATAAAACTTTAACAAAAGACAATTATTACATATGCTCTAAGGCAAGGGCTTTCTAATGCCATATAGCATTAGTATGTGGGATAAGTCGTTTTGCCAGAATTAATTGTCAAATTCGGATCATGATCCTTATCTCTGGCGTCAGTATAGGGGTCACACTGAGAGATGGGCATCTGGATCCCATCCCTAGATTTCATGGAAATATAACATAAAACTAGCATTAGTATGTGGGATTAGTAGTCTTGCCAAAATTAATTGTCAAACTTGGATTGTAATTCTTATCTATGGAGTTGGCCGAGGGGTCGGACTGAGAGATATGGTATCAGGATCCCATCCCTAGATTTCGTTTGAAGGTAATACTTGGAGAAAGGCATTATTCCAAATGCTCCAAATCAAGGGCTTTCTAATGGTATATAGCATTAGTATGTGGGTTTAGTAGTTTTGTAAGAATTAATTGTCAAATGTCGATCAGAATCCTTATCTGTGGACTTGGCCGAGGTGTAAAACCAAGAGATATGGTATCAGGATCCCAAACCTAGATTTCCATTTGAATGTGATTGTCAAACAAAGAACAATTATTCCACATACTCCAAATCAAGGGCTTTCTAATGGTATATAGCATTACCCAGCTAGCAAAACTCGTAGTAAATCACGTCATTTTTACATCTTGTGCTGATCCTCACATACATCATATTATCGCGCGAATTCTGTGGGAAAAACCCATCGTATGTGCAAGACGTTTTCACGTCACTATGAGATATCTTTGCATGTATATACCATACATCGATATGATAACTTGGAACTCATCAAAATGATGTTAATCTTGACATGTAAGCTGACTATGGTTTATGTCATAAATAAGATGTTACTCATAGATGTAATTTTCACATCAGTGCAACTATGCAAATGTGACGTGATATAAAGATGGCATCATTACATAAAAGATACTATTGAAATCATAGTCAGATAGGATACCTCAATGAGAGATATCCCAAGACATAAGAATATTATGTCTATTAGATGCGAACATCACATCCTGCATGGACACTCTGCACAGGATATGCATAAAATACCTGTTTAGTGAAAGGTATTCACAGGTATTCTATATCCATAGAAAGGGCACTGCACACTTAACCTAGCCCAGAGGCCGGGTTGTGATGTCTACTTGAAGTCAATATTGGTTCTTATATATTTTCTTAAGGCCTAAAAGAGGTGTCTATCATGTGCATTGTTTGTTTAGTCATTATTTCTCCTTTGAATGTCACAGAAACAACAGAGTACATATTGAAGAAGACCTTTCTTTCAGTTTATTCCAATAACTGCAGGCGGTTGGTTCACTTTGATCCAACTATTTATTGGGGAATGTGGCAATGCAGATCAGGTAGTGAGTAAAGTGCTAGATGAGACCCCTTGTGTCTGATACCAGAACTATCTAGGGGATATAATCGTGACATATCACTGACATCATATTGTTACAAGAATACAACAGCTTTGAATTCACATCATAATGACATAAATATCTCATGTAATATTTTGATTTATTCAATAAACAAGTATTTGTAGTATTGCTGGTAAAACATAATTTTTCTCAAAAGCATAGAAAAATGAAATAGATGTAATTCTGTAATGTCCCAAGTTTAACCAGATCAAAATGTAATTTTGACATCACTCATCTGTCACTATATTACATTGCAAAATAACTACTATGAGATGTATTATTGATATCAATTGGTGTACATCTTTTTAACATTTCTAATATCATAGCATATTTATGACAGCATATGATGTGTATGATTGCACCAGATAAAGACATGATTATGACATCAAATAGGACATGTCTTTTTTACATCCCATATAGGACGTATCTTTTACATCAACATCTAGTAAATTCATCACATAAAAATCTTTACCTCCTAATGACATAATTATCTGGTCGGTTTCACGTAATAACGTGAATATGATGAGTATTGGACGTCTTTTTTACATAAGGTGCTAGCTGGGTAGTATGTGGGATTAGTAGATTTGTCAGAACTAATTGTCTAATGTCGATCAAAATCCTTAGCTGTAGGTCAGAATGTGAGATGTGGTGTCTGGATCCCATTCCCAGATAATTATTGCCTTTTTGCAAAACCCAGACAAAGAACAATTGATTCCTATGCTTCAAACCAAGGGCTTTCTAATGGTATATAGCATCAGTATGTTGGATGAGTAGTTTTGTCAGAGCAAATTGTCAAATTTTGATCAAAGGAGGGTCAAACTAAGCACTACAGTGGTGTGTGCAGCCAAGCATGACAGCCCTCTCATTTACATAACACCCGAGGCACACATATCACTGGGGCAGCCCTGTTGCCCATCCCTCTCTTCCAGCCCCTGGTTCTACACAGAGGGTATGATGGTCTTCAGTATTATGGGTGTGGACCACTAAAATTGACATGGCGACATGGGCTGTTTTAGACTTAGAGAGTGGTCATTATTTATCAACAGGGGGGGCGTAAAATTTTCAGACCCCTCCCGAGGGGGGGGGGCTAAAAAAATTCACCCTCTTTTTAGCAAAAAAGCCCGCGCGCTACTATAGATCAAATAGGGGTGCGAAAACTGTCAGCGCCTCTGGCATGGGGGGGGCAAAAAAAATTTTGACTGCTGTCGAAGGGGGGGTAAAAAAGTTTCCGCGCGTCCCTGCGAAAAAAACCACCACCCCCCCTGTTGATAAATAATGACCACTCCCTTAGTGACATGGGACATAAACAATTTTTTTATGGACAATTTCTTAAAATCGACATGATGACATGACCATTTCTTAAAACTGACATGGGGACATGGCCGTTTTTTTAAAATCGACATGTGACATGGGGGACCCCCAATCCACACCCCCAGTATTCCTTGCCCCCATAGGAGGGTCACGTGACACAAACTAGTAGTAGTAGAGTGATTTTAGACTCACACATACAATCCTAAATTAGACTATCATATAAGGGGATGTTTCTATTATATTGCATCGTTGCCAATGCAAACTGAAGAAACCGGGGGCAGATGACAGAAATAGTTTTAATACAACATATCTTGTCTTTTTCGTCCCCTTTTTTCATTAACTACGTTTATTTCTCTACTGCACCTGCCACAGTGAATAAAACCCATTCTATCTATTAACCTAACATTTAATGCCTAAACAAGGCCCTCTAAGGCAAAAAAAATAAAGGTGTTTTCTTTTTTACATTTATATAGGAAATGTTAGGGCACATATCAATGGATGTATTAAATTCTTTAATTTCATTGTAAAATAATGGTGGGAAAATGACAACTGTGAGAGAGGGGATGAACACGAAAAGGATACAGGAAAAATCCTCAAAAAGTAATGAAAACATTCTTTAAAATATGAAAAAAATGACAAAATTCTTGTACCTACAACCAGGGTAGTACGTCATTCCCTTTGCTGTTGGTAAATTGATTGCATGGTTAGCTCAGTTGGGAGAGTGGAGTTTTCCAAATGCAAGGGTTGTGAGTTCAATCCTAGCCTAAGCCCAAGTTTTGTAGTTGCATTGAGCCTGCTGGTTCTAGTAATGAAACTGCAACAGGTACAGTCACAGGGAAACAAGCTTCATTCATAAACATTTATTAGCAAATATGGGAATGCACCACCAAACATTGAGGCCACTACCTTATTAGAAAATGATCCAGGATCCTGGATCATTTTAGAGGAGGTATCGCAGCGATTAGATAAGAAATCTTCCAGGCCCACTTTAGGGCCTGGAAGATCGAGGCTGACAAATAATAGGAATGAAGACAAGAGTCTGTAGATGCATGAGGATGGAAAACCAATATTTACCCCCTTTTTGGTACATTTTTCTCTTATCCATGCATATTATATCGAAGGATAAAATGCATCCATAGTAAGAGGAATTTATCATCACCAACTGATTCTATGCTTTCCCCATTCCCCATCCTTTTCCAATCCAATAATATTCAATTCTTAAACACATGTCCAAAGGTGGGTACTGTGTCTATATAAATGGTTTTAGAAAAGGAACATGTGTCCTGAGTATTAAAATGCAAAATGCGGAAAACACGCAAAATGCATTGGTGGTCTGGCAATTTAGATGTTTCTCCCGATATTCATTCATAGTGACCATGATTCCCCATTGAAATTTAGGGGCAGTTGAAATCACTAGAGGGCATAGAGAGAGAGAGACAGACAGACAGAGACAGAGAAAGAGAGAGAGACAGACAGAGAGAGAGAGAGACAAAGAGAGACAGAGAGAGAAAGAGAGAGACAGACAGACATACAGACAGAGACAGACAGACAGAGACATGGTGACATTTATTAAAATCGACATTTCTTAAAATCGACGGCGTCTGTTTCAAGAAAACGCCGAGGGAAACAGACATGACGCGAAGCCTTTCTGAAGACGTTACAGAGACAGACAGACAGACAGACAGAGATGTCCAGAGAGAGAGGGACAGAGACAGACAGAGACATGCAGAGAGACAGACAGAGAGACAGAAAGAGAGGCAGACAGGCAGAGAGAGACAGACAATTAGACATACCGAGACAGAGTCAAAGATTGATGTCTCATTAAAATGGTGCATTTGATGCAGTTAACCCAGGGTCGATTTTCTATGTTCCATTTATTCATGTTGGTTATAATACATATAAATGGATGTGGAAAATATAGACAGTGAGAGCTATGCACAAAATAACTCTGTGGTCCCTCCACACGGATGGTGTTACACTATGTTACACTCTTAAAAATCTCTGTAGGTTTTACGGAGATTCTCCATAAAATTTTACAGTGTTTCACCATTATTTCAGATAGGGTGTTTCCCAGTGAAGTACCGTAATTACATACAGTGAGACACCGTTATTTAGATAACAGTGAAACCTTGTAAATGTGACCCTAATGCATTTTGTTTTATACATATTAATTATTTGATATATAATGTCATTGACAGATACACTAAGGCCCATTATAAATGTGATGATTTCTATCATACTTCTATAAGACATTGGAGTGTGATTCTATCTTAAAATGTGACATAAGTACATGGAAATCTTGATTGGAATTCACTTCTTCATTATTATTACTCCAAGCCCATGTGTGTTGTGAAGTGTAGGCTCTCTCCATTTCTTTTAACTATGCATATGTTCTCACAAAAACAATACTCTAAACTGTCCCCTCACTGCCAACCCATATCAGGTTACATGTAAGTGACCCTCTGTGACCCATACTAGCCCCCACCCCCTGCTTCCCACACAACCTGTGTCAACACACTGCAATACTAATCCCCAGGGAGGCTGAGTGACACCAGTATCAGCCAAATACCATCATTCCATCCATGGTAACCATTTTTTGACATCTGACATGCAGCACTAGGGGTGATGGTGGGGGGGATAGAGTAAGGGCAAAGTCCATTCCACAGTACCCATCCAGGAGGCCAGCACACAAGAACCTTACAACATCTACAACAGTATGCCAGTTGCTATGGTAAGATATTCCACCATTGCCATAAGTACTTGAGTAACTGATACTGAGGTACTATTTCAGTGTTCTGCTTTGCAAAAGTTTTTCTACCATTTTATAGTTCATATTCCTTAACAATGTGATTTTCTCCCTGTCTTTCCAGCCTACACAGACTTTAACACCAGGAATAAACAAACCATACTCAACAGACATGGAGCAATAGGAAATAATTGATGACTCTAAATAAAGTGTTCTTCATGATGAGACAAGGGAAGACAGGGGCAGAGGGGTAGGGAAAGAGGGAAGAGGAAGGGAGGGCAAGGGATGAGAGGAGGGGGAAGGGGCAGAGAGGAAAAGGAGAGGGCTGATAACAGTGAATTTCTGTAAAATTAACGATGAAACTTCCTAAAAATATAAAGGAGATGTTCTGTTAAAAAAACGGTGACTGAGAAAAAACGGTGACCGTAAAAATAACGGTGAACGTCTGGCATACATTGTTGCCAGTGAATCACCATTTTTTCTATGGTAGATTTCTAACAGTGTATAGTCTCTGAGAAATTCTGATACACAGGTAATGGGTCATACCATCTGTAGCTGGCACCCACCTCATGTAACCACTATTTTAGACCCTTTCTTGGGATTTTAATTGTGGAACTTGCAAAATCCATTTATCTTGGTAACAAATAATTATGATTATGAATACAAACATAGTGTCTATGACAAATATGTGTCTCAAAGAGGTAGCTTCTAACCCATCTTTATTAACATAGATGGTACATGTTGCATGTATAAGAGAAAGGAGCGAAGCATTTTGGAGCCGTATTCCAATGGTAACCGATTAGTTCCTTGAGTGTCTAACTGATGGGAATACCTTTAAATGGGCATAGGTTGATACAAACGTACATGCATGACGTGAATGGCGGACAAAACAGGAGCATAATCATCGGAGGCCATTCTTACAAGTCATTAAGTGAAATTTATCCTGTGTGATTCAAGTGTCAGGTCAGTATAGGCTATTCCCACGAAGTCTTCAAACCATGTTGTATCACAAGGTGATTCATCTAACCCTCACATGAGAATCAAGATGAGGTATCCAAATCATTGTTCGCTAGATATAATCCTTGAAAACTGAACATTTTCTGATATTCAACATTTTTACCCCTTTGAACACACCACTTACTTTAGAAGGTGGCAATTCCTTCCCTAAAAAATAGTGTTTAGATTGTAAACACATATTTGTCCCAGTTTTTTAAACACATTGCATAAGTGTTTACATTCTAAACACATTTCACCTAAACACATCCATATGTGTTTAGATTTTAAACACACATTAACAATGTGTTTAGATTGTAAACACTTATTTTGAAAAGTGTTTAGAATCAAAACACTTTTTGAAAAGTGTTTAGCAAAAAGTGTTTAGTCAAAAAGTGTTTACACACAAAACACTTTCCCAAAAAGTGTTTAGAAAAGTGTTTCCTTTCTAAACACATTTCAAAAAGTGTTTAGAACATTTGAATAAGTGTTTAGATTCTAAACACTTATTTAGATAAGTGTTTAGAAATTAAACACTTATCTAAACACTTTTTGGCTGTCTAAACACTTGTCTAAACACTTTTTGCCTAAACACTTCCCTATAAACTTATATAATAAGTGTTTAGAAAGGTGGGACAGGAAAGTGTTTAGATAAGTGTTTAATATCTAAACACCTTTTTTACAGTGTATATTGCGGCATTCTCCCAGGAGCATATATGCTCCTGGGAGAATATATATATTTGTTTTATTCAAAATACTTTAAAGTCAGAAAAAATGGTACTTTTTTACGAAAGTTTAGGGGAAACTATGTCAATTGAATTGAAACATTGGTAAAGGGTTTGGAAATGAGGACATGATGCCAATGTTAGCGCTAGAGGAACCCGTGGTCCATGACCTCAAGAATCAACCTCCTCTTCCAAAGAAGACTCATTGCCAGAGCATGTAGCGATATTGGGACTCTGGATACCTAGGGAGCTGAGACGCCGGGCTGCCTCCCCTAGCAACACATCAGTAGGCATGACCTCCGGCAGAATCTGATTTTGGAGTGGTAAGTCCTCAGGTATGACCAGACTGTCCTCCTGTTTGGTGACGTCTTCCGGTCCTTGTGTAGCAGAAGGTTCAGGTGAGGGCATGCGAGCTAAAACTTTATGACTGGGCACAGACAGTACGTCCGAATCCTTTCGCAGTGAGAGTATGGTAACGGGGTCTACCTTAGTTTGACCCTTGCCGATTTCAGGAGGAGGGAGATTGATTTCAACTGAAGTCTTCAATTGAAGTCTAAGAGACCGCACTACGGCGTCTAGACGGCTGTGGATCGCCTGAGACCCTGAACAGTTGTCCATGGCGTCTGTTTCAAGAAAACGCCGAGGGAAACAGACATGACGCGTAGCCTTTCTGAAGACGTTACAACAGAGAAGTAACACATAGAACGACGAAAAGTAGGCAAGCAATGAAATAGTCTCAGATATTTCTAGGCTAAGAGAATACTGCAATTGTCCTATCCCTGGTATGGAGACGCCGCAGTATGGTAGAAACTCAGGTGCGTATTGGAGTAGCAGACGACAGACTGCTTCCGGTGCCGATGCAAGCGCACGAAAAGCGAGCACCAGGAGGAATGGCTGAGCTAGATTGTTCTCTCGGTGGATTCTGTTGGCTGTTAAAGTGTCATGCTGTGTGATGTGGGCAAGTTTGGCGGAGCGTTTCCTGAGCAGATGCACGAGCACATTGAAGCAGACGACAATTACTAACAAAGGACCACCATGTTTGAGCACAGAGTTGACGACGGCTGCCTGACGTAACCACGTGTGTATGGCCGTGCAGGTAGACAGGTAAGCTGTGGCCAGGCGAGGAGATGCTCGGTAAATAATTAGCACAGAGGCTGGGGTGTTGGCCATTAGCAGGAAAATCACAATAGATACGCTCAACTTCACGGCCCTAGATGGGGTGCAAAAGGTAAGCCGACTAACTAATGAGGTGATAGACATGATTCTATCCACGCCTAAGGCGACGATAAGCCATGATGCTGAGGCTTTAGCAGCCTGGCCCAACGCCATAATCACACATGATAGTGTTTGTGAGTAGAAAATGGCGAAAACGTCCAGTGAGGATCCAGTGATCCGTATCAAAGACAGGTTGAGTGCATCCTCATAGACATGTGTCAGTAGCTGGAGAAGATCAGCCAGGGACACGGCCATCAAGTACACGGCACATGAGCGGCCCCTAAGTAGCCTGTTCTTGCACACAAGGCAGGTCAGCACATTGCTAATCACGCCTATGGTGGCCAGTATCAGACGACAGCAGCTTATCACGACAGGTCCTATCTTGGCATTGGGCATATTGAAGTTGTCCACTACTGGCTTAAGCTCGCCCTGTATATTGAAGTGCTCTGCCCTGGAGCCTCAGCGTAGGAGTATAGACACTCACAGTCTGCGACACCTTATAGTGCTCCTGTATGCCGGTGATTAAGTGACACACCTGAGCTTTGTCATCTACAACCAGTTCTTTTCTCAGGCCAAAACAGAAAATATGCGTTGATATGAGGTATGTGAGGCCAGCCCTTCACACCACGCCTCTGCAATCATCCTGTAACGATCTGCTTAATGTTCAGCAATGTATGTAATAGCCATACTTAGTTTTACAAGAAGTATATATATGTAGGCATATACATATGTATCAAGATAAACTGATCAAAATCGATGACACGTTGAGTATAGGGTGTGGTCATACTTAGCCTTCATTATCAGATTAGTTATTTGTCTTAGCCTATTAGGAATGCATCTATATGTAGTGGTCATTCTGCCCACTTACTGAAGTACCCTGCGTATAAGGCACCTACTGAGCTGAGGGACAAGCCAAAAGGCGCATCTGGGGCATGATTTTACGCAGCCTAGATAGCTCCCCACTCACAGAAAAGGGTATACCCTGAGTTCAGGCGGATTCAGATGGAGCAAGGGGCTATCCTTGCACTGAGCCTAATAAATGTATATGCTAGGTACTGTGATGATATCTGTATATCGTTACTGTTAAACTATATTTGACGATACAAAGATTGCATTAACTAAGGCCGAGCAAGAGAAATGATATGCCAGGTGCATGTCCAATGAACAAAACGCACAATGAAGGCAAATACATCGATTAGGTACAGTCATCTCAAAGACCAAATTCTTATAATATTGTGACTGATAGTAAAGATGCCTAAGAAGAAACATGACTGTCAATGTAATTTCATGGAAAAAATGATCTTTATTTTGATTCTTTCTACTAACAGGTACACTATCCTCTTTTTGCGTACAGGCGATAACAGGCATATCTAAAATAGAACCACACTCAGCTTACGAATCAATGTTAGCTTAGCATGGGTTTGATATAGAGAAGGAACTTGATTTAAATCTGTGACATTGACTTACTTATCTACTCTTCCAATGGTTTGGGAATCTATCAGTACAATATTCTCCCGCATATAAGACGCTCCATATGTGCAAATGAATCTGAGGCGTCCTTTGTTTTATAGAAGCATTCCAAACTCAGGGTGCGTCTTAAAAGCGGGGTACCTCTATCATGGAACAGTACAGTACAGTACTTTTATGCAGGATGCATTTTATACTTGAGAGAATATGGTAAGTGGCGTTTCACACCCAAATATCGACTTAACGTTTAAAAATACAACATGTATATTTCTGATAATGGCATGGAAATCTTAAAACCGTGAAAAGATTTTTAATCAAAAATGCAAAAGGCAAATGGAGATTCCTATTGCAACGATTACTTATTAGTGGACAAAACACTCCAAATTCGTTCACGTTTTCCAACTATTTTAGCATGGCTGCTGTGCTAAATAAATACACTTTGCACTACAAATCTAAATCTAATAAACAAAGAAGCAAAAGCTGAACACAATGCGATGGTGAATTAAACGAATATAAAAGCGCAGTAATCAAATGCTATATTTTGTATATACAAGTACATACTGTCTTACAATATCACTAAATTTCAGTAACACACGTTTAATAATCTCACTTGTTTCACGGTATAGTAACATGATATATGACTAAATATCCAACTGATAACAAGTTTAGGATCCGAATAAGTAGAGTCCAATCCAAAGATGCCTGCATAAGCAGTTCTACTTTATGACATATGTACATTTATAACCATCTGCATCTAAGAGTACCGGTACATTATCTTACTATGGCAATCTATGTCCTGTAAATGGAGAAAACTGATACCATTTCACAGGACACACACATACAGGTTTATATGGTTGTATTTGTACATTACATGTTTGAAGCTGGATAACTACACTGTAAAAAGCTATATTCATGTTGACCAATAATGTGACAGCAAAAGGCAGTGGTGCTTATAGCAAGACCTGTTGTGTTCACCAAGCGGATACATGTATATCGACACAACATATTAGTCGACAGCGGGTAAGCGAAGAAAGGAGCCCGCATACCTATCTTCACCATACCTTGTAAATGGAAGAATGCACCTTTCAGTAGTGGTTCTGCAATAAACCTAACCAATCTAATGACTATTTTAGTACAAGTTTAAGATAGCTGCCAGCTGATTATGACACTTTAATTTTGACGCACTAAAATAGCATTAGAAAGTCATTTTGTTCTTTCATAGATTTTCTTTGGGTAACTTCATGTTTTTTTTTTGTTTTGTCTTTTTTAAATTGGTTCACCCTCCACCCCCCTCCCCACAAACCCTTATAGGGGCCTGGCGGGGGGAAGAGTGTGGGTAATCCGGCGGTGAGGTTTTAACGCTCAACATAAGTACCATATGCATTCATGAATACTAGTATAAGTAGAGGTAATGTAAAGAATTTAAGTAAGCATGTAACTATTTCAATATAGAACCATTTGAAATATAGTTGCATTATAAATCTCTTAAGTCAGGCAGTGATGGAGTGTAGCTTCGCCAACTTGGCATAACCAGTGTCAAATATCACTGTATGCTGTATCGAAAGGACTGTGTCACAAATCAGGAGGTTATTTCAGCACGGACTAATACCAAAGACATTCAAACAGTGTTTAACTCCATTCCAGGCTCCAATTCAAAGAGAAGTAACGTACTGTAAAACCTTGTGCATAAGCCAGTTTATATGTGAGAATATCCCTTGCTAAGCTTTATAGAATCTACCTGTAGTCAGGGTGCGACTTACAGGCGAGGATCCGATGTTGTTTATATATGATTTTTTTTTTCGCGTCGTGCAGAGAAGTCAGTTAAAGCTAACCCTGTCGAAATCTTGTTTATATATGAAACAGTATCAAAGTTTCCAAATGTTGGCCGTTCCTGCGCCTTCACTAAGTTGCCTTACTCACGGGATGCGCCTTTCACACAGGGTTTTATGGTAGGTGCCGTCCCTTGATACCAATGCCGTATTAGAATTAAAGTCACTATCCCATGCGCTGCTACTAAAGCCCTCCCAAATCCTATATAGACAGAAGGGCTGTAATAAGTCATTGCCTTTGATTTTTCAGGTTTCACATCGTAGTTGCTGCGAGCTTCATTAGTGCATTTTGAAACAACCTCCAGGGCCATACACTGTGCAGGTGGCCGATCGTGCAGGTACAATATTGTGAAGCAAGTATCATAACCCATATTTCAGAATCATTTCAACTTTTCACCCATCTCGATGAATAGCCCCTAATATGAGGTCACAGTTGTGTTTATTTTTTTCGATTTCTAAAAGTCACCTTACAACTATCCCCTTGTGGGAGTTAAACATTGGCAGCCTTGGCTATTTATATAGATTTCCATTTTATATATGATGCTTAAATGGTTAGAACCTGCACCTTTCAGAACATTATCAATCAAAATCACTGCTGGTTTCATAGTCAAGTCTAGGAAGCGCCGAACATAACAACCTAATCAATCAATGAATTCATAACAAATGTCTGTAAATGCTGCGCTGACCACTAGGTGCCATCCAGAGAGCACCTATTTACAGTCAAAATGATAGCCAGAGAAAGGCTAGGGGATTGGAAGTAGATGTCCATGTATTCACATTGTGATATAATGCTCTCATCCTCGATAGAAGTCCCAAGAAAAATTTTGTCTTTTTAAGACTGGACACTATTGCTAACGATTTTTTGGAAACCCTTCTTAAGTCAATATGATTTGTCCCGAAACATTATCTATACTGTCATGATAAAGTACAAAATGTATAGTAGGACCATTTGTAAAAGACATGATTGACCACATGGAACTGATAACACGCACCAGTCCTATACACATCAGAAGATAATAAGAATGGCAGTCCTAAGGAAACAAGTCACATGAAGATTTATCCTTTCGCAAAAAAAACCTTCTTCACGCACAAGATAATGCGACTACTGGCACATCTTGTAATTAAGTATTTGCATAAAATATTACTTTACATTCATCGGTTACATGGACGCTATCTTTTCTTATTCTAATAAGGACGAAACAAAAACTATATTTCTTTTAGTCTGTTTGCAGGATAAACTTGAGGGTGACACAGGAGATGGCTGATTCTGCTGGGTTAAGTCCGGCGTAGGCCTGAAGTGTTACATTTTCAGGAAGCTTGGGCAAGATGTCCTCCACCTTGGAGAAACCCTCCAGGTCATCCACATCCAGCACACAATAGATGGGGCTCAGCCCGGTTAGTTCCTCATTTAAGAAGGCGTTGATAGCCAGCTTGCAGTACGCAGGGTAAGCTAGCACTTCACCATTGACTGGTACGATGAAGAGGCCCACCGAGGGCGGTGCAGTATTGTCCATGTTGCTGCACCGCTGAAAGTGGTTGCACATGAGACAGGTAATGGACTGGGGGGCCGAATCACGGAGGATGACCTCTTTGGGGCGGACGCGCATCTTGAATGGCCCCCCTGCTTCACGCTGTAGCCACTGGGTTAGCACTGCTTGTTCCCTGTCTAACTGCGTTTGCCGATCCGTATTGGTGAGCCCCTCTTGACGCCGAACGTCATCTAATCGTGTGGTGACTTGCACTGGATAAACTAGTTTTTGACCAGGAAGCTGGTGGCGGATCACCTGCTTCGGGTCAAGGTGATCACCCAAGGGAAGGCCGATGAATATCGAGTTAAGCTCAGCTAGAATGTAGCCACCACCCAAGTCGACACCGAGTTCCTTGCTCTTCTGCTGGAAATAGTCACCAATCACATCTCTGATGCGGGAGTGAACATGCATTGCTAGGTCGTCGTTCATGTAATCTTCATGAAACTGGATGTGCTTATTGTACTCCTCGATGTCAGCCTGGATGGGCCTCACAATTAGTCGGGCAAGGGTGTCTGTGTCGGAGTCACTGCAAAAGTTTCAAGTAAAAGAATAAATGTAAAAGGCAGTTCATTCACCCACTCTTAAATGATTCAATACATTGTAAAATGAAACACAGAATGACCCAGTGTACAAGACCTATGACTAGAGGTATGAGGAGAGTATTTTGCAATGCCTTACTGGCCCTTATCGACGAGTCTTATGTCCTGGCTTACACAAATAGGTATCCTTTTCAGGGTTCTCCACAAACAGGAAGCACATGTATATAGCGACCTATTAGAACAGACATTATCACCATTTTAAATCGTTGGCCCAGAAATCCTTAACATTTTACAGCAGAACGCCTTTGATTAATTCTTTTTCAAAAAGTTGTAGCCCCCCCCCCCCCACCTACAATACTTGAATGTCATGCATGCAACCCTTCATCTCTGAACAGTGAAAATAACACGTGTGCTTTTTCATAATGGAGAGAACCCTGTTATACTAGTCTATAGAAATAGGCTATACGACGGTCCCTATAACAAAGCAGGTTAAGAAAATGAAGTGAACTATTGGTAAATGGTGCAAATTCCAAGCAAGCACAATACTAAAGATAAGTGAAAAGACGTTCACACACGTAAGTAGACACAGAGGTATGAAACACCAAGCAAACACAACTTCCATTCCACTTTTATACCCCGTGACAATCCCCATCATAAATTGAACTGAATTCTTATCTATTATATCCTCGGCAAATGGCTTATCAATACTCCAAACTTGAAACGCTTGCTTTACTACAGTAATACCCCGTTCATAAGACGCACCCACGTATAAGACACACCCTGGGTTCTAAGGGGCACCTGGAACTTGATCTTAAACATAATAGTGCTAATGAACTCCCCACCTATACGGTGCACCCAAACTTTTGTTACTTTTACAAGGTGGACCAGGGACCCATCCTCGCTTGTAAAGCATAGATTATATGCAGCACCTGTGCCTGGGCACCCCTGTATAGGAGTCTAGAACCAAACCCTGTGGGCCAACCATTTAGAATTCCGCTGGGCCAAACGTGACAAAACACACTGACATGGTGATGGATACCTTGTAATACCCACTTCAAGGTCTTAGAAACAAGCTTGTTTCCAACTAATTAGTCCATTTTGCCAGAACCAGCTCCATGGTCAGTCCCGCTTGGATCCCATAGGACTGCAGCGCTGTATCAAAATGTATATGCGACAGGCTGTGCTGTCCCGCTAATGTGTATCTTCACCTCTGCCCTCATTCTGTGGTAAGGCGTATTGTGGTTGTATTTGTGGTGTGGGCTTCCATGAAGGACATGTATCTCATTTAATGAACACTGACAGCTGTTCTTAAGACCTCGTTTCAGATTGCATTACCAAAATATGCATCACATAGAAAAGTGGTCCTTTTGCAAATCACAACCGACTTTAATATGGCCTTGCTATTATAATTTGGGGGGCCAAAAGGTCAAACACACACTTTTTACAGTGTATGAAGGGACAGTGTAAGGTCAACACAGGTGTTTTACAGTGTAGGGAGGAGAGTGTAAGTTCAAACACACACTTTTTACAGTGTAAGGTGGTACAGTGTAAGTTCAACATGTTTTTTACAGTGTAGGGAGGGACAGTGTAAGTACAACACACATTTTTTTACAGTGTAGGGAGGGACAGTGCAAGTTCAACACACATTGTTTACAGTGTAGGGAGAGGCAGTGTAATTTCAACACACATTTTTTACAGTGTAGGGAGGGATAGTAAAAGTTCAACACACATTTGTACAGTGTAGGGAGGGGCAGTGTGATATCACTTTGGGCACATAGACAGTGGTGTCAATAACTACGATAGCTTCATTCATGCATAATGTACCATAAAAACACAGAATGACGTCAACATTTTAAATTACCGTAATCTCCCGCGTAGAAGACGCGGTGCGCGTATAGGACGCACCCCCTTCTTGGGGGAAGCATTTTCGCGTATAAGACGCACATTTTAAGGATGGAATTTGCAATATTAGGACATTTGTATAGAAAAATTACCCCTCGTATAAGACGCACCCCCACATTGAGAATAAGTTATAAGACTCACAAGCATTTTGTTTGGCGTAGAGGACGCGTCTTATACGCGAGAGATTACGGTAAACACCATAGAAATGAGAAGTGTAAAGGCCATGATAGATTCAGTCCTGAGTTGTTTGGGTACAAGTGCTATCTGATAGCTATCAGTGTAGCATGCTGGAAACCAGCCCAAGAAATGGCTGCACACATTCTACATCCTGCAATATCGGTTTATAGAGGAGCCATATGTACCAGTCCCCCCCCCCCCCACACACACACACCCAGACCAGACCAGGTAACCTTGCACCATGCACGACCTCAGGGTCAGGGTCGTAATAAACACTTGAACTACATATAGGCAGTGCTGGAGAGTTCACAGCTATGCCAAACATGGGGATTAGTGACGGGGCACCTGCCAGGGAAAGGGTAGGGTAAATAGACCATAATCTAACTACCTACCAGCATTATTTACTGGTATTTAGGCTATATAATTGACTGGTAATACACCAGCTCGAACAAAAGGCTATACTCAAATGCACTGTTCGACTCAGGTAATTTGACTGGTCAATTTTTCACGATACGCAAAGCCTGTCAGGTCCTATATGGAGATACCAAGGGCATCTTAAGGTTGTAGATGGAGGCTGGGTCCTCATGCGGGTGTCTAAAAGTCAGAGTGAGTCCCCTTAGCCAGGGTGCTATGGCACCTTGTGAAGTACCCTATGCATGTTTGTTAATTAAGGCATATGCCACAACTGATTACAAAAGGATTTGTGAAAATGTGTTAAAATGGAATCTGAAAGACGGTCAAAAATTGATAAAGCTGATAACACAAAGACACTAAATTGCAGTAGCTGGTATTTCAATATTCCTTAGACAACCTCTGCGTCTCCACCCCCCCCCCCACGAGCTTATTTGAGCCCGGCGGTCCTTATGTAAATACATAAGACATTACAATGGTAAGCTTAATCAGCAAATCATTAAGAACATTTACTGAGTTCATATAAAATAAAAAAAATATTCTTTATGCATTACATTGTTTTTATGAAAGCATAACCTTTGGTTCGAAGGCAGATGAGAATACATGAACACAGCATTGAACAAAAGTAAATAGAATAGGCTACTTATACGTGGAATTAAACTCTTCAAAGTATGCCTAAATTGTTTTATCAGTTTAATTTTCATTTGTCTTATTACTTTTCTTCGTCAAAACCAGTTCAGAGGAGGCTACCTTAGCTACAACACTGTTTTCTTTAGACACTACCATTTCAAAGAGTAGAGAACTATTTCCAGTTTTAAGAAATAGCCTGAAAACACTTTTGAATACATACTAGACAGCTTTGGCCACGTCTCTCATGAAGTATAACATGTGCTGGGGAGAGATCTCGTGCTGCCCTTGAGTGGGCCAGAAGTGGACGCTTGACTCGGGCAGGTCAAACTGCTTAGCTACCATCTGTCGGATGCGCTCGCCGAACTTGTCCAAATGCTTGACATCCTCCATTATACAAAGTATTAGATCTGCCCCTGCAAAGCAAACTTTTGTTCTAGCCTGTTTTCTGGATTACCTTCCCTATGCTCCTACCCCAACAAAATACCAAAAGTTTATCTTAATTGAAATGGGACTTCACTATCTACAAAGAAATGTGAATCATTATAGATAAACCTTGGGTTGCCATTGAATGGTGGGGAGCAGAGATCACCACAGATCAAGCACCCTGACCTTCAATCAACAAAATGAGCACAGCTATAACCAATCATTCAACAGTCATTTCATAATGCACAAGTACACAAAATGCTGATAATTGGGAACTTATGTAATTAACGATGAAAACTGAACTTCATTACACTATGATCAGATAATTGGTATAGGGATAATGTGTATTGTGGACAGAGTGTATTGTGATTCCAATCCCAATCCTCGTCCTTGTAAGCGATTATATATATATATATATATATATATATATATATATATATATATATATATATATATATATATATATATATATCTGTGTGTGTGTGTGTGTGTGTGTGTGTGTGTGTGTGTGTGTGATATATATCCAAATGAAATATCCAAATGGTTTGAGCACTAGACAATATACTGTAGAACACATAACTTGGAATAGTTCTTTTTTCCCCCTTTGTTAATTTTTCTTACTAAACCATTTCCTTTTTTAAACAGATTTGTGTAGTTAATTCAAGTTGGTTTAGAAGTATAATGAAGTTCACGAGAAATAATAGTAGCAAAGGGTCTCAACTACAGCCTAGTAAAAGCAGGTAACAGAATTAAGTGCAATACACCCAGTTTGTTTTAGCAAGAACACACCACGTAACACTGTGTAAATATCATATTTACCAGGCCTGGCTAGGTCAGTGAGTTCCTTCTGGGGCGAGGAACCGGGTGACAAGTGTTCATTTTTCAAGTGCATTTCTCCGGGACCAAGCTGGTCCTTCTCTGATTCCCATGAGTCTGAAAACACTAGTGTCTCTTCTGCGTCATCTGACTTGGACTTCTTGGTGGGCGTCTCGGGTTCTTCTGTGCTGGCACGCTTTTGTTTATGGTTCATCGCTTTGTCAGCTTTCTGTTCCTTTTTGTTTTTTGGTGGATGCTCTGCGGCCCTGTTATTGTTGATCTTCTTCTGTTTTGGTGAGTGTTCTTCGTCGTTGTCGTCACTACTATACTCACTTTCTGAACTGTCACTATTGTAGCTTATTTCCGTGCCTGCAAGGGGTAAATAGAACATGAATTTGTTATGGAAACAAATCTGTATTATAAACTCAGGGCGTGCCTTAGGCCTAAAATAAGATGTTGTGTTCAGGTAACAGAGTCGGAAAAAATTAGGGAAGGTAGGTAGGGATTTTTTTTTATTTTTGAGAATTTTCTACGCCTATGCAACACAAATTTGACATTCATGGTCACTGAAAAAAATACAAACTTCCATGTCTCGATAAATGCAAAAAAAACGTGTTTTTTTCACAAAAGGCCCATAAAAAAAGTTAGGGTAGGACCAAAAAATTAGGGTAAGTAGCGTTACCTGAACACGACACTTCTTTCTATTTTAGGCCTTATAGGTCATGATACTTATAGGACCTTTTTAAATTGCCAAAAAAATCCAGCACCTTGTAGCATCTCTTTCACCGCAGTCTGTGCCTCATACCAGGTATTGAGGTAGAACATAAGGTTTTAAAACTGTTTTGTAATGGATATTTATTATAAAGCTTATCTGCTGAGCGATATCCTCACCTTTCTCCTGTGTCTTTTCGAATTTCCTCAAGTGCTCTTCACTACAGAAAACCCTGAAATAACATATGAAATCGTTGCCAATCAAATATACTAGATATTCATATAATAGCGCCAGCAATCATTCACATGGTTAGGGCAGCAGTGGTGGATAAGTCGAAAAGGGTGGGGGATGAACTGAGTAAATCCTGCTAAACTGCAAGATAAAGTACATGTATATGTTCAGTCTGAAATAACGGGTACTCCCAACAGCTCCACCGCCACTGCTAGTGATTGTACAGTTGGTTGCATATCCATGGCATTCAGTAAACAAGAACGACATCAGAGGATCTGTGCATTTGTAAACAAATGTAGGAGAACATTGTAATATCATCTCAAACTGATGAAACCGTACTGTGTCACTTTGGTGACAAGGTTTTGGGGATTAAGAATATATTTTCTATAAATGGATGGCCTGGCAGCCATATCCATTGCTACTGGACACAATTTGCAAAACCGGTTGTATCTAGGGAAATATCTTTTGGGGTCAAGGGGTCCACAAGATTTTGCCCCCCCCCTCCAGCAACCCCCACCCCTTGTTGTTAAGAAATGATCACTACCTAAAGAGGATCGAGGATATCAGTGCATATGTTAGATGTTCCTGATTGGATCCGGTCAGTACCCTGTAGTTACGGAGTTACGGATCAAGGTTGGCCCATCTGCAGAGTTGCTTTAAGGAACTGGTCATTTTATCAAAGCCCCACAGAGAGATGTGCGGAGGGTGTGAAAACATTGTAGCTTTTTAGGGGTGTGGCCAGTGTCCAAAAAGGGGGCAGTTGGTACTTATCATCACTAGGAGTGTCATTGATATCCAATTTATTTTGATTTTGATTATCACTATTTTTATCTCGATATCTCGAATATATCGACTATCATGATAAAGGCCAAAATGGCCTTGATCTGGACGTTCTAACAATGAAAGAATTGTTCAAATACTCTAGTTAGAACAGATGTTAGAGCCACTTGTATATTTCCTCTCTTCGGCAAAATTAAAGCATTAAAAATAATTTTTGAAGTCATTGAATATTTTATATTTGATTTTTTTTCCATATCACCGGGTAATTTGTTCAATAACTCTGGTTGTAGTAGGAATTTTTACAAAATTCTTACTGTTTTTGAAAGGTCTAAATTTGTACTTTTGGGGAAATAAAGACTGTATCGATATAATGGTATTATCGATGCAATAATCGATGTTATGTAAATGGCGACGTATCGATATGGTAGGTATCGATGACACTCCTAATCATCACAGAGTCAGTAACCCCCTGGGAGATGGCTTTACTACCGTAATCTCCCGCATATAAGGCGCAGCCCGTGTATAAGGCGCACCTAGATTTTGAAAATATTTCCAAAAAAATCAAAAATTCATATCTTTTGTTCTACTGAATGGATTTTAAAAATTCAAAAAGCTATGTGTACCTAGGGTCCCCCAGACCCCTCTGGCCCACATTATGTCCTATTAGGACTTAGGGGAAGTGTAACATATCAAAAGAAAGGTCTTGGTATCCCCCTTGTAGATTTGGGGATAACTAAAACCCCTTGCTTTTGACATGATTTTTTGTAATGGGACAAATGACGCAATTTTGCAGTATTTAATGCGCCATTTTGAGAGGCAATGGGACAAGAATTTGAGCATATGAAACCAAAACATTTTGTTTGGAAATACAGCTTATTATTCTGTATAAATGACGACCACTCATGCCATTGACTTTAACACAATCTACAGTAAGATACTGGTAATTATGCTATCGTAATGAGTTGTAAACACATAGGTTCAGAGGATGACAGTCTGATATACTATTACTTGAATGAAATTATAATACCCCATATGCATTAAGCTCAAAAGTCATTGGCAAACTTCAGTTCATGGCCACAGAGTGCATGCATTGGAATGCTATCCATCTTCAGATAACTGTTAAATTTAGTAATGCTGGTTGGACCACAACTACAGCTGCAACCCTTCATTGTGGTTATACTACAACTTTACAGCTTTGGTTTTGATTCTTCTCTGACTGTTTTGACAGTAAATGGACTATATATGGCCCCCCCAAATAATGATAGAATTTCATGTCTTGAATGTTTTCTTCTTCTGTTTTTAATTTCTAATGTGTCTGATGTCATTCAATGAAGCTTGGGGAGAATAGTGAAATCAATTGCCAGATTCTCGTGACTTTTATCTTTCCAATGAGGGGTCTGCCTTTTCTGCGTCATCTTTAGTATGAAACCCATGACTCTGGCAATAGGAAAGGCATTTCTTTGTGCCATTTGGCACACTTTTGGACATTTTAATGCGCCATTTTGGCCCTGTCAAAAGCCCTGATGTAGGCTTATAAAATGACCTAGAAAAGCCTGAAAGTGCTGTAACGGTTGGCGGGGGGGGGGGAGTGGGGTAGCCATTCAAATGCCATCCACAGAAAGCCCCCCTAAGGTAAGTGTAGAGTTGCTGAAGTCCAGTGAAGTCCAAGAAAATGGAGAGGGATACTTTTTTATGTTAGTAAGCCCCATGAAACTCGTTGTATAAAATAAATTCCTGTCATGTGTCACTTGTAGAGCCATGGCCCATATAAATGTCACCATGGGAAATATATAACGAGTTGCCATGTCGACATGATGAATTTAGGGGTCTAAGGTGCTTATAAACATAAAACTTTTGTGCCTAAAATAATATACATATCATGCACTGCCCTACCATAGGCTGGGAATCTGTTGTAAATTTTTTTACTACTGTGACTAGAAGGATGTACATCTATCTACTACTGTATGCCTACCATGGGCTAATATATTGAGAATATATCAGCTTTAATTTGTATTTCCCAATATTCGTTATTCAATAGTGTTGGTGGACATTTAGAAAAGGATAGTTATTATTGTAAGGGAGTGGTCATTTTTTTTTTATCAATGGGGGTGGGGGTGGGAGGTTTTCGTGCTTACATGCACATAGGCCTTTTCTACTGAAAAGAGGGTAAATTTTCTTAACCCCCCCCCCTTCAGGAGGGACCAAAACTTTTTTGCACCTCTGACAATTATACGCCCCACCCTCAAACCCACAACCCCCTGTTGATAAATGACCAATCCTGAACTAGAAAATAACACCCACGCCAGTGGATGGAATAAGGGTGGGGCTGTGGGGTTGGCAATCGAGTATGTACTTAGGAGTGGGGGGTTTTCTCAATGCGTACGTAATGTAACATGGGGGGGTGGGTCTATTTTCTGGGAAAAAATGTGTAAATACTTTATGGAAGCCCCCCCCCCCTACAGGGGCACCACCTGGACGAACTTTGACCTACCGCACCTGCAGTGGCAGCTGCTAGGTCGGCTCTGTTGTGTTCTGCTCCCGAGAATTGGTTGATGTGGGTCAGATATTACACTTTGCTTTTTTTTTTTTATATTCACCTAAGTAAGAAAAGGAAAACTGGAGTTTTAGACACATTTTCCCAGGAATTTAATATAATTTAACGCAGGAATCTTAGAATGAAAACCAGGAATTCCTGGTAAACCAGGAAAAGTGGCATCACTGCTGTACATACGTTTTCACAGTCGTCCACAAAATCGTTTATATAATGAAAGGAGTAATTAAATTAATGTTTCATCACCAATAGCAGATACATATTCTGAGAAAGCATTTTTTCAATGTAAACTAAAGTTTACACAGAAAAGAATATAGCAGTTCCAAAAGGTGTCCTTACACTTCGACCTCCTCTGATTTACAAAAATGCAACACACACTTTAGCACTGATTTCTCCAGAGATCTTTAACAGTGAATACCTTGTTCAAATGCAGAAAATATGATCCAATTGTACCATAACCCACTGAGATGAAACCTGTATTACATATATATAGTAGTTTCAGAACGAACAATTCTAAAATAAAGGCTACAGAGATGCATTTCTGAATCTTAAAATGCTCTAATGCTAATCTGCCATAGGGCTCCAAATGATGAAATGTCTAATCTGCAAATAAAATCAAAAGTATGGGATATATTCTGAAAATTCCTTCACTAATAAGTAAAGTACACACACTGTTGTTATCACATTAGAATAGTGAGCAGGAATAGTCCATAGCCAGAGATGTCAGTTCGATATTTGGCTAAACTCTGAAAATTATTTTTGGGCACTTCAAAAGTGGGGTTATACCCTAATCAGAGTGACAAATACCTTCAAAATTAATCACTTAGGGTTTGGTGTATCTTTAAGGATTATCAGAATTATAAAATATTCATTTTAAATTTTTTTTCTTATTATTTCTGTAGTAAAATATCACCTTTGAAACTCTGAAATCAGAGAAAATCTGAAACTCTGACATCTCTGTTATCATAGCAGAGGAGTCACAAACAAAAATAAATTGCAAGGCCTCCCTATCCTTTACACCGTGGCGACTGTGAACCATACACTAGTCTACTCATCTCACAAGTAGTACTCACTAGTCGCCGCGCTAATAAAGTACATCATCTACAACACTACAAACTTTTTGACACCTCATTATTATATATTTTCAACCAATCACAGCACACATACTTCTTTACTGCAGAAGTGCACTCTTTATTACATGACACCTAAATATCTTGGGGTATAACAGTATGGGAGAACATCTTGCGTGGCCCACTTCAGCCCTGAAGGATCTATTCCATTGGCCACGAAATGTTCTCCCATAAAAGTGGGCCACGGAAGATGTCCTCCCATAAAAATGCTTACACATGTTTTTATCAATCTGATGTTAAAATAAATAGCTACAATTTAACTTCGGCTTAACACATCACATACTCAAAGCAACCAAGGGAATTCTGTTTTCAAAGCAATAACCAAGCCACAGATGATACACATATACTAATTCATGGAAGATTACCAATGCATATCAGTCCATATTAATAGTGAAAAAATGTGATGGCGTAAACATATGTAGTACATAAACATTACTCGACACCTTTTATTACAATACTGTACTTACCGATACAATATTTGAGAATCAGATGTGTTCTTGTCCGTAAGCTCGATGCGCCTGCATACGGTCTTGCTGTCAGTGTGGGCACAGTAATAATGGTATGTACGTCGACAATTGCTGATAGCACAGCCACATGTTGCACCCTTTGGTGGTGGTTTCTTCTTGACTCTCTTATTCTTACATATAAAGCAAGGCTGAAAAATAATATAGAAGAATAAAATGATCAATTGCGGATTGAGTGTGAAGTATGGGTGATGGTCGGGGGTCCATGAAAAGATCTGCGGCTATTTTCCACGGATCTTACCTGAATTCCTTTCTATGAAATATCCTTGAGCAAATCTTACATTTAATATAACTCAGTCAATTTTGACCCGTGGTTAAAGATTTTACCCTAATAAAGCTTCAGTTCAATGATCAAAAAGAAAGTACCGTAAACTCCCGCGTAGAAGACGCGTTGCGCGTATAAGACGCACCCCAAACTCAGCACATGCATTTTCGCGTATAAGACGCACATTTTAAGGCTGAAACTTGTAAATTCAATACATTTCTATAGTAAAAGTACCCCTCGTATAAGACGCCCCCCCAACTTGAAGAAATTCTATAAGACCCCCCAGGCATTTGTTTGGCGTAGAGGACGCGTCTTATATGCGGGAGTTTACGGTATTATCAAATATCACATATCAATTTACCTCTCTTGCTGCAATGAATCTATAAATATGTTATATATATATATATAGATTCGGATCAAGGTGAAGGTCAACTTACAAGTCCTCTCCCTCTCTTGATCTCTTCCACTACTTTACGTTTCTTGAACCCACCAAATCCCTTTGTCCTGTATTGGACCAGAAGTGCAGAGTATTGCTGGAAAAAAAAACACAGAAAAAATACATTCAATAGAAGATAACGATTGTTTTCTACCTATAAAACGATAATATTAACATTGAAGTACATTTTTGAAATCATAATTAATATACATGTGTATGGAATTTGCACTCAGCTGAATAGTAACATTTTACAATTGACCAAACATATATGTGAATTATCAACTAAAAGTGTCATAGTTTTCACCAAATCTTACCATGCACTTCTTGTGGGCGTTGCATTCATCAGATGTATACAACGGGCCACAAATATCCTCCACTTCTCGACCATTGTGACAAAAGCCACATTCTGGCTCTTTCCTTTGTTTTTCCATGACTGCAAATGGATAAAGTTAAGTAAGGCTAGTTTCACGTATCGAAGGTATCCGCTGGCGGGGGCTGCAGGGACAGGAGTGTTTGTTTCAGGTAACCTACCACTACTTAGTATATCTATAGCACTCCGTTTCCCATTACGAATGCCAAAAATTATTACATAGGGAACACGGTTGAGAGCTGTCGTAAATTAAATATATGGATCGAAAGTTGTTGATTTATGTGAGTCCTGTTGCGCACCACTCGTAAAGGCAATCGGCCGACTGTCACGATTATAGGGAACGCCTGTGTGTGTGTTTGATCGAGTCTGACTATATCAAACATGTTCAATGCTCCTTATTGGATCGGCAGAATCTACCCTGTCTAGTCCCCTTAAATCACCCCGACTCTGGCCCAACTGGAGAGCCATTGCTAGAATGGAGTCGGAAGCAGACACTTTGGAAACATACATTTCAGAAGCAAATAACTTTACTTGATACACAATTCTTTCAAAATTTAAATGAAATCTTTACCACTCCATGATTCTACGAACAGAGACAGTATCCTTGAGTTATTTCCAAAATTCTATGAAGAGAGGGATACATGTTTTATCATGATTCCTTTTGTACCCTATCTCCGCTTCCGAGATATCCAAGTGCTTGTACCCAGATCTCTGCTTCCGACCTGTCCCTGCTTCCAAAGTGTCCAGTATTCCCGAATTTCTTGTGCATTTTCACAATTATGAACTGACAGACTGTCGACTGCTCTCGGAAGGCATGTCCGCCATTATCGCATATATGTATATATTCACAAGGGGAAATGCACTAGTCTAGTGGATTTGGGGGTCTATCCAGCATCATAAATAAATCCATAAATGACGTCATGCAACAGTGGTTTAGATGGAATACGGGACACCTTGGAAGCAGGGACACCTCGGAAGCAGACATTAGTAATGATACTGTCCCTATGCCGTAGAATTATGGAAATGTAAAAATTGTTTAGAACTGCCTTGCTGCTTGACAACAACCAGGAAAACTAGATTTTAGACACCTTTTCCTCAGAAATTTACTACAGAAATCATGAAAAAATTATTGTGTTTAGGTAAGAGGGTCGAAAAAAATTAGGGTAGAAAGGTAGGTAATTTTTTTTCATTTTGGAAAAATTTTTTGAGACTGGCTGTAAATTTTCGCGCCTATGCAACGCGAATTTGATAATGTGTGAGATCGTAAAAAAACAAAACAAAAAAACTCCCATGTCTCCATAAGTGCCAAAATATCAGATTTAAAATTATGATTTTGACATTTAAAATCAATTTTTCCCATTCTATGATTCTACGGCGTAGGGACACTATTGTTAGGGTTGTTGTCCTTCAAATTCTGTAAGAAGAGAGGGATATTATCTTGGTTTCAATTGCATCCTGAATCTTGTCGAATCGTCCTGTCCAATTGTCTCACTGTATACAAAATTCTGTCGAATTGGCAGACCTGGCGAACTGCCGAACTGTCCCACAGCCAAGATTCGCCCAGATCTGCGCACAAGGTGTCGCCCAATATAGGATTCAGTATGGAGGCCTAGTGGAGCCACCATTTTGAATTTCGCTGGTTGAGGTAAAACCCACTGATAACACATACCATGATGGGTACCTTGTCCCTGGTTAACACCCACTTCCAGGGACATGCTGGTGCCCTCTTATCAGTTGTTATCAGTGTGTGTTGCCGGAGCCAGCTCTAGACCAGCTAGTGGCCAATAGGAGCGAGACATTCCAATATTAGAATCTCGACACTCAGGAGCATGGTTTAAAACTGGGGGAAAGTGGTGCTAACATGGCCTTGTGAGCCCTTTTTGAAGCACTAATGTAGGCACTGAAATACCTCCAGTGTGTGAGTCTGCTGCAGTAGAGGTGTGAAACTGTGATAAAGCTGAAACTGGGTAGTGTTAAACTCTCCTTTCTTTGCAAGCTTATTCTGAAGCTATTTACTGGTGGATCTTTACAAACAAGGGCTCATTTTAACAGGCTTGGCTAGACCTTTAAAATGAATATTTTTTTTACAAGGTTGAATGCAGGGAATTTTGCCTTTGACTCCATTGAAGTTCAACCAAAAGTTTAGAACCATTTTATGATGAGAAGATCACTGAGCACCTAAAAATAAATGGTTCCCACCTGTTCTTTGGATAAAAATCATCTAGAAAATGTCTAGCTTTTCTTTTTCTTAGGGGCTGCAGGGCTTTTGACAGGATTTTTTGCAATGCGCCAATTGCACACTTTTTAGTAAATACAATGCGCCATTCTGTAAATGAATGGCCATTCTAGCCATTTAAATGCGACATTTAAGCATTAAATGCGTGTATTACGCACTGCGCAGCCCTGTCAAAAGCCCTGGGCCTGCAGTATGTTTGACAGACCCTGCAAACTTTTTGGGCGAGATTATCTCTGGACACTTGTCCCAACCTCCCCCATGTTGGGCACTTACCTATCAATTAAGACCTTATTGTATGCATTTTATATGGTGAGAAAGTGATAGCTGTGATAAACATAAGTGGTTTTGCTTTTTAAATGAAGTTTTTATGACAATTAAAATGGAAGTTATGATCATTCAAACATCCTGAGTCAAAGACGCTATTCTGCTGTGGTTCTGTCAGAGCACACAGATCAAGGGAAAAGATGACATCTAAAATTTGCTTTTACATTGTTTATAATAAAATGTATCATTATTCACATTCTTGAGGGTATATCTTGCTTATCTGAAAAGAAAATTGCCCAAAATAATCATTTTAGTGAACTAGTCTACCTTGGATTCATCTTGCTTGATCACAAAATTGGATCCAAATTAAACTCTTAAAGGGGCCCTGGCACCGCAAATTAGCAACATGGGTACCTATTCAGACAGCGATCATAAAATCGCGGGGACCAGCGGAAAAATCGTGGCGCCCTGGTTGGTCAAAAAGTGGTCATGTGACATTTTAATGCGGGCGTGCATTACGGTGCCAGGGCCCCTTTAACTATGGCAGAATTCTGGGTCTGATTTGGTACCATTGAGCGGTCATATTTCCACTTTAAATTGACATAGAGACTTCATTTAAAAAAACAAATCCACTTCTTTTCTCAAGATCTATCTATTGCTCCTTAGATAAGATTAATGGGATAAAGTCTTGAAAAACTAGGTAAGTGACTAACTAATTGGGCACTAATATTTGGAATTTTGTGACTTTTTTTTCAGCTGTCTCCTGAACTCTCAAGTCAAGGAGTAACGGAGATGAGAGTCCAGGAACTGAGCTAGGGCATGTGATGCGTATCTATCGACGTCGTATCGTTTTGACTTGAACAGTCCAAGACTAAGTTTAATAGACAGTAAAGGCTATTTTAAAAGCCTTAGTCTTATAGACCTGCCAACCGGCCCCTAGCATATGATGTTAGGGACCGGCTCCTCTCCGTGTCAAGATCTTTCAGCTACTGGTTCTGGCTCCTGCTGCAACCGGAAGTTGCAAGTAGTTTGTTTACAAGTGTCTCACTGATATACTTAGAAGTAAATCTGAGTATTGTAGTAGAGAAGAACCAGAGTTTATGTTCATACCTACAACATTTAAAAAAATGAAACCTAAATTCACCATATCACTTAAGATATAGGAGCTAGAACATCGCCGAGTGAAGCCTTGCATATCCTATGGCCGCCATCTTTGTTTTGAAAGTAAAGCTCATGCTGGAAAAAGTCAGCCTTTCAAGATGTTAATTTTTCATATCTTATTCTAATCGTGGGTCGCCAAAACTTTCAGCGAAGCTAGAGGGGGGTTGAATGTATGTATATATAAATTTTTAGAAGGATTGATTAAGGATTGAATGTGTGAGAGGTGCGCGGAAAGTCCTCCCGCAGGACCGAAACATTTGCCCTTACAACTCTCCCACACCGTACAGAGTGACAAGGGAACGGCAGACGGTGTGGAATCCCCACACTATAGTCTTAGGTCGAGAGCCCCACCCCACGGAAACTGCGCCCGTAGCCTACTGCCTAGGGAAGGGCTCCCCCCCCCCCCCCCCCCCACGCCACAGTTCGACTCTACGATCCTCCTCACCTCGGCTCAGGCTCCTGAGGCTGTGGCTGTGATTTGACTCACTGACCCTGTCTGTGACTGAGGTCTGAGACTATGTCTATGAAGTGTGTTAACACATACGGTAGACCAGATATCTGAGACTAATTGCCATGGGTTCAATTGGTGGGGCTTCAGATGGAACTGACATAGCGTTCAAATGCATTTAAAAATTAAATTAAAAATCGCAGACGTGATCATGATGATGCCTGGCCGATCGCTGATGGCGGGAGAGAGGAAAGCCTTTTGGGAGCATACTCGACCCGCATCTAGGGTCTCCGCCTCTTGTCCATCTGCGCAAACGACATAAGAACAATCTCTAGTAACACATGCATGCATCTGCTTCATCTAATCAAGACTGGGGGCTTACCTTATGTGTTAAATAGCATAGTCAGCCCAGTGCAAAACACAAACAATGCCAAATTCGAATTGGCACAGGCAAGGGGGCACAATGGCTTTCATGAAAACTTTAAATTTGACTAGTCGATATCCATTGATAAAAGAGAATATCAGTCTAAACCAGCGTTTCTATGTTAAATCCAGAAAAATTTTCCTGTATTCCTTATCTGCTATCAGTAAAGTTGATAAATTATATTAAAACACATTATGAATATTATGATGTAATAAAGAAGTGCGGTAAGACCTAAAGTTATAGTTACAACTAATGACCACATGGTGGCAGCACTACATCAAATTTTAGTTTGGTCAGTACACATCAGATGGCAATGTGACGTTTGGCGCGCGCGCGCCCCGCTCTGATTTGGGAAGGAAAGGAAGTTTATAGAGAGTGATTATTTTTCAACAATAATGGGGGTAGGGGGCAGAACTTTTTCAATCCCTTTACGGGGGAGGACCCAGTGAACAAAAAGACGTTTTCTGACGTTTTTCAACATAATTTGAAAGTTTGGAAACGTTGGTTTTGAATGTTATTCTAATGTTAAAACGTTGACTCATTCTGACGTTTTTCAACATTCATACAAACTTTTTTTTCTAACATTTTAAAACGTTTTCTAACATAATTTTCAACATTCAAAAACATTAAAGAACATTCTTAAACGTTTCTACTAGCATAACCGCTGGGGTATTTTGACTTTGTATTTTGTATAGGTACCTATTGCCCAAACTATTGTGCTTGCCAAATTAATGACAGAACATAATCATTTGTTGTGCACATAGAAGTATCTTCATATAGAATTCTCCTGAAGCACATTATACCTGTAATCCCTGAGCAAAAATCTCTAGGACTGGTGCAAGAGGACATTGTCCTTAGAGGGAATATGTATATTTCTTGGTAACAAGCAATGGGTGTCTTCATCAGGATTATTTCATTTAATCCAATAGAGTATGATGATACCAGTCATATTCTATCAAGCATGACTTGGAATTGAAGTTTTGATCCAAGGATATATGAAGTAAGCAAAAATATGATAATGTATACATTTAAAGCAACTTTAGATTACAGAGCATACAGGGAAAATCTCCCTATCGATTGGCCTGCCACCTTGTGGGGAAGATATGTATAACACAAACGTATAAAAATGTTGGAAAACGTTCTATAAACATTTGTTGAATGTTTTATTATGTTTTAAAATGTTTGGAATGAATGTTCACATTCTAAATTACTGTTGATGTTAACAAACATTTGTTAAATGTTTGTTTAATGTTATAAAACATTATATATGAACGTTTGTTTTAAAGCCTTTATGGACATTAGTAAACAGTTGCTGAACATTTCATTTATGTTGGAAAACATCAAAACCTAACGTTCACTTTCTAGCTTTAAAATGACGTTCACAAATGTTCTCTAAACGTTTGCTGTTCACTGGGGAGGAGTCAATTCTTTTTTTTGCGCACACGTCCGCACGCAAACCCACCAAAGTTCCAAACCACCCCCCCCCCCATTGAATTGAATTTATTGCACAGAATCGTCCCGAGGGGACGTTTTTCGGCGCGCACATATGTTACATTATGTTGTTCAGGGATGTGACATCCATTGGGATCGGATGAAGCTAGCGCATAAATATAAAGACAGTCATAAATTATAATCATTAATCAAGTTGGTAGGCAACACAGATTGATATGTACAGTAATATGTAGACATAATGAATTTAGTATAAGTCAACTTAGGTGTGACACTGGCGTGGAGCGAGACAAGGAGACTTAATTATTATGCCGTAGGATTTTGTCAGCAGCATGTTTAAAGCGCCGCCGTGTGGGAAGATGTTGAGTGTTATAGTCGAGAGAGTTCCATAGAGATACTCCTCTGTGATATGGTGATTTTTGATAGAAGCTGGTCTTAGCCCTTCTTTGTGCAAATTTTATTTTTCGGTCTCCTCTAGTTCTCACTATACATTGCTCTAGTGCCTCACCATTAGTTGATTTTTTCCACATAATTATCAGCAGTTGTAAATTTCGACGGTGCTCAAGACAGTCTAGCAGGCACTGTGAATGAAGTTCTTGGATCAAGATCTGCCTTATACCATAGCCTTGGCAGATTCTCAGTGCATGGTTCTGGAGCCTTTGCAATTTTGTCAGTTCATACCCATGAGCACTGCCTAAATAGAAGGAGCAATATTCAATACTTGGAAGAATCATAACTTTATACACACGAAGACTTATGTCTTTAGACATGCACTTACGAAGTTTACTTAGCTTATATATTTTGTTACCCATTGACTTCTTTACCTTTGCTATATGTGGGCTAGACTCAGGTGACTGTCCAGCTCTACACCTAAATATGTATAACTCTGGCAGCTGGGTAGTCTGGTGCCATTCAGCATAATATTAGGATTGCCAAGGTTGCCTATTTTTGGCTTAGAGCCAAAATACATAGTCATGCTTTTGTCTGTGTTAACTGTTAGGTAATTTTGGTTGCACCATCGGCCCACTCGGTTCATATCGTCTTGTAGAAGACGTTCCGCTTCTATTGGGTCAGCATCGGAGGCATAAATGATTACGTCATCCGCATACATAGTGAAACGACAATGTTGTATACATGAGTCTAGGTCATTGATAAAGAGGACAAATAGGAGGGGACCGATTACAGAGCCTTGGGGCACACCAAATTTTACTTGAGATTGGTCTGAGATTATACCATTGGCCAATGTGCAATGTGACCTATGCGCCAGGTATTCCATTAGCCATTTCTTCAGTTTGCGGTGAATATTTAACTGACAGATTTTGTTTACTAGCGTAGGGTGGTGGACGGAATCAAAAGCCTTGCAGTAGTCGAGATAACAGGCAACAGTTACAAGGCCATCATCCCTGGCCTCATACAATTCTTTGACAACATTAAAGATCGCATCGCTAGTGCCTTTGCCAGGGCGGAAACCAAACTGTGTTTTACATAGAATTGAGTTATATTCAAGGTGATCAGAAAGAGTTTTATGCACTAATTTTTCGAGGAGCTTCCCTGGTAAGGGCAGCAATGTGATTGGGCGCCAGTTCTTAATGAATTTGAGATTACCCTTTTTAGGGATAGGTATAAGAGTGCCAACTGACCAGGCATTTGGGAAGATGCCCTCTTTAACAGAGTTTTTGAAAATGATTGTCAGCTCGCTTATGAGGAAGGTGAGAGTGTCTTTTAATACACGGCTATTGATACCCTGGATGCCACAGGATTTATCAATGTTTATTTCTTTAACCAGCTTTGCAACGGATTCTTCATTAATGAAGGCAGTGATGTCAAGATCAACTTCGTCTACAACAGGATCCAGATCAGGATTAGGCAGGTCAATACCACTAGCTGGGAGTTTACTAAAGAGGTCATTGTCTATGTTAGCGAAATAATCATTTATATATTGGGTGGTGGCTTCGACAGGAATGATGTCACCAGTTAGTTCATTCTCTAGTTGAATGGTTAGATTTTTAGTGACTGGGTTAACAAGCTCGTTTATTTCCCTCCAGAATTTGACAGGATCACCTTTGGCTTGCTCCAGCATGTTTAAAACAAAGGCAGATTGACCATTATCTAACTGACGCTGGATCCTATTCCTCATTCTGCGCACAGATTGGAGAAGTTCAGGGTTTTTTGTAACCTTATGCTCGTAAATTAACAGGTGACGGTCATTGATGAGCTCGATAGTTTCATCAGTGATCCATGGTTTCCTTTCCTTTTTTAAAGTAAATTTACGTATAGGACAGGATGCATCAAGATACTCGATGAGGTGTGTGTATATAAAATCCCATTGTACATTTGGGTCTGAGCTGTTATAGAAATTGGCCCAATCTATGTCACACAGGTACTCATGTAAGTCGGAAGTTACATAATTTTTTGTAAGACCTGCCAGAAAAGGACCGGGGACATGATTACTCCAATAGCTAGACAGAGGTCTGTTGAACTTTGTCTCCTTTCTTTTTTTTCTTTTCATTTTTTGTTTAAATCTATTTGGTGGATTTGAAGCATTTGAAACTACTTGCTGAATTGTGAGGCAAAATGTAAATGTGACGTTCGTTTTCACCTCCAACAACTTAAATGGAACCAGAGATCATCTTTAGGCCTATGTCTCTGCTGGAACTTTCTGGGGTTTTGGCCAGAGATCTATGGATATTAAAGGTACATTTTTGCTGACTAGGGAACAAATGTTCCAATTACATGCCCTTAATTATTTTGAGTAGCCTAACCACTTCATAGCAAAATAGGCTAGAGATCTTTCATAGAGTCAAGACTCAAAGGCACACGGAAATTTCAGAAAATACCATCTATTAAGCTGCCAAAAACTTTCAATTTAGTTATGAAATGCAGAATGTTGGTAAAAATGGTCCAATATTTCAAACTGGTATGCAGGAGCCACATAACTGTATACATACCAAATATGAAGTACTGTGATAACTGTAAGTACCGGTAGTATGTGCAGACACCTGCACAGTGGGTTCAATTTCGATAGTCTTGACCTACCTACCTAAAAATATTGTCATTCCTCCTGTCACACTTTGCGGCTTGCTATACTTTAATCTATAATACCCCCCCCCCTTGTGAGATATTAATTTATGGACAGCCTCCTTAGTTTTAGAAAATAGACATATTGTAGAAAGATAGAGAAGAGAAATGCATCTAAGGGAGTCATTATTTATCAACGAGGAGGAGGGGGTTGAGTTTTTACGCCCCCCCCCCCCATCGGAGGGGTCAAAAGTTTTTGGGCTCTTTTTAGCAAAAGAAAAAAAAAACAACCATGCACTGCTAGTTGTAACTTGTAAATCAAAGAGAGGTGTGGAAATTTTCCGTGCGTCCAGCGCGGGGGGGGGGGGGGTTGCACACACAATTTTGACTATGTTGGAGTGAGTCAGTGAGTAATAGATGTTTAACGCCATTTCGACAGCTAAGGTCATATTCACAGCGAGAACTACATTACCCAATTTCACAGAGGAATGTGTTAGTGCCCGCGCATATGTGCACCACACATGTACATCCTGAGAGGAGAAATAGACCCTTTTAAGTGGGCTAGGGAGGCCCGTTGACTATGTTGGTGTGGGTGTAAAAAATGTTTGTGCTGCCACGTGACCCCCCCCCCCCCGTTGATAAATAATGACCAGTCCCTAAGGCCACTCAAAAAAAAACTAGTTTCTCATCACCAACCCCTGAAAAATATGACGAGGGCGATTTCTTTTCTTCTTTTTTTTTAGTTTGGCCATATATCTCTATCGAGACATAACGTTTACCATCCCCCGGTTATTTGAGACCAGAATTAAGTTGTGATTTTAGTATTTAAGAGTTTACTGATCATAAGAAATTGTGAAAATGCTCTTAATATCTTGCCCACTGCATTGCTGAGATCGTTAGGGAGTGATCATTTATTAACAACGGGGGGGGGGGGCTGGTGGGTTTGAGGGGGGGGGGCTCAGAATTTTTTCAACCCCTTGACCAGGGGGGTCAGAATTTTTTCAATACCTCTGATGGGGGATCAAAATAATTTCAGTTTTCAGTGGAAAACCCTGCACGTTACTAAAGGCAAAAAGGGGACTTTCGCGAGCGATTTTTGTCCCTTATGGGGGGGGGGGTCGAAAAGAAATTGAGAGTGGGGGGGGGTCGAAAAGAAATTGAGAGTGGGGGGGTCGAAATTTTTTTCGCACGTCCGCGCGCAACACCACCAGCCCCCCCCCCCCCCGTTGTTAAAAAATGACCACTCCCTTAGCTTTAATTTGATACCAAATATGCCTATATTTGTCTATTTTCACCTTGTTTTTGACAAAAAAATCTGTAAAAAAATAAATAAATATTCAAAACACAATTTTTAGATGCGCGCGGTGATGAGAAACCAGTTTTTTTTTTGGTGGCCTAATACACGTGGTTAACGGATGGGTGAGACCACCCGCCCACCTCTAACTCACCCCTACCCTACTTCCCTGACAGAAGGGAAGGGGATTTCCCATTGAGCACTGTCCCGTTGACGCGCCACCTACCCGTGACCCCATTCATAGCTCCACGACCAAAACAGTCAAAATACTGGCGTGGCCCACATATCCTATTCACATCCCCAGTAATGGCGTTGTCGTATACAGTACGTGCCTGTGTTAGTGTTGTAGCACAATGAATGTGAATAGGCAGGACAACCATGTTATGTACGTCAAGGATTTACCACCCAGTGTCCACTTTCAACTCAACAGCTTGTTAAACTTACAAGACAAATGGCAGGAACTTGGTAAGTCTCCACATCCGACCTGTTTTAGGGAGTGATCATTTTTTAACAACAGGGGGGGGGGGGGCGGTGGGTTTGAGGGGGGGGCTCAGAATTTTTTCAACCCCTTGACCGGGGGGGGCTCAGAATTTTTTCAATACCTCTGATGGGGGGGTCAAAATAATTTCACCTCTTTTCAGTGGAAAACCCCGCGCGTTACTATAGGCTAAGGGAGTGGTCATTATTTATCAATAGGGGGGGGGGGTGGTGGGTTTTCGTGTGTACGTGCGGAAATTTTTTATGCCCCCCTCGACGGCAGTAAAAAGATTTCGCGCCCCCCCCCGCGCCGGAGGCGCGGAGAATTTTCGCGCTCCCTCTTTGATCTATAGTAGCGCGCGGGCTTTTTTGCTAAAAAGAGGGTAAATTTTTTTAGCCCCCCCCTCAAGAGGGGTCAAATTTTTTTTTAGCCCCCCCTCGAGAGGGGTCAGAATTTTTTACGCCCCCCCTCAAACCCACCACCCCCCCTGTTGATAATAAATGACCACTCCCTAAAAGGGGACATTCGCGCGCAATTTTTGTCCCTTATGGGGGGGCCGAAAAAATTTTTACCCCCTCAAGAGGGGGGGGGTCGAAATTTTTTTCGCGCGTCCACGCGCAAACCCACCAGACCCCCCCTGTTGTTAAAAAATGAACACTCCCTTAGGGTGTATATGTCCTGTACTGTCCTGGGGTCATTTTCACTAGGGTCGGTGAGTATATGGTCATGGTACGTGAATGCCATGTACAAAGGGAGCTGTAGATATCTTTTTATGTTCGAAAACATCTTGAGCCTTGAGGACCTATCCTTTCATATAAATCATTGCAAATGTAATCATACATGAAATGACGACAGCTTGAATACGGCCTATATAGAAATGAAGTTTTGAAAATATCTTGAGTGTCATCTGTGCCTATAATTATATCTTACCGTCTGTGTGGAAAGGACCGCTGGGATAAATGATCTTTTTTTTTTTATTGATAATCAACAAGAAGGTGGGCTTCCTTATGATATGTATTTGATCAGCCTATTACATAACCACTCGTTCTTTCATCTTTATCTAATCCTCATCAACGCGGCTATTAAACATGCATGCCATAGGCATAGGCACATGTGTATGCATCCCGGGGGGGCTGGATACCATGCACACACCCCCCGGACGCAGGAAAAAATTGCATCTGGCTGTGAGAATGACAAGATCAAAAACACCATACCGCAATAATATCAAAGGGTTTCCATTTAATCAGGGCAATAGCCATGAAATTACCCCACTTAATATTGAGGGTATTGATTCAATTGAAGGGTCTATAGTCCGTGCCCACATGACGTCATAGTCTGCTGCAGGGTGGTGTTGGAGGTACTCCACTGGAAACCCCTACTCACGCTGCCATAGAGAATGCACTGTGGCAAACTACTACCCTGCACAAAGTTCTTATTTTCTCTCAAGTTATTGGGCACAATAAAATACCATATTAACTAGAGAGAGAAATAGATCATAGCCTTCAGAAACGACCCTAATTGCGAAGATTGATTGAGAAAAAATAGTAAATATCCTAAGTAGAAGAAGAAAAGTTTATTGTGTGAGATCGGCAGTAGCAGTGGAGTAGTAGCCAATATGATGAAATACTACCTTACACAAAATCCTCATTTTCTCTGTAATTATCAGACCCAATGACAAACCATATTAACTATAGGTAGAAATAAATCATAACTATCAGAAGACACATAAATTTTTAAGATTGGGTGAGAAAAAGTGTTGGAAACTTCATGTGGAACAGGAAAGTTTTGCTGGGCGAGATCAGCAGTAGCCGTGGCCACCGTGGCTTAATATTACCCTGTACAAAATCATTATTTTCTCTTTAATTACTGTACAAAACGACAAACCATCTTAACCACAGATAGAAATACACCATAGCTATCAAAAGAGACCCTAATTTCTAAGATTAGTGGAGAAAAAGTGCTGGAAACCTAATGTGGAAGAGGAGAGTTTTGCTGTGCGAGATCAGCACTGGCAGTACCCACAGTCTGTATTGTTTATATTTGGTATTTCCACAATGGCCGACAGCAGCAGGAATACACACCCAGTGGGCACGCTCTATGGGCTAGTTGTCGGTATGTAACAAAGAAACGTTTTCTAACAAGTGGTAGCCTGTGAATTCACAGAACTACGCTTATTAAAATCTAGCCTACAGAGATACCTTGCTGGGGACCTGGTTATCCCTTTATTATTATATCCTAGTAAAATCTGCCAAAACCAAAAACACAACTCAATTATATTAGTAGATGTATGGTACCGGGTAGTGAATTATAAGTGTTTGGTTATGATATAACTCTCCTGATACGCCTCCAGGAACCATATTCCTACCGCAACTGCATTAGGCAAGCTGCATGTGGCTTAGGGAGTGGTCATTATTTATCAACAGGGGAGGGGGTTGAGAGGGTGGGACGTAAAAATTTCAGACCCCTCCCGAGGGGGGTTAAAAACATTTGACCCCTCTTCAGGGGGGCTAAAAAATTTTACCCTCTTTTTAGCAAAAAAGATGGTGTGGTACTATAGATCAAAGAGGGGTGCGAAAAGAGGCACGGGGTTGCAAATAATTTTGACTGCCGTTGAGGGGGGCGTAAATATTTTTTCGCGCATCCACATGAAAACCCACCACCACCACCTCTGTTGATAAATAATGACCATTCCCTTATCTAGAGCAGCTAAACACGCACCAGGAAGTTAAATTACACAAGCCTATATCTACTCTAGCGCTATACCTGTACTAATACCCACTGTTACCACTAAATTAAGGTACCCACGCCATAGTCTGAAGAACATTGGAACAAATGGCATAATTCAATAATGATACACTTTCGGTAGATCGTTCCCTATAAAGCTGCGACTTGTATATGATATTCCAGGCTCAGGTAATAATAGAGTAACTAATATAGAATAATGTTTTCAAAATCCTTTGTTGGCACATAGGTTCTGCCTGAACTTGGGGCGTGTGCCATTAATATAGCATATTTTCGTATTTTGCTACATCTCTCTGCTTTATTGCTGCCCCTTTCTTAGGGAGTGATCACTTTTTAACAGCGGGGGGGGGGCTGGTGGGTTTGTTCTACCCTCTCTCGAGGGTAGAACATTTGTTTGACACCCCCCCCCCAAAAGGGATGAAAATCGCAAGCGAACGTGCCCTTTTAACCTATAGTAACGCGCAGGGTTTCTGTGGAAAACAGGTAAAATTATTTTGACCCCCCTCCCATTTGAGGGATTGAAAATATTCTGCCCCCCCAGTCAAGGGGTTGAAAAAATTCTGACGCCCCCTCAAACCCACCAACCCCCCCTGTTGTTAAAAAATTATCACTCCCTTATTACATTGCTGTTTCCTTAGGATTTGCTTCTTTACTTGCCCTCTCTACTTCTTTGCTAGCCTGTGTTGCTTCATTACTGCCCCTTTCTGCTTCATGGCTGCCCACTCTGTATCTTTGCTGCCGATCTCTGATTCATTGTTGCCCTCCTCAGTATCTTTGCTGCCCCACTCTACCACCTTCTCGCCCTCTCTTAGCTTCTTGGTTGTTTCCTCTCTGCGTTATTTCAAATGACAATCATATGGAAGCCAAATTTAGAGCTTGCTTTACCTCCTCGAACTAGTATTTGAAGATACATGTATATGTACTGGTATATCATCACTCTTTTCCTATAACCATTCTGGACATAATAGCTGTGATAAAGGAAAACCGCCAACACATCTCTCTGGGACAGATATGCCAGCACCCACTTGTTTTATGAGAAGGTTACAATAGGGAAATTCCCTCCACATAGTTTAAAGCCACATCAGTTGTGATACATGTCAGAGGTTTAAGTGAAACTAATATAAGATTGGGAAGGAATATGACTTTCCTGCGGTGCTCAGTCAGGAGTAATGCGTCCAGGATACACTGAAAAATTAGTCTGTTCTCTAGGTGATCAGTGTAGATGAATTATGCAAATGATGAACTGAAGTCATCATTTTAATGGCTTAAAACTGTCACTAGGGGTCTCCACTATACATTAATGTAATGGATAGGGATTATTGGCCCAGGGTATCCCCTGGGCTAATGGAGCCGGGTTTTCAGCCAGATCCACAAATTTGTAATCACCAACTTTAGGGTGTAATCATTTAGTGATATACTGTTAGTTTACACATTTTTCAAAAGCCAAAGGAAAGTTTCAAATCTCATCTATCAGACAACATTTTGTCCTTTATGGTGAGTAATGTCTACGAAAAAAGCTGCTGTCCTTACGTCATGTTTTGGGAGCTATACTGACTACAAGTCCTTTAACCAATGGGTCTATGGGTCAGATAGATTTTGGCGATGAAATTAGCACATGGAGTCCTATGGGTAATCACCAAGTAAGACACTTTTTTTCAGCAGGCAATGTTTACAGTGTCCAAGCTATACAGTCGACCCTTGCTTCCTCAGATTTGGAAAGTGCAAGGAAAAATATCTGAGGAAGCAAATTATCTGAGGAAGTAAGTCCAAATACAATAGAAAACATAGAGCTAGTTCCAGATCTTCTGTCTGAGGTAATGCAGGATCTGAGGAATTAAAGGGTCGAGGAAGCAAGGGCCGACTGTACACATAACACATTGGGGACTGAGCGATAAACTAAGCATGTTAAGGATAAAGTCTGTACAACGCCTAACTCTCGGTGAATTGACATTTGACTTGCTCAAGTGAATAGATTTATGAGGGAGGGATTTGGGAGTGAGGGGGGTAGGTGTCCAGGGGGCCAGGTGTCCAGGGGCTAGGTGTCCAGGGGGTCAGGTGTCCGGGGGCCAAGTGTCCGGGGCCAAGTGTCCAGGGGGCCAGGTGTCCAGGGGCCAGGTGTCCGGGGGCCAGGTGTCCGGGGGGCCAGCACACCAGGGGGCCAGCAGTCCAAGGGGTTTAGTAAGAGAAGATTATGCCATACTGGTGTCAGTACATGTATAGATAATAGTCTCTATTTGTAAGTAATTAGTCAATATTTCGCAACTGCTGATTCCTGTGACCCTACAGGGTTGATAGAGGGTTTTATGGTACCTACCCTCAGCCTTCTGTGCTTCAATGCACAACGCCCAATTTTTATATTGGGGGAGGTAGTAGACCCTGGGCCACATGTGATATATATCACACGTTAAATCTTTCTAGCTGATTTCTTGCTTCATGTCTATTATGATCATAATCATAGATGTTTGTAAATTGCAAGCTATAAACAGCACTATCAGACAAGGAACTCAGTCAATTCTAGAATGAGAAATTTGGTAAAATGTTCAAGAGAAATTAGATTAGAGTGGAAAACACCTTTTCTGTGTGTAAACCAAAGTTATAACTGGTAGGATTGGCTATCACTTGTTATAGTACACATAAGGCCACACCAAAAAATAAGTTGGTCTACGGATTTCACTCTCCATATTTTCGCAAATACAAATTTTTTTTAGATAAATTTTTTTCGCTCGCCTCACTTTTCCAGCAAGGAATCCATTGGACGCCAAAACATTCTTTAAAAATAAAAAAAAATTCGCTCCCTCGCACCATTTTTTCAAAACCAAAATCCGTAGACCAACTTATTTTTTTGGTGTGGCCTAATACTATGACTTATTGGACATAAATCATGAGGGCTCTCCAATAAATGCTTGGTGGTTGGGAAGAGGGGCCAACCATGAACTACCGTAAAACCTCACCTATAAGTAGACCTCACCTATAAGTAGACCCCCTAACTTGAGAATTTTTGGGGTCCCAGACCCTCTATCTAGACCCATTTTCTGACCCCTCCAATGTATTATTGGACTATGTTTTTGTATTAATATGTATAGAAATCTATCAAACTATGTTTAAATAAAAGATTTTTTTTTCTTTTTAATTAACTCTGAAGGTAATATATACAATCAATATGTTAATAAGAGTATGTATCAGCTCCTTGAAACATTCAAGCATAAAAAATATATCACTGAATACCTTTGACACAATTTCCTTTTTCAAAGCATCACCTATAAGTCGACCCCCTAACTTGGAGTAAAGAAGTCGACTTATAGGAAAAGAAAATGCCAAAAAAAAAATCGACTTATAGGTGAGGTTTTACGGTATTTGAAATGCTGTTAATTAGCTATAATTAAAGACAAATTAACCATACTGATCATAATTATGATTACCTAATACCCCCCTATAATCATGATCATGCAAAAAAAAAAAATCAATCAAATTGATGACCTTGATCACCCAAATGATAAAAAGGTACTCCCCCAGGCTCCATCAAATCCTGAGGTGATCTTTACTGATTAGTTTTTGCATCTATAGATTTTCAGTGTAGTTTCAATCACAGCCAGGTCACTTAATAGAGCTTTTGGACAAAAAGATAAAGAAGCACATATACTGTTAAATCTTTAGGGGGATTTAGGAATTAAGGGGTGGGGGTGGTTGTAAAGGGGGCCCTCAGTGGGAGGGAGGGGGAGAAATGTCACAAATCTCCACTCTGGTTGTTGAACTGTCATTTCCCATGTGTGGCACAGAATATGTCTCTGCGTGTGGGCCACTACAGAATTTTAGATTCTCCGCTAAGTTTTAATTACAATTACTGGAAGTGAGACAAACCAAACCAAAGGGGTGTGAAAATTGGTTCCTAGTGGTGGTGGTGGGGGGGGGGTAGGGGTCATGATAAATTTAATCATACTTTATTGGTGGGGGCAGGAGAATGATTTGTAGGATCATGAGCTTCCAACAACACTGCCATACTGGCAATAATAGAGTCAGACTCGATTTTATACCCAGACTGGCGTAGGGAGTGGTCATTATTTATCAACAGGGGGGTGGTGGGTTTTTCGCACGGATGCGTGGAAATTTTTTATGCCCCCCCCACTTGACGGCAGTTGACATTTTTTGGGCCCCCACCCCACTCCAGAGCCGCAAAGAATTTTTGCGCCCCTCTTTGATCTATAGTGCAGGAAGCTTTTTTTTTTGCCAAAAAGAGGTTAGCCCCGCCTCAATAGGGGGTCAACATTTTTTAGCCCCCCCCCCTTGAGAGGGTCTGAAATTTTTTCGCGCCTCCCACGCCGCGTAGCGCCGGTACCGCGAAGCGGTACGGGAGTGCGCTATGATGATTGCATTTGGCCCATGTGATGAGGTCTCACAATACAAAATTACTGAATAGAGAAATTGATAATTGTGAAATCTTCTTTATGTCTGCTTTTATGAGACATGTCATCAAACACTGGTATACCGACATTAACGGCGGGAGGCGTTTTTTTTACGCAGTCACAACCGCATTTCTTGTTAAGACCCCCTCAAACCCACCACCCCCCTGTTGATAAATAATGACCACTCCCTTATAAAGTTTTATGTGGGTCATTATAATATTAGAAAGTTGGATAGATCAGTTGACATATTGATATTATGTATGTAATTGAGAATATATCTCCTTGTCTTTTTCATTCACAGCGGCTGTGTTGGGTCATTGGGATATGCTAGCCATAGAGCAGTTCCGTAATGCCGGATGGAGGAACCAGGGGAGTGGGGGCCCCACCCGTCTCCTCATCTTGGACTGGCAGCGCCTTCTGCCCACAGTGACAGAACTCTATGGTGCCTTGTACAAAATCAGTATGTTGCATGCCTGCCAACTACTCAGGGACTATGGTGAGTACATTCCGTCTTTATGATAGATAATTCGAAAATTATGGCAGCCAATGCCTTTCTCCTATTTGACATTATGTTTAGAACAATCGAATTTATTCAGTATTTCAAAGTACCATCATGTAGAGTATGGACAATGCAGGAGTTTATAGATATCTATAAATCCATAGTACCGTAATCTCCCGCGTAGAAGACGCGGTGCGCGTATAGGACGCACCCCCTTCTTGGGGGAAGCATTTTCGCGTATAAGACACACATTTTAAGGATGGAATTTGCAAGACGAGTACATTTCTATAGAAAAATTACCCCTCGTATAAGACGCCCCCCCAACTTGAGAGAAAGCTATCCCTGCTAGCACAACTCATCCAAATGATGTCTTTTTTTACGTAAAAACGATCAGTTTTCACGTTAGAATGACATAAATTACACGAGTAGTGCTAGCTGGGATAAGACTCTCCAGCATTTTGTTTGGCGTAGAGGACGCGTCTTATACGCGGGAGTTTATGGTAATGTAATTTTTAGAATCTTTAAGAAAAATAAAGGGATCGTTACTACTTACAATTTTTCAACATTTTCTAGTACCCGAGGGAATGGTGCGCACTCTTGATAACCATAGACGCCAACCTGGCCCTGGGCCCATGCGGCAAGGGGCCTTGTACCAGGGTCAGCTATCCCAAGGGGCCATGCGCCAAGAGTCTGCATTCCAAGGGCCTATACATCAAGGTCCAATGTACCAGCGGTCCATGCCGCAAGGCCATGTGTATCCAGGTTCTATGCACCAGGGGCCTATGGACCAAGGGCCGAGACATGATGGTAAGTGTATGCAGCATTGTGTAAGTACTATGGAGAGTAATGTGTTTTACTACTTTGAATTTCTATATTATCGAAAGTGTGATTTGAGTGCTACTTGTTCAGTTTCTACTAAGAAATTATTAAGTTGCCCAATCGTTAATGCCCGGCGTTAATGCAGTTGTATCTGTAAGTACAAAGTAAAACAGTCCATCTTCCTTAAAATGTCTTCATTAGCTGTTGAAATGTCCTGTTCACTCACTTACCAAGTCAATCCCTTGAATTATTTCCATTTCAGACCTACCAATGCCTACACCTCCACCAACAACGAACTCAATTCCACATCCCTCACAGGGCCACCTAATGTCACAACAAGGTTATAATCAAGCTCAAGAATACAGTTTCTCACAAGGTCACAATTTCAAGAGTTCGACGTCACCAGTCAAACATGAGAAGGTGTTTGGGGATCTCGATGGCTTTTCCTTGACAAGCATGCCAAAGTCCTCGGCCCTCAGTACAAGTGTTAGTAAAATGGAAAGTCTAGAATGCAGATCACAGCAGGCTGAGACTTTGAATAGCTCCTGGAGACCCACACCAGCAACGCGCCAGTCACTCAACAAGTCTACCAGTTCCATTAATCCAAGTAGGTGCAGGCAATCCTAGTAGATCTCATGTTAGATTTAGATTCAAGTTTTCTTTTTTAACCATTATTCATGAGAAATTACCCGGTAAATCACAATTAACTTACATTCACAGATAACTTGATGTAAATAGATATTACACCGATATGATCCTGGTTCATATCGACTAGTGAGTGGCATCTCTCTATTTGTTGGTCCTGCTCAATGGAAATTATTAATCTTTTTCCCTGATTTATGTGATAGGAGACGGTATCAGCAAGGGTACAGCAATGACATCGGCTGTGACATTCCCTTATCAGCTCATTCAAGAGGCCACCAACGACTTTGATAAGCAGAACCTCCTTGGTGAAGGTGGTTTTGGATACGTCTACAGGGCCGTTCTCAAAAGAACTATTGTTGCTGTCAAGGTTCTCAAGGATGTGAGTCTATAATATTAATATAATATAAAAATGTGTCTGAATGTCTAAATTAAGTATGAAAGATTAATCTGAATCCAATACTATTTAATGCATGGGTGTCAACCTAGTAGGACCCAGAACTCCTCGTGGTTTATCACTAGTCATGTTGAAAGTCCTTCATCACATCATATTTAGAATCCCACTCGCTGTATATTGTAGTTTGAGCGGCCTGAAGATGACCAAGACTCCATTGATTCGCACCTAACAGAAATATCCTCATTATTCACGTATGTATATGCACAGTGCACTTTACTCTTCTTAGTCGTTTTCATGGTTTGCAAAGCTTTTTTTCAACATGCAAAGGCAGGATCCCCCTGCCCCCACCCCCAATAATGGGAAGGTCCCTAAACAAGAAATGCGGTTGTGACTGCGTAAAAAAACGCCTCCCGCCGTTAATGTCGGTATACCAGTGTTTGATGACATGTCTCATAAAAGCAGACATAAAGAAGATTTCACAATTATCAATTTCTCTATTCAGTAATTTTGTATTGTGAGACCTCATCACATGGGCCAAATGCAATCATCATAGCGCACTCCCGTACTGCTTCGCGGTACCGGCGCTACACGGCGTGGGAGGCGCTAAATAATCCCATGTAAGAATATAGTGCCCTTCACAGACTGAAACCTGCCCCCACCCCAATAAAAAAAAAATGCCTCCGACGCCTCTGGGTAATGCTATTCTACCAAGGAATCATATTCAAATCCGTGATTCTACCATCCAGTCCTAACCTATTGGGATTGACAGCAACAAATAGTCAGTACTAAAAAGGTGCCATTTTATATTTGTCTTCTGTATTGTTTTTGTGTAGGTATCGCCATGTCAACATTATAAACCTGATCGGTTACTCCATCTACGGTCCCAAAACCTGCCTAGTCTATGAGTATATGACTAATGGGTCATTAGAGGACCGCATCCAACGTAAGGTAAGGCAGAATGACCGTCATGATTAATGCATTTGATATCTGTTCATAAATAGAAATAGCTATGCTCAACCCACAGAGAACTTGAAATGGAAATGATTTGAGGTATTTAGGTTAGGATATCATAAAAACTTACTGATAACTCCATAAACTATTGATATCATCAATATTGGTAATTTCATTTAAAAAAGTATTACTGGTTGAGTAGATTTGAAAGTAGCTAAGACTTGGTGCATCTTGTACATATCGATATCGATTGATGTTGCAGGGTGGAACTAGCCCACTACGTTGGGAGAATCGGGTCATGATAATGATGGGGGCAGCAAGTGGTCTCCAGTTCCTGCACACTGCTCAGGATAAACCACTCATCCACGGCGACATCAAAAGGTGAGCAGCGCCTAGTGTCCATGCAGAATTTTACCATGGATAGATATGTTCACTCTTTCTGTTTTCATGTACCTCCGTCTACAGTTACAAAATTCAGCTTATATACAGTGCATTCATATTGCCATTTGCCCGTCCAAGGACAGTTATCATTAGATACTCCAAGTTTATCCCAGTAATACAATCTGTACATTTCAGATAGACCACTCGTTTTCCTGACCTTTGTTTATCTGATGGACTGAAACATTATTTGTATCCCACCTTATCCTGATGTGAGGCTCTCTAATATATATATATATATATATATATATATATATATATATATATATATATATATATATATATATATATATATATATATATATATATATATATATATAGGGACGATCGTTGGGAACCATCCACACCAGACACTACCTTGGACTCAAATGGCTTGGTTGCCATGCCCACCCACCAGTGATGTTGGTGGTCTCCTCTCCTCTGATTGGTCCAAATGGATCATCAATGGAGTGTCACCAAGGGGACAGGGTCATACCCTGACCTCTACTTCCTTTAGAGCAGCTCACTCTCCCAGTATAGTAATAAACTCCAAACAGTTATTTAGAGTGACTTTAGAAAATTTCCAAAGTAGGTGACTGAATCAAGGTTTCGATCCTTATAGATCTCATCAGGTGTCAAATTCAGGTGTTCCACAAGGCATGTGGCTTTACCACTTTTTTCTTCTATAGTTACAATTTGTAAAAATAGTCAAAATTCCACTGAGTGGGTGTTGGATTTGGAGACAATTGCATTTTAGAAAACATAACAAAATTATTAGGTCATCTAAAATGACTGCTCACCAAGGGGCAAATCTCAATGAGTCCAATGATCATTTGTCAATGGTTCCCAAAGGAAAAAAAAACAAAGGAAAAAAAAAACATATATAAGTGTGTATAATCATGGATTATTGATTATACCCCTTTGCATCTCCGCTATAGGAGTCTAGACCCATACCCAGTGGATTTGTCATTTTGAATTTTGCTGAGTGAGGTAAAAACCACTGATAAGACACGTCATGGTGGGAACCTTGTCCCTGGATAACACCCAATTCCAGGGATATGCTGGTCCTATCTTATATCGGTGCGTGTCACCAGAACCAGCTTCAGTCACGCTTCTAGCCAATACTTAAACATTATATGTTTGCTTGCAGTGCCAATATTCTGCTGGATCAGAACATGCAGGCTAAGTTGTCCGACTTCGGCCAGGCACGACAGGCCACTGGTTGTACACAGACTGGTGACTTTACGCATGTCACCGGCGACATGAAGACATGCCCAATCTATGCTACAAGAGCCTACCTACCCAGTGACTTCTTCAACGACTGCCGTCTCAGCGTATCCACAGACACCTACAGTTTTGGTGTGGTAGGAACCATTTAAGATTCACATAAAAGGCAGTTGGAGGCCATGGTGCGTAATGTAGAAACCCAATTTAACGAAGACATTTCAAAGAATTTTCTATCATTTTTTATTACATCCCTCATTCAGGAAGGGAAGATGATTATCGTAATCGATAAACTAATAAAAAGGACATTACCAAAAGTCCCTTGTAAGTATAATCCATCAACAGCGTTTTCATTCTACAAAATTTCGATCGCCATAGCCCCTCATTTCTCCTTCCAACTGTCTCCTAAAATATACATATATATTTGTGATGTTTCTTTATCCCTAGGTTCTCTTTGAGGTGTGCACGGGACAGAAAGCCCTGGACTACAAGCGGAGGCCTAGTGGTGATGAATATCTGGTAAACCACTTTCATATCATTGGCACTATCTTCAACTACACTCCTTAACATGATAATGGGGACCATTTTAACTTTGCAATTCTTAGTGTCTTGAATCAGTTTTCTGTAACTACTTTATGGCATTGAGATATCCTTGAGAGATAGCATTCGTCTCTTCACTGCAATAAGGTCGTAACTGCATCTAGTCAATGAGGTAAAACGTGCCTTCGTGAGCGGCCGTACCAAGGTACCCTCTTGATCCAGACATTGCAGTTACAACGTTAATGCACTGAGACAATGGAAGTATTCCCTCAGACTTAAATAATAAACAATATCCTTTAGGAAGTACCTAAAGCTAGACTTCATAGTTGGTTATCATAGCATACGTCTCTCTCACCGCTCCAGAGGGACTACATTCGGAATGCAAATGAAAGCGTGGGTTTGAAAGGACTTATGAAGGAGATGGACCCTGTGGTGCCCGACTGGCCTCTTGATATCTACACTGGTATGATGCAGATCGGACTAGACTGCACTGGAAAACGGAAAAAGGCACGGCCAGATATGCTCATGGTAAAGTCATTTTTACGTCACAGAAAGAAATACAGCGAGCACATGTATTTATCTTCTTATGCCACACAAAAAAAAGTTGGTCTATGGATTTTATTTTTTGAAATGTGATGCGAGCGAGCGAAATTTGTATTATTTTTTTTTTGGTCAAATTTTTTTTGGGTCTATTGATTTTTAAACATTGTAATGTGGTGCGAGTGAATTTTTTCTTTTTGGTCTCCACCTGTGAGTATGATGGCTTGATTCTAAACCCTATGTCAATGTACTGCAATACCCTGCATATAAGCCATGGCTTAGGGAGTGGTCATTATTTATCAATGGGAGGGAGGGAGTTTGAGGGGGCATAAAAATTTCAGACCCCTCTTGAGGGGGGTGGGGGCGTAAAAAAATTTGAGCCCTTTTAAGGGGGGTGTAAAAAATTTACCCTCTTTTTAACGAAAGGCAGTGTGCCACTATAGATCAAAAGGCACGAAAATTCTCTGCACTTCCGATGCAGGGGGTACAAAAACTTTTGACTGCCATTGAGGCGGGGGGAGTCATAAAATATTTTGCACATCCGCACGAAAACCCAACCCCTCCCCATGCAACTTATAGCCTAGGTTTTGAATATATAATACACTAACGTATTGAGAGGCAACCTCTATAGACATCAGGTGAGGCTTATACATGTAGCGCTTTCCCAAAGTCAGCCTGTGGATTTCCTGCAGATAAGCTGCACACCAACTTTAAGAAAACAGAATACCTGTTGTACCAGTAGTACAAATTTCAGAAAAGTACATGAATGTGTTAGAATGATATTAAACGAGGCAAGGGCTTTTGACACCACCTTTCTGACCTCTTGTCTACTAGCCCTTAGCCGAGTTTCTTATGATTACCAAGTTTCAATTGCTATTTTGGCCTCTAGCAGATTACATACACCACCAAAAGTCTATTCCATTACACAGCATATGCCCTATCACACCCTTCAAAGACCCCATGAGTCATATTTCTATTTACATGAAAATCTTTTGATAAATGATGAAAAAAACATTTCATGGGGCATGCTTTTCTTATATTTAGATTCCAAGAATTTGCATAGACCATCAAAACCTGTCATTTAGCCCTATTTCTGTTACAACTGAACCCCTAAAAATTAGTCATATAGTGAGACAAAAAGCAAGACAAAGCTATCCATGTAATAGAATTTACATTTAAGGTGTACTCTGATGGCTGTGACATGGTAATTACTGTTGGTTTTTATTCCTATGGAGAAATGCATGGGATTTAGGGCTCTTTTTACCCTAAATAAAAGGGTAATCAAACTGTCTTTAACCCCACTTATAGACAGATTTCAGATTTTTTAGAAGAGGAGGGCATAGAGTAGGTATGGGGGCAGTGCGTGCCATGGTTATCTGGGCAAATATCTTTTGATATACATGTAGTTGATTTTGAAGGCCTTCCAATTTGGTTTATTGATAGGTTTAATTCCAAGAATCTCTCATAGACAAAACATTAGTCTTGCATTGGAGGTGAATCTAGGTGAGTACATAGAGGAGCCTAGTAGGCTTCTCTATGGTAAGTATCAGTAGTGATATAGCTGGGCCCTTTAAGAGAATTGGCTTCCAATCATTTCCCATGGGAAAGGAAGGAAATGTAACAAGTAATTGTAACAAGGTCACATCACCTTGGCTACACTGTCTGTGATGTTAATTGTAGGATCAACAATGACTGGATGGATGGATGGGACTATGGGACTGGTCGGGACTATGGGACTGGTCGGGACTATGGGACTGGTCGGGACTATGGGACTGGTCGGGACCAGGGGACTGGTCGGGACTATGGGACTGGTCGGGACTATGGGACTGGTTGGGACTATGGGACTGGTTGGGACTATGGGACTGGTCGGGACACCTGGTTGGGACACCTGGTCGGGACACCTGGTCGGGACACCTGGTCAGGACACCTGGTCGGGACACCTGGTCGGGACACCTGGTCGGGACACCTGGTCGGGACACCTGATCGGGTGGGGGGTACTCAGGCATGCCTCAATACTCAGAGCTGTGCTGGTAGTTGTGTTGGGAGGGGGAGGAAGACAATCAAGCAGCTAAATGTCTCCTTAATGACATAGTAGGAAAGTCATGGGCAAGTCATCTAGCCTAGGCTCTGTACCCTTGCCTCGTTTCCTTTCTGTCTCTCCAAGACATACTCTCGACTCAACTGTTTTAAAATAAACGCTCTCTTGTTATATTTGGAAATCATTAGGTGCCATCATGTTTTTCAAGCACAGAATTACAGTGTATATAATATATGTGTGCCCTGTGCCCCGCTATGACAAGATACAGGGTGACTTAAGGTATCTAAACAGCAGCAATTTCATAATCAGCAGATCGAGGCCTTTCCAGCAAGTGGTCTGCCATTTCTGTACCTTATTGGTATGGTCACTATGAACATCTAGTGTGGGGATTCCACACTGTCTGCCGATCCCTTGTCACTCTGTACGGTGTGGGAGAGTTGTAATGGCAAATGTTTCGGTCCTGCGGGAGGACTTTCCGCGCACCTCTCACACATTCAATCCTTAATCAATCCTTCTAAAAATTTATATATACATACATTTAACCCCCCCTTTAGCACCACTGAAAGTTTGGGCGACCCACCATTAGAATAAGATATGAAAAATTAACATCTTGAAAGCCTGACTTTTTCCAGCATGAGCTTTACTTTCAAAACAAAGATGGCGGCCTTAGGATATGCAAGGCTTCACTCTGCGATGTTCTAGCTCCTATATCTCAAGCGATATGGTGAATTTAGGTTTCATTTTTTTAAAATGTTGTAGGTATGAACATAACCTCTGGTTCCTCTCTCCTACAATACTCAGATTTACTTCTAAGTATATCGGTGAGACACTTGTAAACAAACTACTTGCAACTTCCGGTTGCAGCAGGAGCCAGAACCAGTAGCTGAGAGATCTTGACACAGAGAGGAGCCGGTCCCTAACATCATATGCTAGGGGCCTGTTGGCAGGTCTATGAACATCTTAAAAGAAAAATATCGGAAATTTTCAGAAAACGATGCACGCACAATCCATAGACACAAACATTTTCAAAGAAGAAAAAAAATTTCATTTCTGAAAATATGATGCGGGAAATCTGTAGACCAACTTTTTTTTTTTTTTTTTGGTCCTTAAAATCGAGATTTACTTTTAAATGTTTTATTATATAAACGCTTCGTGCATTCAAAGTCTCCATATTCTATATTTCTGACACAGGTGCACAGCTTATTGCAACGGCTTGAAGGGGAGAGAAGGATCAGGGAATTCAATGGTAATTTCATATCTACCAGTATTTGTTTTCATACTACACGATACTAAGTGAATGCTAATTCATTGACGATGAGGCTCATTGATTTTTATGCCAAGACTGTCAGTAATTCTTTACAAGCGCTATTTGCCCGCCCATTACCAACATTCATTGAGGGCTTATTCAAACTTAAGCTTGATGCTCCTCAACAACTCAATCATTTCAATTTTCAGACACGGTTTTAAAATGAAATTCTTATTTCTAAGCCTGCTTACTCTGACTGAATGACCTATTCATTTCCTCATTCTCCAGTTTCACAAAGAAGACCACCACAAGGCTCCTCAGACAACAGTGACTCCTCAGGGCTTCCAAGTGACCCTGCAGGTCTTTACTCCCCTCCTCGCTCTCACCACATGGCCTTCATAGGTGGGGACCATCCAGGAGGCAAACTCCTGGAACCTCCATCTTCAGTCAGCATGAGCAACTCCTTCAGCTCATGTTACAATCGACCGGATGGTGAAAGTGACATGCCCTCAGCTGATGATGCATGCTTCGCAGCCTGCGACATAAGCAAATTGACACACTCCGAAAAGATTCTTGAGACTTGCAATGCTGCACTGAGGGTTGCAGACATTGCTGGTAGAATGCAAAACCTCGACATGGACCAACCTGGGACCAGGAATGATGGGATGAAGAGTTACACGGCGCAAGCCAGTTTTGGGAGCTACACAAAGGAAGACTCTGTACCTTATAGATTACAAAAGATGCATGATGAGCTGGTTGAGGAGAAGCGAGAATTAGAGAGGTTTAATGCACAGATTGGACTAGGATATAATGATAATGTTCAAGATGACCTCCTAGGTCAGCCAAACAGTCCCTCTACCCAACCAGGAAATACAAATCCTCCCTGCCTAGCAGCCAAGTCCCCCCTGCCAAGTTCAGCCACTCACCTCTCATCTGATATTACCTTGGATGTCACGGGACACATGGCATTACTCAATTCTAAAAGTAAGAAAAGCTTCCCCTTTGCAAGTAACCTAGATGACAAGAATTGTGACGAATGCACTGAAGACCATCAAGATGCAGGTCCTGTTCCTGGTGTCATCAGTCAGGCCAGGGACATACCTAATGAGGGAGGAATGCCAGGGGACGGCCTCCAACAGGGTTTAGATCAAGGTAACAGACAGAGAGCCACAGAGAATGAAGTTACCCCAAGTCCAACTTCTTCATTTAATCACCAGAGCCAAACATATCCGTTACAACCACCTCGTCAAAATCAGGTCCATGCAGGATCTTACACAGATGTACAACCAGGACAGGTGCCCCACTTTACTGCTCCTATAGGGAATTACCAGATAGGAACACACATGACAAATAGCCACCATAATGACACTCTGACCAATAGAGTTATTCCCTCTAGAAGGATCATTCAGATGACCAATCAACAGCAGTATAGTTTTGCAGCTCCAGATTCAGAGGAGATTCATTCTTCTGACCTCTATGATTCAGACTGTATTGAGCCGACTGGAGGTGGGATGGGGTTCCCTACAGGGACACATATCAAGGGCCAACCAAGTATGAAGAGCACTGATAGTGGCGACCAGAGGCGTATTGCAAGGAGCCTTGAGCTACTAGAGCGAAGGCGCCGGCTGAGTCAGCCAAAGGAAACCCGAGACTTTGATGAACATTGATCTAAGTGCATCTCTGCACAAAGTCCCCTGTATACTTGTATTCAAAATTGTGATTTGTGTTACTAAACAGATTTATGGACTGGATAATTTAGTTGAAAAAAGTTAATCTTACTAGCCCACCCCGGTATACACCGTAGCCTTATGAGATGTATGATTATAGTCAACATCCATAGCCTTATCAATATTTATACATGTAAAAGCTCCTCTGAGGCTGATCAAGGTCGGAGGTGGGGGTAGTGGAGGACAAGATAGCTACCCGATACTGCAATAGAGGGCAACATGTTGTTCCACTTTGAGTCTAGTAATAAAAATTGGTGCTGGTGGACACAGCGAACAGTTTTAATAGATTTTGAAAAAAAAAATAGTGGTCGTCTCAGCCATGCCCCTCTTAACAGTTGGACATGACCAGGGTGCTGATGTGGTCCTTGTATAATAACGTAAGCCGTATGTTACTCCCGTTACTTTTCTAATCAGGAATACTTCCGTGTGCGTTTATGTGAGAGGAACAGAAGTGAAACAACTTGAAAATGCTCTTTAAAGCATGAATCCCTAGGAAACCTATGAATATATATATATATATATATATATATATATATATATATTGTATTGACGGATTGATTACTATTTATCACTATGCATGTATATTCATCATCAACGCTGCAGCATTAAATACAGGTCTAATGTTGCTTTTACTCAGTGTTGCCGAAAACTTTTTATTGATGCCGACCAAAGTGGCCTACGTCTTAGCATCTTATGCAGGTCATTTTCCTCTGACGCAGGCCACATAAACAGTGATATCTTAATCTACCTACATTAACTCCATTGTGGCTAAAATGAAATAGGTAAATCTTAGAATGTTTAACACATTCACAAAAATTACCGTAAATTCTCTCGTATAAGTTTAATACTGTTTTATGCTGTAAAAAAACCCATATAAGCCGCACCTTGACTTTGGGCTGTTTCTATAAACCAAATTTAGATTTGGGTTCTGATATAAGCCGCGGCTTATACGAGAGAATTTACAGTACCTATCATAGGTTCTCATTGGCAGATTTGAAAAATTCTTTCACCATTAGAAAGCTGGGATCATGGTAGGCTGTGTGGTGCACATATGCGCGGGCACCAACACATTCCTCTGTGAAATTGTGTAATGTCGTTCTCGCCATGAATATGACCTTAGCTGTCGAAATGGCGTTAAATATCTATTACTCACTCACTCATTATGACCTGCGTCCCAAGGCCTCATGGCGACCATTAAGATTATACGCAGGTAAAAGCCAACGTCATATAGGCATCACTGAAATTTTACTTGGGGTAACTAGAATGTCGTATTTTGTCGAATAAAATTTGAAACCCCAAGTATTTTGTATAGTGTCTCTTCAAATATACTTTGTTTGTAATAATTATTCAATGCAAGGACGAAGAAAGATCTAAGTACATCAAATGTATGTCAAGATTTATCACAGTACACGAAGCAAACACTATATCCTTTTTTTCTCTTTATTCTACTCATAAATAAAGTTCACATCCAGAAGACACAGGTGAAACGTCATGGTTCTTATCAATATTAAACAAATCGAAATAAGCTTTTATTCATATATTCACTCACATCTGGTTCTGACATCAATCATTTAAACTTTGGCCTTTACTGGAAATCAACTCTACATGTTGGTTTAAAATTAGCAATATTAGTCCCACCAACATGAAAATCTAAGTACACACATTTGAGCCAATATGATTTATTTGGAATAATAATATATGTACAATTTCACAGTGGCTCACAACGGTCGTGGTACAGTGTACATGGAGCGGGTCGAAACATTTTCAGATCTTTCTCCAAATACATACAAACCCTTGATTGCGTTATTGAACATTGGTAATTAACATTTACATAGCCATATGCTACCATACTTAATATATAGAGGCGTTAAAATGACAGTTGTAAGCACATTTCAAGAAGTAGGTGACTGTCAAAACAAGACAGAGGGTTGTCTCATTGTCTTTCATATCAAATTACCACAAACACGTAGTTAACTGATTTCATCCACTCAGGTCTAGACTAAACATGCCATTTTGCTTTCCTATTGCGGGAAAACAATACAATGTGCAAAAGTCATCGCCTGGGTTTAGAGTGGCTGTATATATAGGTACTTCAGTATTGTACATACGAATCAATCAGATGTTTATGTCAGGTAGGGCATGGAGAGTCGCTTGTCTAGTACCTTGCGTACATCAAACTTGTCAGATATAAAGAAGTAAAGACTTCTTCGTGAGATGATCTTAACCCCCTATGATGGCCCTCGACTGAACCAATTTCTCATCGAAATTCCCATCAAATGTGTACAATGTTTTACTCAAGTATGCACAAATGGGTATAGATATAGTCCTAGGCAGCAAGAAAGTTGGTCTATGAGAAGTTGATGGCTTTTCCTGCATATGCTGCAAGGTTAGCTTCTCTAAAGGCTTCAGATACAGTCTGAAACAAAAAGGAGTAAAGCAATTCATTTATTGAGGTCGACTCTATGGGCTAATCTCTCTGAATAAGAAACCTACATACAAATTAAATTATAGCAATATGTTATGGTTATTGTCAAAGCTTCAGATCATTATGCACATCCTTTCTCAAAGAAAGATTCCTCTCAGGACAAAGTATAAAATATAATCTGCGTAATCTACAACACCATTGTAAGTCTTCAATATACTTTTCGCAAATAAGTATATATAATATCATATAGAATTTATATAATTACTAGATATGCAGTATACTTTGAATGAATACCGATATCATATCACGTTCTGATCTATGTCCAAGTACTTACGGGATGGGCATGGCATACACGGGCAATATCCTCACATGAAGCTCCATATTCCATAGCCAAAGCAGCCTCGTTAATCAGCTCACCAGCAACCTAAAACATGAATATTCATTCAAATCTTATTCTATTCTGACAGAAGATCGGAAACCCTATTTTGAAGTAATTATATTTGGCCATATATTTTTTTCATATATTTTCTTTAATCGACTGCCATATGACATAAAATTCACAGCTACCATTGTACAAAAAGTTAGAATGATCATAGCTTTATTTAGGGGTTGTAATTCATCACCATACGTATTGTCTCTATCCCTCGTCTTTTTTTCTTGGTCATTTTTTTCTCCATGAAACTGAATGATATTTTATGATTCTCACCGATCCAATAAGATGGGCACCCAGAAGGCGGTCAGTCTCCTTATCAGCCAACACCTTGAAGATACCGTCCGTGTCATCGTTGGTCTTCGCACGGCTGTTGGCGCTCAGGGGGAACTTGCCGACCTTGTAAGCAACTCCCTGCAAGCACAATTATACCTTTCTGACATGGAACGCAAACCATTTCTAAAGAAAATTATAAGGGTTAGTATTGAAGAAAGTGCTGTTATGTGTTGTTTCTTCTCAATGCCTGAGATTTCTTTCAGGTAGACATGACGAGCTGTATTATGCATCATATGTCAGGATTTGCTGTGGAACCGGGTATTATGTTCTACCCAGTTTGTTTTAGAGGATCTAATCAATAAAATATGGTAGACATTTTGAAAAGATTCTTACCAGTTTATAGTTAGATCTACACACAGACAACATAGCCGTGACGAGCTACTCACCTCCTCCTTGAGCTGCTCCTCCGTCTTGCCCACCCAGGCCACCTCGGGGTGCGTGTAGATAACAGAGGGTACACAGTTGTAGTCAATGTGTGGTGAACCTCCACACATCCCCTCCACACAGATGATGCCCTCATCCTCTGCCTTATGGGCGAGCATGGGCCCAGCGATAACATCTCCAATAGCGTAAACACTGAGGGACATAGCAAAAAGAAGTTGGTCCTAATCATTAAAAGCATTAGTGCCAAATATATTTCTAATGTATCATCTTGTAATTAGGTACATGATTTGGCTGCGTGACAATTAATGTGATATACAAATACAATTTTCTTAAGATCATACATAGTTGATATCTAGAATATTATTGCTGGTGAGATTTCAGTAGACCTACCTTGGTACAGACGACTGGAACCGTGAGTTGACTGGGATGCGGCCCCGTTCGTCAAGGCTGATGCCCACTGTGTCTAGACCAAGATTGTGGGTGTATGGACGACGGCCAACACACACCAATAATGTATCGCAAGCAATCTAATGAATGGAGATTAACACATGATTACTATAGCTCGATGCAGCAAGTTGGGAACCTAAAACTTAGTTTTTCCTGAATTTTCGCTAAGAAATGCTGTGGTTTAGCCAAAAATTATCCGATTTACACAATATTTGCAGCAAATGAAAGATGAAACTCATTGCTTTCAGGCCAGGGTAGATGGTATTACAATAATATAGTGCACAGTTTACCACTGAAGTACGGATTATAAATTTAAAAATCATTAGTTTGAAAAAATTGCTGTTTTTCAAAGTTTGGCCCTATATATTTTGTGAAAAAATATTCTAATCATCAGTTTTTGAAAGATAGTGCATAATACTGACCCATTAAGTTTATCAATGAGTATGCTTTTTTTCCCTACCTCTAAGGTGGCTTATTACACTATGGGAGACATGTGATTTTTGTTAGTTTGCAAAAACTGTGATTTTCAGCAAACTTTCTGCTTGGTTTTTTATGTGGGACCACATAGATCACCACATATGGATGCGTGATCACCCACTGATACCAGAATTATCCATTTTTATGGTATACTTGATCATCTTTAAAGGCATGGGAAATATCTAAGTGATACAATAAGTGTGAGAAGAATTAGCCCCATCTTATGATTCTAGTCTTTGGTGCCGACAACGCTTTTGTTGCTATTTGCAGCTAAATAGCTCAATAGTGCATTATAATAGGCCTAACATGCCTAATATGGGGTTCTAATAGCATTTCAATATGGTTTTCAATGGGTCATCAGGTCAAAACAACAATTGATGATGGAATTTAACAGAAACAAAAGGGTTTTGCACCATGGACCTGTTCACATTGTTCAGGTCTTCAGATATTCTTATCTTGAAAATGATGAAGGTATTTTTGAGCATGGTGCTTTTCCAGCCCATATGGGACCTATGGAGGGCATTTTGTCTAGTCTGACATGTATTATGAGGGAATAATGCATAGCAAATGATTTTATTTTCATATTTTGTTATGATTTTTGAGAGAGAATCATACACAAGACTTGTCTTCTGCTGCATATACAAAAATGTCCCTTGAATGAAGGCATTTTACGTGCAGAGCTGCCTCCAAAACTGGAAAACACTCAGGTTCCCAACTTGCTGCATCGAGCTTTAGTGATTTACATGTATCGTACATGATCAGAATAGATATCACATAAGATCCTCTTATCTATGTACTTTTAGGTTTATCCGATAAAATGTGCTCATAATTGTGAAAACTATGGGTAAGCATGTTGGGTATCTAGTGCCTATTCATAATTATAAACGGAGTACCTTTAGTCACAAAAATCTATAAGCACATTAAATAATTCTGAATGGCTAAGATAATAACAGTAAAATGAAGCACATACCTCTTCAACCTTTCCTCCCTTAAGGGCTTCTGTTGAGACCTTGATGATGCCTCCTTCACGCACGGCTCCTGTTACCTTGGTGCTCAGTTTGAACTTCAAGCCCTGTTTAGTTAAGATGCGCTGCATGTTCTTTGCGATCTCCATGTCAATGCCCATACCACCGGTATGGCCGAGGAACTCCACCAGTGTCACATTAGACCCGAGTCGCTGCCACACTGATCCCAGCTCCACTCCGATCACACCGGCACCAATCACCACCATGTTCTCAGGCACGCTCTTCAGGGAGAGGGCTCCAGTGGATGAGACGACAGTCTCCTCATCGATCTACAGCAAAATGTACAAGAGTAGTGTCTTAAATTTCCTCATCTACTGTAGATATTATGTCCCAGTTAAGTTTAGAAGGTTACTTTAATGAATTGATATTTGCAATCTAGCACTGTTTAAATGTGATATGCAGTATACAATAACATAATTCAAGCTACCGTAATCTCTCGCGTATAAGGCGCACCTCGCATATAAGGCGTACCTAGAGTTAAAGAATATTGTCAAAAAAATAAAAAAATCATAACTTTGGTTCTACTGAATGGATTTTCAAAATTCAAAAAGCTATGTGTAGCTAGGGCCCCCCACACCCCCTTGAATCCCCCTATGTTATTTCTTTGAGTTAAGGGGAGTGTAACATATCAAAATAAAGCTCTTGGTGTCCCCCTTGTGGATCCAGGAAGAACTAAAATCCCTCGTATAAGACGCGCCTTATACGTGGGAGATTACTGTAAGTAACTTACATCAATTCCGGGGAATGGTGTGACCTCTGACCCAGTAGCGAGGAGGATGTTCTTTGTCTTGACCTTCTCCTCTGAGCCATCCTCTTTGATAACAGTAACTTCATTGGGACCAGAGACCTTTCCATGACCTGCTTTGTGTTCGACCTGGGTTTAGATGATAATGTACCATGAGCGTTACTTAAAAACACAGACTCATCAAGTCTGCCTATATGAGGAACACATTCGATATAAGATCATTGGAAGAAAGGACGTTCAGTACATATAGGCCGGTTATTATCGTCTCTGACCAGTTGATGAATTCTAGCATCATTTTGGAAATAGATCATACTATCTTTTTTTCCGATCTCACAAGTTCAACTGTGACATGGATGGGGCACTGGTAGTTAAGATTTCACTCAAGGAGCTAATTGTACGTCCATAACATTTTATCCCCCAGCTCGGTCTGTTTCAAGCCACAGGGATGTAAGCCAGGCATGGGCAAAAATCAGGAAGCCATACATTTACTTGATATAAAAACCTTCTTTTTTTCCCAAACAGCCCTCCAAGTAGCACTCGTATACAGAAAATATATGTCATTCAAAATCTTCAGAAATCAGGAAATCTTGATAAAACTTGAAGACTTACACCCCTGAAGCCAAGGGCTCAATGCGGTCGTTCAGATCTCAGCAAAAAGCTTAGGTACAATGCATAGCATGACATCATAAGGATAAAATAGCCTCACCTTGTTTTGTTTGAAGAGGTATGCAATGCCAGATGTTAGAGCTTTTACTGAATTGGACTTGACAGACATCATTTTATCCAAATTCAGCCTGACGTTGTCGACTGTTGATAATAAAACAGAACAGCTTTCTGTTACTAAGGTATCTATGCACACAAATTACACACCCTACAATAGAAAGCAGTTATGATGTACAACAATTTTGGATACTATGATGAACTTGTATATAGAAATTGACTTCTTTTGTATGATTATAGCGGTATTTAATAGGGCAAATTGGTTACACATGAATTGTATCGTATCTTGTGCTTCCTCTATTCTATATGTATTGATATATATGCAAAATGATATAATCAAACTTACACTCTATACCGCGGTTGGTAAGGTCGTTGTGCTTGGCCATGTGATAAAAGTGGGAGTTGTTGAGCAGGGCTTTGGAAGGTATGCATCCTACGTTGAGACATGTTCCTCCAAGGGTAGCATTCTTTTCAACACAAACCGTCTGTAAAAAAAGATAATCAAAAAACATGGGGACAAGCAAAAGAATTCGTTGTAAACGAATTTCGTTGTATCCAAACAGCACTTTAGACAACCGTTACCAGCATGAGAAACCCTTCTCTCCTCCCCCTCCCCAGTACAGGGAATATTTGAGGGGTTACCACCCAATCAGCACTGGAGTATTGGGCCATACTTGTCCATGCTTGGCCCAATATAAGCCGACATTGGCCCAACGTATCCTTGCTACCTGAGCAGAGGAATAGGAATCAGAGTTTTATTGGGGGAGGGGCAGGGGTCTTACTTCATTATTGGGGGCCCAGGTTCCCTGCCCCTACCCCTGAGTTAATGGCAACACCTCCCCCTGTACTCTAAACCCTTACCGCCATCGTCCTTAATCTAGTGACTGTGTAAGGTAAGTCTCTACACTCCCAGCACGGGGAATGTGTGAGGGAATAATGGCAACACCTCCCACTACCTCTCCGTACGCTTTTTACCATTGGAGATGTATTTCTACACACACACACACACACACACACACACACACACACACACACACACACACACACACACACACACACACACACACCCACCACCAGTAGGGGGAATGTGTAAGGGATTAATGACATCACCTTCCCCTACCATTCCCACCATCAAAGGTTGGTCTCTAGACCCCCCCCCCTCCCAGTAGGGGGAATGTGTAAGGGATTAATGACATCACCTTCCCCTACCATTCCCACCATCAAAGGTTGGTCTCTAGACCCCCCCCCCTCCCAGTACGGGGAAAGTGTGAGGGATTAACGACATCACCTTCCCCTACCATTCCTACCATCGAAGGTTGGTCTCTAGACCCCCCCCCCTCCCAGTACGGGGAATGTGTGAGGGATTAACGACATCACCTTCCCCTACCATTCCCACCATCAAAGGTTGGTCTCTAGACCCCCCCCCCTCCCAGTAGGGGGAAAGTGTGAGGGATTAACGACATCACCTTCCCCTACCATTCCTACCATCAAAGGTTGGTCTCTAGACCCCCCTCCCACCTCCCAGTACGGGGGAAGTGTGAGGGATTAACGGCAACAGCTTCCCCTACCTCCCTAGACCCTTCCCATCATCAAAGGTCGGTCTCTGGAGCCCCCCCCCCCCTCCATATGGAGAATGTGTGAGGGATGGATTAACGGCAACACCTTCCCCTACCTCCCTACACCCTTCCCACCAACAAAGGTGCTTCTCCACACCCCTGCCCCCAGTAGGGGGGAATGTCTCAGGGATTAACGGCGACACCTCCCCACACTTTTTCCACCAGTGGAGAAAATCAAAGAAAAGGTGTTTCCCTGACCGACATATTCGAATTCCATGATGTTTTTCCTCTGGTTACATCTTTGGAGAGCCCAAAATATTCGTTGTAAACGATTTTAGATCATGTTAAGTTCGTTGTTTTACTAATTTTACTATAGAAATGTATGAGACTGAATTGGGACAATGAGATTTGTTCGTTATAAACGAAAATTCGTTGTAAAGGAATTTTACTGTAGTTTGATTTTATTAACATGACTACCGTAATAGAGCTTCTGATCAAATTTAAGAACTGAAGTCTTGGGGAACATTACCTTCATGCCCAGCTGGGCGGCTTTGATAGCGGCTACATATCCTCCAGGTCCAGAGCCGATAACCACCAGGTCAGCCTCTTCTGTAAATAGATAAGACAACTCTTGAGTGATAACTAACTTGTTTAAATCTAAAACAGAAATTGGTAAACTTATCTAAACATTCACACAGTCCTCAAAAACTATATTCTCAAGCATAGGCTGTCACATTAAAACAAAAGAAGGTAACACATATATATTTCAGTCTTATTTAGCAAACTTACCGCCACTGGAGTAACATCTGTGCTGGTTCAGGTATAGGGCTGTTACATTCCGGTGTTGGACTGACTGTAATAAAAAGAATTAAAAAGTTGTTAGGTTTAAAAGTATCATCATCTAAGTCTTTGCCAGTAGGGCAGTGCTACCAAAACATAACATTTTTCTTAGAAATTGCCCAACTCTTTAAGGGCCGCGATTGCATTAAAGCATCATGCCCTTTGGTTGTCATGATGCATGGATGCATGTCCACCCTACGGGATTGATACACTCCCGGAGGGTCGTCATGATGCTCAAATAAAGTGCTGGCGAGACTGCTCGCCAGCACTTCATTGGTGCATCATGACGACCAATGGGCATGATGCAGTCATGCATTAGCGGACCTTAAAGGATTAAATTCCAAGAAGAATCTAAGCCGTGATACGTATGCATTCTCGCCAACCTATATACTCCGCCTGGCTGCCCCTCCTATTGTTCTTACTGTAGGTTTAATTTCGTATTCTACTATGTGGCAATTGGCAGGAGGTCATGTAACATCTGGGAGGAGGTTATGCACAAAATCTCCCTGAGGTTATGCACATAACATCCGGGAGATTATGCGCATAGTTCAATTATAAAAAAAAAACAAAAAAACAACTGCAGTTTACTGTGGGATTCAAACCTGTGGTTAGGATACAAGTGCCAGTACCAGTGGGTGTCATTGATTAGCGCTAGAAAAGTGGATACCCAAGATGACACCCCCCATAGAAGGGCCTTAGACCCCTAAAATCGACATGGCGACATGGGCATTTTAGAGCTTAGTGACATGGGACATTGGCACTTTCTTAAAATCGACATGGGGACATGAGCTTTTCTTAAAATCGACACAGTGACATGATCATTTCTTACAATCGACATGGGACATTGGGGACCCCCCATCAAGGGCCCCCATAGAAATACATTGAGAGCACCAAGCATCTAAGTTTACAATCTCTGATTTTCTATCTTGAAAAATCTGGCACTAATTTATAAGAAAGATTACACAAAAGAAGATGGTTCCTATGGTTCTCTAACACCTTAACTATCAGAAGGCCAGGGTTCTCCACACATATGAAGCACACAGGCGGCCCGCCCGTGTCCTTTTGACTGCCGCCTGTGTGCTTTTACTGAAAATAAGCCGCGTAAGCTATCTATACTTTTTTGAATTTTTTAAATCGGCCAATTAGAACAGAAGTTATCAAAAGTTCTAAGCAAAATACGCTAGAACCCCTCAAAACACACCTTTTACATTGAAATTTCCAAAATTTTCTTCAGGGGCAGGGGCGTACGAAAAGGGGGGACCAGGGGGGCCTGGGCCCCCCAATCATGAAGGAGGTGGGGCCTGAATATGTCTGGGCCCCCCCAATATTGGCCAAGAACTAAATGGAAAAGAAGCTCATACCTTGCATCTCAAATTAGATTTATATGGTGATGGGATAGGGAAAGTAGGGGTGTGAGCCTAAGTCAGATCCAAGATTCAACAAAAATTATTTTTCTTTACAAATTCTATATATATAACTTTCGACAAGGCTAGGGGGTATGGATGACCGGTCGGCACGATGCTACCACTCAGAATGGAAAAAAAAAAAAAATTCTATATATATACGTATATGTGTAGACGTCATCGTGCTTCAGCCGATAACTCAAGGTGGTCACGATGGGGCCCTGGCTGGGCCCCCCCCCAATGAAGATTTGCTTCCCACGCCTCTGAGGGGTATGCCTTCAAACCCCTTCTATCTTTGATGTGCTTCACCTGTGACAGCATGCTAGGTGCGGTTACTTGCTCAGGCACTTGTCAGACAAATCTACCTGTGTGCTTTTTCAACCTGTGGAGAACCCTCGAAGGCCTTACATTCTTTTCTAAATTCATAGCAACCACTCTGTAGTTTGATGGCAAACCAGAAATTCTTTTCTTTTTCGGTGATCTTAAAATTCCGGACCTTCTACCTGTCCTCATAACTCTTGTCAGAGAGGCCAAGAAAAAAAATTGTGTGTTTCAGGTAACATCTAAACTCGCATCTCTGCACCGCCATAAGAGTTTAGAGCAAATCTTCTGAGCATCCTTCTTTTAGCCAGAACAGCCGCCATCAGTGTGGTAAGAACTGGAGGTACAAAAATAGACCAGAAGGAGGTCGTAACTCTTTGCATTCTCCACCCTGCAGAGTTCCTCAAGCGGGTACAGAGATGAGAGTTTAGGTTTCTATGCTATGTTAGAAGTCGGGTCGGGTTACCTGAAACAAACATTTTTTTTTTTTTGCCTTACCTAATAGATAGCTAAGACTACCGGTATGTCTAGTTATTAAAACCTACGCCAACACACACTCTCTCTCTCTCTCTCTCTCTCTCTCTCTCTCTCTCTCTCTCTCTCTCTCTCTCTCTCTCTCTCTCTCTCTCTCTCTATTTCTATAGGTGTCACGGCACTAATAGGGCCAAGGACATTCTGATTTTCCCCCCATCTTCCACCATAAAACTGCCGTCAATCGGGTTCTAATTTGATGGCGTTCATAAATAAAGGCTTAAATTAAAACTGAAGTCATTCTTAATTTTTTTAGCAGGGTCACCCATAACAGAGTTAGATCCATTTTTGCACCAGCTGCCATGGAAACCACCACATTGAATAAATTAAAGGATACAGGCGCCCCTGACAGGTCACAAATGTGACCTTGGACCCCTCTCTGACACAATAGGTTTCCATGGTGACAAAAAATTTTTTGCAACTTTTCCCCCCCAAAACGTTACCTTTCTTCTGGTACCGAAATTATTAATCCTGGTTCTGATTATACCAAGTAAAACACTGTTTTTAGTTGGGACTATTTACATTTATAAAAACATGGCTCGGGGTCGAGTGTACACTCTGAGGTGTACACTCTGAGGTGTACACATGCAAGTCGGGATTAACAGGCGGGATTCTCAAGGAGTCGGCCTAGTGCAAACTCGTAATCGTCCTTTAAAGAAAAAAAAAAAAATAGCCTCGATGCAAAGACATTTTGGGCAAAAATAGTTCTACGGCATAGGGACAGTATCCTTAGCCCTTTAATTGTCTCTAGTTCTATAAGAGCTTGGAGTATGATCATTTGGTTTACTATTAAAGGGGCCCTAGCATGGCGTATGCATGCCCGCATTAAAAAGTCACGTGACCACCTGTTGACCAATCAGATCTTCGCAAAAATGTCTGCTGGGTCCCGCGGATTTGTGCACAATCTTTTGGTAGGTACCCATATTTAATTTTCACCATGCCAGGGCCCCTTTAATCCCCAATGTCAATGTTTTCATTGTCCCAGCTGGCATCCAAACAGATGCACAGAAATTTTGTAGGCCCCCCCTAGACGGCAGTCAAAAATTTGTGCACCACCCCTCCCCCCTTTTTTGATAAAAAATGACCACTCCCTATATATGTAACTACACTAACCCTGAAAGTGTACACTTCAGAGTGTACACCTCAGAGTGTACACTCGATCTCGAGCCATGGTGCATTCACTATTTAGCTGTCCTAGGTTTACTGGGGCGGAATACTGCTGTGACACCTCTACACAGGTCTACATATATAACCAGTTGGGTCACAAGTTACGAAACGTAACTATTACTAACATCATGTTTTTCTACAAGACCATCACTGGCACACATTGATTAGATAACAACCATAGGAAGTAATATATAGTAGATAGATGAACATAACTGACATACGATGATAAGACTATCATAATGATGAAGTTATGATCATTCACCACATTAGCCTAGGGTGTTTTGTTTCTCGCAGCAACTCTCACGATCTCGCTACTGTTTCTACGAGGATCTCCTAAGTTTTCTCTATTTGTTATGTTTACTTTCAAACCCCATTTTTTTTAATATTTAGCTGATTTCATCCATTATAAAGCCAGATTTTGATAAATCAGACCCACTTTTACCGATTTTGAAGTGGGATTGAGTTTATTTTGCCTCTGGGTTAAGCTAGACGACCTCAAAATAAACATAACAAAGAGGGAAAACTCGGCGGAGCCTTGAAGAAACAGCCCCCAGAGGCTGTGAATTGGTGCAAGAAACGCAACCTTAAGGCTTAATTCATTGAGACGAAAAGTCCAGTAACCTTGGTCAGGGATGTAAGTCAGACATGGGCAAAAATCAGGAAGCCATATGTGTACTTGATATAAAAGCCTTCTGTTTTCCCAAACAGCCCTCCTCACCACTTGTATAAGGAAATACATGTCATTCAATATTTTCAGAAATCAGGAAATCCTGATAAAACCTGAAGACTTGCATCCCTGCTTGGTAACCTGCCGACGTTGGCACACCGGATGCCAGGGACAAACTGGTGCTCTGCGCTCGGCACTCCATGTTACGTACCATATTAAAATGCTACACTGGAGCCCTGCTCATATTTCAAATGGGTACCACGGCCAAAAGAATGCTCCAATCCCTTCTTAATTGCGGGATGATTATCTTCTCTGCCATTGCTTTCTATTCTGCTATTGAATGTCCTTTGAGTCTCAACATACATGAGGAATTTGAATTTTTAATGGTGGACATAGTGCTGACGCACACAAATCTGTCCCCCGCACAATATGGCGCGGTCCGTGTGCACGTGACACGTTACCTTGGAGAATTGCTTGTTACGTAATTACCATCTGCACGAATGGCCTGAATGCTGAATAAAGTACTCTTTAAAAAAATTTTTTATAGTATATCCTGTGTATTTAAGAATTAAGTGTAAAGAAACCATTGAAACAGCGTATTATGATCAGTTCTTACTCCCAATTCTTCAACTCTATATAACAGGGGATAATTCGATAATTAACAGCTGCCAATCAACATGATGAGAATAATAATGGCACTACCACTAATACCAGCATGCCATGAAGCACAGTCCCACAGACAACCTGACCTTGAGTGAGCGATAATGAGAGAAAGTAATTGTCTGTCAAATGGTAACGTGTCCACAAACAGCTGATGGAAGGTAGATACTTGTCATACATTACACAGCACATCTAAATAACATAATGACTAGTTTAAACATATATATGATAAGTACCTTCCTAAAGTTTGGAAGAATTCGGGATACTTTTGAGGCCAACATTTTCGGTCGTCACTGGTCACAAACCCGGCGAGTAGTTTGCACAGTTGACAAGCGGTGGCGCTGTTTTATACGTTTTCCCTTTCTTGGTATACTTTCGTACTATTATTTGTCCCCTTTTTCGAAATTTCGCGTCTGTAAACGACAATGAAATTGATCAGATGCCGATGTGCCCATCAGATGCTTTATTATTGATTACTTTCCCACAATTAATGAGCTGAGTGTACTTTACGGTACTTTATTTTCTGCTCGTTCCACCGCCTCCAGATCCTGGGGGCAGACATTTTGTAAATAAAGCAGCATGTTTAAGCGTCTTCGAAAGTTTAGAGGCGATGCCGATAAGGTAAACGTTGGTAAATTATCATGCAACAGTGCCAACTTGTTCATGAAATGTACGTCTATAGACTTATCATATTTGTTTCTAACTTCAGCCGGCTTCGCCTCAGGGATCACCTACAAAATCTGAGAGGGGTGACACTGTTGGGACAGGTGGGAGTGGCACTGGCGGGGACCTCACAAAAGAGGCTTGGGATAGCAATGGAGCTGAGGTGAGTGTCGGGTCATGTGATGTTATCCGGGGTTTTATCCGCCCCTAGGCCTAGGGCCATTGACTGAGAAGGGCAATATCACAGTATTGCTGTTCACTCCCTTTCCATCGATGTTTGACACCCCATATTTAGGGACCCCAGAAAAATATGGAATCTGTTAGATATCACAGTTGACTATAGACTGTATAGACTATAGTTCTTTTGGATGGAGCCTGGGCAGGGAAATCTAAATCTTTTGGAATTTTGTTTCTATCTATCATAGAACCGGAGATATGATGAAATATATGTCTGGAAATCCAAGGATTTGCTACCCATACATTTCTATTATAATAGAGCTATAAAAGGTTGTGACCAAAGAGATCCAAAATCTAGGGTTTTCCAAAACACCCTGAAAAACCTAGTTTCACTTCTAGTAGGTGTTTTTAAAAAATTCCAAAAATCCTAGATGGATATGTATGTGACCTATTTAAACAAGTAGTCAAATGACCTTTTGTTTTGACCTTGACCTTTGACATAGATCTTACTCTCAGAGGTCATTGAGCTTCAAATTCAATCAACAAAATCCTTTGAGAGCATGGGAGAGTATCCTCCGATTGTTCTGAAATGTTTTACAGTGCATATTGAGGTTAAGTCCAACCCAACTACTGAGTAGCAACCAGTAGCATTACTCACTTTATGGTTTGGGCATATTCTGAAAATACTATGTTTTAACAAAATCCAAATGCAATTCTTTCTCACATGAAAATACTTGTGTTTTGGATGGTTGGATAGCCCTTTCTTTTCTCTATACATAAGACTATTAACCTGTAAAAGGTTGTTAAAGGGCACTCCCTGACAGAAGAGGTTCTACAGCAGTGTCTGGGGAGTCTGCCTAGGCCCCCTGCACAGCTTTCACTGCAACTCCCTAAGGGGCGCCCCTAGCAGATTCTGGGGTCCCTACCCATATTGCATATTGCATCATATTACTCCTAATCAATTAGACTAGACTTAGATTTAGTCCATGCAATCTGGCTGAATTATAGTTTATACCTGGTACAAGGCCCAAGGGTCACATCAAACAAAATGTGACTATTTTTCACCACAATGGCATTTCCCTAACCTTGGTTCTCTAGAATGATATACCCTAGTACCCCACGTATAAGGGAGTGGTCATTTTTTAACAACAGGGGAGGGGTGGTGGATTTTCAACAGGGCTCGACAAATCCCTGTGCCCAATGCCCGTGACTCAGAAAAAATTCACTGGGCACAAAACATTTTTCAAGTTGTGCCCAATTGGCACAGCTGTCCAAAAACTACTTAAGACATCAGCACAATGCCACACTGCTGAGATTATCTGGGTGTAGTAGTCTCTGAAACTTGTTTCACTAGAGATGGGATGAAATAAATTTTTTATTTATCATAAAACTATATGTGTGCCATTTAGCTAAATATGTAATTTTGAGTATCGAAAGAAAAGGTCCTGGGCACAGAGCTCGTCTGCTGGGCGCAACTTTTTTTTTGCCCTTGTGCCCAGTGGGCACACAGTCTCCAATCTGATTTGTCGAGCCCTGTTCAAGCTAGGCCCTAGCATGTTAACATTTTTTTGGCCCTCACCCTTGGAGGGGTCAGAAATTTTTCGCCCCTCCCCCTTTGTGCTATAGCAATGTGCGGGCTATTTCCCCAAAACCACCACCCCTGTTGTTAAAAAATGACCACTCCCTAAGGCGACCCCACATAGAGGGTCTGAAAGTCTGGAAAAAAAAAAACAGGAAGTGGCAGTGCTAGTCTCGGTATTCTGACCTGACGGTGGTACATGGTGGTCGATTTGGGCCCAATTTAATTTGGGTGGGCCATACTATATTCAATATTTTTTTGAACTGCCATTTTGTAAAAAATGGACAAATACTGTCCATTTGCTGCCCATTTTGGGCAAAATAGTTGCATCAATAGCAGGTGGTAGTCTATAGGTATAATAGCAGCACATTGTATTTTATTTCAGGGCTTTCTGTGTCCGCTGTGCATGACCAGTTTCACAAGTCCTGAAGAACTACAGAGACACTTTGAATCTGCCCACGATGACACAGCACAAACTAAAGAGAAACCACCTCAGACTGAAGACCCTGTAAGTTTCGGTTTATTTCCTGTAGGTCCACAGCCAACATATGGTAGACTAAGACTTGATTGAAATTCTATATGCCTATAGAATATCTGATATTTATCACATGAATATAATATGTACCATACTACGCGGTATGCTGCTCTTGATCATACTCTTATTTCATACCGTATGATGTATTTACATTGTTCCTCTTACCGGCCTGACCCCTTAACAGTAATGTGAATAACATATTTATTAGTTAGGGCTCAGTCAGAACTGATGTTTCATGGCTTAGGCTAGATAACCCCGATGAAAGAGCATGTTTCCTGGCCATGGCTACTTTAAGTTTTATATTTTTAACAAGGTCTATTTCCTTACAATAAGTGCTTAGAGTTCAATTAGTTTAAGGCTTAGCAATACTTTGAATCTGTATTTATTGGCATCATCATTATGAAAACAGGCGTGAGCTTCCAAAGCAGAGCTGTGTCACAATGCCTCGTGCCTAACTATTGAAGTAGACATTGACTGATACAGTCTTACTTGTAGCAGGGCTTTGTGTGCCCTATATGCATGGCGGTACTGCCCTCGGGTGGGGCCCTTCAGCATCACTTTGACCAGCTCCACGATGATCCCGATCCATACTCGGATACTTGGCGGCAGGCAGACGCACCTACAGCAGCGGTGTGTCTCAGCCACTTCTAAACTTCCTTTGGCATTCTTTTGCATGTCTAAGATTGATTCTGTATCATCAGCTTTGTTTCTCTTTACTTTGGTTAATAGTATATGGCTGTATGATAGGGGTTGGTTTTGTAGGCGTAAGTTTCACATTTTGTACATGTTTCTAGATACATAATGTGGCAGTATGTAGTTTAAGTTGCCCTAAGTTGTTCAGACAATGCACGCATAGTATCCTCTGCAGTCCATTTTCTGTTTTCACAAGAAAACATAAAATGAGGTGGTAGGCACGCCTGAACAGTTCTGAATCAATCGCAATGACTTTTTATGCATATTCCTCAGATATAAGACGTCTTGTTAATTTGCAATCGCCATAAGAGGGTTCAGTATTAAGTTTGTTAAGTGTTATAATGGCCGTAAGTTTCTTTTGCGGCCGACTACTGTAAATCCCCCACCCCTTCCTTCTCGACTTTTCCTTCTCACTTCACACGTCTATTATGATATAGCCGTGGAACAATTTCGTACACATTTCTTTATGTACTGGCATGCTGGCATTACGTTTTCTTCATTACTGCAGACCTGACTTCCATGAAGTAAAGTGATATTTGGAGAACGCTAAGATTATTTTCTTAATTCTTTGGCCAATTTGTTTTCAGGGAAAATCATACAGACAGGTACATATACCTCCACTACCAAAAATAACAACAGATAGGCCCTAATATAGATAAATCATTGCATCAAATCATCTAACTTTTCCATGGTGGAAGTTAATCGTGTGCCAATGATGCCTGTCTTAGTTAATCTTGTAATTTCCCTGTGCTTTAGTCTTCACCAAATTCTTTCTTTCAAACATCTCAGAGGGCGGCACTTGTATAAAATTGAGAGGTGCAGTAGCTTTGTAAAGCTTCCGGCGTATTTGTTGCAAATATCAGCAGAGCCCTGAGGGAGGGGGGGGGGGGGCTCATTTGGGGGAAGAAGTGGGGGTCAGGTTGTGAAATGATGAGGTAAATCAAAATGCAACTAGAACAGAATCACATATTGCATAAATGAAAAGCAAAACTGAAAGATTTTGTTCAACCAATAAAGTACTAGTATGTGATATTTGAACCTGTATCATACTATATGTAAGCATATCTTTTACTCTTTATAATATATCTATTTTGTCTTTGCTTTCTTTATTGTCAAATCCTCACTAACACCATCTATATATTCCTTTCATCTAAAACTGTGCTTAGATATGCCTCTATTGTAGTGTGCTTGTTAACAAATTACATTATATTTAAGTCACATTCAAAGTTCTGTATGTGTAGGATGCCTGGTTGGTTACCTTCCGCGTGAAGAATAATGTGTAAAGTAATTCAATTTTTGTAAACGATGTTGAAAACTCATGTGCTGGATCTTTTAGAGGTAGCATTGATCGTGTCATGTGCTTTTGAAGCTTAGCCTTGTTTTTTTCTTATGTTATTTTTTCTTATTACAGTGACCTTGAGTCGTCCAGGTACCTTGAGTCGGCCAATTTGCTTGGTTTTGGGCACAAAATGAAGGTGTTAATGAATATATTAGTATATTCTAAGCTATTTGCAATGGTGCTATATAGCAAGATATGCTATAAGCTATCTTAGCATTCTTTGGAATATAAGTCTAGCACCTTCCAGGAGCTCTGGATGACACTAGAGTTTGTAAATTATCCTGAAGTCAGATATAGGTTTCCGATGATTTTCCAGCAACAAAATGATAGATTAGTGATAATGTGATATTGAACAAGTAACAGAGTTAAACCTAACTAAAATTGGAATAAAGCATTGCATTCATACTCTGTAAACATCATTTAACTTGAAATTGTTCCTTTTATAGTGTTCAGTGCAAAAGTCATCAATCTGCTGTGTAAAAGTTGACTCATGGTATGATAAGACTGACTCAAGGTGTCTTTGAGCAATACATGTACCTTGAGTCGGCCACTATACATGTACCTTGAGTCGGCCACTATTGCTTTTTGGTCCAAAATGAACTTAGTAGTGACCATTTCATTGTATTCTAAACTATTTACACTGATAGGATATGTTGAGCTGTAGCACCTGCTATCTTTCCATCTTTGGGAAAGTGAATCTAACACTATCCATTATTTTTCAATGAAATCAACTATATTCTACCAATTAGGTAGAGAGGTTTTCTGATAGATTGACAGCCACTTTAAATAACTGACAGCTGATAAATGGAGACAAGTTTGCTATAATCTATGTTTACCCAAGGAACAGTGATAATCAGCATTGTAATTAGTAAAATCATTACAGAAACACTCTGACCAAGATCACTCAGCTGGGAATAAACATTTGCCTTGTATTGCTTCATAAGTACACTCTTTACTATGAATTAGTTGAGTCATTTTATCATGTGGCTGACTCAAGGTACCGCAGTGGCCGACTCATGGTACTGATGAAAGAAAATTCACATCTGTTGAATAATGGGTGCTAAAAGAGCTCCATGACTATCGGTATGAAGGTTGTAACATCACTTGATGGAAAGAGTAAGACATCTGGTTAATATTTATATCCATTTTTAGATGATCCCTGCAAGTTTTCCCACTATAACAAAGATCCTAGAATAACTAGTAGGTTGTAAAGAGGCCCAGGTGGACGACTCATGGTCACTTTACCTATTTATTTTTTGTCTTTTACCCTTGGTGTTCATAATTCAGGGCATGTTAAACATGACATTTCTCATCCTGTCCTAGAGTTTTAGAATCACCATCGTTTCTGGCTAAGAACAATATACCACTGCCTCCATCGAATGGAGGCGATTTGCTACACAGGAGGAAATATATCTTTTTTTAACTGTATACATTCTAAAGGGATTTTACAAATAGATAAACGATTCTCCGTCATAATTATGATACTTAATTATTAATTTCTTTTTACTTTTTGCTTTGGCAGGGGTTTTTGTGTCCCCAGTGTAAACAGTCCTTCTCCTCTGCTGAAGTGCTCCAGGCGCACTTTTCCATGAAACATGACCAGGAGACCACACCTAGTGTGACTCCTGCAACTGCAGCGGCCGCCGATACCACTACCACTGCCAACAGGTGGGTACGCATTCAACTTAGGCATACACATAACTGTTACCTTAGTACAAGGAGCTTTTAACTGCAACTGGTCCAACAGGGTAAAGGGTAGCTCCATGAGAGGCCTCACTGAGGTACCTGCTACCTTGATGACTCAGATGCAGTAAATTTACAACCTAACTTGCACCAGTAAAGCAACAATAAAGTGGAGATGACACTGTGACATTTTATTAATTGTTTGATGCCACAAGGGTTAATGGATAAAAAAAGAGTGTCTCGCTCCCTGTTTGTTAAACGGAAAGATTAGACTTCATCCTATTAACGGCTCCGTGGTACATATGTAAATTCTCTTCCTTGTCTTCCAGAGATGGAGATGTTCTGGCACTCCGTCAGGAAATCGATGATCTCCGAACAACTCTTAAGGTAAGATAGCACTATTAAGCCTGTCTGACGTTCACTACAGATAATGCTTGAAACAAATCTTAAAAAGAATATTAACGATGTAGCAGGAAATAATATTGAAATAAGATTAAAGCCTTATATTTCTCTAGGAAGAAAAGTGGTACTCGAGTGAACTGCGAAAGGAGATGGAGAAGCTTCAAAACTCAGAGGCACCTGGAGCGCCCGGCGGGTTTAGCGGAGTCACAGATGAGGTTAGAACCTGTGCTATAAAATCACTATGTTACAACTTTGGCGAATCTTTCCAATAATAAAACATCTGCAGTAAGGACTAGAAAATATGAGCTGATCTTTTAGATACATGTATCTAAGAACCAAGAAATAAAAACCAGGACTAATGGAATGAATAATAACCACTGTATATAGATAAATGAACACTTAAACAAATCTATTTACATATTATTGACCAATATCTAAAACTCATCTTTATTTGTATTTGTGCCAGGAAAAAGTGGAGCTTGACCTTTTCCGACAGCAACTCAAAGCCTCCGAGGAGAGCAGACTCTTGTGTAAGTTAGAAGATAAGGTTTATGCAGTTTATCAAAAAATATCTTGGACTAGGCCTTCCGGTGATCTGAAAAAAAAAATGTATAGAGGTTTGCCCTACAAGTAACAAGATGATACTGAATATGCATGTTCAGACCAGTGTGATAAGTATTGGTAAACATGCTTTCCATTCTCTGTGCTCTTAGTGTCCTCAGAGGTTGTCCACCTCCGTGACCAACTAGCAGAAGCCAACCAGGCCAAGGATGCCATCCAAGAAGCTAAAACACTGATAGAACAGAAAGCTGCAAAACTGGTAAATTGAATATGTGTTCCTTAGACGATTTTTGCGAGTATCAATCGTTATATATACTAATTAGCTAAATTCAATGAATCACTGGTGTCGTATACATTTGTCCTGCATTTGTTTATACCCTGTGTATAGTGGGAGGAAGTGGTTTCCATAGACCACTACTTTAGTGATAATTGATTGATATACTTATACTTATTGTAACTGCAGTCTGGAGAAATTGTTGGTGCTAAGGCTCATGCTGATGAGATAGAGGGACAGCGTGCTGGCTTTGAGGGCCACATACGGACACTTACAGTAAGTGCTATCAACACAATTTTATGCTCTTTTACTCAACTCGCATATAGCTATCTGTGGTAAAGGTAAAATAAAGTGGCACTTTACACTGGTGTAGTACAGTAATCAGTTAGCATTATTATAGTGATTAAAGTCATGGCTTCGAGTCCAGGATAAAATTCAGATTTTGGTTCAAATTCAGCCTTTGATTTAGGTAATTGCTCAATAAGCTGCTCATGGTTATCATAACTGTACAGGAGCAGCTCGCAGAGCGGGAGCGCTACCTGCGGGGGCTGGAGTCGCAACTGGCTCAGCGTCCTGGAGCGGATGATGTCCTTGTGCTGCGACAGGAGCTGGTTCATGCACAGACACTGATGGACCAACTGACGCAGGACCAGGAGAAGGAGAAGAAGACGCTACAGGAAGAACATCAACGCCTCCAGGCAGATTACAAGAAGTATGTTACTGTTTAGCGGCTTATTATGTACCTGTATTTGTACTTTCCATCTCACATGATGTATTAGGCATGACCTAAGATGAATGTAGTGATCAATTTCAAACTGCTTTATGTGTTTTCTCCATAGCCTTTTGAGCTTTAATCAAAGTGGGCTCTTTCCATATAAGCCTCCTTGTAATTCTTATGCATTACTTAAATCTCTAGGTCAGAAGAGAAACTAGGGGAGCTTCAAAAGATGCTACACAGTGCTCCAAGGGTGGAAGAAATTGAGACTCTGAAGGCGTCGCTCACTGCTACATCCAGTGGGTCAGATGAACTGAATAAGAAGATAGCGGAGAAGGAGGCGCTGGTCGTAGAAAAGGCGCAGCAAGCTGAACAGCTCAAAGAGGCACTCCAGGAGCAGGTGGCCCTCTTACAGACTAAGGAGGCCTTACTGTCAGAACTCAACAAGACGTTAACAGAACGCAGTGCTAGTCTGGAGGAGTCTAAAACAAGTCTGAAATCAGCAGAAGCCCAGTTGGTGTCCCTGAAGGAACAAGTGGCCAGGGTGAGTGAATCTGGTTAAAAAGAAGACCCAGCTAGGCCTCAGCTTATTAGGGTGTGTCTGTTGTATATATAGATACATCTATATATAGAGAAGGCACACCCTTATTGGTGTTGCGGTGGGTAGAGTGGTCTGAAATAGAAGATCGTTGGTGTTCAGAAAAAGCTATGTAGAGGTAAATTATCTTTGCCTTCTGCACAGATTTGTCACAGCTCAGTAGTCCCAGTTACTAGTACCTGTTCTTAACCCTTTAAAGGCTGCTAATGCTTTGGGGCCCTCGAGGGAATACCACACTTTGCCCCCCCCCCCAATAATATAGCCACAGTATGCTATATTATGCTATGATTTCAAAATTCACAGCCCATCTTCCCTAGAATAGATAGCAGGCACACACTTCCAGTAAAACATGTTACTCTTAACTACAATGTAGTATTGAAGTGTTGACCTAGTTACCAGGCCTTACTGTAGAACCTATAAAAGCTGCATCCAAACTATTTTACTGTATGCTATGCCAAGGGGTTTGAAAACATGCCTTTTATTAGAATAGACTTCCGGCATATATACAAAAACTCGCGCATAACCCGCCCCTCAGTTCAGGTCAGTCTTAAAATTTCCAGAAATCTGGTTCCTGTTTAAGCCACTTATGTATTTACTTATAGACAAGACAAATTGACAAGCGGGCGTTATTTTTCCAGCTTGAAGAGAGAAACAAACAAATGGATAATTTAACTCAAGAGAAGAGTTCCACTATTGAGAAGATTCAGTCAGAGAAATCCAAGTCGGAATCCTTGAACCAGACTCTACAAGCTGACAAACTGCAGCTTTCTAAGGACTTGGAGGCACTGAAACTGTCTCTAAGTCAAAAGGAGGCAGAGCTAGGACAGACTCATGATAACTGTCTGCAGCTGCAGCAACAGATTGAGAAGGTAAACCTGGCATTTAACTTGTTTCATAGTTTTTGGTAAGTGCTGTGATTATTTTCTCTTATCTATTCATGGATATCGTGTATTGATTGGTACATGTGTTATAAGTAGGAAAGAGGATTGTGAATTGATAATGTGTGAAACCTGATGCATTGTGACTTCCTTAGCTATGAGATTTGCAAACAGTCCCAAGAGAAAGACAACCAATATGAAATCAAGAGTCACAGAGACATCAAGTGTTATACTCTATTTATTGTTGAAATGTTTCCTCCTTTAAACAGAGAGACGCTAAGATTGCAGAGAAAGACAAGGGTATGGAGAGCGTTGAGGCAAAGCTGGCTGAAGCACGTCAAAGTGCACAAGGCACCCAGTATGAGAAGGAGCAACGGATCACCACACTTAAAGCAGAACTTGAAAAGGTAGTGTAAACTGTCTTTAATGTCATGGCTAACTAGACAACCTGTATCAATGAAATTGAACTACAACTATACGGTAATTTGATTAGAGGTTTATAGAGGTGATTTTCTTATAATATTGACTTAAGTTTGACTCTCCTTCAATATCAAAGGAATAAGTAATTGTCTGAATGTGATAGTCAGAAAAATTCAGAACTGATAATTATTCCCTTAAAGTTGCAAACTTATCGTCCACTCCACAGCAGCATCCATTACAGGTGCTAGATACAACCTCCCAGGGAAGACATGGCATTGATCATTTCATCAAGACTCTTCTTTCCCTTTTATTTCTATATAGAGTGAGGCCCGCCTCAAACAGCACGAGGCCAGCCTTGGAGACCTCCAGAAGCAGATCGGTGACCTGGAGAGACAGCAGCAGACAGAGGCGGCACGTATGGAGGAGGGACGCGTGCAGCTCAGAGAGAAAGACACTGCCCTGGAGGAAGAACGCCGCAAGCTGGAGGGTAAGGAGTCCAAAGTCCGAGAGCTGGAGGAACAACTTGGACGTGCAAAGGAAAATCTAGGACGCATGGAGACAGAGCGCACTGACCTCCTCGCCAAGATTGAGGCAGGAGAAGGTGTAAATACTGCCATAAATCAACTCAAGCAGGAAAATGTAAGTGTAAAACTTAATGCCAACCTTTAAATCAACTGGTACAGCAATACTTGTTTATTCAAAGTTTGTAGATTTTTTTATTAAAGAACCTTTTAGTTATTTTACATGAAATTTTATTTCCAGAGCGTCCTCCAAGAGAAGTTATCTGGAGCAGAAAAAAACATTGAAATACAGACAAAGGAACACCAAGATAAGCTTGACCTTCTGCACAAACAACAACAGGAGGTCAGAACCCAGCTTCAGGAGGTCACAGAAGCCAAGGCCAAGGTAGAGGATAATCTTAAAGGAAACCAAGAAAAATTGGAAGCGACAAAGGTCAAGGTTACAGAATTGGAAGGAGAAATGAAAAGCAAGGTAAGTATTTTCCTCAGTACTGAGACGTGGTGAAATAGGCATATATCATTTTTGCACTTTGTCCTACCATAAAACACTGCATAAACGCTTTGCCTTTCAGACCGTTAAAAAGGCGCCTTTCTGGACTGGGGATGCAGCTTATATGTAGTTTTAATACTATAGACTACCGTAAACTCCCGCGTAGAAGACGCGCTGCGCGTATAAGACGCACCCAAAACTCAGCACATGCATTTTCGTGTATAAGACGCACATTTTAAGGCTGAAATTTGTAAGATTAGTACATTTCTATAGTAAAATTACCCCTCGTATAAGACGCACACCCAACTTGAGAGAAAGCTATAAGACCCCCCAGCATTTTGTTTGGCGTAGAGGACGCGTCTTATACGCGGGAGATTACGGTACATTTTGTAAACCAGAACATTCAAGCTATAGTCAGGGATGAAAGTCTTCAGGCAATTCCCTGATTTCAGGGATTTTGTGGTTCCAGGGCTCTATACATTCATATAGAACCCTAGGTTTTTGGGGCGAATATTGGACCATTTCAGGGATTTTTGTGCTCTGTGACTTTCATCCCTGTATAGTATAGGTGCGGCTTTTAAATACTTGGGGTTGTGGCTTACATTTGCTACTAGTATGTTAAACTAGAGACAGGAATCTAATATCAACTTTAAAGGTGGGCATATGTTTTCTGCCGATTATAAAGAAAATCATGTTGATAATTCAATGGTGTACTTCCAGGTGGAGTTGCTACTGGCAGCGGAGACTGCCAAGACGACACAGCGGGCAGATCTGGAGAATCACATAAAAACTGTGCAGAACTCCCTTGATGAGAAGATCAATGAGGCTACTAAGATAAAGGGACAGCTCGATCAGGTAAGTGTGCTGATGTGACACGCAAATCTATCAAAATTATGAATGTACAGAAGGATATGGCATTGGAGAACCCTTCCCCCAGGTATCATTTGAGCCAAATTTAAAATGACCAACCAAAATGCACCCCCATCTAAATCCTCTACTGATTACCGGTAGTATAGGGCCTTTGACATCTTTTGCTATACAATTGTATAAAAGTATAACCCCTCCCCCGAATCACCCACATATCCCATACTACCAGTAGTCGTAGACATCACCTAACTAACTTGCCCTGGGATGCTCCCTACATTACACTAAATGATTAACAACAACTCGTCTCACAGGTACGTCAGGAGTTGACCGAGGAGAAGGAACGTGCCAATAAATTAGAAACTACAGTTAAGGAACAAACGACTCTTGTGAATAGTCTCCAGCAGCGTATTGTGACCTTGGAGGCAGATGTCACCGAACGTACTACTACACTGGAGCAGGCAGAAGCCACCTGGGCAGCACAGGGATCAGAGCTTAAAGCCCAGGTACAGAGCCTACATGAGAAACTAACAGGCACTGAGTCCAGTCTAGAAAAGGTGAGATGTGAAGAAATGTTGACGTTCTCGATCAAAATAATTCAATTTAGCCTCAGGAGAATTCAAATGTAATATCTATCTTAATTTTGAAATTGTCTGTATTGTAAATGGACTGAGGAAGCAGGTGGATTTTTTATTGGATTCCTTTAAAACGTACAGTGAAATTACCCACGTGCTGCTGGCTTGAAACGCGTTTTCTACTCCCTTCAGACATCAGAGAAACTCCGCGGAACTGAAGGAGAGAAGAAGAAGCTAGAGGACGACATTAAGGAGATGAGAGATGAATCAAAGAAAATGCTTGAACAACACAATCAGTTAGAGGCAAAACACCATAAAAAGGTAAGAAAGGACCGAAAATATCATGAATGGTAAGTTATTTCTGCATGCTCATGCATATTCAAATTGTTATTACGTAGTAGACTAGGCTGAAAGAAATTATTCACTTAATTGTGTACATGTATATCAATTGTTAAATTTGTTTATCCAAGGTGGAGGAATTGAAGAAGATAGAGCAAGGCAAGAGGTCAGTGGAAACCCAGCTAAAGGTAGCTCAGGATACAATAAGTGAAAAGACAGCCCAACTAGAGAAGGTAAGTATCTATGAGCTAAAACATTCTCACAATTTTAAGAATGATTGTGGTCATCATGGTGTTAGGACTACTTCTATATCGGTAGGAATAAATGTGTTAATTGCAAGCAATTTAGATATCACATCAATTGTGAATATTACTATTTTTATATTCGTGCATCTCAGATCTTTAATGTAAGTATGGTTATTCTCTTCAGACACAAGGTACCTTGGAAGCTGAAATGGCCAAACTCAAAGACCAGCATTCAAAGGCATGTGCAGATGCCACTTCCGTACAGACTCAGATGAAACAACAGGTAATAATGATATTGTTTTAACCATTCAATCAGACATAACCAAATACTGGATATTGATGTGTGCTGAAAAAGGAGTGACAGGGGGCATTCTTACACTAAACCATCTGTATACCTAACTGACACTTAATGCCTAGCAGTGTCTATTAAAGCACGGTCTGTGATTAAAATATATGATTCAGAGAAGCCATTTTTCCTACCTTTGTAAAAGATAGAATTAAGAAATCCTGCATTTTGCTTGGAATTCCATGCTGAATTACAAATCTTTTGTTTTTGTCCCCAGCCAATGGCACCTCATTCCACTTTCACTTAACTACGTGTACATTGTATCAAGTAAGCGTTTTGTTTCTATAATGGCAGATTGAGTCGTTAGAGACCAGCAGAACCCAGCTTATGGACGCCAAAGCTAAGGTAGATGCTGCCCTAGCGGAGACACGGGCCACATTAACATCTACCCAAAAGGACCTGGAGGAAACTAAAGCCGCATACCAAAAGGAAAAGGTACGAACATTGTACATCACAGTTGTGGTGTGTAGGTTGGATGAGGTAAAATGTTGTATAAGTACATACTTCCGTATCATTTCAGCACTTTGATAACACATGCCATAATTTCCTTAACAAAGGTAAACCAATTTTGCTGATTATCAAGGGAAGTGCTAGAATGAATAAGCCCAACTGCTATCGTTTCTATATACATGTTGTGTACTCTATAGGATATGATGTTAGATGGTAGATTTCCGTTCAATGCATACATTTACCTTAAGACTGCTGGTGAGGAGTCGACCCGGGGGTTCACCCAGAAGGTGCAGCACCTGGAGGGCCAGATCGCGTCCTTTAAGGAGGAACTGGCCGCACAACAAGGGTCAGCTGGGGAAAAGAGCAAGGTCATCTCTGGTCTGCAGGCACAGGTATAACCAATGATCTACAAAATTATATTCGCCGTGGTACTCTTTTTAACTGTCATACAAGGAACCTAAGAGATTTATCTACCGTCAGTTTTATCCAGATTGTGTTCTCTGCAACATTAGATGTCAGTGAATCCATGATGACAACATTATAGGGGTGTGATGTACTTTTCGTTTTCGAAATCGACACCTGGGTATCAAATTTTAGTTTTTCATTCTCACTGAATGATCATGTAGATAATGTAACCAGTTTTACGCTGAACCAAACCACATGATCTTAATTTATTTCATTGTACTCAATATCAGATTGCCGAGCTTGAAAAAACGAAGCAGAGTCTTGACGACAGAATAAAGCAAACAGAGGCCACTGTTGAAGGTAAAACAAAGGAGCTAAAAGAGAAAGGTGAGTTGCTCATGAGGGCCAAAGAGGAGGCCACAAAGAGGGAGGAGGGTCTTAGGAAGGAGCTGGAGGAGGCTGCAGGGAGGGAGAGTGAACTTAAGAAGCACCTGGAGACGTCCAAGGAGCAGAGTGCACAGCTTGACAGGCAGCTACTGTCTACCAAGGAGGCCCTGTCTGTGATGGAGCAGACTCATGCCACTGCCACAGCTGCTGCTCAGGTAGAGTACCAGGAACTTACCGCTAAGGCAGAGGCCACCAGCCGAACAGTGGAAGAGGTCAAAGAGGTAAGGCTTTTATCCAACATGTGAAACCTCAGAGAAGCGTATTGTTTAAAGGCGCTATACCATTTTTCTTCACTTAATCACGGATACGACATCAGTCACAGTAATCAGATACCCGTAGGTCCAATTCTTTTGTAAATTCGGGGAGAAGCTTCCTAAGACTATTAAAGCTTTAGAATCACGGTGGTTCTAACCATTTCGATCGTTGTTTGGAAGGTTGACATCCAAGAGAACCATTCGACTTTCAGAATACCTTGTAGTGCAATATCGAAACCTTTATGACCTATCCGTCGTGTGCTTTGTGGTTGGCTATGATATAAAAAAAAGTGTCAAATTTCTGCCATACAGATGAAGAAAAATGTCGAAAATAAGTTGACAGATGTCGAGGCACAGCTAAAAGAAGTGACCGCCAACAGGGATGAACTGAAATTGAATAAGGTATTGTAGATTCTACATCATGTAGATAAGGCTACCAAGACAGTTATGGCCCACCCATGCGTGATAGCAATTGTATATGTATTACAGCCCCATAGCACCTTTGAATAGTTGATAGCTTGTAGTCGCTACCATGTGAAATATGCCATGCCAGAAGAAGCAAGGTAGTGTTGAGGTGCAGACGGGTCACACACTCGTCCTCCGAGACTATGTGAAGTATGATGATAGCGTATAATGTCTTTAAGTGACCACTGTATATGAATGTATTGAATGAATATAGTCCCTCGGTTATTACTTCATTGCTATGGCTTAACCTTGTAATATATGCATTTATAGAGCACCCTAGAGACCACACTCATAGACCAACAGAAGCTCTACCAGGACCTGGGGGAGGCCAAGGCCAGCCTAGAGAAGGAACTCGATGCCACAAAAACTAATGCTGAGAAAGAAAGGATAGAGAATGAAAAGGTGAATTAATTAAGAAACTTATCATTACTTTTTCACATCTATTTGACTTTTCCACGTAAAATGACACCACCATCTATATAATCAGTTGATGTGAATTCACCTTGTATTGGGATATAGGGAAATGTTTCCCTCCAATATGAATTAAAATAGCACAGAATTAAAAGCCCTCAGATGAAATTACGATAATACAAGGATATGATATCTTTCGGGATAGCATTTTTCTTGCGCATACATGTAATGGCATTCTCCCAATTCGAATTGTGCAGGAGATCATAGTGCAAAAGGAGGCACGTGAATTACTGATAGGTCAAAAAGTAGAGCTGCAAGCACAGGTGACGTCACTGGGTACAACGCTAGCCACTTTACGTACTCAGTATGATGAGAGTCGGGAGGAGACGACTAGTGTACAACAGCGACTAGAGGCTGAAAAGGAATCCCTGCAGTCTAAAGTGGTGAGTATTGAAGTATCAAATAAGAAGCTTAAGAAAAAGATTGCTCATTAATGAAAAATAGCACCCATGATACAGGTTGCATATTTTACTTAACGTAGCTTTTTGGGAGCTTAGGTCCCCTTCGACCACACCAGAACACAGGACACAGAAGAGTATAACATGAAAACCATTGTAGCAATCCATGAATATGTTAAAAGTGAACAGTAAAGGTAAATTTTATACATGTAATACGACCCCATTGATAAAAAGGTACCGTTAATATACAGAGTATAGCTGGTGCAGTAAACCCACAGTTGGTGTATATACAAATCACCTGTTAGGGCAGTGCAGGTAATTGCTTTACTAAGCCTTTAAATGAAGTGCTAACCTCTACTCTCCCATACTAGACAGAGGCCCAGGAGGCTCAGCAGCGGGTGGCACGTGAGAAGGAGGAACAGGAGGAGCACTTTGAGATGCAGCGGACTGCGCTTAATGAGAACCTGTCTACAATCCGCATGGACATGGCCACTTCTCAATCACGCCTCACAGATGTGGAGAGAGCAAACAATGATCTCCGTGGGGAAAAGCTAGGTACACTAGAGCCAATTTTCTCTTTTTCTACCTTTAAAGCGTGTATACTTGGGTCAAACAAATATATCCTTTAAAACCTGTCTATAATAGCTTCATATGTTGTCCTCTCATGATCAGACTATGTAGCAATCATCAGAGACAGGTCTATGTACCTGATCTAAAGAGTGCTCACGAAGCACATAATGCAGTCTTCTAGCGGGAAACCACCAAGGCACCATGATTCTGAGAGGATGTTATGTTCCCAGCAGATTCTTCAAAACCCTCTATAGACATAGCATACCCAAGTCATGCTTGGAGAGTACCTTTGCCAGAAATGGATGTGGTGAGAGCACAGAGCAGCACTGCCACCTACTGGGAATTTTTACAATTAAAACTATTGTTTACATGGTTCATGGTGTTGATTTTTATCCGGTATTTTTCTTGGACCAAGATTTAATACAGGACAATGGAGGGAATCTGTTATAGGGCATGAATATCCCACACAGGAGTTTAAGATGATATAGAATGTTATATAGATGGATAAGGGTGGGAAATTTAAAAATGGGTCATCTGCTAGCGAATATAAACACTTTAATCAGTGTCCTTAAGTATCTAACCCGGGGTATCTACGTATCAGGATGACTATGAGTTCTAACTCTTGCGCATTACTTGCTGAATCCAATCCGAAATTTCACTGATTTATAAGAGATGCTTCCTGGTATCACCAAATTCCAATTATGTTTCAAGTCTCTTTCGGAACTCTCTACTAGCCATTGAGACAGAGGAATAAACATGTTGTATTTGCGTTTTTGTAGAACTTGAGACGAAGCTGGAAATCAACAATGATGAAAGGAGAGCACTTCTCGAGAGGTGAGGGACATTGTGAAGCATACCAGAATCAGAGAGATAATATAATTTAACATGTTTGTACAATTGACACTTTCATAAAGTTAGTCAAAGACTTAAGCAGCACAGAAAGAGTAAATCTAAGAATCCATTTTGGCATACAGGTGTTTGGCGAGTGAGGCTGAAGTGGAGAAGTTACAAGAAAAGGTGACAGAAGCACGCCGTAAATTGGATGACACGCAAGCAGCGCTGCATGAGCTGGGCCGCGAGAACCAATCACTACAGGTAAGTCGTAGTAAGCAAACTCACCTGACCCCCTATGACTTAATGCATGTATTATTAAATACAGAAAAATCAACTCATGTACATATATTTTAGGGTATTGATCAATTAGAATATATCAAACGAGCCTTTGTGGAAATTTCAAAATATTACTAATATTTATTATATTTTCTTAGAGAATCTTGTACTTGTTAATATGAGGGATAGACTTATTACATTTCACTTTTCTTTTTGCAGATTTCCACCAACAAGGCATCGAGTAGGAAGTGGGCTGACGACAGCCAGGTCTTCAACTGTATGAGCTGTAACAAGGGTTTCTCCATGACCGTGCGCAAGGTACCAAGACCCATATTTCTTCTGTTAAGGGAATAAATGGTACTAAAGGAAAATTTCTCTTTTAATAGTGTGTTGGAATTCTTCTCACAATACTGAAGTGAAGAGAATGCCTCTTTTTTTTTTAATTTGACGTACATGTTTTTGGATTGTAACTGTGCAGGTAGTGGTCAGGGGTGCACCTTGAAGTGGTGGTCAGTGGGTTTGGAGGGGGGGGGGCACAGGTAGGGTGTCCTGCCATTTCTGATGATTAAGGATCATAGCTCATTTTTGTGGGGGTGGTTGGGGGGAGGAGGGTGGTACATGCCCAGCAGGCCACCCCCTGGATCTCTTACTGGTGCTAACTGGGTAACTGAATTACTGACCTTACTTTTTTCCATCCATCCATCAGCACCACTGTCGGCACTGCGGCAACATCTTCTGTAACGAGTGCTCAGCCAAGTCAGCAACTGTAGCCGCATCGAAGAAGCCTGTGCGGGTGTGTGACTCATGCTACACAGATCTGACCAGCAGAAGCTAATACCAGCTTACTCCCACTAAAGTAAGTTCTCCTATTTGTTATAAAGCAACTTCTGTTAAATGATAGCACTAAGACCCTTAGTATCTTCAGTAAGTAAGAGGCATCTGATTGAAGAGTAAGTCCTTGTGAGGAACAATATGTTCATAAATTCGGTCTGTATCGATATCTAGATAGTCAATGTAAAGCCCTTGTTTGAACAAGTAACACGCAATTTGAGACTGTCCAGGGTTAGATTTCTTTTTTTATTGGCATTCCCCCTGCATTTCTCCAGTAGGTGGTAACGTTACAGACAGCAGGGATGGGATTAATATAATTACTGGTAAACCAAACGTCCTACTCTATATTCGGTCTTATTGCGGTCGCTCTAAATCTTTGGCATTCCTCTTGTTTCAGAGCATTGTCATGCCCATTATAATGATCAAGTATGTAAATCAAAGCATAGGGCATACAGATATAACCAGTATTCTACTAGCAGTTCTCTTACATGTGACCTATTTCCTTTTTCCCCTAGATAACTTCTTTCTATAGGAGATGCAAATGACCAGATGATGCCGAAAGAACAGGAGCACCAGCCAGCCTGTACTGACTGACCAATCCGACATATTCAGTGCAATTACATATTCATTCATTCAAAGATGCCACTTTTCCTAACTTTTTAGGAATTCCGAATTTTGGGATTCGTTTCCTGTAGGCATTTCCTATTGGGAGTACAAAAAATTTGGATGATTTCCGAATTTTCATTGATCAGTGAGTGGCATCCCTGAATTCATCTCACCAAGTACTAATGTCGCGTCTATAATGGTAGATAAAGTGGAGTATAGTATATGCCATAAGTATTGCTGACTACATATATCTTTGTATATATCGCTCTTATGTCCAATTGGGTTATCTCTCAGACTTCAAAATGTATTGAGCAGGTAATATGAAGGCTGGCTATAAGTGAACCCGATGTAAGGAGTCCCATCTACACGATTTTCTGGTATCTGCTCTGATTAAAGGAGAAAACTGATAACCATTTCTTAACTAACTGCATATTGCAGGTCTGTTTAGACGGTCCATGTATATCATCAAAATATTTGTGAAATTGTGAGGACAAATGTTAACAATAACTATTTGTTTATATGTTCTGCTCACTTGTCATAAAACTGCTACATAATAAAACGAGGAGTTGTATGTGTATATTTGGTTCAGAACCTGTTGCAAGACACACTTGATAAATATATTATTTATCATTGAAAAACTTCATCATGTTTGCACAAGGTGCTGTCATTCAAAATGTCATTACCGTAAATATGAATAATTGCACAACCAGTTCCCAAGACAGCGGCGGCTCATTAAGTTGCAATTTACTCCTTTTAACACTGCATTGCTTTTCTTAACGGTTACCTAGATAACGCAAAAATAAATCGTTGCCATGGGCCCGGATATTCTCATGAAGGTGGAATGGGTGATTCAGGTCTCATAATACTTCTATATCAGTAAGGGGACATTCCGAGTAATGTACATTGAAGTATGTAAGGGAGAATCTGACGCACCAATTCCAGCAATCATACCGAGTACCCCACCAATGTAAATACAAAATGTGCTGTGGTTTTGGCCGTATTCCTAATTTTAGCTCTCTTCTCCTGTCAACAGAACCAAAATGTTGAATACTGTAACCATGAAATACTTGTGTGAATGGGGTTCCAGAGCGCAACGATAGATGTCGTTGCGGTCTCATAGGAGATGCGCATGCGCAGATCCGTAGGTGTCAGACTGCTGTGTATTTCCATAGAAGGAGGACGTCTCGCAATTTGGCTTACAATTCGAGTGAGTTTTAGCAATTTCGCTATACTTCCATTTTTCATATCTGTTTTTATTCCATTTTAGGGGGTTAATTCGCCTTAAAAGTTAAGATTAGGCCTCTTTAGGCTATTTTTCTCACTTTTTGTAACGATCTCTGTTTTCCCGCCGATCACGGAGAAGCAGTTGGGTTCCTATCCCGATCGTTCTACTTTTGGGCGAGTTTTCCCACCTTTTTTGATGTTTTAAAGAGTAATCCTTCAATATTTTGTTAATATCTACTGTTTTTGGGCATTTTCCGTCTTAATTTGATCGAAAATACGATTTCGTATACTTTTACGACACCAACAATAAGTTAGAACCGTTTGGCGGCAAAATCCTCGGCTTTTTCCGGTATTTTCCGTCAATTTCCGGTCGGCGCCGAACTTTTCGTCTCGGCTCGCCGTTTTCTCTTTTATATTGTTATTTTGGTGCTATTAAGACGGATTCCCTTCCAAAAACTGTGAGATTACTCTGTTTTTCCATCGTTTTCACCTTTTTCTTGTCCCTTTTTACTTGGTTTGCTTTGTATGTTATGTTTTTGTTTGTTTGTTTTTGGGCGATAATAGAGGTAGTTCCCATAGACCCAGGCCTGTACTGTCACTATAGTGTCAGTCTGCCTGCTGGGGTGGTGTTTGAGGTTATCTATCTCCACACTCCTGCTAAAGGAACAAATTTAGAAGGATTTCTTCCTTTTACCTGCCTGTTTACCTCTTTATCCCCAAAAACTAACTAATTTGTCAATTTTAGGCTTGTGTTCTGAAGCCTTGATTGACAATTGATGTTTGTCAATTTACCCATAGGTTCATGATCTGGAACCTGAGTTGACATCATCAAACGAAATAATTTTAGTAGACCTTTGCACTGGTTAGATTGTCACAGATATGCCTCTTGATGGAGTTCAGTCTGTTGACCCACCTGGCTATGATCTGAGCTGGTGGACTTAACCTATGGTATATTAAAATTATTTTGTGCCTGATACACTCAAAGTCGGACCGCTGCAGGTCTCCACATTAATTTCTGATGAAATGAAGTGGCACTAGCCATCCCGTACTCACAGACTGACTTGTGAATGAAATGGCTGTGTATCAGGGAGGTTATCTACACCAATAAGACGCTGGACTCTGTGCTCGCTGTACAGATAGGCCACTGTTTTAGAATTTGGGTACAATTCTTAAACAGTGACTCCTTTCGTAACTGTCCGGACCTGCGGTGGGACTTGTTACTGGAGTTGGGTGTAAGAGGACCTTGACACCACCAGAGTTGTGGCCCCCCGGCACAATACTGGCTAGCTGATTCAATCAGTGGTTCGATTTTCTACCATTTTCGCTGATTATGATAGAAAATTTTGACCTGTCTCCCTGGGGAGGGCAGAAGTCTTAAGAACGGTGTCTAAACACGGCTGTATAGGTTGATACTTGTAAATCTGATTTTACCTATACCTTATGCCGAAAAATTTCTCATTTAGAGAAATTTGAAAGACTAGCCTCCTCGCGGAGGGCTGATTTGTCTTTTATGGCTGTGCCCTGTGGCTGTTTAGGTTGTGAATTGCTAATTCAGTTTACCTATACCTTATGCCGAAAAAATTTCTCAGTTGGAGAAATTTATGACCTGCCTCCCTGGGGAGGGCAAAAGCTAGGCTTTTCAGAGCTATAAATTGTGACTGCCTTTGCCAGGGCGTATAAGGTGGTGATTTAGAAAATCACTTTCTCTATACCTTATGCCCAAAAGATTAACAAGCCTGTTAATTCTTAATTAAAGTGAGTCAGAGAATCACTTGAGACCCTTACCTTATGCCGAAAAATTTCAAAAATTTTTCCAGAGGGTCCGCTTAGAGTCACAAGCCTTACAAGCTTACTTGGGGTTGAGTGAGATTGTGATATCACAATTTCCTTTACCTTTGCCTTATTTCTCTGACTGTACAGAGGCACAGGCTAGGTTCATCACCCCTCCTTGGTTGACTTCAACTGATACACTATAAGTGCAGATAAAGTTATTTAATCTGCTGAACACTCCTACTCATGTTTTCACCTAAGATTGGTGATAGGAGTTGTGTTTTCAGTTTACACCAATAAATGTCTTTTGGTAGCTGTTAGCTACTGCTATAGAATCTGGTAAAGATTCGTTACAAACATTTTTTCACTGTGGTGGGGAAAAAATTTCCAGACATTTTAAGATTGGTTTTTAGATAGGGTCTATGGCCTTATCATGTCACCAAGTTAAGTAAAGTTGAGCAGGTTAGCTACACCTAAAATACAGCTCTTTCTGTGCCCGTTCTACAGTTAGACCACTGTGTTTAGAATTTGGGTAAAATTCTAAACAGTAACTCCAGTGTAACTGTCCAGACCTGCGGTGGGACTTGTTACTGGAGTAAGGTGTAAGATGATTGACACCACCAGATTTGTGACCTTCTGGCACAACACTGGCAAGCTGATCTTAATCAGCATGTCAAATTTCTCTATGCTACCTTTGTGGTGAGAATGATAGAGAAAAAATTTGACCTGTCTCTCTGGTGAGGGCAGACTCTTAATAAGGTGTCTAAATCAAGTGGTTTAGGTTGTGATTTAAACAATCAAATTTACCTATACCTTATGCCCAAAAAAAATTTCTGTGGAGAAATTTATGACCTGCATCACCTGGAAAGGCAGCTTTACCGTTTTCCTGGGCATGTTGCCAATAACCAATAAGCTGCCTTGTAGTGATTTCAAATATCACTGAGACCTTTACCTGTAAAAATTCCTCAGCACTTTCTTAAAAGGTCAATGCGTAGCCACAGGCCTGTTAGCTTGTGTCAGGTTTTCGGGCACTAAAGTTCCAATACCTTTACCTCTTGCCATAATTTCCCTGAAATTATGCTAGCACAGGATTAGGTTGTCCAACCTGGTGTTGAAACTATATACTGATACACTGAAGTATTACCTAGAGCCATAGCGGCATCCTAGTGTACTTATTTAGTAATCACCTAGACTGGTGACCAAATGAGTTGAGTATCAGGTAGCCAGTTACAGAATAATTGTTTTATTTGAAAACTGTAACAGGCAGGTTATTTACACCCTTAAAGAGTACAGAGATTTCTGTATTTGCTTTACCTTTAGGCCACTGTCTAGAATTTGGTAAAATTCTTAACAGTAACTCCTGAGTAACAGTCCAGACCTGCGGTGGGACTTGTTAATAGAATTGGGTGTAAAATGACCATGACACCGCCACAGTTGTGGCCCATTGGCACAACATTAACTAGCTGATTTAATCAGCATTCCGAAATTCTCTGTTCTACCATTTATGGTGAGAAAGATAGAGAATTTGATCTGCCTCCCTTGGAAGGGCAGAATGGTGTCTAAATTCTGGCGTAAAAACTTTTTGTATAGGTTGTGAATTGAGAATTCAAATATACCTATAATTTATGCCCAATAGATTCACAAGTATGGTAAAAATCTTTAAGCCTGTATTTAACAGCTTAAGAGCCATACTTAATGTCATAGAATTCTATGAGAATTGCAGTTGACTCACCAATAACCACAAAGCTGCTTGGTAGTGATATATAAATCACTGAGACCTAGTTTTTACATTAGAATATTTCTTCAGAAATATCATAGAGGTCAATGTGCAGCCACAAGTATCCTAGCTTGTGTTTGGGTTATTTGAGTGCTCAAGTTACTGATAACCTATACCTCATGTCATAAATTCTCTGAATTTATTTATCTTAGGTTAGGATGTCTTTCTTGGTGTTCAGTTTACTTTGACAAACTAAAGTCTACCGGTGGCCAAAGTGGTAAGGTGGTTAACTGAGGTAGTGTGCTCATCTTAATTCACCTAAAGATTGGTGATAAAAATGAGTTACGTATCAGGTTACACCAACAAAATCTTTTCTGTTTACTCAGAAGAGGACAGAAGGACAAAATCTTACCTATTAAACAAGAGTACTGAGGTAGCCATTGCTGAAACCCAGCAATTTCACTGATATTAGATATCAGATGGCTACCAACTGCTCCTCGAAAGGACCGCAGTAAATAGTTGTCGTTATGTCATTAGCCCTGATAAACTCTGTTTTTGGAATTATGAGTAAAATTCTTAACAGCTACTCCTATGTAACTGTCCGAACCTGTGGGAGGACTTGTTACTGGAGTTTGTGCAAAGATGACTTTGACACCACCAGGGCTGTAGAGTGAGGTGACTGTTTTAGAATTATTGGTAAATTCTAAACAGGGACTCCTGTAAAACTGTCCGTACTTCGATGGGACTGTTACTGGAGCTGGAGACTAAGATGAACTTGACACCACCAGAACTGTGGCCTTTGGCACAGCACTAGTATTGCTGGTCTAATAGACCCGCAGTTGAATCTATCTCCTCTACCATTTGCCTAAAAATGATTTCTTGATTTGCTCCTCTAATGAGGGCAGAAGGCTCAAGAAACGGTGTCTAGATTCAAGGTTATAGGTAGTGTTTTGCAAAATCAAAATATCCTTACCTTATGGCCAAAAAATTCCACAACTGGTGAAGTTTATTTCAATGTAAGAGCTAAGACTCTCGTTTATAGTCTTGGTTGACCTTGTTAATGAAATTAAATCTAAATACTGAGTTTGTCACTGATGTAGTTTCATAATGGAGACTATCAGTTGATCCACCTTGCTATTTCAAAGGTGGTGGACATAACTTTTGGTATTTTAACTAATTAATTTCTTACATGAGCCACCAATAAAGCAGACCCACTGCAATATCTCTGAGTCAATTGAAGATGGGTCAGGCTAATCATTCATACCAAATAAAGAAGTTTGGTATAAGTCTCAATCTCATTTTTGTAACTGTCCAGACCTGTGGTAGGACTTGTTACTAGAGTTTGTGGGTAAGATGAACTCAGCACCACCAGAGATGTGGCTCCCTGGCACAACACTGGCAAGCTGATCTTCCAATCAGCATTTAGGACATGTCTGGTGTACTTGGTGTATAATACTGTATGCAGTATCATTGTTACTGCTTGTGCTTGTATAAACAGCATAACGGTTTATTCTTGTACAACATACACATAATTGTGTGGTACTAGTTATGGTAGCTGATTATGCTAGATAACATAGGTAGTCTATTTACAATAAGTAAATATATCAAGCTGCTGATAAGGTACAATATGTCCAGATTCTAGGACAAAATTGTACAAACGTATGGTTCCAATAAACTAGCTTCTTAGCTATTTAATTTGGCAGCTTATATGTCTTACCATATCAGCTGAACCTATCTATGCAGTAAAACATGTGTACACTTTACAGTATTAGCAACATTGACTGTTTACACTATACCGTTGCAGCAGTAGCTAGCCAAGTACTGTCACTTTACCATGTCTAGTGGTTCTGGCTTGTACAATAAGTCATAGTTGCTTATTTGTACAAGTATAGGTAATAGCTTCATTTGAAGCTATCACGACACTAGACAAACAGACTGTTTTTTGTGTGCTACAAAAGGTCAATATACTATACCATACTGGTATTTAGTATTAGTGATTATATTGTACATCATGTAAAGACTGTAAGTTGTTTTACTTTACACTATGAATGTAGAAACCACACTCTACATAGTAAATGTGGTCGCTGTTTTGCCTGCACCAGCTGAAGCTCACATTATATATGTAGATGGTTTATATATACATTACAAGTGTACTAAATTGTACAACATATGGATTAAAATACTTGTCCAGCAGTCATAGCTGCTTATGTTGTACAATATGTGTAGGTACCATATTTTGCACCTATATGTATGTACCAGCTGCTTATGATTTACAACATACCTTTATGGTGAGCTGTTCAAATCTACATTATAAATTTAGAAATCTTTTTCTACATTGTGAATATGGGTGTTAACAGATTAAGCTGTTTAAATGGTACAACAAGTTGTACATATCCCCCTTTTTTCATTTAAGCAGTATCTTCTTACGCAGGAATGATATGTATCATACCATAACTGACCAAGCAAGCCTTAGCTGCTTATATGGTACATATGCATGCCACTAGGGTGTACAACTAATAGCTGTTTGTGTGCCTACTGTTTTAGTAAAAACGGTCATAACTACTTGTCTGTACATAAATTGTGCAGCAGTCTTACCTGCTTAATTTGCACAAAATATGACTGTTATATACATACCAGCAAGATTGTACACTCTCTGCATGTTATGTCAGCTAGAGAATTTTAACATGCTTATTTATCTCAAATTATGTAGTATTAGAACTACATAGATTGTACAACATCAGGAGGTACAATACTGTTAAGCAGCTGTTAACCTTTGAGAAACTCAAACCTGAGGTAATCTAATTAATGAATTTCCCAAATGGAAAATTCCTCTTTCTAGCACATGACTAATGTGCTATTTACAACTAAAATCAATTGGGATTTTGTTGTTTGGCTTCTTTGAATCTAAAAAGAAGGGTGTTGTTTACCTTCGTTGAATCTAAAAGAAGGGTAAATGAAAGTAAGCTTTCTTTTGGTTTAACCAAACAAGACTTTTCTTGAAACCTGACTGCCTCTTTAGTCAGGATGAATAAAGTTATTCACTTATTTCCCTAAAAAGTCCTGCGTTACAGTTTCTACCAGTTTGTGAGAACTAGTAACATTAGATAATAGGACTATGGAAATGGGCAGTGAATCAGCTGAACTTTAAAGTCTCCTATGAGACCGCAACGACATCTATCGTTGCGCTCTGGAATATAAAATTAATCGATACTTACATGTAAGTTGATGATTAATTGTTGTTCCAGGAGCAACGATAGATCGTTGCGGGGTACATAGGCCCACCCATCCTCCCTAGGATGAACAGATTAGTGACAGTCAGGCATAATCATTAATCTACAATATTCAAGCTTTCTTGAATATAATATCTATATATAGATCTTATTCGTCGATACTAATTCATCTATATAACTACGACAAATTGAATAGTATAGATATTGATTTCCTATGTACCATAAACGAAATTTCTTTCAGCGATTGATTCACTGCCAGCGGACGTCTGACACCTACGGATCTGCGCATGCGCATCTCCTATGTACCCCGCAACGATCTATCGTTGCTCCTGGAACAACAATTAATCATCAACTTACATGTAAGTATCGATTAATTTTATATTAATAAGAGGAACTCGTGAGTTTAACATTGAGTGTCACAAATCACCGACATATAGAGAGTGACTTATATGCGGGGATTTAATTAGCTCTATAGCCCTATTTGTAGTAATGGGCAAGTTACTCAAAGCAATGACTGGCACAACACTCAAATTACCGTAATCTCCCACGTAGAAGACGCGGTGCGCGTATAGGACGCACCCCAAACTCAGCAAAGGCCGTTTAGCATATAAGACGCACCTCTTAGGGCACATTTCTGTAAGATTAGTACTTTTCTATAGTCAGAGATGCCACTTTTCCTTGTTTACCAGGAATTCTTGGTTTTGATTCTAAGATTTCTGTATAAGATCGTGTTAAATTCCTGGGAAAATGTGTCCAAAGTTCAGTTTTCCTGGTTTTTGTCGGCCAGTGAGTGGCATCTCTGTATAGTAAAATTACCCCTATAGCTCGATGCAGCAAGTTGGGAACCTGAGTGTTTTCCAGTTTTGGAGGCAGCTGTGCATGTAAAATGCCTTCATTCAAGGGACATTTTTGTATATGATGCACAAGACAAGTCTTGTGTATGATTCTATCTCAAAAATCAGAACAAAATATGAAAATAGAATCATTTGCTATGCATTATTCCCTCACAATACATGTCAGACTAGACAAAATGACCTCTGTAGGTCCCATATGGGCTGGAAAAGCACCATGCTCATAAATGTCTTCATCATTTTCAAGATAAGAATATCTGAAGACCTGAACAATGTGAACAGGTCTATGGTGCAAAACCCTTTTGTTTCTATTAAATTCCATCATCCATTGTTGTTTTGACCTGATGACCCATTGAAAACCATATTGAAATGCTATTAGAACCCCATATAAGGCATGTGAGCCCTATTATAATGCACTATTGAGCTATTTAGCTGTAAATAGCAACAAAAGCGTTGTCGGCACCAAAGACTAGAATCATAAGATGTGGCTAATTCTTCTCACACTTATTGTATCACTTAGATATTTAATATGCCTTTAAAGATGATCGAGTAGAACATAAAAATGGATAATTCTGGTATCAGTGGGTGATCACGCGCCCATATATGGTGATCTATGTGGTCCCTCATCAAAGACCAAGCAGAAATTTTGCTGAAAATCACAGTTTTTGCAAACTAACAAAAATCACATGTCTCCCATAGTGTAATAAGCCACCATAGAGGTAGGGGAAAAAAGCATACTCATTTATAAACTTAATGGGTCAGTATTATGCACTATCTATCAAAAACTGATGGTTAGAATATTTTTTCACAAAATATATAGGGCCAAACTTTGAAAAACAGCGATTTTTTTAAACTAATGATTTTTAAATTTATAATTTGTACTTCAGTGGTAAACTGTGCACTATATTATTGTAATACCATCTACCCTGGCCTGAAAGCAATGAGTTTCATCTTTCATTTGCTGCAAATATTATGTAAATCGGATAATTTTTGGCTAAACTACAGCATTTCTTAGCGAAAATTCAGGAAAAACTAAGTTTTAGGTTCCCAACTTGCTGCATCGAGCTATAGTATAAGACGCACCCCCAACTTGAAAAAATCCTATAAGACGCACCAGGCATTTGTTTGGCGTAGAGGACGCGTCTTATACGCGGGAGATTACGGTAGTGACTAAAATGAATTTTGGATACAATAGGAAGTTCTTGAAAAGGGTTGATATAAGGTAAGAAAGTTGTACTATATACACACATGGTATGCCACTTTTACCCTGCGCTTACCTATTCATTTTGTAAAGACCAATGGTTTCTGATTCATAATTTTGTCAATGTATCCCTGTGACACCTATCAAAGAATGCAGAGTAAGAAACATTCTGAAATACACAACCATGACTAATCATGTCCCAATGAAATTACGAATAATTTTAATCAATCTACTTATTGATTTGTCTGTTTTTATATACACCACTGTATATAACATCCTTAGCGAAAATACGGTGATAGGGTGGTTAATATCCATCCAAAATATTGCAGATAGCCCCAAAATAGATCCGTTTCCCTTTCAGATTAAAGGCATCTCATAGATCTTAGCTTGAATGTACTTTAATGAAATCTAAACGATGTTATTTCATCATATGAACCTCACCTGTATGTATATAAGGTAGGAGTAAACGAGGCAAGGATCATGTGTAGGCTATTCCTGTTAGAGCTCACCTAAGCTTAATGATGATACTTAGCAATTAATTGCCTTATTATATCTGACCATTAATGATACGCAAGAATAGCTGAGTCATATATTCACAGGTGTTGTTATGTAAACCGCACTTGAGTATTGAGGCGTAGGTTCATGTATTAATAAATATGAGACATTCCGATATCATTAAAAACCTTAAATACATTAGTCCCTATAATATCTTAGCACAATTATCTGGAGTTTCAGGTATCAGGCAAATCCTTGTTGTTAGCCACGCCTATGTGCTTTTAATGCAATTTGTGAGTTTGTATAATGTAGAATGGTATGTAATGTGCAAACTGGTCCACAAAAACCATAATACATGTTTTATCATCAGTGTGCGTCCAGAGAAGCGTGATAGTGAACAAAGGTGCTACAATGTAGGTGAATCTTCAGTTACAACATCCTCCATGAGCTGTGTCCTTTTAAGACTAGCTTGCCCCTGTTGTTAAACTTGTCAGCATTCACATAAAGAGATTGTAAAAGAAAGATGCACTGGTTCCAAGCCTTGAAAATTAATGTTATATAAGAATACAAGGGTCTGTGCAATGTAAATATGACTGATATTTTGAGACCACATCAGTAAAAAGAATATAGTGTGATATGTTTTCTTATCATTGTATATTTTGCACCTGCATTTAAAAGAATGTACTTGCTGCAATAAATGTTCGGTGCCCTGACAATGAATGCTGTGTTAATATAATGTATTTGGCTTGTGATAGTGGATTGGCAGTCTGAATGTGGTGACAAATCTTGTATGCATATCTCAATGTAAACTAGGGGTGTCAACTATCAATATGTAAAGAGAAATATCCATTCTAGGGCATGTATGAATACAACGTGGTAGAACATATACATGTATATGGGCAAGGACGTGTGTATCTAAACTTCTAAATGCTGTACTGAGAGCTTTGTAAGAAACTAAATGTTATTCATTGCCATAAATACCTTTGTTGGATTGTTACCTAGTGGTGCGCAGGAGTCTACCTTCTAGGTATCGGCCCGGGGGTATCGGTGATTCTAATTGTCTTTCACAATGGGTGGAGATTAGATGATACAGACACAGTATATCATTAATAAGATATTCATATTATAATGTCTTGGTCCATGTTTCTGTATATTTAGGTGTGTGTACTTGGACATAATATCTGATAACCTAGCCGTGTCATAGAAGCTAAATTGTATCATTGATTGAGTGAATCTTCATTTTTCTTCCAAAGAGGAACTGCCATTGTCAAATTGTGGCATGTCAATAACCTGAATGTGTCTACCAACGAAGGTATTTGAATTGACAGGAGAAAATATATATCTGGCTGTTTGGGAAGAACTACACATGACTTGTTTGTCTCTAAAAGTAAAGTTCTGGTCTGATGTGGATGTAACCTAAGATAGGAGAACTCAATCTACTGTCCAGAATTCGTAAAGGCAACTTCTATTACAGGTAATCCATAACAGAATACACATTCAGGACAGAACCTTTGGTGCAGGAAATAGACAAGTATGATTGGATCTAAATTAAATAAAGAGTCGTAATTCATGTTAATGAATAGAAATGTCTATCATGATTTAAACGTCTTCATGGCGTGTCTCATAAGGGAGTATGAAAGAAGTTTATGATATTAATATGTTGGTGCCTATCTCCGCTAGATACACATTTGTACATGTCCTGTTTATCACTTAGTCCTCAATAACAGCTAGAAGTAGTGTTAGTCCATTACCAAAAACTGGTGCCGGTTGTATATTCTGTAATCTCAGACGCATGCTATAAAACAAAGACCGCAAATAAACCACCGTGTACATAATCTGCCATACAGACGTGTGTGTCCCTGTGTTCTTTGTCAAAACATAGATTCTCTGTTTCCTATTACTGGTACATGTGATTGATTCTGCTGTCTCCGTGGACATACGCTAGGGAGGGAAAAGATATCAGGGGTCTGAAAAAAGGACAACGTTGCATCATGCATCTAGGAAAGTATTTGCATAGACTTTATTCTGATAGCTTTTTATTTTTACACGCTCCATAAAAAAGCACCTATTTTCTTTTCAAGATGAGACATGGTAATTGTCATAAACGGAGGAGGTTCCAATGACGGCCACAGGTGATGACTGAGCGAATTCCCCATAGGCTATAACATTATGTAACACCATCTGGGTTAGAAGAGTCCTAAGAAGGAATTAAGGAGGGTCCCTACAATTACTCTGAGCCCTGGGCTCTGAGCACAGTATTCACTATTACAGACATTTATAACTATCAGTATCGTTAAAAATATTCCACACTCATTTATAGGTATATTATCACCAACTTGAATCAATGGAAATCGAAAATTGACCGTGTGTTAGCTCCTACACCATCTTTAAAAAGCATCGACAAATATAAGCGGACATTTCTGGATGGGCAGTGTGATATGCATGAAGTTCTTATCCAAAATATGGGAAGACGCAGTTGTTAAATCAGTGAATTCAATCTATTGGCGTATATCACTTGTCGCGATGTGACTGTCCCGTAGGATTTGAGCAATAACTGTCCCAATGTGGAAGCCACTTGTGGGGTCTTGTTTGAGAGTTCTACTGTATTACTTTTAACCTGTTACTGTCTAAATACATCCACCCTAACTCTCAGACTTCAGTAGCCTTGCTATGCTCATCAGCCTTGTCAAAATCCTTGACTTGTACACTAGGTTTATCAAAAGGAGCTATTTTCATGACTACAGCCTTAACAGAGTAGAAGTTGGTTTTCTCTAAAGTCCTCCACACCACTCCATCCCCCCACCCTGTGGTTGTCTTGTAGGTACCTGTGGCGTAGTACTTCCCATTCAGATTAGACGTGAAACAGTCACGGTACCACCAACCACCATGACACCAGCGGGCACAGATGCCATCATTGAGGTCATGGCTCTTGTCGTAGGTACTGAAACCCATGCCGTCATGGAAGTGTAGAGAGTCCCCTGCATCACCATGGTACCCAGAGACATGGAGCTTGTAGCCTGACTCCTCGTCGCCCACATAGAAGTTGTCGTACATAGCATACCACCATTTGTCTTGCCAGTCCTGGAGGTCAATGTGCAGCGTGTACTGTTTGCGGGATGTGAGGGCATGGATCTTCTCCAGGCCCAGCCAGTGCTCACCACCTAACTCTCCAAAACCATTCTTGTATGTCATCCAGTCCCTGAAATAATTAAGTGCTGTAAGTAAGGTATGGAAATAGGGGCAGCAGGACCTGTGGAAATGGGCATTGTTAGGATGGTATGGAGAATGTTGGACTTGGTGGTATGGGTAGGCTATGCGAATAGGAGCTGTTGGACCTTTGAGTAAGCTATGGGAAGTGGGGCTGGTAGAACCTCAGAGTAGGGGTGAGAGTTTTTGGGTAGGTTGTGAAAATGGAGGTTGTTAGTAGGCCATGGAAATAGGGGTTGTACCCTGTGGTTATGGTATGGAAATTGGGGTTGTGAGTAGGGTATGGAAAGGGGGGTTATGAGTAGGGTATGGAAATGGGGGTTGCGAGTAGGCAGTGTTGTGAGTAGGGTATGGAAATGTGGGTTGTGAGTAGGGTATGGAAAGGGGGGTTATGAGTAGGCTGTGGAAATTGGGGTTGTAAGTAGTGTATGCAAGGGGGGGGGGAGGCTGTGGGAATGGGAGTCGTCAGTTGGCTGTGGAAACTAGGGTTGCGATTAGGCCGTGGAAATGGGGGTTGTTTGACACGTTAGAAGGCTATGTGAATGGGGATTGCTGGATCTTTGGGCAGGCTATGGAACTGGTATTGCCTATGTATGGCATAAGTTATTTAGATTGTATCTCTTTGAAGTTTAAACGGGAATAGGTATTAAAGAGGAGCTATCTGTGCTCTAGTATGGAAACAACGGATATCATAATTATCACTTTCAGTTTTGTTTTGGTTAAACACTCTGTTGCTAAAGGCTGCACTAATAAACAATGACATTAATAAACAATCCAAACAATTAACCTGTAGAAGTCCAAGGTGCCGTCCTGGCGCCTCATGATCACGGTCCATCCTTTACGGTCGTCCATGTCGCAGTAGACGTCAAATGGGTTTCCTGCCTGTCCAGGGTTAACTGGATACACACCAGTGGTCGGGTAGAAGAAGGCCAGGGCGTCCTGACAGTCGGACACTGTTATATGGTGTAAAGACATTGTTAATTTCTTTCCTTTTTAGTTATTGGCATCAGGCCTAAAAACATATTGTGTTCAGGTAACAGGGTTAAAAAAATTAGGGTAGATAGATAGGGAATTCTTTTCATTTTTGATAATTTTTTTTAAGGCCAGCGATAAATTTTCACACCAACGCGAGGTGAATTTGACGTGTGGGATCAATAAAAAAAAAACTTGTCTCGATAAGTGCCAATAAACCCAGATTTTATTTTCCCCCAAAAGAACACAGCTGCACCAGTGCACAGAGTTAGAAAGTAGAATCGCATATAGCATTCTGGTAATCTGACATGTGATCTAGCAATACAAAAATACAGTTACCGCACATATCGCGATTAAGACAGACTTGCAACCGAGAACTGTAGGTGAAACTAACCTTTCAGTATCCGTGGCATTATGTGTTCCCGTTCCTCCAGCCTCCTCTGCATACTGAGAAGGTGATCATCTAAGGAGTCACTCCTGTTCTTACAGCTGGCCAACTGATGCATGAACTGCTCAAACTGATTCTGTGAGGTTCTCAGGGAGGTGTTGAGTTTGCTGACCTGCTCCCTGAGCTGCTCATTAGCAACACGTTCCTCACTGAGACTGGAGCTGAGACCCACAATGATCCCTCTGAGCTGCTCCTTGTCCTGCTCATAGGAGGTCTGATGCTCACGGAGAGTGGTCAGTAGTTGGGAGAGATTCTCAACTTCTCCTGCAAGGAATGGATAGCGTTGGTAAGCAAACTTGAAATTCGCAAGCAAGGCCCAGGTCCAGTAATCCAGTTATAGAAAGTGGGAGTATTTTCTATCTTCCTGCCATCTTCGACATAATAAACCGTGATATAAAAACCGTTCAAACAGCTAGCCAATATCAAATTACCAATAGCTAGCCTTGCTGTTCTATTCGGTAACATTTTAAGACATTGTGATGTCCCTTAGAGTTAGGTCTGCAAACCGACTGGAAAGAGTGAAAACGAATAGGCAAATGTGCAGATATAAAAAAAAAACATTATGTCGATATGCTGGAAGAAATTACCTGCATTCTCATCAGTCTTCACCTGATATGTCTGTCTTGCTGATTGTTCTTGTGTAAGTTTTTGTTGGAAAGCGCTGATTTTCCCATTTAGCTCAGCCTTAGTCTCATCTATATTCTGTTTCCCCGTTATCTCAGACTGTTGTACAGAATCTTCCAGCTTGGTTTCAGCTTCTTCGATCTTTGACTTGAGATTGTCCTCCAGTTGACGCAGTTTGTCGGTGAGATCCCTAGTACTCTCTGTCAGCCTGTCCACATACTCCTCATGGAGTGTCCTGTTACTCTGAAATATGGGAGATAACAATTATCGGGATGTATTATACCTATGAGATAATTCCTTTTATTGACTGCGAAACTTGTTTACGCCCCCTCAGTGGCAGTAAAAAGAAATTGTGCCCCCACCCCTCAAAACCACCCCCCCCCCGCCCCTGTCACCCCCTAAGGGCCCCGATACCCGGGAATATCCATTTAGTGTCAGTATAGTGCACTCAACATGAAGCTTGATTGCGCTTGAGCGTCACCCCTCAGAGATTAATACGCACATGGAAAGTGTTCATGATATGCAAGTTACTTGTGGCTCTGGTATAAGACTATGAGAGAATGTTATTTGGAACCTGTCCATGTCTTCAATCTTGAAGAATAAGTGGAGATAAAGGCTAGCATACTGTCTTATATCGTCGTATTATATTCAACGATATAATTACAAGTAAATCTGAAAAGCTGCACCCCCTGCGTACATACCTGGTGCATGGTGACCTTGATAAGTCTGGTCTGCTCCTCTATTAGCTTGGCCACCTGGTGGCGGTCTGCTGACTCTATCTGTGCTATTCTATCTGCTAGGCCCTGGATCCTCTCCTCCAGGCGTTTGAACACCTCCTGGTGGCCGGCCTGTGTCTCCCTCACCGTCACTATGGTGTCCAGCCGCTCCCTCACCTCTGGGGGCAGCTCCCTGTAGTAACATGTGTAAACGACATTATCTAATCCAAGTTAATTGAGCTCCCTCCATTGATGTAACTCTTATGCATTGGTGGTAAAAATCAAGGACGATCTCTCTCATTGAGAAGTAAAATATCCTTTTGTGAACATACTTCACTTAAAATCCCCCTTGGCGCATTTGTTGTGGTTCAAACTGTTAAATCATTATAACATCATCATAACCTCTAGAAAGAAATCGCATTCATTCTGATAGAATGCATTTTTGTGCATATATTACACAATGCATAGATTATACGAATCGAGTGAGTGATGTAAATTTCTTCGACCCCTTGACCGGCCTAGCGCATTATCAGAGGTTAAAAGGATGCATTCGCACACGATTTTCAGCTCCACCGTCGGGGATGGGGTCTTTTTATGAAAATGTTAGATTGTGAAGAAAAGCAAAGAGAATGATGTCTCACCTTGGTTGGTTTGGGTCAAGTGTGTCTAATTTAGTTCTGAGCTGCTCTAGTGATGTGACTTGGGCCTGGAGTGACTCCTGGAATGTGTTCAGGTCCTCCGTTACCTGGGGTGAGGGGTCACACAGGAGAGTATTCTTAGGTACAGTGTATACCTGCAGACACGCCTCTCCCCCACCTCCTCCTGCAAAGAGTAAAGATACTGTAATATATAATATCTAATCGCCAAGGACATGGAGCAAAAGAATGTATTCCCAGTGGTCGTCAAAGTATGTGGAAATTTATTTATTATTTTTTCAAATTGATTTTTTTTTTCCGGTAGATACAAGTTTTAATCACACGGTGCATGATCACGAGCCGGGCTTCAGTGGTGTATATGTCTACCTTGTTTTGCTCCACCCCCGCTTTTCAAAGAACCCCACCTGAATTTTGTTCAAAGCGACGTTGGGGGTATTGAATGATGCTATTGGGCAGATCGTGTTTGTAATCAATAACCTCCGTCCAATCTTGCACCTCTATAGGGATAATCCTAGATACTTAACCATGTGTATAGTCGGATCGAGGATGTGGTACAGAGAGTATACCATGTGTACTTAGGGATCATCCCTCCTACACCCACACCATGGAACCATTGATTGCTACTTCAGATACAGACAGTGTGGTTTTAGTATGACTCTTCATGAATACACTAAGGAACGATATCAATTAAGATATTAGGGAGTAGCGTTGACTCCCAAGTTTGTGTTGTGGGTTGATTTTAGTAAGGACAAAATCCTGTGTGTCCTGTAATGTATTGTGATCTGTTTTGTTTGGCCACAGCAATGGTTTTTAGCAATTCAAATATTTCAACTTAGACGTCATATATGTGGGACAACGATGTATCTTAGGAATTACCAGGCATGTAAGCCTACATCTATCCCATGAGATGTAAAGACAAGCGGGGGATGTATACTAATAATAGATTTGGCCCATAGGTATAGATGCGACCATGGATAATTGGCATCAGTCCAACGCATTGATAAGGAAAGGGGAAACAGGAAATGCAAAATTGTCCCCAATGCAAAAAGTTATAGACGAGGCTGAAGTTTTTGGGGATTTGAGTATTTACATAATAGGATGTGCTTATTATTCTTTTGTTCTTTACTTTTTTTTGTCTACAATTAATTGTGGCAATGGCAAACACCCAAAGAATACACATGCAGACCAAGCCTAAACACCTGAACAGGTCAGGTGCTAGCATATGAATTTGTGTAAATACTACCCCTGGACATAGATTCTAAATATATGGAATTCAAAATATCATATAACGGGTAGTTTTGGTATTAATAAAACTAAGGTAAAACTCACCTAGACCTCCCGTGAATCGTTTATACCTATGTAGCGTTTTAGCATGCTGTTCATCTTGGAGGTAATCCACATAATCCTTGACTTTGTCTTCAGCCCTAGAGGTCACGGCTGATAGTGCCAAGATGCACCACACACCAAAAGTCAAAGTTACCGGATTTAAATACTTCCCCTCCATGATGGCAAAAATCCTTTTAGACAATATTCAGTGTCTGGAAAATATAAGTTTTCCTCAAGACAAAACCTGCATAATACAGATTAGTCACAGCAGGGGTGTCTTTTGGATGTGGCGGTCCTAGGGAAGCATCTTGATGTGGAGTGATTGGAGGTGGTTCTAGATGTGGACAGGTGAGACAGCCGTGCAGGTGTGCGGCGTCTGGAGGTATGAGGTTCTGATCCTTGATCCCTGATAGATTAGGTGTAATGTAGGCCAGCCCACACACATACAGAGGGCTGTCACTCATAACAGGTTCAGGTCGTCACCCCGAGATTACCTCCCCCAACTCATTTATGGGCAGAGGGATACCTTTAGTGATAAATCAGTGCTTTTTTTTTTATTCAAATGAGTCATTAACTATATTGGCTAGGATTATGTGTTTGTTATAACGATGCTTCAGCCCTGTATGCAGTGGAAGGGCCCTAGACCCCTAAAATCGACATGGCGACATGGGTATTTTTGAGCTTAGTGACATGTAACATTGGCACTCTCTTAAAATCGACATGGGGACATGGGCTTTTCTTAAAATCGAGACAGTGACATGGACATTTCTTAAAATCGACATAGTGACATGATCATTTCTTAAAATCGACATGGGACATTGGGGACCCCCCATCAAGGGCCCCAGTGGAGCTCGATCTGACATATCATATATGTTTTACCTATGGTGGTCTCCCCATGTGATAACCCACGCATACGGCATAGAGTGTTATCTCTCAGTCTGCTTCCTAACCTACACTGGCTTATCTAAGATAGCTATGTTGGTTTATCCACTTATGGTGCCATTTTCAAATAGGGTCCAGTCATACAATGTCAAGTACAAGGGGGTGAGCTATAACAATGGGGAAATATGGCAGCAATCTGTAGGTCAAAAAAGCGATATTTCATCGAGGCTAAATCAACAAAGTGCATACTTAAATCTTAAAAATAGAAATTTACATTAAAATCTTATAAGGGAACTGTTTCCCGATCTTAAAAGTTAAGTTAAAGATTAACTGGCAAGTACATATACCAACTTCTGGAAAACTACTGCTGCAATAATATAAAATAATAACATTATTTCCATCAGAACACCATGCCTTCTGTTATTCAGTGACATTCATGTTTAACTGTAACATGGCAATAATCTGCGCCATACCCCCAGGTGACCAGACACTCAGCCTGGAGACCCCACTCCAGTGTATTAGCATAGTGTGGATGGTCTGGGGATGCCCACTTGACGCTGGGATCAGACGTAGGCCTAATCTGTAGGGTTGTGCTGGCATGTGTACCAACATGGATTAAACTGTACCTATCTGCCACTGAAAGAGATATTTCTTTTTTTTAAGAATGGTATTTTATTCATCCATACATGGCATACATCATTTTCATTACTTCCTAGAACTTATTGAATACATTCGATTTTATGTGGTCTCAACGAACATCAGTCCCTTGACTATAGCTATCAGAGTTTGTCAACCAATATCTAATATTTTTTGTTGATCTATCCGAGTTTCTGGATCAATGAATTGAGTAAACTAGCTAATCACATTCACTAGCCCCTGTGGGCCGTTATCGGTAGGAGTAGGCCTAGAAACCCTGTCCCCGGCCTATGTCCATATCAAAAGCTGGTTCATTTCTAAGCAAAATGGATATATTGAGAAATAAAGAGGATCCCATGAATATGTGTGTGTACGAAAATTGCATTATAGAAGGGCTTTATTTTTTAAACATTATGTTGAATTGTCATGTTTAAATATCTATTCATGTATACATGCACTCCAGGACTCCAGGTATATGGACCTACCTCAATCCAATTCAATTTTCAAAACTTTTATTGCGTCTTCGTCGTTGGACATCTCACTTCGGCAATTACAGAGTGGTCAGATCATGTGTCATCAATACATTTAAAATCAAATGCCAAAGTGGAAGTTATAATATATGCAAAGACCATAAACTATCATCAGGTATTCTAAAGGATAAGTCAAGCCAGAAGACTTTAGGGCCATAAGTGCCACATAAACATTAAGCATATAACCAGAACAAAGGTGGAAAACAACAAAATGGGCGTTTACCATTTAGACACGGCTTCAAATATCCAAGCAGCTTTTTATACATGGCTTGTATTATTGAGAATGTTTTCCTGTATTTATTTTATGACACAACGCCAAGAGCCTACTCGATTGAAACCGACTTATGCCTATGGTACCTGCTTTCGCGGTAATGTTTAGGCACGGTACAAGAAAGAACCATTTGCGTATTGGAATGTCACAGAAGACCTCTTTTACCTGACCAGTGTAGTTGGGAGGGAGATATATTGGGAAGGGGATATGGCATCGATTGCATTATGGCTTATTCTTGGAAGCACAAAGACCTGTGCGGTGGAATCAGGCCTTTAGATGTGTGTTCTGCAGGTACACCGGGTCCATGAGTTGTTCCACGGGCCGTGTCCCAGGCGACGCCGACCCACCTAGAGCAGATCAATGAAGCGCATCGATCGTGGAGCCGCTCTGTGTGCTGCATGGTTGGTGTTGGTGTAGTCAGGTACGTCCAGGCCATAACAGCATGTGTCATGCAGGACAGCTTTTATAAACTCCATAACCTTATAGAAATACCTTGTGTAGGATACAGTATTTCCCCCTTTTTATATATTCTATGAATTTATTAAACATCCCTGTTATTAGTCTTAAACTGAACACCTAGGTTAGAAACAGGCGTTTAGGGTTTACATCGCAACATTTTGTAAATGATAATAATTTAATGTAATGTGTATACCATGTCCGCCTTTGGGGTCGATATTCGTCAAATGGTCAAGATAAATTGTTCACAAATACATGCACTTTCCATAAGTCTACCCATTATTTGAATTCGATACAATGCACCAGCATGCGGCATGCACATTTGCGCTTTTAAAGAGCATTGACTAAACCCACCTTTCAAGATGTCTTCCTGCGTAGGCCTACATACCAGCTCACGACTATTTGTTTTAAATGTTCCTTTTTTTCTTCTAATAGATTTTACTGTATTTAAGCACCCACAACCTTCCCACCAATCTATAGGTCCACACATGCCATGATAAGGTAGTTGGCTAACATGAACAGAGTGCAGTACATTGTATAACTGTCGATTGGTCCCCGGGGTAGATAGGAGCTGGGTAGCCTGTATACGAGGGGGGGGGGGGGTGAGAGACTGTTTACCCCGCCCCCCTGCACATACACCTGTCTACCTGTCCCGTGCAACTCCACCTTCAACATACCTGCATGGAGAGCGTTCGTGCATCACTTCCGCTTATACTGTTTTGGTGAAATATAACGATACCTGTGACAGACAAAGCTGATGATCTTCAAATAATCTACTGGTATCCACATGATTTCTGTGTAAGATAGATTTGTCATTTACAATAAAATTTGCCTCGTTTTATTTATCTGTTTTCATTTTTTTGGGGGAGGGGTGTAGACAGCTAGTAGCAGATACCGTGGACAACAAAAAAATTCAAAATTGATAATCCCCGAGATATGAGTATTTACGATATATTCTCTTGTGTAGAGGCACAACCATTACGCCTTAAAAGTAGGTTACATTTAAGTATACGGGTAATGATAATGTCCGGCAGCTCATTATCATGCAGCGACAGACAGGAAAGATTATCCTTAGAATACAATTAGCATGTTACGTGATACTTATAGAAGGGCCTATATCAAAATTGAATGTGCATCAACAGGACATAATGATCCAATTCCAAAGGACCAATGTCTACAGGCATCGAATAGTTAGTGTTCTAAAATTGTAGGTATCATGTTATATGTGATTTAGTGTACCGAATGTACATCAACAATTAATAAAATATAATTTCAAATTATTAGGATCTAAACTTTAGACATCGAAATAAGGTACATATCGACTCAAATATTAATATTCACTCTGCCACTTTTCTATGTGGACAAAAGGGATGTCGTTATGGTGAACAGCTATGTTGGTGAATTATTAAGACAGGAACTGGTGCAATGTTTAGAATAAATAGGCCTGTGCTTAATGTCCCATTCAGATATCGATAATAACCAGTGTTGTTCAGACCACACAAACCACAGTCTGCCCCTTTTTACAGCCCTGTACTTCCGAACCTCCATATGGCGCGTTAGAATTATTGAATATTTTATACAATGAATAGATCCTTTGACAAAAACATTTCGATCGGCCTGAAACGATTTGAGGGCAAACCCTTCAATATGGCCTCCCAGCAAATGGGCGAGCGACAAGCAAAGGACATTACACCCACTGAGCTGTGGTGTTTGGGTGGTGGTGAGTTGACACGAATCCAAAACTTGGAACAGGTGAGTGGAGCCATAGAGCTAGAGTGGCAGACCACGCCCACATATCGATGTGAGCTAACAGTGGCTTACCTTCAGGCTAGGGGTTTAGCAGTGCATGGGGCCGTCCCAAACCAGCTGGTGGCTGCTGTAAGCTCATAGCAGAGCCAGTCAGCAGAGGAAAAAGTTTGCTTTGTGAAACCACACAGAGTTACAATTGGGGAATCTATACAGGTGTTCATATAATCATCAATATAGACTATTCTGATTATTATGTAGACCTTCTTTGAAGGAGATACATTTGGGTTCATTGATCACTGACTACGTGTACGGCTCAGGGGGACTTGATAATGACAAGGATTAACCAGTGGATAAAGAAATACCCTATGCTAACACCTACCATGTGATCATTACTACTATGACTCCATCTGCATCCTCCAGTGTGGAAATAATCTGATTTAAAGTTCGTAACAGAACTATGGACATGGAGAGTAAACTAGAGCATACGAGGGGATTCCGGGTGGATATATCAAAGGAGTCATGCATTGGGACGACGATCCATTGTCTTAAGATAGGATAGCCACATGCACAAGCTCTCACGCTGGGGAAGGTGCCCTGGCATCAGGTAGGTCGTCGCACTGGAAAAGTGTTTTTTAGTTATGGCGTTTTATCAGAATAACATGGATTGCAGATCCGCCGTTGGAAATTTTGGCATTTTGGGAATTTTCAGAACCTAATAAAAAGTGATAAGAAGATTACTTGTTGAAGCACAATCGAGATGTTACCTCTGGTAAAGGGGAAATTACACATTTGCTTACATCTTAAGGCATTTTCAAGAGACTTCTCCACCCACTGACCCCTGGAGATCAGGTGCTAATTTACCACTGTTTTGAATCTGGTCCCAGCTCAGGCGGCTGAAGGAACATTTTCTTTCACCACTGGCCACCCGCTATCTCAGCTCAAAAATTATGCAATCCAAGTAATCATAAGAAGATATACCGTAAGCTGCATCGGCTTTAGTATAAAGAGCCAAACTTGATTAAATGTGGGAAGGATAAGTTATCTCAATTATCTCCTCTTCAGTGTACCAAATTCAATTGGGTCACATTAGAATTGGAGATGCTATTCAGAACGTTTGTAATATGTCTGTTTGAGTTTCCGAGGAATGTAATGCATTGACATTTTGAACCAGCCTAGCATAGTTTCAGAGGATGGATAATTCTATTTTCAGATAACGACATTACTATAAGGTGAATTGAAACTTTGCTCAATTTTGAATTTCAACTCTCAAAATGATACTAAAAAAGGAAAGAGAGACTGAGCTGGCAAACAACCCTATGCCTCACCAAAGGCTTGTAGAGGAGGCTGAGGTCCGGAACGAGGCTGATGTAGAGGTGGAGATAGGGTCACATGACCCTATGGCAGAGCAGTGCATGGTGGGAAAGGATCCTCCACAACCAGGTGAGAAATGAATGTCGAGATGCGCAAAATCACAAATAGCCTACGCCACGTCACATGGGAGAGAGACCGACAGACAGAGACAGACATACAGATAGACAGACAGACAGACAGAGCAGACAGACAGAGATCTAGACAGAAGGAAAGACATGGGGGATAGGGACATTGTGAATCATAGAGAAACTAAAGCAGATATTTTTCATTAAATTCTCCATTAACAAGGGTATATTTTCTCTAAATGGGCTGACATCTCTTCGAAATCTCCCTAATTATGGGTAAATGTTGCGTCCCACCTGTATTTGTATAGAAAGAATTGGAGTGCCCCTAGATGGGAAGCAGGATATGATGTAATTTCCTTATACCCTAGGGTTTTCAGGGACTTATTTGTTGGTAATTGCCCTTCCGTTACCTTTACTTTAAGGTTTCTCTTGTTATCCCCGTTTTAGCGTTGGCTCGGACCGTTTGATGGAATAGGCCTACTATAAGCTCATTCAATTCTCAGTGAACGTCTACATTCTGTGTTTTATGTAATAAGGGTTCCGCGGAGCTCTATATATATTAAATTTCCTGAGCCAAAGGGGAGGACTTCATATGTGTGAACAACAATCCAACTAGTCAGACCCTCCACCCTCACATACATGACCCCTTACTTAATGGGGAGCACTTAAAATCTACGTGACATGTCTATTTGATATCCATGTACTAAAACATCCTCATAAAACAGACTTGTATTTCAACAACCCTACTTTTAGGAGCTTGTACAAGTCATCCCATTAAATTTATCTTCTTCTATTTAGAATGCTAAAGAATTCTCAATTTACAGCAAACATACCCCCCAAAGCCTACATTAGTCAAGATGTGTTACATTTTTTCTGGCAAAGTCCCAGTTGTTCACACTTGAGAAGCACACAGTTGATATTGCATCATTGTGCATCATATGTGTATAGAGGAAACCTGTGGGTGGTACAGCGGGGTCAATGGGAAACCTTACCACTGACAATCAATGACCTCCCGATCCCATCAGTGACACCCAAATAGGGGGGAGGGGTAATCATAACCCCCCCTGGACTGACGTGAAATAATTTGCAATGTCTAGTGATTTTCCTCACCTTAATATCTGCCTTTGTGTTTCTGAGTATGCAGTTGCCTGAGCTGTTCTGTGTAAATTTAGTCAGGGTATTACAGCATGTAGGCTAAGCTACCTGCTGACCTTATGAACACTCTGGCCAATACCTGGCAAAGGTGCACCCTACAAACATTACACAATAGGCCTGGTCCCTATAGGCTTTTATACCAAGATTTCTGGGTTACTCAGTGCTTTTTGGTGGATATTCCCATCCACATATCTGGCGATATTGCACACCCTGTAGGCTGTAACATCAATTTTGTAAGGCGTGCGGTTATCCATGGATAACCTGCACCCAGTGTGGGTTATCCATGGATAACCCGCATGCCTCTCATGTCCTTACATGTCACATGTTACATGTTAAAACCTACAGAATATTTCATTGCCATGGTAGGGGTCGAACCTGCATTCTCAGGTCCTTAGTCCAACTCCCTATGCAGTGCGCCAAAGGGACTGACGAGAAGTGGTTGGCTAGAACTAAACCAAACAAAGGAAGCCTAGCCGGGCGCTGAGGCGTGTGTACTGATCGTGTATACATAACCGCAGGACGCATTCAAACATAGCCAAGCCGAGACGGCCGCTGAAGGAGGAGACGCGGTGGTCTAGCGGTTAGCGCATTGCGCTCAGCCGTCGAAGGTAGGCGGGTCGAATCCCGGCCCGGGCGCATCTTTTTTTCGCCGTGTGCACTGTCGCTATCTGCTGCCTGGCGAAGAGGTGTATTTAGTACACAAATATAACCGCAAGACGCATTCAAAGCTTTAGCTGTCCGCTGCCGGGTGGCGAGGTGTATTATACACAAACATAACCACGAGAAGCATCTTTTTTTCGCCGTGTGCGCTTTAGCCATGTGCCGCTGCCAAGCCGAGCCGAGACCGGGGCTGTCACTGTCCGCTGCCGGGCGCCGAGGTGTATGTACTGATCGTGTACACACAATGGCTGGCATCGAGTCCCGGGGAGGGGGAATAATTTTTGTTTTCAACTTGAATTTATTGGTATTCTATTGATTATTTATTGCTTTCGTGGTATAAAATAAGTAGTCAATGGATAATTCATGACGAGTGTGTGTCAGTGAAGGATAATTACACAAGGCCGTAGGCCGAGTGTAATTAGCCTTTGCTAACACACACTCGTCATGAATTATCCATTGATTACTTGTTCACTGACACACACTCGTCATGAATTATCCATTGATTACTTGTTCAGTAACACATGAAGTCAGAATTTGTTAGAAGAGTACACCTAGTGTAGGTCCTAAATGTCTTTAACTATTATTCTCAGACGCAATATGTTCCTGACAGAAAAAAAAAATGGCATAGCAAATAACAACACTGAATTCATCACTATGCCAAATCTAACCTTAAAAGGCCAACATTCTTTTCACTTTCCAGTAACTTCGTCAAAAGTGTTGAGCTGTGTAATCCATTCGATGTGCCTCAGCATAAGTACAAACTTTGTATACATTTATACAGAGGAGGTAGAGCAGGGGGTATGGGACGATACGACAGCGGGGGATTATTGGGTGAAAGGCATGTGCAAAGATGTATATCGATATTCTCTCTGAATCACACTCATCTATGGACTTACATACATGTATTTACCTATAATCAATACATGTATGTTAAACAGTTCAGACACAAACTACATTTGAACCATTAGGAATTTTGTTTGATCAAGGTTGATCTGCACCCTTGACCTGTCCTTTATCTACTGCCTCAACATTATCATTCTCATGACTGTGATAGGATCTCCCAAGTTGTATCAGATATCATAGGTATAGTATGATAATGTATCTATGATTCTTCAGTCAACTGAAAATAGACAACCCTCTCAGATAAGCTAGTGATAAAGTGAACTGGATTGTCCTCGTCAGATATGAAGAATCCTGCCGGGTAGGTCACCGTGCCGAATAGGGTCTGCTGCCATGATAGACCAGCTTCTATGCATCCCTGACATCTCTATGGTTCCGCCTCCACCGATTGAAACAGCGTTCTAGATTAAATGTTAAAAAATACTTTATATTTCATATGTGCCCAAGAACCAGGCTGCGCTGGTTAATACATTCAGGGCGAAGGCCTATGACAAAGCGATGCCAAAAGAATAATCTACAGCGTTATACATAATTAAGAATGTGAGCACGTCTATAGCTATACCTGCTTGGTCACCACCCTATTATGGATCAGGTAGTATAGACGACTAGATCCATGAGCCATGTCTCATTAATAAATTAATTCAAGCGACCAGACTAGGCTTTGACAAATAAGGGCGGGGCTGAAAGGTAGTGCAGCTGGGACAATGCCATTTTAGTTCATGAAAGAATGTTAGGGGGCTGTGTACAAATCACGTCATGCAGGAAGGGGGGAGGGGGGTCCCACTCCTCATGACCAAGCGTGACAAGGGGGGGGGGGGTCATGGGCTGCATGACATCATGTCATCAAGAAATCACAATTTACTTGAGGTTTGGCAAGAAAAAAGACAAGATTTGTAAAGGTAGGGAAGTTTAATGCATTCCTTTGACAGATATATTACCTAAGCCCCCTATACATGCATGCTTTCATCAAACATCCCACTCAATGAGTGTCACAGGCATCAATGTCAGTGTTGGATGCCCAGGGCCTGTTGCTCTATCCTACCTCTAATCTAGGCCCAATACCAATTTAAAATATCCTTTTAGTTGAATGTGTTTTAGCGTAGCACCCCATATATAGGTTTACCCCCCTATGTAAGAAGCACCCTGACATTAACAATTTAGTAGAAAGATTCAGACTGACCTAACTTCTACTGGTACTCTTGTAAACAGGGCTCAACCAATCCCAGTGTGCAGTGCCCGGGAGACAGAGAAATTCCAGTGGACACAACTGCCAACCAATGGTTATACAATAATCCAAAGGGCACAACTTTGATTTGCATTTGTGTCCAGTGGACACAAAATATTTTTTAATCCCCCTTGAGGTGTCATCCCCCATCCACCTCCCCCTCCCCTCTTGATAAATGATAAATGAACTCCTCAGCACCCTGTTGCTACTTTTCATTGGGGGATGCATGGGGAGATGTTATACCCCTCCCCCTCAACCACACTCTTTACTTTGTAGGATCATAAATTGGAAATACTATTGCAATTGATCTACTGAGATTTTGTACCAGACAATTTATCTTGACAGTGTTGTAAGTCCTTTTGTGGATTTTGAAAATTCAAAAAGCTATATGTAATTGAGCCACCCCAGCATCTCCTAAACCCACCTATGGCATATTATGGCTTAGTGGGAGTGTTTACATATCAAAAGAAATGTCTTGGTGTCCTCCTTGTAGATCCAGAAAGAACTAAAACCTCACGTATAAGACGTGCCTTATATGTATTACCCACACGTTTATGTTTGAAGGCATATCCCACGGAAATGGTGCACATCCACCATATAAGGACCCATAAGCTGAAGCTGACAGTGTTTGGCATGTTACCCTGTTTGTTGATCAATGCTAGCTCATCTCTTTAACTTTGGATGTATGTTATCCTCGATTTTTCAATTCACACCCACTGTATACCCCTTTGAACCATTTGAATTTGTTTATAGGCTATACACTATATGCATTTTCGAGGGGGGTATCTCTCTGCATGACGTCCTGTTCAGGGGGGGGGGTCATGTGTATGACAAAACATGACAAGGGGGAAGGGGGTGAAACATGGTCCAAAAAAGCATGACGTCATTTGTACACAGCCCCTAGTTTAGTGTCCAAATAATCCTCTTCTCATTTGCCCTCTATTAGAGGAATACAATGTTGGTAATGTGTCTAAATCGGGGCATCATTTGGGACCGCTTTCTGGAGATAGTGTTTTCAATACGTCCACACACACACACACACACACACACACACACACACACACACACACACACACACTTGCGAAATGGATATTTCCCACCGTTGATAGTATTTAAAACTTTAATCTTGATATATATATTTCCAGGGGTGGGAAAAGTGTCTGATTGTGTGTTCCAGGAGAGCCAAAACGATATGGGTGAATGACTTTAGCTGCTGTGATACAGTTAGTAAGCTAATTGCATTCTAAATGATTATTGTAGATATCTCAATTCTAAATACGATTATATGCCTCTTTAATACCTCGGGCCAGGTAAGTAAGGTTCTAACGGTACATTGGGAGTGTGTGTGTGTGTGTGTGTGGGGGGGGGGGGTGTCAGCACGGGACTCAGTGCTATAGCATTACGGTGGGCGGCTATGTTATTACTCCTGTGTTGTTGGGACGATCGATGCCAGCCTGACTGGATCACTAATGGTGGGAGGTATGGAAAGGGGGTGGTAGCACACACCGGCGTGCACTCTGCAGGAGCACGTCCCAACACAGCACACACTGCTGTAATACTCTATATTGGTGCTTGAATACACGGAGGTAATACAAGTAACTTGACCTGCACATGGATAGCTTAACATAACTGGAGCAATACATAACACATCTCTAAATGTTATCATCAGATGCTTTTACATTAACACAATGTCATGTGTACTCATTGTTCCATCTCCAATGGATTGGACAGCCATTATCATAACAAATTATATGTGGTATGATACAGCAGTATTCAGATATATATATATATATATATATATATATATATATATATATATATATATATATATATATATATATATATATATATAATACTGTAGCATATTACATGTATGCATTATAATTACATGTATAATTCAGGCACCATGTGTCTAGGCACCCTCCAGCAGCTACAGTAGGCAGTGGGGCGTGACCAACAGGGGGCCAGGAAATCAATGAAGCCTCACCCTCATAACCCCAGTGCCATGCATACACGCATGAGTTGGCATTGCCCGGATGGCTGGCTACATTTTCACACAAGCACACTATAGAAGAGTGGACTTAACCTACAGGATGACCAGCAGGAGCTAACGTACATGAGGAGCCTGGCATTACACACCCGATTCTACACCTGCAAAGTAGATGATGCTACCTAGAAGACAATATGACATGACGACTGATCTATGTACTGGCCATCCAAATGCATCTCCTGCCCAAGGAAGGGTAACTGGTACCTCCAGGGTGGATGCTAAACCATAGGGATAGTAGCTGAAACAAGGATAGGGCAAACTAATGCAATGTGTAGTTCTAATGAGGGACAAAGGCTGCGGCCTTTGGGTCAAGTTGATGTGGAGGAGGACGAGGAGGATCCCCATGGAAAGATAACCTCAGCTGTTGTCTACACTAAATTTGACATAAATAATGGTAGGCAGTTTAAGTTACTAACTTAGTGTAATCTTGTATTATTATCAGAGCGTATATTTAATTTGGCCACTTTGTTCATAAGGTCTGTGGGGTTCCCCCTCTCAGTGATGTTAAGCCATGAACAGTAATGGATACAAAACGCTTAGAATATATGTGTCATATATGTGGAAAGGGTCCAGTAGGTTCCTATCATTTATATTCAAATAATGCGACATTCCTATGGCATATTTTATATGTGCTTCTCTTGAAATATCGGGTTAATACAGGTGTTAAATTGGATGCCCACTTTATATGATGGGGGAAATGTCGACCTATTTTGATAACCAATGGGACAAAAGCCCAGGAACACGTGTACCATGGGCTGTCAGTTTGTGAAATATTGATTGAAATACTGGAATGCATCGTTTGCAACTAGGGCAGTAGAATGTATACAACGCCCAACCACCCGAGTCCATAATCGTATCAACTAAAATATTAATATCATGTGAGTGGAAGGCTTTGTCTATGCCAAAATGATATCTAAGCACTTAAATTCTTCTTCAATGAGTCTTCGTCAACCTACGTATACATGAAATATGACGTGTATTTTGTGGACCTATACCTTATTCTCTTAGAAAACACCCAACCTGCTTAGACTTAGCATCATTTAAATACATTGTACTCTGCTTCTAAGATTAATTCCATGACCGCCAAGCCGTGAGACCTATGTATCCAACTGGGATTAATACACTAATCTACCTACTCGTGCTTGAACTATAATTAGTACACTCGCATGCATCATTTATAATTCATTAAATTATGTAAATTGTACAAATAAAAGGAACTGAAGCTTATTGTAAAGACTTAAAGTAAATTTGACAATAGATCTAGTCAGCATTTCCATGCACTATACCGCTACCCGTTATACCTGAATATATTACGTCATAAGACGTCTAATCTCCAGGGCGTACCTCAGTAACACTCTCCCAACAGAGACAGCTGTCGCGTACATTGGTTCTGTCCACGTATTCGCTCAAGGCATTTCTGGAGGTAGAATGTATAACGTTTAATTGGTGGATCGGACTATCAGGTATCTTAGTAGGAGGTTATAATAGGTCTATGCCTAGCATCAACATTAATATGGTAGCCTATAGCCACACAGGTGTAATGTGATGATCTATTGTTTAGTAGGCTACCGCACCGATACCCCTTCAACTGATCAACGCTGAAGCTGTTACATAACCAGCACTATTGCTATTAAGCTCTTGTCTGTTGTCTGCCGAGTGTGAGTCATCTATATCACCATTGTAGAAAAATCAATGGTCTATGCATATTGATTGTAGATCTACCATGATTATAGCGACATACTTCTGTCGAAGCATATGGCCATAGCCTATACCTACCACATCATGGTTTGCATACAGTAGTGCACATTAGATTATGTCCACTGATCATTATGTACTACCTTAACGTGCAGGGTTGTTCCAAACGACAAATGTGTATCTAGGAGTTCCAAAGGGTGTGGCGATTATATTCTTCTTAATCATATAGCATTGAACCTGGCAATGGGTGATGTTTAGATACCTTTTTTTTATCTTAATCCCCTCAGGGCCGCAAATAGTGCTTTTACATACTATACGTTTTGATTGTCATGATGTTTCCGTGAATGTAGCCCTGGCAATAACGACGGCATATCGTGCCCATTTGGCTAAAAAGAAACACGTTTTTCTAAACGTTCGCAAAAAAAAGGTATAAAAACACGTTATATTAAAGTAATTTCAACGTTTGTAAAACACTATTTAATTAAACTTGTATACTATAAACGGGTTGACCTAGCTACTCACCAGCACTAGATATATCACATCACACTGGTACAGAGTAGTGTGTGACTACAAAGAACATAAACACAAAGGAACAATGAGACCCTGAAAAGGGTAATTATTAAAGACGATAAAGGCGCAATCATATCATCAGATGTTCGGCCTCTGTAGTTCATTGCATGCTCTATCAACACCCTCCATGTTCACTTCCTATGGCTAATATACCCTGGTAACTCAGAATTTTCGGGACCATTACAATTATTGTAAAGTAACAGAGGTATATCACAATTTCATGTCTCACAGAGTTAGAGTCCAATCAAATGCTGACACGGGCCATAGTCACGTAGAAATTCACTGAAAAGAGCCATCGCTCTCAGTCCTGTTTAATAAGTGATACAGCATCATTTAACATACCTTGAACTCTTTCCCTGCAAAAGCCTAACCAGGAGGGTCTTGCCAAAAAGGAAACGAGAACCAAAAAAAATAAACGTGCCCGTTTTTGTATTGCTAAATAATTGTTTTGATAATCGTTTAGATGAAATGTGTATGTTTCTTTACTCCTGAAAAAGAGTTTTCCATACATTCTGCTATAATTGTTTTGTTTTGTTTTTCTCAGCACTCTCTGAAAATATTTACAGAGGTTCTTCCTCGTTATCTTTTGGCAAGACCCTCCAGAGTCTACTACGACCACAGATTTTACCTGTGGACTCACAGGTTTCTGCTGCAGTGGAACCCGGTACACACACAAAAATATTCTGAATATCTTAGGCCTTTCATCTAACATTTGTTGGACTTGCTAACCCAAGTTGGGAGTTTGCACGTCCCCAAACCACCGAAGTTTTCTTGGGAGTTTACGCCTAACCCTTAAGAAAAATGCCCAACTTGCCTGATTTCTCCTAACTTGCCTTAGACTTTTCCACTAACTACATAGACTTTCAAGCAACATAGCAATTCTCTTAATTCTGAAATGGTAAGTGTAAACTCCACATAGGTTAAGACATCCAAAACAGAGCCTCTCCATTTGAGAAGCAATTTCAATACCTCACATCATTTTCATTGCAACCTGTGAACTTAGTTGCTCTGGGTTTATCATAATGTCAAAGATGTGGATATATGAGTAAATTAAATTTCCACAGAAAAGGTGTTTCCATTATTCTTCATTGCTCCTTCAATAACAAATATATATTTATTAAGTGTATTCTGTTAAATCACATGCCAGGTTGAATTGTAGAGGCGTTATTATGTCGATAGTCATTGAAAGCACCATTATTCTGACATTCATAGGCTTTTCCATGATATGCACTTACCATAAAAATCCTCATGCAAACCACACTGCCACCTGGTGTGAAAAAATCTACTAGCCCTTAGACAAAACTACTACCCCTTAGACATGGCTAAGTCAAGTCAGCGTTAGTAGTTAATACTACTAACACATTAGTAAGATGTTACTAACATGTTGGGTATTTTGCCTAATGGGTGATTTTGTCTAAGTTAGATTAGTACTTACTAACTTGGATTATTTTCTGTGTAGCCCATAGCTGTGACAAATGTGTCCAGCCCAAGAATGTGCAAGTAACTCTATAATGCCTTTTCTATTTTCTTGTTTCAGAATATGTTCAGCAGAGTACATTTTGTTGGGGACTCTGTTGTCTCCGAGGTTGTGTTATGGGAGTGGTTGGAATGCTTTACTTCTTTGTCGTTCTACCAACAGGTGTGTAAACCAAAGACATTTTCAATACCTGTCATGCAGCTATGCTTCAATCATTACCATACCCTGTGTATGAATTCTAGAATTCTAAATCAATTAACTTAATGGTGGAAATCAATTTGAAAAGCTTTCCATACAGAAAGTTGATATTTACACTAGAACTTTTTAATGATACAAATGCCACCTGTTCATGCAGTATAAATAGAGTGTTAAGATATAATCACCCCTAGATCCTGGATTTGCACACAAATGTCTATCACCATACTGAATATAAGGTTGTCCTTTACTATCCGCAGGAGTTTTGCTGGTGTTCCATGGGGTAAGCAAGAGACGTTCATTTACCCTTAACCTGGGCGTAGGCATCCTATGTGTTCCCACATTTCTGGTGATTGTCACCATCTTACTGCTTAAGTTTTGCTATGTTACACGGAAGGACAGACGAACAGAAAAGGCGGCAAAAAAGCGAACGCTGGCGTTCGAAAACCCGCTGTCCAGGCGGCGTCCAGGTGACGAAGATGTTTGCTCCTCTATGTGTTAGTCCAAGTGTGTGATATTTATATATCATATTTTAGTAAGAATCTATGATCTGTTATCTAAGAGGCTAACATTCAAGCTGATCTCACTTATTGATATCCATCTACATGTATCTATTTGATAGATATCTCTATAAAGAAGTATTTTGATCTCTGTTACCATGCATGTCCTTCAAATATTGTAATCCATCTACTATAGTGTATGCCATTGTGGATGGGAGTTTATATGCACCACTATACTGTAATGAATGTGATACATAATTATAACAGAAAAGGCACGATAGCAGATGATTTTGATTGTCTATTCTGCCCTCCTAGTACAACATTTAAAGGAGCACTGAAATGAGGACCTAACTTTTGCACGGAGACAACATAGCCCATCTATAGCTCCTTTAATTACTGGGGGAAAATCATACAAATGATGCTAGTGGTAATGTGTTATCATTAGGTCACATATGTCAGCTATAATTAATACTTGGAGTTAAAAATAACTGTTAGTATATATTTTGTGCAACTACCTATATGTACATACCTCTATGATATGTGTTACATACACTTAGATAAAAGTGGATTTTTTATTGGAAGCAAGATACCTCTATTCATTTATAATTGAACTCACAAGCCAGCCATGTACAGTCGTGTGTAACCTTCACAGCCAAAAGCATTACGTTTGATGATTGCATCACTTGAATTCTATATATTCATGTATTAAATGTATACAAAGAAGTAGTTGCTTTACACGCGTAGTGATAGTTACATAATTGTAAGGAATTTAGGCATCTGAGCTTGTAGTTAACCCTCTTTCATGGGAAACATAACTCCACAGCAAGTGCAAATATAATTGGTTCCTTTATGTTCATGCAAAAATGCTATCCTAACTTATGCTCCGTTTGCATCAGACAACAATTTACATGGAACAATATCTACCATAATACCTCGCGCGTATACGATACCCCCAACTTGATATAAGGCACATCTGTGGCTAGATTTTGAGCACTTTGTACTGTATAGTACTAAAGTATAGTAAAGTAGTATACTATCTTCACATATAAGGCGCATCCCAAACTTTTGCTGATGCCATAAGGCACACTAGGAGTCTATCCCCGCCTATATATGCCACAGCTTATTTGCTGGGTATTATGGTATTTAGAACTGATAAACATTTAATATTTTCAGATTTTATGCAAAGAAGTCGCATGTAGTACTGAATACATGATACCTATGGGGCAGAAGAAACTGTTGTTATATCATATAGATATAAATGCAAGGTTACAATTAAATACCATGATGCATTTTTGGATGGTGCTTGTGTCTGAAATGCCTTTTCTTGATGCTGATGTTCTATGTCTTGTTTATTAAACATGTGATTAGAGAAACAGTATTTGCCATGGTTCTGGTTTTGCTTTAAGAACATATCAGCTTATATTTAATTAATATTGATGGAATAGTTATGATAACAGGTTAATCTCTAGAAAGACATTGTTGATACAAACATAATTTTCTGGTGGGGGGAATCCACATCTCTTGATGGGAGTTACTTGCCACATTGCATGGTGCTCTGAGTTGAATGATCACCACATCGGCAAGCTGAAGGATCACCACACCTGTAAAGAGGGAGAAATGTTAGTTGAATAGAGAACATTATGAATGCTCACATGACCTAGACAAAGTGATATCTCACATTTAAGATGTTTCTTATATCCTGTTTAAAAACTTGCCTAAAATTCCTGAAACTATGTCCACATTATTACAGTGTGCTATTGGAATATGTAATTATCGATTCAGTGGTTCTTGAGTATTTTAGTAGAACATAATATCATGGCTGACTGTTCATGTTTTTACCTCCTTGGCTCAACAATTTTGTAGATTTTGCCCCTACGATCATGGCTCACTGTAAATCCTGCTGTGGACAAGATGTAAACTTCACCTAGACAAAACAAAGTGCATCTTTTTTTTTAAAGAAATTATTTTGGGGTTTACAAGTCTTGCAAACATTCACTTAGAAAGATTTTTTACATCAAGGCACTATAAAGACGTCTATTTTAACGTCAGCCTAAGTAAAACGCTTTTATTTCTAGGTTTGACACATGTTTTAATGTCTCTATATGTGATATAGCCAGTGAATTTAGAAGATCCTCTTAATTAACACTTTTGAATGTCCAAAATGCATCTAAAACGTTTTCGGACGTGAGGAAAAAGTATTTTTCTAATTTATTTTTAATAATTGCAAATGTAACAAAGACGTTTATACCAAGCAGCTGCCAAGGGGGGCTCCCACCTTGTCTCTGTCTGTACAATTGTCTGTCGTACGCGCCTTTGGCTTTAATGCTATCAAACACCCTTTGTTTCAGGTTACAGTACATTTGTTATCATGTATCCTCCACCCTGATATGTCCTCCTCCAATTTAATTAACTGCTCTGGAGGTTAATTCAAAAGATTCTGGGATCGCAACCTCAGCGATCCTAGGAATAATTCTACCTTATCCTATTAAGTGATCTTAAGATTAGACTGCGTTCACTTTTCCTAGCCAGCACTAAGATCACATCGATCTTAGCCTCAGCCCTCCTACACTATTCCAAGAATAACTGACTAGGCACAGGGGTAAGAGTCCCAAAATAAAGGAATAGCTGTGGAGTCACTCTTCTTCACAACAGTGTTTATACCATCGTTCCCCATCCACATAATTATGGGCTAACAAAAGTGTAGTTGACCCTGTACAGTATTCAAGAGTTGTTCCCATGAATGTATGATTTATGCTCACCTATTAGAAGCATTGTGCCCCCCACAGGACAAAGAGAGAGAGAAGGGAAGAATTACCTTACAGTGCACTTAACGCATGAGTAGCCCTAAGAACCCTCAAGGACTCTCAGTAAACGTCCTCCCTCCCCTGTTTATGTAATCAGCAGTCTGTTCACTCTTTCGATCAGGAGTGTTCCCTGTAAGTGCTCTTGTACTGAGGTGAAACCACTATGCAATTCCTTCACTAAGATCGCAGTGATCTTAGTGCTGGAAAAGGAATGGTGAAGTGATCCCAGGACTTACTATTCTTGACAGGCCTGCAACCACTGCATTAGATATGGTAGACCGGCCTGGAGGTTAATTCAAAACATCCTGGGATCGCAACCCCAGCGATCTTAGGAATTATTCTACCTTATCCTATTAAGCGATCTTAAGATCAGACTGCATTCACATTTCCTAGCCAGCACTAAGATCGCATCGATCTTAGCCTCAGCCCTCCTACACTATTCCAAGAAGTACTGACTAGGCACAGGGGTAAGAGTCCCAAAATAAAGGAATAGCTGTGGAGTCACTCTTCTTCACAAGAGTGCTTATACCATCATTCCCCGTCCCCATATGGGCTAAGAAATATATTAGATTCCATCTGTAAATAAGGTAACTTTAATGCAAATGTTCAACCAGGATAGAATAACTGCATTAGATAGGGTAGACTGGCCAGGTCTTATGATATGTGCCTACACTAAGATCGCTGGGGTTGCGATCCCAGGATGTTTTGAATTAAGCTCCTGGTCTTATGATATGTGCCTACACTAAGATCGCAGGGGTAGAAATCCCAGGATCTTTTGAATTAACCTCCTGATGATAAGACGTTAGCCTTATTCATAACCATAATATGATGAACGTTCAGACTACTTTTATACAGCTAAAGGCATACCTGATGTACAAAATTTCCAAAGGCTATTATTATTGGATATTAAATAAAGTGTTGATCTGAATACAGGTAGAACAGGATTTAGAATTCCATACACACCTAGATGCTTGATCACCAAAAATGTAGGTCCCATTCAGATCAGGGTCCCATTCAGATCAGGATCATCGTCTGTAAACGTAGCCCCCAGTTACCAATTTACCCACTGGGCACTGGGCAGTTACCAATTTACCCACTGGGCAGTTATAGGCATGTATACACATGATTGTATAAGAAGCACCTCAGTGAGGTATCGGAAAAGTCCCTAAAAAGCTGTTATATGGGTCTAGACCCCTAAAATCGACAGTGTGACATGGTCTTTTCTTAAAATCGACAAAGGACATGGGGTTTCTAGGGACAAGGACATGGGACAAAAAAGATAGTGACAGGGGACATGGACTTTTCTTAAAATCGACATGTGACATGGAGCTTAGGGACAAGGACAGAGGAAAATACAAATTTAGTGACATTTGACATGGGCTTTTCTTAAAATCGACAAGGGACATGGAGACCCCCCATCTAGACCCTCTGTTATTGTGATAGTAAGGAGTTGGCAAGGAACCTGGTATAATCCCAACTAGCAGAGTGACGTTGGCCCAACGTTGGCCTAATGTAGTTGTGCTGCTTGATTGTTCCACAGGTGAGAAAGCCTGAATGAGTATGCCTGCCTAGCCTTTGTTAGCTTAGGCCATGTAATCTTGCACAATTTGGCATCCTGCCTTTTGGTGCAAATATTTCTAGTATCAAGATTAGTATCATCTTGGGGATATTTGAATGACGCAATGCAAAGAGCCTTTTCCCTTCTTACTTCAATAGGAGTCAGCCTACATTCATTGAAAATAAACTCGATACTCTGATGCCTATATCGGTAATAACTGCTTCTCAGTAGCCCACATAGTAGACTGTTAAGTCTGTAAATACCCATTTTACATGAAACACCCTGTCTATTTGATGTGAATAGCAGATCCTTAGCAATTCTGCACAGGAATACCAGGTTAGTCAAAGACGTTTTCAGGTATCACAGTACCCATACAGAGAGCATAACACATTTATCCTAGTGTAGTGGTTCGGATTAATGTCTCGACTAGTTCAAAGTGAAAACCAGACGAGGTATCTCGGGTTAGTGCAACCGGCACGTATTTATTACGGTATATGTTTTACATCCACCTCGAAGTGTACTGCTTAGCTATGTGCAAGCTCAGGTAAAGGTGGTCCGACTCCGTTGGCAGGCAGAGCCAGACTAACGCCTTCCCCGGCCCCAGGTAGGAGCTGGAGTGAGGCGAACAGTGCTGCCACCACCCTGCAGAGACCAGGGTCGAGGAGACCTCTAGTGACTACCGGTGATGGGCACACCGCTCGAAACGCCCTCTCGAGGGAGACGCTCACACTATATCACGATCTACGAGCCCCTACACTAGCCTTGAGGCCCAGGTGTGATGTTTGCTGAAAATAAATGATTGTATTGGCACTTAGATATTTTCCTATGACCTGAAAGAGGTGTCATTCCTTTGCATTGCTTGTTTAGCATTATTCATCTGTCAGAGAAACAACTTTTAGAAAGAGCTTTGTTTCTATTTTATGCAATTTCTGCAACCGGCTGATTTGCATAGATCCAACTTTTGATTAGTAATGCTGAAATGCAGATCAGAATGTCAGCAAAGTACAAAATGAGACCCCTCATGCTTGAGACCAGACTATTTGTGGGATATAATTATGCATATTATTGTTGAACAAGAATATGTCATCTTAAAAATCATGTCATGGTGACCTGAATCTCTTACGTGACATTTTCTATGCTTAATTTTTAAATCATTTAATAAATATGAAGCCGTAGTTTTGCCAGTAACACATCACTTTTTCAACAGCAATGGGACAAGAAGTAGACTTAAGTCTGTTATGTCCCCAGTTAGACCAGATATTATAGTATTAAAAGATTTCTCATGGACCTCACTCATGTGTCACTATTATTATCATTTTTCAGAATTACTACAAGATGTATCATTGATATCAAATGGCACACATTCTCTAATATGACAGCATATTATGACATATTGACATTATGATATATGAATATGCTGTGTATGATTACACCAGATAAAGCTATAATTATCACATCAAATACCAGATCTGTGTCTTTTTTTAAATCCTAAATAAGATGCATCTTTTGCATCATCATCTGGTCAGTTTATCATGTAAAAGTGTTTATCTCCTAAGGACGTCGGTTTTACGTAATGACATGAATATGACAAGTTTGAGACGTCTTTTTTTATGTAAGGTGTCTAGCTGGGTATTTGTTGAAAGTGTTGATCAACATTTCTCCAACATTTTTTCAATGATTCCATTTCAATTTTGTTAACCATCACCATTTCAACAGCAGATCAGAAGTTGAAATATTGTCCTCAATTCAACATTGATTCACCATTGATTCTGTCAACATTGAATCAATAATGTCAATTTCAATGTTGATTCAACATTGACATGTCAACTCAGAATCACTTCACAACTACCAATGTTGAAACAACATTGAATCAAGATAGAAATACAAAAATTGAATCTGCACTGATGGTAAGATGTTGAATCACAGTACTATTCACTGCCTTCTCCTGAAAGTCAAATTGTCAAGTGATGCTCTGCTACTAGAAATTGAGTCAGGCATGGTTCTTTTATTTCCAATATAGGTTTCAAATAGCAATTATGTTGATTACAATAATTCTACCCTCCATATAAATATCTGCATTTTATCATTTTATTTGCATTTCATTTTATTTATTTGTAGTGGCCCATTCAAGTGTCAGGGTCTCAATAAGGATACGGGGTAGCATGGTGTTGAAATAAATCTTAAGGATTGAGCACAGTATTCGAATAAGTGCCAGTCTCATAAGGGCCAGAAGTACAGCTACACTGACATCTATAAGCACTAGTGAGGTGCTTATATATAATAGTTATTGGGTTAGAAAGAACGGAAATGGTTGAAAGTCTCCTTCCATGATTTGCACTATGATGCCCAATGTTTTAGTCAATAAAAAGATTTCTTCAAGATGGATAGCAGACATTTTAGGATTAACACGTTACTGTATTGTATTTGTATTAGAAAACTTTATTGCATATTCACAGGGTGGTCTTCCATATAGCAATTGGTCTGACCAGCAACCTATTACATAGTATTCATGATCGTTGTAGGCACATACAAAGTTGGTACTCTTGTTACAGGTATTCACCAATAAGGTAACGATGATATGCATAATATAAATTTGTTACAGTAGTTGGAGACACTGCGCTTCAACTTATACATACACATATTTAGAGTTCATACATAATTCCTATACCTTAACTTTAAGCGGTTAAGACATATCATCAATACTGTTACCTTGAACACTATTTGGTCTATACTTATAGATGAGCTTGTTACATGTCAATTGAGAAATCATACATTATGTCAAGGAAGAAAGTAACAGGAATGGGTTATGGATGCCTTTGACCCCCCAGACGTTCCCCACATTTATATAAATATGACAGGCCCTTTCTGTTGAGAAGAGGAAATCATGCAGCAGATTTGTTAAATGAAACCAAGGATGAAGTAGTGTAGAGATGAAAGAAATAAAGATGACGGTAGTAAAGTGCACAATCTAGTATGATTTGTTATGTTAACAAACCATTTGATAGGTGTACACTAGACTAACTATGCTAGATTACCATAGGAAACTAAGTCGTGATACACCAGGTATCACAAAGTAATTCATATGATCACAGTTATATGTTTGGCAAGCTAGATAATTTCCCAGTTGTACATTCATATACTAGAAGCAAACAGTGGAAAAGCACAACACTCCCAACAGATGGTAGACAATCAAATACCGACATGGCAGTCCCCGTAAATGAGGAAACCAAGTTGCAATCCAGAGGTGACACTGATTGGGCTTTACTAGGAAAAGATGGGTATTTAAGAAAGGAGGGGGGGTGACTTTCGATAGGTAAAGAGGTGTCTACATAGCAGATTTTTTTTTAATTATTAAAGGGGGTTGTGTGCTTTGGTATGTTTCAATCAATATGATCTGATGTTCTGTGAGGTGATGTGATGTGCTGACCACTGTTCCCAGTCGGTTCAAGCATTATGATTTATAGTACCGGTACAACTGTTTCCAGTCTGTAACTGGTATCTAGAACTTCATTTAAAGGGAGTAGATACCATCCAGCTGGTTCGAAATTGACCAACAATTTCTCTTAGTAACTTTTAAGGATGTTAGATTGATGCTTAGGTAACATAAAGAAGGCATAAAAACCATAGGTCACGGTGTCCGTTTTTCCACTGGAAGGTATTAAAGTTTGGTGGTCTTAACTATGGCCACCTATGCGAATTTGTGTTTTCCCACATTTAATTCCATAGAAAAAAATCTTTTAACAATTTCTTAACCAAACCTCATGTATTTATACCTGAGATCATTAGAATTATTTTGGAACCAAAAAGTAGGGGGTTACAAGCAAATTGAAATTTTCCTGAGTAAACTAAAAGTATTTCTAATTCCTTTAGTATAAGAGTCTATGGGTACAGGAAATATGAAATCCAGTGATAAGAATGCATAGAATGCCAATGTATCACACCTAAAGGGTTGATAAAGAAGGGTTATGTCATATAAATTAGGAATATGAGCAAATATTGTCAAATTTGGCAGTTTCATTTTTTGCCACCAGGTCCCGTTTGAGTAGATCGTGTCTACTCCCTTTAAGTGGGGTTTAATTGTGATTGTAGGACAACTGTTTCCAGTCTGTAACCTACTGATAAACTATGCCATCAGTTGGCTTTTTAATGTTTTTAATCAAGTTCTTAAACTTGACTTTCCCAATTGTTGTCTGTGTAGCAGCATCTAATCTATCCCATGCTTGGACACCTCTTGACCATGGGCTTCTGTCGGTACTTCTATACCTGTTCACATAAACGGGGAATTTTATTTTGTTGTCACCTCTGGTACGTCTTTGTCCCTCATCCAACAAGATGCCTATCCCACCAGCCTTTTTATACATTACCATGAGTAATTGAGTATATCTCCTATACTCTAGATTTTTAAGCCCATATTCATCATGCAACTTAGAGATGGATATTTTCTCATACATGTTTTGATGCTTAATAATACGCAGCGCGCGGCCCTGTACATTCTGCAGCTTTTTAGAAGATCTTTCGTACTACAATCGTGAACAAAACTGGCATAATCTGCATAGGGCAGTATCATTTGCTTGTATATAATCAATGCTTGCTCCTTACTCAGTTATCTCCTAATATGACCTAATAATGAGACTTTGTGACTCATACTTTGTAACTGGAACAAGACACACCTCTAATAATGGTTCATTGCCTTGTACCTACATCTGATCCCAGTATACAGGCCAGATTTCCTTATGTATCTAGACTGCCATCAGTTTCACCTTGGACAATGGACTATACCAACCTTCTATGGTGGTTGCCAGCTCATATATGAGACATGGGTATCTTCAGAGGGGCACATTCAAATCATTGTTCAAGGGTTTTACAGTAACAAATCAATAATATTAATAATTTGGGCTGCTTTTTGGATAACCATGACTTCAAGAAATCAAGTGAGAAATACAAAAAGTGATATCATCATCATGAACAAAGAGGAGAACCAAGTCTCCCTTCATCATTAATATTTTAAGCTCAGTGATTGACAGGAGTAATGGATGCAATTTCTGTTCAGGTATAGGTTAGACATTATGAACTTTCCTCTGTGCTCCTGTCTTTAGCAGAAGAGCCCTTCTGCCATTGAATTGTTTACAATGCTTAACTCTGAATAGTGCTTGAAGATGTTTTACAGTGGACATGTTATGGGGAATATCCTTCCTAAAAAAAGGAGAGTAATAATGGCAACCTCAAGCTCCCCTGTCAATTCTTAAAGATGGCCATGTCACATCAATTTCAAGGGCCTAAAGCCCAAGACCTATTGAGAAGCATGGCACTATCTGGAAAAGAGCGTCAACCATGGTGAACTCCCTTCTGTGATGTAGATTAGTATTGCCATTCTTTTGGTCTAAACCTAAAGGTTGTTGTCCAAAAGGCTGATGTTCAGGGTGGTCAAAAGGGATCCTAAAAACAGCTTTGATGAAATATTATTTGTGCCAACATGTGATGCAGTCATGGTTTAGGCATCGGAATATTTGTAAGAAGCTCTATAATTGTAGAGTAATTGTTGAGGACAGTATTTTAGATGATCCTCAACCAGAAATAGTTGATACGATGAAAATAACCTGGAGCGTGTTGCTCCTATGGTAAAAAGAGCTGTCAGTAGGTACCCTCTTTTCAAAAGAAGTCACGCTCTGCCTCACCATTCAACTTGCACTCACCACATTAGTCTGAAAAGTCACCTGCCTTGTTTAAAACAGAGAGAGCTGCACTATCAGGTACCTACTCATGTCACACACTCTATAGTATATTATACTGACTGACTTCTCCCAACTAGGTACCTACTCAAATCCCCTTTTTGAGCACCATACTTGAATGTCCACTTGTGAGCAACAAAAGGGACAAGTTATAACTACATGAAAAGAAAGGACTGGAAACAAGGGCATTTTTAGCCAGGTCTTCCTTCTACTATAGGAGCAACACCCTCCAGGTGAAAATATACACAGAGCAGATCTGCTGATGGCATATGATTCCTTGACTCTGAAAAAATAGGTCTAGACACCTTAATCATTGCAATACTCCAACTTGTTGTGAAGAAATTGAAGATTATTCATTTTTCGGTAATGGCGGAACAAATATGTGTAGAGGCAAGGAGAAAGGGTGCTCCGTGCTAAAAGTCAACTTTAAAATTCAAATCATTAGCTTTACAGTGATACATAGCATGAGAAGATACTCCTGTTAGTTTTGGAGGAATGGCTTGCTAGATATGGGTAGGTGTGACCATTTCAAGAATGTTAATAAGCTCTATGTCTAATTGGTCATGAGATATATAGCTAATTAGCATAATTTATGCTAATTAGCTAAATTCGTATAAATTTTTATTCTTTTGCCCATAACTTTTGATCTAGAAATGGTATTTTCATTCTGTTTTCGCCATAGTAAACCATGTGGGGTGTTCCTTCAAATGGAATCATTGATTTTCCTATTTAGAATGAAAATCATGTTTCCATGGCAACAGAAATCAACAAAAATGCCTATTTTGGCCCAAAAACATTCTTTTTACATGCCAAATTTGGAACCTTTCCACCCAAAATAAAACGTTTTATCAAAAACCATTGAATTCTCCATAAAAAAGTAGCCTATAACAGTTTTAGTCATATTTTTCCTATTCTAGTCCATAGTGGTGCCCCCTGGTGGCTAAATCTGGCACTAAATCCCGCAGTAACTGTCCTTTCTGCTTACTGGCTCACATATGGCTGCCATGATCAGACCAGGCATAAAACACTACTCCTTATAGCATAATGTTATTCTGTGACCGTGAAAATGTGGGTATAGACACCTTATTGTTCCAAAATTGTAATTATTTGTAAAGTAATTGAAGAAAATAGATAATTTCGTAATGGCGGAACATATATGGCCACCATTCCAGGTGAAAATATACATGATCTACATTTCCTGATGGCATAATATAATTCCTTGACCCTGACAACAAGTCTAAACAGATTAATCATTGCAATACTCCAACTTATTGTGGCGAAATTGAAGATTATTCATTATTCGGTAATGGTGGAACAAATATGGCTGCCATGGTTAAACGGGGCACATAGCACTACTCCTTATAGCATAATGTTATTCTGTGACCCTGAAAATGTGGGTTTAGACACCTTCTTTGTTCTAAAACAGTAAATTCTTTGTAAAGTAATTAAAAAAAAAGATAATTTGGTAATGGCGGCACAAATATGGCCGCCACAGCCATGATAAAGTGATTTTGCAGTGGCCCTCTCTCAAATACATTGTAAGGATATTGAGTACAAGCATGAGAAGTTTCATGCTTTTAAGTAAAAAATCACAATTTCTTCACATATTGCCTGGACCATGACTTGATGATGTTGTGTCAACTTTCAAATTCAAACATATTTCAACCTTGAATCAACTGTTGATATGCAAATGTTGATTCAACGTTGAATCAACGTTAGTATGCCCACTTGGTGGCACTGAAGAAATGTCTGATGCCTCCTGTGTTTGGAATGGAGGCTCTTGTCCCTGCCCTCAATATAGAAACCAGCAGGATGGGTTCTTGCAAAGTTATGCACTACTAACTGCTATGTTATAGCTATGTTATGTGAATGTAAGATCAGTGTCAAACAAACCACTGAAGTGGGGGGAATTTTATTTGTATACATACTGGCTAATTTCTATGGTACTGGCCGATGTTGATTTAATACTCCCAAAGGTGTACGTATCAAGATGGTTTTTCTTACACCTGTCATATAAATCTATTCTTTTGTGATGCAGAATGTTGCAATGCCCCTGCACCCATTGGCATCTAAATAATTGGGGAATTATGGAGTTGCTGATGGTTTTCCTGCACGAGGACACAACAGGAATAATAGGCTATTAGTCAGAGACACTTTAAACATACTCTTAATGTTGTATCATGTACAAGAATAGCTTGTAAGTAGTTTATTCACTGCTGTTTCCTTGAAAGCAAAGGTTGTTCAGTTAAGACTCTCCTAAAGTGATTTCGATCAACCATATACAAAATGTAATTGATTTTTAGGGATTGTTTCTTTTTTTTTTACACTGACGGAAACATAGGAAAATGTCTCAGAAAAACGAATGTTATTAAACTGATGACATACATGTAATGTGTATCAAATGCTCAAGCTTAATCATTGCCATTGTACCAACCGCATATTTTTTGTAATCAAACACTATTCTGAATACCTAGACTCTATACTGAATATCTTTATCATTTAAAAATCAAAGTCTGTATACTTAGCGGAAATATCAGGGTGTTGATAAATGGAAAATACAGCAGGTAGGGTTCTTCAATGTACTTTATGTCAACAGTCATGGCTTGTTCTCAGACCAAATATGCCATAAGATCATGATAAATTGAAATCTATGCTTTATAACAACATATCATAAAACGTTATTAATGCTATATATATGAAAGATGATTGGTCAAATAAATCCTTTTAACTTTATGAGTAATATGGAACGACATAGCCACATCTATCTTAAATTGTTTCCTAATATACATGTCTTCATAGATGTCAGTATGCCAGCCTATCATGATCTCCTATGTGGATCAACCGTAATGTGGCATACAGGTTGAGTATATGTTAGAAGATACATCTATCGCACTTAATGCCTTCTTCTCCGCACTTTTTTGTGCAACTAACATCGATCAAAATATACAACTATCTAAGTATAACTTTTAAAATCTTAACACCTTTACACCTGAACGGAATTTAAAATTCGATAGAAATCTTTACTCATGTCAGCACCAGAGTATTTAATCACTGAAACTGCACGCATGATCCCCACATTCTCTAGAAAGCATTTCGCTTATATTATGTTTCATATATAGGGCAGGTTTGTATTTAGGATTGTGTTCAGTAAGGTGCATGTCACTGCTCACGTTAAAAGTTGTCAAGGTTCCGACATCTTGTGGTATCACCACTCCTGGAAATGAGAGATAAAGGGGAAATATGGGGATCTATCATATAGCTATGTTTCATTAAATGTAAAACATAATCTATAAACTAAATATAATAGTAATATCCTGGCATCAAGCATGTCAATGTCTTGTGAAGTGTTCTGTAAGTGTTTATTATGTAATTTAATCTAATCAGTAGATCTAGAGTGGGCCCAGTCGAATGCTAGCTAGAGTTTTCCTACCTCCTTGGATCAATGACTTTGTATATCTTGCCCCTTGGTTGTTGGCTAGAAGCCCCTCGTGTTGACATCATGTACAGTTCACCTGGGTAAATTGGGTTATTGTCAATTAACCAAATTTTCGATTGAAATATTGTCATCACAACCCAAAGCCAAATGAATTAAAACTAATCAGATGCTTTACCTATTCTAGTTATAAAAATACAAAGATAATAAGAAAATACTGTAGTTATGTCCATCCCAAGATTATACAATGTTAAAGATGTGATATACAGGCAATCCTAACTTCATTGAACATTCACATTCACATATCCCTTATTATCTCAGACAGAAGGTGTGAAACTAAGTGAATGTTTTCGATTAGGCCTACATAAAATGGACTTAATTAAAACCTCAGATGATTTGCAACCTCGGATATTTTTTTAAAAGTAAAAAAGGTGCTCACTGTAATTATGACACCTACCATAAGCATCCGTACCAAATGAAAGAATGTTGCGTTCATAAGTGTTTGTTAGACTGCCAACACACAACTCAGGTCCACATGTGTTTAGGTCAGTGTCCCTCCAGCCTGATGGAGCCGAACTATCTTCGTCCAGCTTAAACAGCTTTCTACAAGAAAATGGTCAAATGTGCAGAACATTGCAAAACAATGTATCAGATTTTGATGTACATGTACCACAATGTACGGTAGTATCTAGGTATAGTTTTACCCACTTGGCAAAAAAACATTAAAATTTGGGAAGGTTTGGAAACTGTTTGGATAGAGAAAGTTCATAAAGAACGTTATGCAAACGCTTGAAAACGTTAGGAAAAGAAGGGGTTTTCCGTTCTTAAACGTTTTATAATCTAGAATAATACTTAGAGCTTGGATTGTAAAGAGGCCTTTATTTTGAGTACAAGCTTTAACGTTTTTCAAACGTTAGGTACCATTACATATTAAAAATCAACGTTTTTCTGCCAGGTGGGCATGCATAGCTATACCTTGGGTAAAGGTTCATGCTTGGCTAGTAAGTAGCAGATTTGTACTTGTGTAGGCCAATAGTACTGGTACATGCCAGGAACTGTGGTATCTATCTATACGCCAAGAAAATTGTTAGCTTAAAAACACTGGTTAATACAGGGTATACATATTTAGAAAAAGACACTTGATATAAAAAATAATGCTCAGTACCTACCCAGATACAAAATCACCAAAGATGTAAGCCCCATTCAAGTCTGGGTTCTCACAACCTCTATAGACATAACCCCCAGTTACTGACCTGCCTACTGTATGGTTGTAGGCAAAGATTGGAAGAACCTCATCCCCAAGTGGAACACCACCTGTAATTTCAATATGAAAGACTCTGTGTTGAAAACGTGGTTCTTTTCAACCAATTTTCAACCAAATAAAAACTTCTGTTAGTTAGGTTTCTTTTACATTAAATACACGTTGTTTGACCTAAGTATACAACGTTAAGGAACGTTAAAAACGTATTTTTTGTGTACATGTTTTGACGTTTTCTGATGTTTAAAAAGAAGTTTGGCAAACTTATTAAGTGTATGCCTTTTTAGCTCATCACATAGCAATTACTATAAGTCAAGAGAGGAAATTAAGACATTGAGATTAAGGATACGTCTGCTTACAATCTTTAGGGTTGAAACACTCAAATCCTTCCCGTCTCCTCCAGCCATAATTCTTCCCATTTTCAACTAAATCAACCTCCTCAAAACTCCTCTGGCCAACATCACCACAAAATATGCGTCCTCTTCCAGCACCTATATGGAAATGATCTCCGTGGTATTGATTCGACACACTCCCTAGATTCTTACTGTAGGTTTGTGATTATAATACATCCTATAGGGGAGCCCCACGACTAAAGCCTCAGAATTACTTTACATATTAGGATGGTAACATATTCTATGCACGGATATCTATGCAATGAAGTATGATTGTCACAAATCCTTTCAATAGAATAAACAAAGTACCTACTTTGTTGAAAACAAGTCATAGTCTACGTCATACATCTGTTTGAGTGAGCCTTTACCCATATGCCTTTACCTACCTGTAACACCGTCTCCCTGGTCCACACTGCACCTCCAGGGGTTACGGAGGCCATAGGCATAAATCTCTGGACGGAAACTGGATGTGTTCTGGAAAGGATTATCAGTTGGGATGCTATAAGGCCGTGTGGCGTTAAACGGATTTGTCCTCGTAGCAGAGTCCACATCAATCCTCAGTGCCTTTCCAAACAGACTCGTCCTACAAGTAGATGGCATTGACAATAATTATTATTGAACAATATGGGTGACGGGGATGTGTTTCCCAACTATGGAGATGTGGTTGATATGGGGGTCTTACAATAAAGCATTGGTCTCTGTGAGACAAATTATGGACTTTTGGACATTGAGAAAAAATCAAATGTTTTTATAACATAAACTGGCATGATCTTATGTCGCTGATACTAGCGACCAGTTTTAGCGACCAGAATTGTGGCTTATTCCATATCAGAAAATCGCGACCACCTTTTAGCGACCAATATTTTTTGTGTTTAGCGACCTAAATTGAGATATGGCACATAAACTATGTCATTGGGACCCCAGATGGCTTCTGAAGGTTATGGAATCGCCTATGGATCCGTTGAGCATTGTACCTGTTTTGTGCTCTATTTTGTGGGTCGGCAGCTGCCCCTCCATCGCCAGTAAACAAATATAAATATCCATCAATACCAAACAGTAACTGGAAGGGAAGCAGAGCAAAGAGTATTTACAGATGCCAATTACAAATTGTTAAGGTACCCCAGGGTAGCGTTTCTTGACTAAGTGACTACAAAGGTTACTTACCAAGGCCTTGCAGTCAAGTTACATCCTCTCTATCACTGTCTAAGGAAATATAATTGTGGACTTCAAATAACTTCTGAAGAAGTTCTATTTCATCATTTATGGCATTAAGATGAGACAATCTATATGCAGCTTCCCAATGCAGAAGCTGTTTTGTATCTGGATTGGATTACTTTAGAATTATCAGAATCAAGAAATCGAACCTCTATCCCATAGTGCTGTTCAAAACAAAAGAATTTTGTATGTTTTTGTTCCATCCTGTTACATTTGTACCATGAAAATGGAAGAAATTGGAAGGGCATTATTATATATCGTCACAACGGTGTATAATAGGTGTCAAATATCTCTTCAAAATAATAAGTGTTCTTAGTGAATCATGCCTGTTGTGCCCCCTTCCAAGTCAAGGATGGGATGACCTAGATCGGTAACAGTGCATGCATGAAAGCATGGACCAAATACCATACGAGATAATTCGATAATAAACAAGGAGGCGTACATGAACCATGATACAACATGCTGGGTGAAAGTGAATATTGCAGCAGATCAATCAGATACGAGCTATCTTGGTAATAAACAAGGATGTGTACAATCATGTAGCTTTATACATCTGTCCATAATAGACTTTGGATCAGTGTGTAATTGTGAAACTTACATAGAAATAGCCATGTATGGATATAACTATTATCTGTACTAATCGGCGTCATGAAAGCAGAGCAGAGAATATCCTATTTATATTTTACAACAAGACATGCATTGGAAGAAGAGGTCTCAGTTAGGCGAACTCAAACGCGTCCAAGAAAAAAAAAGCGTTTGGCCATGATAAGGAGCCATAAAGAAAATTTCAGAAACGTTTTGAAATGTTTTTTTTTTTACCGGGAGGTTGTAAGGTGCATACACTACACCAACCCCCCCAGCAAATTGTCGTCATCTGTCGCCATGACTGGTCATCAATGGTGACACCTTTTTGAGTGATAACTCATTCCGTCATCTTTTGCCACTGTGTGTTAGACTCACGTGGCATAGCAATTGCTATTCCTGGTGATCTTGTGCTATAACGACGTTGTGTTCCATCTAACGACATGTGTGAGCCACTTCACACAGGTTGACGAGGACTCACGACAATTTGCTGGGCCTTGGTATACATTAGAATACCCCGGTATCTAAGGAATAAGCATTTGGATGTTTGTTCTTTTTCTTTTTCGTTCTTTTATTTCAATTTCTGGAAGAAACCCTTCTTTTATAAGAGATGTGTATAGGCCACACAATATAGAAGGAGTGTACTGCAATGTTCAGCTGTTATATACTAACCCCTCCACCATTGTGATTTGAAAAGGGTTGTTCCAATTCCAGCAGTAACCTGCCCGATGTTCGATTGACTATGTTGACGTCAGTGCCATTGACGGTGAATTCGATAAGCTGAGTAGAGAACCCACTAACCCTGTTAGGATTTTGACAATACAGTAAATTAAAATTAATGACATCTTTTACAGGTGCAGGTGAAGTTGGCTTGCCACCCAAAACAGTAATACAACATTTACATCAAACATTTAGTAGGACTGTTCAATAATTTGATATGCATGGTATCATGGATCCCTATAGATGTCCTATTCTTGAAAATATTATAAGGCCCCAAAACAATATTGTTTGTTCCCAGTAACATGACTTGAAAAGGTAGGGTCGGTAGATCAGATTTTTTTTTTTGATTTTTTTACATATGTAAAAATGATGGTGATATGCACAGAAGATATAGGTGTAGAGGTCAGCGGAAAATGTCCTGGAGAAACCGGGAGTCGAACCCGGGACCCTCCAACCTGCAGGCGGAAGCTCTACCGCTGAGCTACTTCCCCGTCTGACATTCTCTACCTTCCTCCTACATCTGGATCCGTATAATACACAAGGGGGCAGCTTATACCGGCTGACCAGCCCCTGAGGCCTGGTGCAACCGGAACAGGGCAGATGGCCTACCGCCATGGACTTACAGCCAGAGCTGGCCCCTACACTCCTCCCAACCAGCTTCAACCATGGCCAACCAGCACATAATTTATGCTAATTAGCTAAATCCGTATAAATTTTTATTCTTTTGCCCATAACTTTTGATCTAGAAATGGTATTTTCATTCTGTTTTCGCCATAGTAAACCTTGTGGGGTGTTCCTTCAAATGGAATCATTGATTTTCCTATTTAGAATGAAAATCATGTTTCCATGGCAACAGAAATCAACAAAAATGCCTATTTTGGCCCAAAAACATTCTTTTTACATGCCAAATTTGGAACCTTTCCACCCAAAATAGAACGTTTTATCAAAAACCATTGAATTCTCCATAACAAAGTAGCCTATAACAGTTTTAGTCATATTTTTCCTATTCTAGTCCATAGTGGTGTCCCCTGGTGGCTAAATCTGGTACTAAATCCCGCAGTAACTGTCCTTTCTGCTTGCTGGCTCACATTTGTTCACAGAGATGCAAAGATGTGATTTCATTTAACAATGAGATATAGCATATTCAATATTGCATGGTGTAGATGTAAAGATGTAATTTCATTGAAAAGAAAAAATACAGAGCAGTGCAGATAACTTCAACTGCTCTTTGAACAAATATCACAGACAACCATAGTTCTTTGCTGAAAAATTTGAAAGCAATAAACAATGAAGGACATCAGCTTAGCTTTAGGTTTCAAACATGGCAGTTATGAGTTCATATGTGTGTTCTTAGCTTATAGTTTCAATTAGAAACCTAGAGATGATGTCTCTGCTTATATCTTTTTTTTCCAAATGGAACCTAAAGATGAGGCCAAAACAAAATAAATTGTTTGTGTCAGGTAACCCGGCCCTACCTAGCAAAAAAGGGCCAATACTAACTTTTTTTCCCGATTTTAGCAGAAAATATAATTTTCTTTCAGCATGTTAGCCTAAGAACACTCACAAAGCTGTTTGTATAGTATTTTTAAACAGAATTGAGATGGGGGGGGGTCAGCTTATAGGAGGGTGTGGCTAATACTAGAGAATTTATGGTATGTGTTTTGCCAGTTGTAGGTTTCCTCAAAGTACAGCAGAGTGAAATAAAGGTTCAGTGTGTAGGTCTCCCTTTAGAGCAAATAAGGAGACAGCCCACTGTCATTCAATATTAAGTAGGCGTAGAACTTTAGGTTGCAAAATAGTAGTATAAGATCAGCTTGTAATCATGGGGCTCCTGTCCCTCTAGCATTCCTTTGTTGCTTTAACATTAAGTCTATGACATTCCACACATACCAAAATGTCTCACCTTTGGTTTGCCATTGAAATCTATGTGTTATAGTGAAAGTAAAAAAAAAACAAGGGCTGTCTTTCTACCTTCCCCCCCACAGACTGCAATGTATTTCTGATAGATGCCTTCCTGAGTGATAAGGTTGCTGTACAAAAAAGCTAATAACTTCTTTTCACATGCCTGGAAAATTTTCTTTTCACATACTATATTAAAACTTAAGTGTTTAAGGCTTTGAATGATTTCTGTTTTTTTCCCAGAAAGCAAAAGCTATAAGACATTAAAACAGACTGCAGAAGTCCATAAAAACACAACTTCTTTTGGGCCTAAATAGAATTCAGGTCTGTCTATAGGCTCTCTCTTGCTTGTGAGAGGTCATTATACATTGTGCATACAGAAGGCAAAGACCCACGAGTGGCCATTTCAGCATTTAAATTATTTTGAAATAATAATGGTGCTATAGGCCTATACAAGTCGAGAGTGGGTCCTTAAATCATAATGATGAAAAGGGGCTGAATGTATCAGCTCTAGGCTCTTAAAAGGAAGTCAATTAAATATTATCCAAATGCCCCCTATGGAGTCATGGGCTATCATATCTCTTAAACACTATACTCACGCCCTGGTATGCCTAGCGGTAAAATAGCAGTAGAACTTCCCATTGCTAGAATATTGCGGATGGAAGGCTAAACCCAAGAAGCCTCGCTCATCCCATGGATTGACCGAGAGGACCAGTATCTCAGATACATTGAGGAAGGGTATTGGATTCCTCACCCAGTCCCGGCTATAGGTGTAGACAATGCCCCCCTGTTCCCCAACCGCCATCCGGCCAGTCCCATCAGGGAAGGCCTCGAGAATCAAAGGATTACGAAGGTCCTCTGCAACTTGTCGGAGGCATATACAATCCTGGTCAGAGGAGAACGAGTCAACTGCATCAGTTCTTAATGCAGGGTTGTACACAACCTGAAAGTGAAGGAAAACGTACAATCTTATCATAATATGGTATGTGGTAAACAGGGAGAATATATTCACTTTCATAAGAGAGATAATACTTATCAGGCAATTTGCAACATATCTCTGCATACCCTGTACATATTCACAAAGCGTGTAACTGTTGTTCTATTTCATGTACCAGTTCGATAACTTCTATAAAGAGACAGCAATATTGGGCTCCTTTGGCGGAACAGTTGTTCCTTCCATGGCCAAACTCTGTGAGTGGCCATAACGATAAAATATTATGTCCTATGGAGGTGAAGATGACTGGTAGTACTAGTAACCCACTTCATAAGGCCTACCATCTCTCGCTTCATAAGGCCTACCGTGGTCCTGTCCCAGCTAGCAAGGAGACGCTGGGCCAACATCAGCAATGGCACTGTTGCAGGCAATATCAAAACATTGGCCCAATGTCGGCAGTACTCTCAATTATTTGCCAACTTTGGTAGAATGTCAGATAATTCCCATTGTACCAACGTTGGCATTTTATTGTTGTACCAACTTTGGTAGATCTTCCATCAGTGAGGAAGTTACAAACGTTGGCCCAACGATGCCAAAACAATGTTTTTCCTAAATCCACTAGAGGGCATCGAGGGCTATCTGAAGAGATTTTGGTCATGACATCCCTCAAATCTTATCATGATGACCATTGAATTGGATCTCCTGTGTAATAAAGGCATTTTTTGAAGCAAGAGAAACTCCTTTTATAAAGTATGTGAGGATGGATGTCCAATATTTCAAGTGAATAACAAAATATTGCTAACATTTCCATTAGGACACCATTTTTTGGGGAAAGATGGATAGACAAGGTCTGAGAGGTAAGATGGCTTTGTATAACTTCTTGGCAAATAAAGCTGAGATTAAGGTGAAAATGACTGTCCCTAAAATGATGATTCTTGACAGCCATTTCTTCAATAGACCACATTTAGGCATATTTCTTACTTTACTCTGTTGGCATTCATACAACAATGGGAGAAAAAAAAAGGTCAGCTAAGATTATGTTGTACCAATGTTGTACCAACATCTAATCCGGACATCAGGTTTTGGCTCCAAATTTGGTTGGCTAGACGTTGGCCCAACATCAAAATCTAGCATGTTGGCTAGAAGTTGGCCCAATGTCATTTCTTGTGGAAATGGCTCAACTGTTATTTGGCCGGACAAAAAGCACCTTAGCCAACATCAGAAAAACAATGTCAGGCCAATGCCACACAACATTGAGCCAATGTTGGGCCAACATCGCTTTGCTAGCAGGGGTAACTTCCGGGGGTAACTTGCATGGATATCAACATTCAACAGAAAACTGAAAAGATAAAAAATTGATTTGAGTTAAGACTGACCTGTGGATAGCAATAGATGGTGTCCTTCAGACTAACAACCTTGCAGAATTCCTCAGTCCTGGATGGGTCAGCAGCCAGACGTCGAAGAGTAGCACTCTGTGTTACTTTGGGTACAAAGGCTCGGCACAATCGGAGGAAAAGCCTGCAGAAATCTGGACAAAGCCCTGGGAATGGTAATGGCACCCCATCATCTTCTGCATCATAAATATGAGCAGCATATGGATCGCAGCGTGCACAGGTTAGGTGAAAGAGTAGCCCTTGACACTGCGCTGCCTCTGACCGGTTTGGGTGAGAAAAGAGCATTCTCCGATAATTCAGGAAAATGATATTTTCCTCCCAACCAGCACAACATGTGTAATTCTGTGTGTGCTGGCAAAATCGGAGTCTTCCTGGAGCACGGAAAGGTGGCCTGAAGTCCAGACACTGAGGATGGGAGCTGACCAGAAGAGGAAGTATCCATATAAGAAGGACAGAAGATAAACTCAAAAGTAACAAAATCCTGTCAGGCGCCATTGCAGCTAATGGCAGAGTGATGTGGCTCGAGAAGCAGCTCCTCTATGACACTATAGTATACCTTACTATGTATGTTTATATAATAGAAGTGCACTGTTTATGACCTGGAGTGTGTGCAGGATGCTACAGTCCAGTAAACACCAAAGTAGTTTTTCAACGTAGCATATTAGTAGGCTAACCATATTATGTTGTTTAACTATGCGTTAGACAACATTATATGTTAAATCTCGTTTACACTTGGAGAATTTTTTAGATTGTTATGTGCTTTAATGGTGTAATGTAGCGAAATTTCTGTATGCATACTGTGCTTTACATCTGTTTCATATATGGAATCTACAAGTTGGTTCATCAGTAGTAACAAAGGAGGTTGTATTGACTCGGCACCCTGAACAGATATGTTCACTACATTGCCATTCAAATGAGTTTCATTCCTGCCTTTAAATCAAAGGGAACCCACTGCCAGTCACACTGCATGTGTTCGAATCCTGGTTCAAATATTATGTAAACTTACATTTTGAAAAGTATAATTATTTCAAATGTATTTATTTTTTCATACTTTCTCACACATCGAACCATATTGAATATTGCTCTAAATATCTCTTAGACATATATAAGTGACTTGATATTTCGAAATGAATATATGTAGACCATTTAAGTAGTTGTTATGTATATACTTTGTATAATGTTCATATAAAATGGCTGTGTTTACTGGGAAACTATTGATAAGAAACAAGTACCAAGGGATCACATATACATCATGTATCTGAGCACAGCCAAGCATGACGGTCTGCTTGTCCCATATGAGGACAACGTTGTTATTTTAGACAGGTAGGTTTCAAAGAATCAGTTTCAAACAGGTTAACGAGTAAAGGGAAGGAAGGGAATTATATTGTGGCATAGACCGAACTGACACCGATGGATCCCGAAACCATCCTAGCATGGAGGTGGGGGAAGCCGGCCGAGGCAGAGTCATGTCAGCGTTGTGTAAATCATTGTTATTCGGAGGAGCGTCGCTGGCGTCAGTGTATGATACATACACCAGCGTCGGTGGACCTACAAGTGCATAAGGTCGAAAGTCATAGAAGGAGAGCATATCCCCCCCCCCCCGGAGCTTGGGGGGGGGGTCTGGAACCAAACCTAGGACTATCTAGAAAATGTCTTCCCGAAAATGGCTTCTCTAGCTGAAATCAGGTATGGGCCCCTCACTTCCATCTTAATAAATGGATGCCCCTTTTCTTTACACACATCAGATAGGGGGTCTAGATGGGGGGTCCCCATGTCACATGTCAATTTTAAGAAATGGCCATGTCACTTGTCACTAAATTTCTATTTTCCCATGTCCTTGTCACTAGGCTTCATGTCACATGTCGATTTTAAGGAAAGGCCTTGTCTCTTGTTCCTTTTTCCTTTCCATGTCCTTGTCACTAAGCACCATGTCACATGTCGATTTTAAGAAATGGACATGTCACCCTGTCGAATTTAGGGGTCTAGGCCCATCAGATATAACCTTACTCTATATTTTAAAGGTATTTTTGAGCCCATTGACCTCTCTGAATTTTTTAGGGGAGGGGGGTATAAGGCTGAATTACTCGCCAAGACACACCTTCACCAAACTTCAAAAGCTCCCAAAGAAATCTGCCCAGTGGGGATGTTCGATCCTGATACATTGTATAACTACTAAATATATGTAACATGAATGGAAATGCACATGTTTGGTATAATTACCTGAAAAAAAAATTGCATAATTTTAAGGGATTTTTCATCTCATTTTTGGTCAATTTTGGCCTATTTTGAGGCCCTGGGGGATAATATAAATTTCCCACCCCAAAAAGCTATATGTAACATCAAGAACTCATCGAGCCCGATGATATTACAGAAAAAAAAATCAAAAATCTAAGTACAGAACAGAAGTGCCAAAAATAGGATATGCTCTGTTTCTATGATTTTTCGGAGGAGCGTCGCCGGCATCGGTGTATGATACATACACCCATGGGCGTGGACTGGTTACCAGATTTAGTCTGTGTAGGTATTATCCATATGCTATAGTAAGGGTGAGAAAGTAAAGGGAACAGTGCTGCCCTCTGGTGCCTTTATTTGCTATGCACAGACCTTGATTACAGAGGTGAGTGGTGACTTTGCCAAAGTAACCCCTCACCTCCGTAATCAAGGTCTGTGCATAGCAAATAAAGGCACCAGAGGGCAGCACTGTTCCCTTTACTTTCTCACCCTTACTATAGCATATGGATAATACCTACACAGACTAAATCTGGTAGCCAGTCCACGCCCATGCATACACCAGCGTCGGTGGACCTACAAGTGTATAAATAACTGGAGGTGTCCCACCGGCAGTCTGTCCGGTCTAGGGGTGGATATAAGATGCACTGACACTTGCCTCCTTGAGAAGGTAACAAGCTTTCAATAACAAAGACATTCTTAGATGGTGTGGCAGAGCAAGCCAGGAAATAAAGGATTCTCCTTAATTATATTTGTTGGAGTCATGAGTGGTCATTTCTGATCCAGAGGATCTCAAAATACGCCACTATATATATATATATATATATATATATATCCGGACTCTACTAGTTCGGCCATGCTTATCTTGGGTTCTAATATAAACTCCCCCTTGATCTACATTCCGCGTCGCATTGTCATTGACAAAAGGATTGTATTGCGGATGCTTAGGTGTAGAACAGGAGACTGGGTCACCCTGTTTAACGAACGTCGAGTTCGGGTTTGCGTCCTTACTCGCGGGAGGAGCATTCGCTTGCTCTTGCTCCTGTAAATAACTCTCCATAGCAGACTTATTTATTGTGAGGGTCGCTACATCTGTAGTCAGGTTTCGCTGTTCCTCCCTCAGCTGTGCGTTTTCTGATAAGATCTCGGATCGAATCTTCTCATTTTCTGCAACAGCTCGTTTCCGCTCCTCTTGAGCGGCCAATGCCTCTCGCTTAAAAGTATCCTTTAGTAGACGATACTTTTCACCCTTCTCTTTTTGAGACCTCTGGTACTCATTGGTCTCCTTCCTGATCTCGGATTGTTCCGCGACCAGCTTGGCCTCTGTTTCTGCCTTTCGGAGTTGAAGTTTCTTTAACTTCTCCTCCATGGCATGCAACTCGGATTGTAGTCTGTTTACATCCCGGGCCTTAGCAACCTCCTCGGCCCTAGCCTTTTCGATTGCTCTAAGCTTATTGGCTTCTTCGAGTTCTAACTCAGCCAGTCTTTTCTCCCTATCTCGTTCGTCTTTCTCCTTTCGCTCCAACTGATCGGCTACGGAAGTTAGACGATATTTCAGGTCGGATTCTTTTAGAATCGCCTCCTGCTCAACGGATCGCAATTTGCCGATCCGAGACTTAGTTTCCTCTTCTATTCTTAATTGGGCTGCCATGAATTGTTCATGTTGCCTCTTAGCCTGTAACTCTACCTGTTCTTTGGCTTATAAATAGGCCGAGGTAGTTTTATACCCGGGGCCCATTCGACGTCCGTAAATTGACTTGCGGCTGCCTCCAGGGTTGAACATGGAGTCAGACAAGCCTTCGTCCAAAGATAGGCCCAGGAAATGCTTTTCCGAGCTTCTCGGTTCGGCATCCCGGGGCTTAGTCTTCGGGTTTGCTTTCGGGACCAATGGGTCCTTTATAGCTTTACCATCGTCGCTATCATGGTCCGACGATGTCATTAATGGGGCTTCTACGGTTGCCTCTTCTGGTACCGTTACCAGGGGGGTCGCGGTACGCTGCATAGGGCTTTGTGCCATTGGGGTACCCAAGTTACTAGTCGAGCCTGCTGGTACCATAGGACCCAGCTGGCGCCTGCTAGTTATCACTTGGGACCAATCGCTTAAGTCTAAAGTTGGGGGTCTTAATACCCCCCTAAACAATCCTGTATCCGGTGCCGCCGCCTGGGGTGTGCCCGGATACAACTTTACGATCCCAATCCCATCAGTGGTGGCACCGTCCATCAGACTGGGTGTCGAGAAAACACTTCGGACACCCTCTGGATTGTACATTTGTTGTTGACCGGGTTTCCAGTCTAACAACAGATGCTGGGATGTAAAGTCATCCTCTTCGAATCCCTCTAGCCCAGGGCTGGGGGGATCCGCTTCGGGTTTCCCGAGGCTTTCGGCCAATGTGGCTGCGCTCCACCCCTGAACCAACTGGTCACGGCACCAGTGTAATGGTTCGTTTCGACTTATATGTTGGGTGGCTTGTTGGCTCGCTTATCACTAGAGATACCAACACAACACGAGTAGTTCGGGTTGGGCAAAGCCCCGGATACCCCTACCTCTCGGGTAGGACTTTATTCAATATTTCAACAGGTTATACTGAGCGTCTTGACTGGACCATGTCCAGTCCCCTTCTGCCGCTCGTCTGGCTTCTTAGTAGAAGCTGGACGCGAGGCATGGTGCTGCCCCCTCTTGTACCAACGGGGTATCGCAAAGCGACACCTAGCTGGCATAGAAGGAACAAGCACCACACGAACACGTCTCTCGGATGAACGGCACTAATATATATACAACGATGCCGGCCCCTACATATATATATATATATATATATATGGTTACAAATCACAGAAGTGGGCCAAATAGCAATTTTGGAGGTCGCCAAGCCCCTGATCTTGGGATTTGGAGTTTTTCACTATTTCTATGGCTCATTTTATCGGGCTCAATGAGTTCTTGATGTCATATATGGGTTTTACTGGTCTAAAGTCCATATTTTGGGCTCCAGAGGGTTAAAAGTGGCTAAAATTGACCCTTTTTGACCCAGAAAAAAAACACAAAATGAACATTTTTAAAATTTTTTTTTGTGAAATTAGGAATAGGTATGTGGCTGTCCAGTTGAACTATGTAGTCTTATGATGAAATAGGTCCAAAAATTGTCTTCCTGTGTGGATTTTTTCTATTTTTCTCAATCATTTTACTTTTGGTAAAGTGGCTTGTCCGGGCAAAAATTTGGCTATTTTTGCCTCCCCCAGAAAATATCTAAAAGTGAAATGGCTTCAGTTATGCCTTAAAAGGATTGCTGCAGGTGGGGGTAACATATACTGAAAAAAAACTGATTCTCTTCATAAACTTCACTGTGAGCGGGTAATGAGTATTTTCCTTGCAAAAAAACATTTTTTCCTTGTCTGGACGAAAAATCATATTCCTTCCTCTCCTGTGTAGGAAAAATATATTCAACTATCCCAACTATGTCATTCATTTACAGAAATAATCATCACATCTCCTCAAAAATCTCGGGTCTGAATTATTTTGACCTGTAGATTACAGAAATCAACTTATTAATATCAGATGTGTCTTTGTTATCATAAAATGTGCATACTTTTAATAAAGGTTTGTTGCGATTCTGGTCACTTTTCTTGTCTTGGCAAAAATGAATACTCATTCTCTTCCTGCATAGGATAAATATATTTAACTATCCTAACTATGTAAGTTATTTACCCCCCACATATACCTAACTGCCCAATGTAACGGATAGTGCATTTCTGCCCATGCTTTGTAGTAGCAGTTATTGGAAGTCCTTTTTGTCTGGGCGAAATCGTGTCTGGGCGAGTAACATGACATGTTGATGAAATCTAATGCTTATTTCCTATATAAGCATTAGATCTCCATGAAAACTGCAGGTCTAGCCCATTTTGACCTGTAGATCATGGAAATCATGTTTTTATTAATGGCAGATGTGTCTTTACTATTATAAAATGCATGTACTTTTAATAAATGTTTATCACAATTTTGTTCACATTTCTTATCTGGATAAACAATTAATGTGCCTTCGACCCTGCTATGTACAGTTACTACATTTAACTATCCAAACTATGTCAGTTATTTACCCCTCACATATACCTAAGTATGTAGTGTATAGAGAATTTGGTTATTGCTTTGCCTTGCATCAACAGGGGGGGAAATATATTATGGCTGTAAAGCAAATGTCCAGGCGAGTGACCAATAAGGTATTTTCAATTGTCATTCTAAGGTACAGACAGATTTTTCCCCCACTTAACCTATATACCAGCTGAAAGCTTATGTTGTGGGCATTGTCTTACAAATAATCACTTTTGCCTGTAATACTCTGTGTCCCTTTTATGTCCAACAGCAAGGAAAGAATATTTTAGGACCCATAATTGAGTGAAAACCCGGTCTAGACCATGTAGGAACGTGACCCTTAAGTAAGACAAAGGCCCAGAAAATATAGCTACATGTCTATGAACCCAACCACTAGACCCAGTTCCACAGGAAAAACAATATAACAAGGCACCAAAAAGCTATTCCTACTCATATGGAAGGCCTTCAAGGAATATATCTCCCTATGGTCACTCATCCAGACACATTTCCAGGGTATCTATGTTGCATGCATTGCCATAGCAACAGTTTTCATATTTAACTCATAATATCTCATGGTCACTCACCCCAACACCTATAGACTATGCACAAGAAATAACTTGGAGATACTCCAAGGATTTTTCTGAGACCACAAAATGGCCACGAAATTCTATTTGGCTCACTTCTATGATTTTCAACCATATATATATATATATATATATATATATATATATATATATATATATATATATGTAGAGGTCGGTGAAAATGTTCTTAGAGAAACCGGGACTCGAACCCGGGGCCCTCCAACTTCGAAGCGGCTGCTCTTCCTCTGAGCTACTTCCCCTGGCCTGACATTTCCACCTTCCATCCACACCTGGATCGGTATGATACACACTAGGGGGGGCAGTGATTACCCAGACACCCGCCCCTGGGGGTCTGCCACCGAGTACAGGGAAATACTGCCCCTACACTCCTCCCCATCAGCTTCAACCAACCCTGCTCCTCCAACCCAACCGCCAGCAGGTGACTAGTTTACCCCTAGCAGGCTGAAGCGTTATCTGTATCATACCGGCCCAGTTCCCGAGTCCTCAATCCGTCGTGATCACGTTAAGACATGTGCAGGCACACATATCTTTGATCTCATGATTGCATTAGGATGCTTGGTTTCTCCACCACTGTAGAGGTCGGTGAAAATGTTCTTGGAGAAACTGGGACTCGAACCCGGGGCCCTCCAACTTCGAAGCGGCTGCTCTTCCTCTGAGCTACTTCCCCTGGCCTTACATTTCCACCTTCCATCCACACCTGGATCGGTATGATACACACTAGGGGGGCAGTGATTACCCGGAGACCCGCCCCTGGGGGTCTGCCACCGAGTACAGGGAAATACCAGGGGCGGCGGAACTGGGGGGGCAGGGGGGGCACATGCCCCCCCAACTTTCCTGTTGGGGGGGGCAAGACTATGTTTTTGCCCCCCCAACTTTTCTAAGAAAATTGTGACATTTCAGGCCAATACCAATGTCAATTCATAAGGCCTACAATTTCAATCAAATACAGCATCCAACTATGCTTGTTGAAATCCCCATAATGCACCATTTTAACCCTAAAATTTCAAATTTTTTCAAGGTGGGAAGGATATAACAAATATGGGATATATGAGGCCAAGATCAATATAATCCTGACAGAAAGATAATTAAGAAAAGTCTGTATAATATGTAGGTCTGTGGTAAGACAGAGGGAAATTGTGTTACAGGTTGCTTGAGAATGCATCATATGGTATCTAAATTTTCAAAGTCCTTTTGTGGGGAGGGGGCTTCCTTTTTATATATTGTAGATAACCAATAAAATATTATGGGAATCTTCTGATTTTTATCTCTTAGGTCTATAGATTTGGGGGATTCATCAGGGCCCAGAGAATACATATTCTCTTGTCAAAATGCACCAAAACACACCTTTGTGGCACCTCAATTTTCAAAATTTTCTGGGGGGTCCCAAACCCCCCTGCTCTCCATGTCTTCTCTCCTCAAAATGCACCAAAATGTACCTTTGTGCCACCTCACTTTTCAAGATTTTCGGGGGATACCCCCCAGACCCCCCCCCCTGCTTTCCATCATCACAACTATGGTTCCAATACATCCTCCCACCCCCGGCAATCTTGGGGGGGGGGGGGGTCATGGGCCAATACCTGACCTTTGCCCCCCCCAACTTTCAAATGGTTCCGCCGCCCCTGAATACTGCCCCTACATATATATATAGGAGTGACGCAAAAAGATCGACTTGGAGATTTCCGATTAAAGTAAGTCATGGTAGTAGTCACCTACTACAGATGTTTCATTATCTGTTTCCTGGGGTAACGAGATAATGTCTGTTTCAAATATGTCCGTGTCAATATGGCGATAGAAGTGATGATATGATTGATGTAGGTGAGGCTGCAATACCTAGATAAACCTTAAGTGGCAAGTTTGGTTGCAGATTGCAGAAAAGTGATAATCATAAGTAGTCTAATATAATGACCAAATATGCACTGTACAGAGCTTTACCTATGTCGAGTCCTGAGATATGAGGGTTTGACTACTGTCCTACATGTAGGATGGTAGGATAAATTGTGGAAAGGGACATTCCCTAGTAAGGTATTTTCAAAAGGGGGGGGGTGCTTCATTTCAGGTAATTCCCGAGGGGGAGGCCCTTCATTTTTGGGTATTTGCGTAGGGGGGGGGGGTGCTCCATTTTCAAGTATTCACCAAACGAAAATCTCATCTAGCGTGGGGGGCCAGCCAGCACAAATGTTGTTATTCAAAAATCTCCTGGTGTTGAGAGCAGCACAAGGTATGGTAACCTCAGATTCGTGCTGATAACGAATCTGAGGTGCGTATCTTCTTATCTAGGTTGGAACAAGGTCAAATTAAAGGTCAAAGGTTACGATCTGGTATTTTATATGAAACAGATAGAAGACTTTGTTCCATTCATTAACACTAGAGGTCCTTAGTGCAAGGTGGATTCCCCATGTATGTGTATCCTAAGTTGATTAGGTTGCATTGCAATTACTTTGGGACCTTTGACCTTTAATTTGACCTTGTTCCGACCTAGATACTAATCCTCCTGGCCATAAATAATGAACGCTCCCTTATAAATTGAAACCTTCATCTACATTTATAAGTTAATCATCATCACATATATTTCACTGCCATATACATTAAACCTTACTATACCATTTATTATACATACATAACTGATAATCATAGACTATCATGATATGACAACAGAAGGTGCAAGATTAATCAACGCTAGGTAAAAAGGTGTGGAGTGAGGTTCTGTTTTCACTAAAAGCAGAAAACAAACATATAGCACATTTCCCAATGCGCAGACCCATGCGGGGATGTGTGGACCCACACGAGCACTCGTCAGGAAAGGCTTCAATGATAGGGGTCACACGGTGGAGGGATTCTGTGGTCATACTTTATTTCGCGCTGTATAAATTTTTGCGGATTTCGCGGAAATAAGATGTCCGCAAATTTATATCCCCAGTGAAAATCATCTATGAAGTAGTTACATGAGTCTGCAAGGGGGGGGGTTAGCTTGTTGTGTGGCCCCATCCATATGAATGCAGCATTCTAATAGGTGTGAAAACTACAAGCCCTAACTAAGGCTAACACAATAGCTATTACTGCAAGCATAATTGAGGTGTTCTATAAGTTTGTCTGCCTATGGATGTCACTTATACATTTAACTATCACATTCACCAGGCTGAATAAAAAAGAAAAAAAAATTATGGAAATCCGCGAATTTAGATACATGCGAATTTGTCTTTTTTAACATTTCAGCAAAATTTTATACTAGTGAAAATATCTACGATCACAGTAGTCCAGGGAATGTAGGGTTTTACCACAAACTACCTGCAATGCAATTGACTTTACCACCATGCATTTCTTTGGTGGCCCTATAAAGACATACTAAAAGTCCTCACCTGTACCTATGGTGGAAATATGGTTAATTTGCATAATTGTGTTAGGACCCTCGTCAGCCACTTGGTAGACAAGTATATTGTGGTAATGGTGGTAATGATCAACACTTAAGGCCAAATTAAAAGCCAAAGTCATTCCTCTGGACATTGGCAATAACTTTATGTGATGATCATGTGAAGTGATGTGTTAAGTTGCTAATTTGCATATAATTACCATATAAAATGTATATATAAAGTGTAGAGGACGGTGAAAATATCTAGGATCACCGGGACTCGAACCCGGATCTCTGGCATGACATTCCAGCATGCTAACCATTACACCAAGATCCCTTGCCTGATATTTCCACCTTCCAACTACACCTGGATCGGTATGATACACACAAGGGGAGCAGTGATTACCAGGTATCTGGCCCCTGAGGGTCAATCTACCGGGCACAAGGATTTCTGGTCCCTTACAAAAGTAAGCAGTCTCACCATATACTGATCGTTTAATTCTGATGTTTAAAAGTTGGTAACTTTACTATCCATGTCATTAATGTTCCCATGTTCTGGGGTGGATTGAAGGGGGCCTAGGGGGCATGTGCCCCACCCTAAAGTGGGCCTGGCTCATTCATAACTATAGGAAATCAGGTGAGGGGCTCTGGCTGTGCCTCCCCCCATGACCAAATTTTCCTGGCTGTGCCCCCTGTAGACCACCCCTTCTGGAACCGCCCCTGCTTATATCATAAACCAATACTGTACTTTTAAAATAATTCATTAAGAACACAAATTATACTCATAGGTGCATGTGTAATACATAAGAACTCTTTTACCCTTAACTCTTTCAGCTGGCTCTATCTTTGTTAAAAGTCCCTAGAATACGGCAGATTGAGGTCCCAGGCCCAGATATATTGATACATATGGTTAGAATGACCTTGGGCACAGAACCAATGTTTGTGAAATGTATTAAAAAATTACTGATTTGTAATCTGTATGTAATTTCCTTTCATATGAGACCATGATACCATGTATTATTTATGGAAAATAATTATCGATGGGGCCAAGGATAATGCTATTAGATACCAAAACTGCCCTCCTCATAGTGCATTAATGCACTAGCCATATTTTACCTGGTAGTGCATTAATGCACTAGCCGGCTGGAAAGAGTTAAGGCTGCTGCTGCCCCAGGCACATCTGAAATGCCCTGAAATGTTGCTGCATCATTGGAATGCTAAAAAGGCAGCACTACCATATTGCTTGCATATTACTTATGGTGATTATAACCAAATCATTAGAGATTGAGATATAACAGCAGCTAATGTAGAAATTACTTAAGATTCAATAATCTATACATGCCATTTGTAGGAATAGATGGACGGGTTATTCAAATATGCCACAAATCTTCTCCGGCAAAATTCAAGTCCAACGTCCTTTCTTGAAAAGGCCCACACTAAGTTGATCCATGTGGTGGGTCCAGACAACAAGATCCCTGTAAAAAGGTAAGTAGCGTATTACAGTAGGGCAATTTCCCGCGGCAATTTTGGCTATGTATTAATTAAGTGACCAGTATTTTATTGTGGGGGCTCTCCTGGGCTTATTGGGTGCACATTGTGATCTTTTACATAATGATTAAAAGTCAACAGTTGAAAATGTGAAAAATATGTTATGTTTCAAATGTTTAATAAACAAATCTGCATATTCAAAGAGAATGTGTGCCTGTTTTCGCAGTTATATTGATGCTCTATTTTTTCCCCAGCCTGCAGTGTCATGAATCCTCCTTACAAAAGTAAAAAAAAACCTATAGCAATTTATTTTCTTTTTTCAACTTTTCAAGCTACTTATTTAGGGCAGCATGATGTGCCCATTCTGCTGGTCACGGGGGAAGGGCCAGGAGTTAAAGGTCAAATCACCTTTGTGAGGGCTGGCAATTAAAAGGTTAAACTAGTGTTTGCAAGATTATCATCATGCAAAGCTAGATTTAAGTGTCATAGAGTTCTCATTATCAGAAGATTCTGTAGCAAAGGCTGTGTGGCAGAGTTATGGTTGATACCTATCATACGAAAATTAGCAGGAATTTGGTCATACCTATTGGAAAAGGGTAAATAAGGAGTTTTCATAAGAATTCAATTCTTTCCTCTCATCATTTCTATGGACCAATGAGTCAGTAATGACCAATGCCTCACAACTAGCAGCATTCATGACCTGTGCATAGAGTGTGTACCAAGTGTTGCATGAGATGCCTTAGTTTCCCTATGACTTGTTTGTCAGTACCTCATCTCTTTCCTTCAATACCACATAATTTGGAAAAAAAACTAACAACCATTTACTTGTCTGCACAAGTCAATGCATTTGATAAGCACAAAGCTTAAGCCTGGAGCCATATTGCCCATCTGATTTTAACTGACCACTCCTCTATAGTTATTTCCAACTTTGGAATATGATAACTATTTGTCCACTTGCAATGCTATTTAGGGTAGAATCTATAGACTAGGTCATGCAAGTCTTGCCAAAATTTGATGTGTTACTAACATCCTTTTCTTGTCTTATCATTATAGTTTCCACATATAGCCCTCTTACCACAGTGCACTGTCACAAGTCATTTTTTGCTCCGATGCTTCCCTTGGGAGCTTACACATCTCAAAGGATGACTAGTCTTATATCATGATACTTATAAAATGATTGAAATAATGATCTACTGTTAGAAGAGGTCTCGAAATGAAGGAATGATCATTGAATTAGAAAGTCCTTAGTTTCAACTCCCATTAGGGGAAAACAGAAAAACAAAGGTTTTGTTAAATTTACATCTAGGATATCACATATAGGGAAAAAAAGATATTGTTAACTTTGATTTCAAAACCCCCAACAATTATGCTTTGCCATGTTGGTTTACACAGGCTCACAGTAAAATTGTTATAACTGTGATTCCCTTTACATTTATGGTACCTTTTAACAGTGTAGCATTGATAAGTGTTGTAAGGAACTTCAATAAAGTTCCATTTGGACTTGCTTATTGCATTAATGAACTGCTATGTTCATTTAAATAATGCTATAGAGCAGACCAAGTTTTATTGATTTTTCAAAGGAAAGTCACAAATGAAACAGTACAATAACTTCATGGATCTTGACAAATGTCAATATGAACACAATCAGGAGATGGAAACCTAGCACCTGCTTCTCATTGTCAATTATAACCCAATTTCAGGTTCAACCTTATATTTTCTATCTTCATCACACCCTCTTTGAATTTTACCTTTGTCGTCGCTTTCTGAATCTCCCCAGGTAGAGTATTCCAGAGAGCCACCCCTCTGTACCATGGCGATCTTTTATAGTGTCTAGTAATAACCCTAGTTAGTTCAAAAACAATCTTCTTTTGAGACCTTGTATTATAAGATTGTGGTCTATTTAACACAGTCTTTGATTTCTTATACATTAAGCATAGTTTGAGTTTGAAAAACGTTTATTGGCCAACAATATCTTAACATATTGAAGCTTTTACAATTATCAGCCGTAGGAAGATACAATTGGTTGATACTAATCAGATGGTTTCCATGAAACAGTCACATATCACATAATATTCACATATACTATAGGTCAAGACAATAACAGTTCAGAGTCATAATAACATTTCCCATAAGTACTTTTAATAATAATAGCATGTCAAATCTTATCTCTAACACTGGAACCTTACAAATTTCATGCAACTCCTTCACACTATACCGTCTAATATTGCATTTCAGACAAACTCTAAGAGCTCTATTTTGCAGTCGTTGTAATGCCACAAGACCATCCTTATTACAACTAGTACTTATAAATGAACAATATTCTATAATTGGTCTGATTGTACAACAGTATATCTTTATACTTCGCTCTTGTGTTAAAAACTTTCTTAACTTAGCAAACCTAAATAGTTTATTGCATACATTTCTTTTAATAATTTTAATCTGTTTATCAAAACCAAGTTTACTGTCAATATGCACACCTAGATATGGAAAGAAGGTGACAGTTTGCACAGTGCTGCCATTGAAGTCTATAGTAGAATCCGGACATCTTTTTAATTTATGAGCGCTATAAAACCACATAAATTTTGTTTTAGTTGGATTTACTGTTAGTCTGTTTTCGATAACCCAATGCTTAAAGTTAATTACATCTTCATTCAAATTCTCATTAACCAAGTCTACATCTTTGTTAGAACTATAAATCACAATGTCATCAGCATACAGTTTAATCTTGCATTTTTTTAAGACCTTAACAACATCATCAATATATAGGACAAACAACAGGGGACCTAAAACTGATCCTTGAGGACAATTTATTACCATAGCTAGTTCGTTGTTTTCTATTTTCTAGGTGACTTTTAAACCATAGAAAATTAGATTTACTCAAACCAAGTTTACTGAGTTTAATTAGCAATTTTGAATGTATTACACTGTCAAATGCTTTAGCGACGTCTATAAATAGAGATGTGGGATGAAAATACATAAGGAACAGGAACAACAAAGAAATAATATTTGATATCATATATGGTATTCCGAGCTAAAAAGATAAGGCCAAATGATTATATAAAAAAAAAATAACAAAATAAATTGTACGTTTCAACTTACCAGCGAGTTCTTCCCATGCAAGCTTTTTTAGGGTGACTCCATCAGCATACGACTTAAATTTTCCTTTGAGAACAGGTTTTAGGTGGTTAGCGCCATGGACTAATGCACGAGTTTCATCAGGTTGCCAGTGGAGTGATTTTTTTCCTAGGTGACTTGGACTTCCCTTTGCTTTTAGGTTGGGAGGTTGAGGATTCCTCGGATAAGCACTTATCGACTTCTTCTTCCTCTGAGGGGCGAGACTGTGAAGATATGTTCCCTGAGGAGGGAAACTGACCTGTTCCCCCTTGAGAAATAGCCCTCAGTAAAGAGGCTGCTATTGCATCAAAGTCAGTTTTGGTTCCTGCTCCCCCCCCATGTCCCCTCCCTCTGGCCCTGCCCCTACTCCTGCCACGGGTGGCTCCCCTGCTGCCTCTACCAGAAGAGGCAGGGAAATAAGTGGGATCCTTGTCTGAGTCTTTATCCTGGGAACGAGATAACCGAGGAGCAGGAGCAACAAAGTCGCCATGGGACGGGTGTTCTGAGCTGGGGGCCTTCCCCTTTTGCCTCTTGGCCGAAATGTCTTTTTTGTTCTGATTCATAGCTCTACAAAGGAGGGAAGTCATGTACGATATGGCCTGTTGGCCTCCATCCCCTTCGAACATCTCGGGGGAGAGGAAATCCCCATCTTCCTCTTCTCCCTGAAAAAAAGAGAAAGAATGAACTGTGAGTGATTGTGAAAGAACAGTAAAACAGAAATTCCTAAGTAATTTAAATTCCCCTAAGAAGACTGCTTTTTAATTAAATATACGACCTTGGAGACGAGATAACATATGATGTCCAAAAAGAACATGAAGACTGACATGCCTGCTGGAAAACTCGCGTTGAATATAAAAAAAATAAAAGCCTTTCCCTCTACTTCAGAACCGGTACAAAAAAAAACAAAACAGACAGGACATAGCAAGTTCGTAGTTAGCACAGGCTTTAAAGTAAGAAAGAAAGAGATGTGAAAACCCAGGACGAAAAAGAGTTAAGCTCTACTTCTTCTGTTAGACATAGCTTGACTTAAAACCCCTGTTTTGAATTAAAATCATCGATTAACTTACCTCGAAAGAAGACATCGTGCTTGGGTAAGGTTTTTTTGCAAATGGCGACCGAAAGGGATTTTCCGCATGTACATGACGTCAGACCACGTGACATACGGGAACCCCGAGGATACCCATGGGGTTTCCCCGGTATTTAAGGTATGTGAGACAACATACGGACACATATATAAAGATACGGAGGGAACATACGGACGTCTGTATGTGTACCCCCGTATGTGTCCGTATGTTAGGAAATAAAGCTGAAAATATATGGACGGGTGCCGGAACACTTTTTTGTCATGTATTTATTTATTGTCCGCCATAAATCCCTATTTAAGAGTCCGTATATAACTATATTTTTAAACATAAGGAAAGACAGGCCCCTGTTATCAGAACATTGTTTCTACATTCATAAAGCTCATTAACAAAGTCAAAAGTGGCATCACCAGTACCTGTCCCTTTTTTGTAACCATATTGGTTTTCACAAAAAGTACCATTTTTCTTCATACTTTCACATAAGTAATGATACATAATTTTCTCAATGACTTTAGACGGTATTGGTAATATTGATATGGGTCTCCAATTTTTTACCATTGCTAAGTCTCCATCCTTAGGTAATGGTCTTACAACTGCCATTGCCCAACATTTTGGAAAAATACCCCTGTCAAGAATAATCCATGATCACTTATGCTTTCATAGTCACCAACTTGTAAAGAATACTTTTAGAAAACCAAAATATTTTGCATGGTATTGCTCACTCTTCTTATGCAAATTAGTTGGAAAATAGATTTATATATCATATGGAATAGCAATTGTAATATTGTCTATAAACCACAGAATGATTTTGACTTTGGAAATAGACATTTGTGGCCAGGTGAGGGAAAACATGCCTCCAGGGGCCTGTCTTTCCTTATGTTAGAATGTATTAAAATGCTACAAAATAATATCAGATACGGACCACACATATGGACGTCCGTATACCACATATGGACGTCCGTATATCACATATGGACGTCCATATGTCACATACGGATGTCCATATGTCAATTTTAGGATACCACCTGGTACCCCCCCCCCTAGCCGTATTTGATTTACCAACATAGGGAGGTCCGTATGTGATATACGGACGTCCGTATCTGTCCGTAAGATAAGGAAAGACAGAGCCCTGGGGGGAAATGGCTTTTTAAGGTTTAAGTCATGGGCTTTAAAATAAGATATCTTGAGCTAAAATATTCCAAAAGGTTTTTCTGTAATTGCCTGTCAAGCATAGGATGGTGTGGACAACTGAAAATAGGAAATAAGCTCTAAATGCATTGTATCCTCTCCAAAAGCTCCAATATGTAGTGAATGTTTGTTGGCCAATAAACACTTTTGAAAACTCAAACTCTCATAAACATTAATAATGCAAAAGAAATACAGTTTTGTGGAAAAATAACCAAAGAAATGTAATGTTTTTGTTATAAAATTGTTTCTAGAGAGAATTCTTTAGCTCTGTTTTCGGTTCTGAGTTCCTGGAGGAATTTCAAAAAAAGTTTGTAGCAAAAATTCCCAATTGAAATAGGGGAGTAGTTTCCATGGCAACCAGAAATTGCCTTATCTACCAATTTTCTATGTTTTCATGGCAACCAACGTTCCAAAAATGGAACATTTTCAGTGGAGATGGAATGATTTTAAGCATACCACTGGATTCCCCCGGAGGCAGGTTCTCCCCCGTTGGACCACATTAGTGGGCAGATGAGGGGAAAGGGCCCTGTGGGATTTTTAGTACTGGATTTAGCCACTAGGAGAGCTACAAAGGCTACAAATGTGAAAAATAGACCAAAAATAGCCTTTATGTACTTTTTACACAGAAAAGGGTGGTTTTCTAAAAAAATTTCTATTTCCTGGCACTTCCTGTATATTTGGAATGTAAATGGAATGTAAAAAGGGGGATGGTCATATTTCAATAGATTATTTAAATCATTATGCTAATTAGATGCCTGATTTAATTGAAACAATGGATGATAGTGCTTATTGCCTGTATTGATACAATCATGTCATTCCATTTTCGTGAAGCAATATCTCCAAGACTAGCAGGGCTATCTACAAGTGTTATATCTCATTTTAAACTGATAACATCGATTTTGAATTTTATATTTAACCTCAGAGGACCCTTTCCCCTCATCTGTCCACATTTATGCTCATGCATGTCACCTGTATAACTGAATTCCTGTCTATGTAACAGCTACAGGGGCCACTAATTCATTTATGCAAATTAGCCATATTTCCACCACATGCACAGCTTAGGACATTTAGTATATCATTTTGGGGACATTAAGGAAATGCATTGTGGTGAAAAAAATTGTATTGCAGTCACTTTGAGCTAAGGCCTATTTTTGAGCCACATTGCCTGGACTAGGAGCCTGACCAGATTTAGGTACCTATACCAGGTAAGCTTCAGAGTTACAGTAGGGCATAGGGGAAACATGGGACACTTAACACTTAGATCTGGCATGAGAGGCCTAAAGAGGAATTTTAGAAAACTGATAATTTCCACAAACAATAAGCCCTTTTACATCATTAATTATTCATAGGAACCAAAATCCTGATATGCACTTGATTTGTGATAATGGGCACTTTGAAATTGTCCTGTATTCTTCTTGTAAATGCGGGTAATACAAGACAGTTCGAAGTAAATTCCTTTGAAATGTATTGATTTCAACTAGCCTAACACATTATAGAGGTATTTAGTTACTTCATTTGACACTATGTGCTGATCATCATTTGGACAAATATTCCAATGTAAGCAGAATTTGACAAAAATTTAGTGTTCAAATAGTTGCCATGGTAACCAGGTTACTATGGTATGCCTAAAACCTAATATATTAGATAGTTCTCACAAAGACATTTCATTTGGGCCATTTTATGATCATATCGATGAAAATGCACCTGAGATCTGGTCAAATTCATGAATTTCTGAAATTCAATTTATTATTGTTATAGCTGTGGTGGCCAGTTTCCAAAATGGCTGCCACACCTATACCCACTGCATAAAAAAACTCACAAAATCTTGAAAATGAGAATTTTTTTATCTTTGTCTTGAAAAAAACTAGTGGATGCTCAAGTCTATCATTATCAGGAAGCTTTTAATTGGGATAATTCCTCAAATTGGCTCTTAAATATTATAAAGGGCCTCCCCATACAAATTCCCATAGATAATGGATTGTCCTGTATAACCCCACCAATAAAAACTAATGCGGGGTAATACAGGACACTTCACAAAGATGGCGATAAACTTATTAAGGATGTCTCAGAGGATATCCAAATGATTTATTTTAATAAAATATTGAATACTTTATTCATTTCAACTAAAACAAGAAAAAGATAACGGTTATTTTTGAATTGAGGGGTTTGTATCTATGATAGTATCTCAAAACTTAATGTAATAACTGGGTTCCCAGCACCATACATTTTAGGTATATCATATGATCGGTTATTCCCTGTTGCCATAGCAACCCATCACACTACTTAATAAATGTGTAGAGGCAAGGAGAAAGGGTGCTCCATGCAAAACGTCAACTTTAAAATTCAAATCACTAGCTTTACAGTGATACATAGCATGAGAAGATACTCCTGTTAGTTTTGGAGGAATGGCTTCCTAGATATGGGTAGGTGTGACCATTTCAATAATGTTAATAAGCTCTATGTCTAATTGGTCATGAGATATATAGCTAATTAGCATAATTTATGCTTAATTAGCTAAATTCGTATACATTTTTATTCTTTTGCCCATAACTTTTGATCTAGAAATGGTATTTTCATTCTGTTTTCACCATAGTAAACCTTGTGAGATGTTCCTTCAAATGGGATCATTGATTTTCCTATTTAGCATGAAAATCATGTTTCCATGGCAACATAAATCAACAAAAATGCCTATTTTGGCCCAAAAACATTCTTTTTACATGCCAAATTTGGAACCTTTCCACCCAAAATAGAACGTTTTATCAAAAATCATTGAATTCTCCATAAAAAAGTAGCCTATAACATTTTTAGTCATATTTTTCCTACTCTAGTCCATAGTGGTGCCCCCTGGTGGCTAAATCTGGTACTAAATCCCGCAGTAACTGTCCTTTCTGCTTGCTGGCTCACAAATACTGTGATATAAAGTGGGATACCTACCCATTATTGTAACACCAAAAGAAGCTGGCTCATTTTAATTCTTAAGGAAAAATATTTAGATTTATATGAAATGTCCCTTCTTCCCCCATGTCCTGTCTTACCCGGATTACCCTACTCAGTAATTAGTGGCCTCTATGATAAAGACGCAATTTCAACGTTTGCAAAAGGTTTTTATTAGGTTTGGCTGAAAAATTATTGTAAAAAAAATGACATTGTTTGAAAAACATTTTAAACATTTTTCAACCATAAAAGGTTTTTGGCCTAAGAATACAAACGTTTTAATCAAACATTAAAATCGTTTTTTAAATAAGGACAAAATTTTTCGTGTACATGTTTCGACGTCCTTTTTACGTTTGAAAAAACGTTAGGAGCCCAATAACACCGTTTTTTTTTTAGCATTACGAAACACATTCTTATGCCAAGTGGGTATGTTCACCCCCGGATACCACAGTTTCTTGATTTGATATCAGCGTTTTTAACATATTTGGAACATATTTTCCATATTTTGCAAATGTTGAAAATACGTTTTGGACATATAGGCCACTAATTACAGAGTAAACCAAACCACTTTTTGGTTAACTTTATAAAAGGCTTAGTATTATTTTTTTCAAATATGATTATTCCTGTAAATCAAATAAGGCTATTTAGGTATAAGCATAATGATTAGTTTTATATTGCATGAGGTTCTCAGCTGACATTGATTCTAAGAATTTTTTAAAGTGATTCACTTTACCTGGAGGCCATTTCACTGCCTTTATTATACACACAAAAAACGGAGGTTCAACGTGGAGCCTAAGTCGGACTCAATCAATTTTAACAGCAAGACCGTTTCTTTTGGTAGTCCGTAATACCCTCCGTTATATCATAAAAAAAATGCGGAGTGTCGAACACGGACGTCCGCGTTTGACCCTCTGCGTTTATTATAAATTCTAGTGGACCCTCTTATTCTCGGTGCCAAATGCATGATTTTTGATCGGGGAACCCCGGGAAATCCTCTGTGATGTCATAAAATTATGGGATGTCGGGGCCTGCCATCTTCTTCCAGCAAGCACAAAAGTTTGTTTTGATGTCAAATTTCATCGAACCTGAAGCCAAAAAATGCCTAAAGCCACAGACATGGTGAGTGGAAAAATATCTCTTTCGACGGGAGGTAGAAGGGGGGCTAGATGTAGGTACCTGTATATAGAAAAAGCGGGCTGTCATTGTCATGCAGTAGCAGTTCAAATTGGATTTCGGTGGGTGTCTGCTAATATGTCACTGTCACTGCAATGACGGCTTAACCAAAGAATACACATGAAAAAGGGCTCTTTATTGGGTGTCGGGGGATGGGGGCTCACCATAAAGCCCAGTTAGAAGACTGGAGTCAAAGGGGTAGCACATAGGACCTTTCAGTGGCCTGTGCTTGTTGGTAGTCCCTGGGATCTGTGGAATTTAGGCAGTTATTCCATGGCTCCATGTCCTTGAAGGTGGAGCACTATAGGGTCCTGAGAGGGGAATTTTTAGGTATGTTTTCAAGAAATTTTGTTTGTTAAAATGGTACTTGACTTATGTCCTGAATCCATGTGAACAAGACCGGCCCCCAGGCTTGGTTCTGATTTTTCTCGGTGCTCTAGGCATTTAAACGTGTAATTTTTTTTTCTTTTCCTACAGAAGGCCCATTATGAAGAAGAAGATTACGATGATCTGGAGAAGGAGGAGGAGTATGTAGAGGAAGACGAGGAGGAGGATGACGTAAGACCTTCAGATTTCCCAGGGATTGGAGCAGATCAAAACATTAACTATATGTTCCACCAGTTCTATAAGTCATGGTTGAAACAACATAAAGAAGAAAATCTCTCCCAGAAATGCCAGAAAGAGAAGGCTCCTAGTAGTGAACACTAATCTCATTATGGCCTCACTAGGAAGCCTGCTGCTCCAAGACGAGATGAAGACGAAAGCCGCCATGACCCTTCCTATACCACTGAAGAAGAACACTTTGTTTGTCCAAGAGGGCGGGGGACTAGAGGATGGGGCGCCCGAGGTTGTGGTTCTTGTTCCCTACCTGCTGCCAGGGGTAGGAGAAGGCCCTGTGGATCAGGAGTGCCCAGTAGGGGGACTAAAGGCCCCCCGGCTAGGGGTCGAGCACAAGGAGCTAATTCTACTAGGGGGATGCAGCGAATGCTTCCTCTGCCTCTGGTTCTTCTGAGTTGACTCTTAAGCACTGGAATCCGTTGGAGCCTTTTAAAACCCATCCTCAAAGGGAAGTTTAAAAGCAGCAGCGATGAAAGAACTATGAAGAAACTTGCCTGGGAGGAACTTGTAGGTAATTATTGTTTTCTCTCTTTTTCTGTTGTTGACTCATAGTGTAAGTATAAATATCAGCAGAACACTATGTTATTATATATGTTAATTCTCCTTGTCGCCTGCATTCATTAAATCCCATTATCATGTCCTTTTATCTATGGATTTATTTAGAATTATTTGAATGAATGTAGCTCTTAACCTACTCAAGTATACAAGTATGGGTATATAAATAAGAAACATTAGAATAAATTTAAAGTGAGGGACGGATAACAAAAAATACTTGTCCCTTCTCCTCAGAGTATGTCAAGAGGGAAAAGGGATTGGAGCGTAAATCAATGCAAGGACCAGCTCCTGTATTACAGGCAGGATGCCCAAAAGAAGGTACGGTATGAGTAGACTCAAAATACATGTATAGGGGGGATTCTCAAGAAACTCCCAGCTAAAGAAAATTAAATGTGTCTATTCCTTTTCTCTGTATCAATTCCCTTTCTCTGTACAGTTGTGACAACGGTCCATAAAGTTCTCCTTCTAAGACCTTAACAGTGAAATACCCATGTTATTTTTTTATCAATAGTTTTTTTCTTCTTCAGAGGCAGATGATAGACTCCAAATATCGATCTGGCAGTGGGCAACGCGACGACAAGGATTATCTTACCGAACATGAGAAGGCTATTCTTGACTGGGTCGGGGAAGATGTCACACTTGGTAAGTACAGTCATGTGTCTATTTCTGTCTATCAACTGGCCATCTCTGTTTGCTGAAGTTATACTTACCATAAAATCTAATTTTTATTGTTCTATCATTTAAGTGAAATAAGTTGGAATGATGTAGACACATGAATCTGATTTCAGGTATACTGGGCATGAAACCTCCCAACTTAAAGGGAGGAGGCAGACAAGACAAGCCATGGTCCTGCTACGACCTACAACAAGAAACCAGGGAGCAGTATGGCGCGATGCAGATGCCAAGTGACGCTCTACGTGCCGTGATAGGGGGCAACCTTCTGGCAGAGGATGAAGATGGAGGTAAGCAGAAAAATATTACACAAGAGAAAAAAAATTCTTTTGGCAGAGGCAGACAAGATTCTGAAGAGGAACACACCAAACAAAAATACTCCAACTAAAAAAGGACTCCTACCTGTAATTAAAGAGAAAGCTCCTCTCAAGAATCCTGGAGTTCAATCTCAAAACCCTGTCGCTCGTAAACCTTTAGCTAAACAGAAGACTCCTCCCGTTAGGACACAGAAAACTTACAACCCAGTTGTTCAGAAGGAGCAACCTTTACGGCCTTCCTCTTCTAATATGGAGAATGAAGCAGAGGCCGAGACAGAACATTTTGAGGAGGAAGTGGAACAACCTGAAAAACCCGCAAAGAGGAGGAGGACCAAACCTCCATCTTTCAGCGGATTAATAGGAGAAGAGGACATCTCTGGGGTTGAGGAGTGTCCTTCTTCCCCTGTTTTCAAAACAAGCACCCCATATATGGGGAATAGGAAGGCAAGTGATGATACCTTGTCAACCAGCAAAAGGAAAGCAGACACATCCATAGTGGAGGATGCCAAGTCTGAGGAAAAGAGGAGGAAACTGTTTGATAACAGCCCCAATGCTTTGCTCCCCTCTTTAAGTAGAAATCCACCTAAGTTTAGCACAGTTGATCAGGGATGTGCGAGAGCTGACATGGAGTCCGTAAAGCAAGCTGTTATGGAAGAAAGTACCAAAGTTATCATAGAGCAACAAAAGAAAATCTGTGAGTCCCTCCTGCAACACCAGGATGAGGTTGCACAAAATGCCTATGAAACAGCAAACATCATGGTTAATTTGCTGAAAGGGGTCCCTGATCCTTACCCATCCATACACCCATGCAGGTAAGGATCAGGGACAGATAACTACCCTTTTAAACCAAACTGTATGCTACTTATTATACTTTTATTTAAGTCCTTTTGTCATGTCAAACTTGGGAGGGGACAATTGAAACCTTACAAAGAAAATCATGGTCCCTTTTATTTCTTTTCCCAGAAGGGGAGGGCGCCAATTACCATACGTCTTCAGAAGTGTTCAATGACAGAGGGTCCCTGTCTGCAACGCAGTTCAAGGTTCTGATTCCAGCAGCAGGTAAGGATACATACTTAAGGGTCAATAAACTGTACCCCATATATAGAAAAAGGGAATATGTAGCTGCATATGATATTAAGATTATTATTTTCGGTGTCATACCATCCAAAGTTCCCCTAGGCACAGAGTTATACTATACTTCCAGGTTGAATCGATCCAATATCATGTAGAAGAATGTAATTTGTTCTATGAAAAAAAGGGAAAACCGTATGTAAAAAATATGTATGTATTCTATCGAATTCAACGTAGGGTCAGAGGATTATCCTGATTTAATTTACTTCTCATTCTTTTTATAGCTATTTGTCAAGAGGCAAGCGAGAGCAATGACAGAGGGGGGCTGCCCACCTTTACTGTAAAAAGCCGAGGTGATTTTGTGATAGTGCAGGACAAGACTTCACTTCCACTCAGCTCTGGATCAGGGGAAACTGCTGGACCATTTAACACCATTAATCACGAAAACTCTCTGGGCACTCTTCAAGACCATAACTCTAATCCTGGTATGCAGGCACTTCAAGACCATGACTCTAATCCTGGTACGCAGGCACTTCAAGACCTTGACTGTAACGCTGGCATACAGACACTTGGAGACCATGACTCTAATGCCGGTAGACAGACTCAAGCTGAAGCACTAGCAATTGGGGACTATGTGGCCACCGGGTAAACAGAAGGGCTGCCCATAGACGAGGGTCAAGGGGAAGGCTCTCAACATGTAGAAGGATGCAATGACATTAAGGTATCCAATGACGGCCAGGACAACATGGACAGCAACTTTGATGCCGCTTCATGCACATCAGGCTACGACTGTGAAGGTACTCCCAAGCATTCTGAACGCATACGGATAAAAAGACAAATTTTAGATTTGTAATAAGGCAGCAAACCATGTGGATCTTGTTTGTGTTTCCATACATCTGTAGCTACATGCAGGGAAAATAGGATGCTATATTGTGCCAAATAACATATACGGGTAAACACCATGAACCTAATGTGATATTGTTCATCTACCCATACTTCTGGTGCAAGAAGCAGGGAAAAGAGAATGCTGTTTTGTGCCAAATAACATATACGGGTTAATAGCATGAAGACGACGAGTCAGAATGAATAATAGTTGTTGAACTAGTGTAGAGTTGTGTTATGAAAAAGTTACTGCCATATACATCGTTCATGTCGTTTTCTTTTTATGTTGTCGCTAAGGTCTACCAAAAGATACATGTAGAGTAGATTTTAAAAACATGGACGTTAAGGCAAAACACATGTTAAAGAGAAATTATTATCTTTTATTCAAGTATAGATTTGACAGTTCATATCTTTTCATCTTGTTCGCTAGAAAAGTACAAGTACATTCTAAATAATGTGACAGGTGCGTTTGTGTAAGTCTGACTTCATAAATAATAACACTGTCATAGTATCACAGTAATACATGCAAAAGGTATGACTGGGTTAAACCAATTCCTAAGTGCACTTCTCGTGCTTAAGGTTTGAATATACATGCATGCTCCATATAAGTAGACTTATTTACACGTTAATCAGAATTCATTACTTTTCACATTTTTATAAGGTTGGTGTTATGCACCAAAAAAAGGCTGGAAAACAGAGTGAAACACAGAGAGATGTTCAATAAAAGTTCATATTAAACAGTTAATATCAACTCTGATTTGTCCTCAGATGCTAGGTTCATTTCAGCATAAGACATGAGTAGGCTTTCATTGCTGCTGCTGCCCCCGCCGCTGCAGACCAAAGTGTTCCTTAATGTAAGCCTCATGCAGGTTCTTGAAAGCTTGTCGTGGCCTTGGGGCTCTGTTGTCCGCTTGATCAATAGGTGGCATGATGCGCTTAAAGTTGTCTTTAGCAGGGAAATCACGCAGTAGCTTGATATTTGCTATTCTCGCCACGTTATGGAGTGCCACACAACTCTCTATGATGTACCCTGCCTGTGTAGGTTCATGCATCAAGTAGCTCCCACTCGAATCAAGACATCTGGAAAGAAAGCATATCCCTTTTATATTGTTCAGTGTCAATTTCTTTGAAAAACAGAAAGTCCAATGTAAAACAAATGAACTTATTATTTTGTTTCTTGCTCGAGAGCGGGGATGAAAGACAGAAATATTTACCTCCACCTCTGCTTTAGTTGGCCTATGGTTCGCTCAACCTTGCTGCGCAACTTCTTCTGCCACTTGTTGAATTTTGCGTCTTTTTCAGTGACCTCAGGGTTCACAGGATTGTACAAGTAATCCGTCAGGGTGTACCTGTAATAAAAAAAATCAGAAATATAAAAATTATGAAGACAGGGTTTCAGCTTTCAGTTAAAGAGACTACTTGGGTAAAGAGAAGGCATCATCACACATTACAATATTAACAACATAGAGCAGATCCCTTTAACATGGTACAGCAAAAAAAGGAAAAAGGAAGTTTGTTTCTACTTACCTGCCATCTCCTAGTAAGAAGAAGCCTGCGAAATCCCCCCTCTCGCCAAGGTATTTGACCTGTGACCCGTTCATGACATAGACATCATAACATGACCCCAGATTGCTTGCGTTAACGTGGAAGATTATGCAAACCCAATCGCAGATCACCTGTAGAAATAAAATAAGTAGTTCTTTCAGTCTCTTTTCACATCTTAACTTTGTTTGATTTCTTCTTATAAAAATATATTTTTTAGTTACATAGAGTTCTATGTTCATCTATTATTTTTAAGAGCAGTAAAAGATAATATCTCACCATAGTGTTTATCGAATAGTAACCTTTGTAGCAAAAGTATTGATTTTCGTCTGCTACAATGCCCTTTGGGCATGCTATAGGGATGTGCATCCCATCGACTAGTCCAAACACACCAGGCTTTCTCTTTTCACAACAGAAGAGGACGGCCTTGTTATGCTCAAGGCGGTCATGAAAGTAGTTCATCTCTTGGACCGAACGGTAAACGGTGGACCGTGAAACCCCGTGGTAATCAGCTATGGTAGAGTAGTTTGCCCCCGTTTGTTTGTTTGTTTGTTTAGTTTTACGTCCGGGGGCCATCAAGGAACTCAGACATTCAAGGTTTCTCGGACATTAAGTCCTTTCTTTTCTTTTTGGACAGGTATTTATATGCTGCTTGCCCGACACAGCAGTGACCGAATCTATGAATGACCGAATCTATGAGATGAATGACCGAATCTATGAGGAGGGTCGAGGGGGAAAACCGCTACCGGGGCTTCATTCCCCTACTCTTTCCGAAGGATAGCAAGTGTTCTTTTATTTGCCTGGTCCCATAGGCAGGGCCAGACAAACCACGGCCTTTGATCACTCAGACGTGGTTCACTGAGGGGGAATCCCATGGCAAAAAACAAGCATGTAAGCCCAGGCCCGCGCATATGGACACCAGCTGCCCACATGCTCACCCCAAGACACAAGAAACCCCAAGTTTGTCGCCTTTTACGAATCTGGTATGCCCACTGTTAGTATGGAAGGAGATTTCTCCTTGTGGACTCCCAATGAAGTTATTCTGCTCCTTCATGCCCTCACATGAAGGTCCCCACTCCACAGGGGCAAAGTACCGGAGAACAATGCAGAAATGCAGAACTACAAAAAAAATAGACAAAACAAAATTTGACATAACTTGTTATGAAGCTCAGACACATACAACATGTATGCTATAGGAAGGGACACTAATGTTTTCTATATGGCTGGGTTGTTATATAATGGCAGACTTGTTATGTCCAAGGGAAGCAGTGACATGATATGTTGTTCATACAGTTTAGACCCAATTTCATAGGGGGGGGATGACTCAGTGCTGTATATGAAGATGGTACTCACTCTGATATGTTGGGGGACAGCATGCTTGCCTCTGAGGACTTGCCTTTTGCAGGCGAGGTAGGCCACGTAGTTCTTTATGAGCTGTCTCATGACTCTCTTGACAGCTAATATATAGTATCTCCCCATCAGGCAGTCGAATTTGGTGCCAGTCAGGGGTCAAGGTCATTCAGTTTAAGGAGGAGGGGTAAAGTCAAATGTGGACCTAAAATTATTGAAAAAAAACACCAGAAAAAGGGTCCGTGTTCGAATACCTAGTGGTCCCCTACCCCTCCGCACTCAAGGCACAGAACACTGACTTAAAGTGGAGGAAGAGAGGGTCCATGTTCTGAGCTGAAACAGTGAAAGGTCCGTGTTCAAACACGGAGGTCCGAGTTTGAACGTGGAGGTCCGCGTTGGTTTAATTTTTTCATAGAAATGCAGTGAAACGGCCTCCAGAAGTGACCCATCAAGCGAGAACACCCCTCCGCGGCAGATTTTTAATTCCCCATTTGGCCACCAGGGGCATTGGAGAGGCAAAAATACTGTAAAATCAATAAAAAAATATATTAAGCTAATTTTTGATGCAGAATTCAATGGTCTCATTTAAAATGCACCATTTTCGGTAGAAATGACCCCTATTTGGAAGGTAAAATGAACATTTTTCATGAGAAATCAGCCTATATGCCTGTTTCTGGTTGCCATGGCAACTATTCCAATAATCAAAATTTGCAGATATTTATGCCAATTTTCTAGGGAAACTCACTAAGGACCCAAATCTGAAAACAGAAATGGAAAATTCCTTCTAGATCACAATCTATGTGAAAAAATCACCATATTGTTATGTATTTTTTACGAAAAAGGCTGATTTATCGTGTTTTTAGACATTGTTATTGTTTATATTGTATTTAGAGCTTTATCATCAATTTCAAATATGAATAACGACCTATGTTCAAGGTGGGGTTCTGACATAACTACTAGGAATATTTAAGCCAATGATGACTCATTTTAAAGATCTTCAGATGAACTTTGATAATGAGTTTCCCTGCAGATGGGTGTTTTTGCTTGCCTGGTCACATATTATTTAGATAAGGTGAACCAATTTTTTTTTGATAAAGGGAACCAACATGGTTTTTTTCTATATGATGGTGGCATGCCAAAATTTGAAAAACAAAAATGATTATGAATCATAAATTTATGACTAGGAGTGTGGTCATTATTCATCAACAGCAGGGGTGATGGGTTTGGGGGGGCCACAAAAACTTTTGACCACTCCCGTTGGGGAGCGTGAAAAAATTACCCCCTTTGTAGCAAAAAAAAGCCTGCATAGATCAAAGAGGGACATGCAAATTCTTTGAGCCTCTGCCAGGGGGTGGAAAAAGTTCTGACTGCCATCAAGGAGGGCGTAAAAGATTTTGCACTCGCATCTGCGTGAACACCCCCCTAGATAAATAATGACCACTCCCTTAGGCCTACTGGCTATTGGAAAAAAAGAAGAATGGGGATGTAGGCCTATATAGCGGTGCGCATCCTTTAGGCCCCCCTGACGTTGGGCCCCTGACATTGGGCCCCCTGGCCATGGCCATTTCCCCATGTCAATTTTAAGAAATGGTCATGCCACCATGTCAATTTAAGAAAATTGTTAGTGTTACCATGTCAATTTCAATAAATTGTTCATGTCCCATGTCACTAAGCCTAAAATAGCCCATGTCGCCTTGTCAATTTTAGTGGTCCACACCCATTGATATGGAGTATATATGGCAAAAATCTAGAAAAAAGAAACTCTGGTAGGCCTATCACACAAGGAAACTGTGTTATCATAAGCTAGAAAGCCATATTTTCGAATTCTACTGTGATACCAAATAAAGAAACTCTGATATCAAGGGTGAGTAGGTCATCGATTACGCATGTTGGATATGCTTCTAGAGTACCGGAATACAGAGTCTAACCTGACTGCCTCTCTGTCCGGGGTTCTGAGATCTAGCGTGGGCTTAGCCTGTACCAAGCCAGGGATAGGCTTGCGTGGGCTCAGCCATGTGCAGCGGGGCCGATGGTCAGCTTTCTGTGTCTCTGAAGGACACAGCAGCAGCTCATTATGTAGTCTCCTTGAAGGATACAACCAACTGACCAATCACACGCTGGCTTCTGCTGCAGCAGCTGCATAGCTGCCTAAGACCAAGATGCTGAACTTAAATGTGATACAGGTACCCATTCACTGCATAAATGCACTGATCTTTCCAGGGTAAAACTTAAAGCAGTATCTATCCTTTGAAATAGTTGCAAATAAGTTTTAAAAACAAGACTGCTATGATATTCTTCTATTTATCACTGCTCATTATTTGCTCACTTAGGGAGTGGTCCTTTTTTATGAACAGGGGGTTGTGGGTTTGAGGGGGGCGTACGAATTTAAGACCCCTCCCGAGGGGGGGATAAATATATCTATCTACTATAGATAAAAGAGAGGTGTAAAAATTCTCCTCCGCTCTGGCTCGTTGGGGCATAAAACATTTTGACTATCTTCGAGGGGGGGGGGACGAAAACCCATCACTGTGTCCTTGAAGGATACAAGCTGACTATTGCGTCCTTGAAGGACACTGCATGGTAGACCACTGGGTCCTTGAAGGACACAAGTAAGAAAGTGTGTCCTCCAAGGACACAAGCAGCCCACTGCATCCTTGAAGGCTTAAAAGCAGCCCACTGTGTCCTTGAAGGATACAAGCAGACCACTACATCCTTGAAGGAAACAAGGAGATCACTGTTTCCTTAACAGATACAGGGAGAATATTGTGTTCTTGAAGGACACAAGAAGAACAATTTGTCCTTGAGGGATACAAGCAGAACACTGTGCGCTTGAAGGATACAAGCAGAACACTGTGCCCTTGAAGGATACAAGCAGCCCACTGTGTCCTTGAAGGATATAAGCAGACCACTACATCCTTGAAGGAAACAAGGAGATCACTGTTTCCTTAACAGATACAGGGAGAATATTGTGTTCTTGAAGGACACAAGAAGAACAATTTGTCCTTGAGGGATACAAGCAGAACACTGTGCCCTTGAAGGATACAAGCAGAACACTGTGCCCTTGAAGGATACAAGCAGAACACTGTGTCCTTGAGGGATACAAGCAGAACACTGTGTCCTTGAAGGAGACAAGCAGAACACTGTGTCCTTGAAGGAGACAAGCAGAACACTCTCTTTGAAGTACACGAGCAGAACACTGTGTCCTTGAGGGATACAACCAGACCATTGTGTCCTTAAAGGATACATTTATATGCGAGTAATCGACAATTTTCTATGGACATGTACATGTAGAATATTTGAAAATCCATTGCTATATACTAGACTGCTGGCCCGGGTGGCCAAAGGTCCAAAATGTTAAGTATCTACCCCTGCTTCTAGAACACATGCTGCAGTGGTCTGCTTGTGTACTTCAAGGACACAGTGGTCTGATTGTATCCTTCAAGGATGCTGTAGTCTACTTGTATCCTTCAAGGATGCAGTCGTCTGCTTGTATCCTTCAAGGGCACAGTGGTCTGCTTGTATCCTTTAAGGACACTGTGGTCTGCTTGTATCCTTTAAGGACACAGTAGTCTGCTTGTATCCTTTAAGGACACAGTGGGCTCCTGGGCTGGTGGGTTTGAGGGGAGGGTCAGAATTTTTTCAACGCCTTGCCCGGGGGGGTCAGAATTTTTATTTAATTGCTCTGATGGGGGGTCAAAATAATTTCACCTGTTTTCAGGTGTCCGTGCGCAAACCCACCAGCCCCCCCCTGTTGTTAAAAAATGATCACTCCCTTAGTGACATGGACATGGAGGAGTAAAAAGTTAGTGACATGAGACATGGTCTTATTTTGAACATGTGACATGAGGCTTAGTGACAAAGACATGGGAAAATAGAAATTTAATGACATATGTGACATTGCCTTTTCTTTAAATCGCCATGTGACATGGGGACCCCCCATCTAGACCCCCAGAGGGGGTCAGAATTTTTTCAAGCACTTGACCGGGGGGTCAGAATTTTGTACTGCCATCTTCTCGCAAACCCACCGACCCCCGCCCTCTTGTTGAAAAATGATCATGCCCTTAGGGACTAGAATTATTAGGTAGTGCATGTGTGGTGCATTTGAGGGGGTGGGCGTAAAATTTTTAGTGGCCTCCCGAGGGGGAGTGTAAAAAATGTTGTCCCATCTTGAGGGGGGGGCGGCTGCGATGTACAAAGCAGTCATTGTACATCAAGGGTGTAGAACATGTTCCTTCTGCATCCCAGATGTACAGAGCAGTGATTGTACATCCAGGGTGTAGAACATGTTCCTTCCACATCCCAGATGTACAAAGCAGTCATTGTACATCCAGGGTGTAGAACATGTTCCTTCTACATCCGAGATATACAAAGTGGTCATTGTACATCTAGGGTGTAGAAAACTGATGTTCTACATCCCAGATGTACAAAGCAGTGATTGTACATCTAAGGGAGTGATCATTTTTTAACAACAGGGGGGGGTTGGTGGGTTTGCGATATGTAACCTCATCGAGATCGGAGTTTTAAACTGTGAGATCAGAGTTTTAAACTGTGAGATTAGAGTTTTAAGCTGTGAGATTAGAGTTTTAAACTGTGAGATCAAAGTTTTAAACTGTGAGATTAAAGTTTTAAACTATGAGATCAACGTTTTAAACTGTGAGATCAGAGTTTCAAACTGTGAGATCAAAGTTTTAAACTGTGAGATAGAAGTTTTAAACTGTGAGATCGGAGTTACAAAACTGCAGTATCAACTCCTGAAACTGGTATTCGAGATAATAACTCCGAGCTCGGTGGTAAACATTTCGCTTGCCACAGTCGCGCAGAGTGCAAGGCAGGCAAGGCCGCCGCTGATTGGCTAGGCAGAGTACATCTAGGATGGACTACTAATGGGCGAGCAGGAGTCCATCCTGGATGCAGTGAAAGCTGAACATCGGCCCCGCTGCTTATGATGTCACTTCCTGTCAAATCCAGCCCTCTGATTGGCTGAAACTAGGTCACTTCCGGTCTACCAGTAGGTCATGACCTAGTTAGTAGCTAATCCATTGCGCTCAGTTTGCATGTATATACTACTGCCAGTGACAGGTATGTTTTATGCGCGCCCCCTTCCCCACCTCCCATAAAAACTTGGATTTTGGCCAGAATGTGTGTACTGACACCAGACACTGGTTACATACCAAGAGTAAGAATTTTACATATTTTTCTCTGAACCTACATTAGTGATATATAACAAAATGATTGAAGAAAGGTCTGTTACAGGCAACATTTGAATGCACTTAACCATTGTTAAAATAACTCTTATCCTTAGTGAAAAATATAACTTTTTTCTTTTTACTTTTTGGCAGCTGTCAGGAACAGTCAACAAACATCTAACATAATCTCAGTGCCATCATCATTAGCCATACATTATCTATGAAGATGTGGAGAATAGCTACAAGTGACAGGTAACTATCACAATGACACCTTGTGCTGGAAATAGCTTTAGATTACAGATAAAGCCTAGAAACATGATAAAAATTTAAAATAAATGTAAATTACCTGAAGCATTGGTTACAAAAGAATGTGTTAGAAGTGTAATTTGTTTTGAACTAGGACAGAGGGCAGGTCACATATTGTGAACGGTTGCAACTTTTCAGTATAAATTGTGTATCAATATCTTGATATGAAAACACAGTTTCTATTCTACATTTCAGTTTGATTGTTCAGAGCTGATATAATACAGTGGAAAGTCAATGCAAGAATACAAACAGTAGTGTCAGTTTCAAGATGTGACAATATCATCAATATCATCATTACTTCCATCAATGTATAGCCCCTTGGTTCTTGTCTCCAAGGATCGAGTGTAATTGGAAATTGAAGAATTTACTGCCCCTTGATTCTTGTCTCCAAGGATCGAGTGTAATTGGAATATGAAGAATGTACTGCCCCTTGATTCTTGTCTCCAAGGATCGAGTGTAATTGGAATATGAAGAATGTACTGCCCCTTGATTCTTGTCTTCAAGGATCAAGTGTAATTAGAATTTGAAGAATGTACTGCCCCTTGATTCTTGTCTCCAAGGATCGAGTGTAATTGGAATTTGAAGAATGTACTGCCCCTTGATTCTTGTCTCCAAGGATCGAGTGTAATTGGAATATGAAGAATGTACTGCCCCTTGATTCTTGTCTCCAAGGATCGAGTGTAATTGGAATATGAAGAATGTACTGCCCCTTGATTCTTGTCTTCAAGGATCGAGTGTAATTGGAATTTGAAGAATGTACTGCCCCTTGATTCTTGTCTCCAAGGATCGAGTGTAATTGGAATATGAAGAATGTACTGCCCCTTGATTCTTGTCCTCAAGGATCGAGTGTAATTGGAATTTGAAGAATGTACTGCCCCTTGATTCTTGTCTCCAAGGATCGAGTGTAATTGGAATATGAAGAATGTACTGCCCCTTGATTCTTGTCTCCAAGGATCGAGTGTAATTGGAATATGAAGAATGTACTGCCCCTTGATTCTTGTCCTCAAGGATCGAGTGTAATTGGAATTTGAAGAATGTACTGCCCCTTGATTCTTGTCTCCAAGGATCGAGTGTAATTGGAATATGAAGAATATACTGCCCCTTGATTCTTGTCTCCAAGGATCGAGTGTAATTGGAATATGAAGAATGTACTGCCCCTTGATTCTTGTCCTCAAGGATCGAGTGTAATTGGAATTTGAAGAATGTACTGCCCCTTGATTCTTGTCTCCAAGGATCGAGTGTAATTGGAATATGAAGAATGTACTGCCCCTTGATTCTTGTCTTCAAGGATCAAGTGTAATTAGAATTTGAAGAATGTACTGCCCCTTGATTCTTGTCTCCAAGAATCGAGTGTAATTGGAATTTGAAGAATGTACTGCCCCTTGATTCTTGTCTCCAAGGATCGAGTGTAATTGGAATATGAAGAATGTACTGCCCCTTGATTCTTGTCTTCAAGGATCAAGTGTAATTAGAATTTGAAGAATGTACTGCCCCTTGATTCTTGTCTCCAATGATCGAGTGTAACTGGAATTTGAAGAATGTACTGCCCCTTGATTCTTGTCTTCAAGGATCGAGTGTAATTGGAATTTGAAGAATGTACTGCCCCTTGATTCTTGTCCCCAAGGATCGAGTGTAATTGGAATATGAAGAATGTACTGCCCCTTGATTCTTGTCTTCAAGAATCAAGTGTAATTAGAATTTGAAGAATGTACTGCCCATTAATTCTTGTCTCCAAGGATCAAGTGTAATTGTACCTCATGGATTTGACAGCCCCCTAGATTTTATCCCTAAGAATGATTTCAATTCCTACTCAACGCCAATGGCAAAAGATAACAATTTTATTGATGTATGTACCTGCAATAAAGGGATGAATCATTGTTGTCTCAATCTATTTTAATGTTGGCCATTGCTACAAATAAAGGCTGGTTGGTAGTTTGGAAATATGTATATCTTAGTAGCTGTAAATGGGGGATTTTGAAGCTCAGTATACATATTCTATGCAAATCGTTGAACTCGTGCAATGTTCGTTACCCATTATATCATGTACACATACTTTTATGTGAATTGTGGGATGCTTGTATAACATAAAGAAATAGAAACTTTAAAAATAGTAAAACCCTGCATATACTATAATACCTTGTATATAAGGTGCACCCCGCAAATAGGCTCACCCCCAGGATCAGGAGATAATACAAGGTGTGCCATGCACATAATTTAGACCAGTTTAGTAGTAATTTTATGTAGATTATTCTCACCTATAAAACACACATCCAACTTCCCCAGTCCTCATGAATAAGGTAACCTGTTGTATGGTAAGTCACAGCTATACACTTAAGCATCTCTGAGGCAAATCCAGGAATATTCAAGTCTTATATGCTGACTATAGCTTATGTGTGAGGTATTACAGTATACACCATAGTATCATGTAAAAATGAATAGGGTACAGTGGCGGATTTAGAGGGGGCGGGGGCGCACCCCCCTCCTTTTTGCCAGTATTTAAGAGTTTAACTGCATATTTTGGACCCCAGACTTTGCTCAAAAACAGGGGGTGCACCCCCCTCCTTTTCAAATCCTGGATCCGCCACTGGGGGTATATTGGTATTCAAGTGTTTTTGAACCATTTGCTGCATTTCTTGCCTATTACCTAATCATATTAATTTGAAGCTTTTGTGTTTTAAGTTCCATGAATCTTGGTTTCGTGTCATGTTCCCATGTTTCCCATTTACACTGTAAAATGATGACAATAAAGCTGAAAATGCACTTTTAAATATTGATTTTGTGTGTTGTGATATGTGAAAACCTTGAACAATTCATGTCCTTTGTCCCAGTATACCAATGAACTACATAGAATATGTTACTTGTTTTACCTCTATTACTCACTCCTCCCTCCTCAAAATGTCAAAGTCTATATCAAAATAATTTATAGCCTTCTAGAAGAAATCCCCTTTTCATTATCTGTGTACAAATGGACACAGAAGTGAGAAAGGGAATCCATAATCAGAGATATTTTGGATATAACTGAAAAGGCTACAGAAGAGAGCACCCCAGGTTGTTAAAAAGTGGCAGAACACAGCATCTGCTGCTTCATACCCAATGCAACAATTAGCACTGCCCCCAAGTGGTCAAAATGGCTGGAATGAGTACTCCCAGACTGTACTATTGATACAGTTGGGCGCCAGAGACTGCCAAGGGCAGCGTCAAAGTATGGAACAGTGGAGACATCATGTGAGTGGCATGGAAACTAACAAACATGAACAGTATGGAGAATGGCTTCACTGAGCTCACATTAGTGGTTATTAAAATATCTTTCTCAGTCTCTAGGAGTGGTGCTCCAATGTTCTCTACTGCACCCCCTGATACATTAGACATTGAAATAATTGTCACAAATAGTAGATTCAGTGGATCTCAACTCAATTATTTTCATGGAATGCTCAAAGTTGACCTTTAGAATAACTCCATTATCAACTGAAACAGAATGGATTTCTCCATACTGATACATTGACATGCAGCTAAAGTGGACCCATTACATAGAGTGAAGTATAATTAATGTAAATGTATCATAGGATATTTGACACATGTGATAATATAGCAGAATTGAGGTATTTCCTCAGGCATACTGGGCTATACACACGAACACGAATGTTTCTGCTAGATGGTGCCAATTGAGCACCATTTTTTAAAGGTTTAAGTCTAAGTCTAAACTTAAGTATAGACTTAGCAAGATTTAAGTCTGAACTTTAAATACGTTCGAAATTGCATTTTTTAGACATCTCTAAGTCTGAAACATGTGGAACGAACATGACACATAGGTTAGTGTATTGACCACTACAGTATGATTAATACTTGCTTTACAAGCTACAAGGTAAATCACGACGTTAGTAACATCTGTGGTTCAGTACCACATAGTCATAGTAACACCAGAGGAGTATGCCACAGTAAAGGTAACAATGAGGACTTCTGCTCGTATTAGATGACATGCTATGTATGTACAGTCAAATACTTCTTCCTTCATAAAGTATAACCATCCTATCTGTGTCCCAATGCTGCTAAAAGTACAGAATCTTCTTCTTGAGAAAAACTCAGAACTTTCATGCATAATCAACCCCACCCCTTGTTTACAAACAAGTGGTCACGTGACTACACCACATGATCAAGGGGGTATAAACTATTATAGAAACCACGTGGTTAAGTCACTTGGCTAGATCACGTGTTGTTTACAAACAAGGGAGGTCATGTGGTCGGTGGACCCCCATTTACATAATCGGGTCGCGTGACCTAGACCATTAGCCAATCAGAGACCCCCATTTGGAAATCACTCCACAAGGGGTCTATTATGCAAATGAGGTCTCATTAGCATAAAGGGTTTTGGTCTATTATGTACAGTACTAAACTGCTAAAAAACATTCCTGTATGTGACACTAGAGCATACAGCTAATATTAAAGACAAATTCTGGTGGATGAGCAACGTGCTGCATACCCATTTGATCATGTGACCAAATTGAGACCTCTAATTAACTAAGGGCTACTAAAATACCAAAAATCATATTTGTATATATGTGACACTAGAGCATACAGCTAACATAAATACAAATGATGGTGGATTAGCGTTGCGATACATCTCCATATATGATCATGTGACCTTGACCTTAACCTGGACCCCCGTTATGAGCTCCTCATTTTGGAAAATAGACCACACCCTCTTAGTCAATTAGAGGTTACCATTTGGTCACGTGACCTGAACCTTTTTTACATGAGGTAGTCGGATATGGGATAGGAATATGATAGAACCTACTTCCTGACTGTTTTTGGTTGAAGTTTGACTTTAAAAGAGTTCTGTTGTCAACTCTGTACCCTTTAAACTGGTAGCACCATCCTCTAATGTATTTGACAGTGGTCCTTTTTCTTGTTGCAAATTAATTTACCCGAAGAAAGAGTTTCCCATTACCTTATAACAGTATCAGAAGTAATCGCCTAAATCGTCATCATATCCCTCAGCTGTAGTTACACCAGCATGGTTTTCTCCAGCGTGAGGGTGATAATGTTCAACATCAGCAGCAGCAGCACTTTCATCAGTAGGAGTAGTAGCATCTTCATCAGCAGGAGAAGCAGCAGCAGCAACAGCAGCAGAAGCAGTAGTAGAAGCACTAGCAGCAGCAGCAGCAGTAACACCTTCAACAGCATCAGCAGCAGCAGAATCAGTAGCAGCAGCAGTAGCAGCAGCAGCAGGGAAATCACGGATTACACCACGTGGGTTGTAAGTAAAAGCAGCTGCGTTAGCATCTTGAGCAGTAGGATAAGGTTCTGAATTGTTGATTCTTTTTGTATTCCTTAAAAAACTGTGTTTTAGTAGGTTTTTTTACTCATGGTGAGGGTTTAAGAGAGAGTGTGAGTAAATAAAAGTTTCTCTCTCCAATATATACTCCTCTGGAGATAAGCCTCTTACTGTATTTTAAATAGATGAAAAGGCGGCTTTTGTTTTAATCCACCTACTAACAAAGGGAGGGGTAAAACTTAAGGAATCTTATAATACCTTAACGAGCGAACCTTTCTTACACCTGTAAACCATATTAAGATAATTATCACAGCTTCTAACTTTTGTAAGCCTACCAAATACAGATTCTGATACATTGACATGCAGCTAAAGTGGACCCATTACATAGAGTGAAGTATAATTAATGTAAATGTATCATAGGATATTTGACACATGTGATAATATAGCAGAATTGAGGTATTTCCTCAGGCATACTGGGCTATACACACGAACACGAATGTTTCTGCTAGATGGTGCCAATTGAGCACCATTTTTTAAAGGTTTAAGTCTAAGTCTAAACTTAAGTGTAGACTTAGCAAGATTTAAGTCTGAACTTTAAATACGTTCAAAATTGCATTTTTTAGACATCTCTAAGTCTGAAACATGTGGAACGAACATGACACATAGGTTAGTGTATTGACCACTACAGTATGATTAATACTTGCTTTACAAGCTACAAGGTAAATCACGACGTTAGTAACATCTGTGGTTCAGTACCACATAGTCATAGTAACACCAGAGGAGTATGCCACAGTAAAGGTAACAATGAGGACTTCTGCTCGTATTAGATGACATGCTATGTATGTACAGTCAAATACTTCTTCCTTCATAAAGTATAACCATCCTATCTGTGTCCCAATGCTGCAAAAAGTACAGAATCTTCTTCTTGAGAAAAACTCAGAACTTTCATGCATAATTAACCCCACCCCTTGTTTACAAACAAGTGGTCACGTGACTACACCACATGATCAAGGGGGTATAAACTATTATAGAAACCACGTGGTTAAGTCACTTGGCTAGATCACGTGTTGTTTACAAACAAGGGAGGTCATGTGGTCGGTGGACCCCCATTTACATAATCGGGTCGCGTGACCTAGACCATTAGCCAATCAGAGACCCCCATTTGGAAATCACTCCACAAGGGGTCTATTATGCAAATGAGGTCTCATTAGCATAAAGGGTTTTGGTCTATTATGTACAGTACGAAACTGCTAAAAAACATTCCTGTATGTGACACTAGAGCATACAGCTAATATTAAAGACAAATTCTGGTGGATGAGCAACGTGCTGCATACCCATTTGATCATGTGACCAAATTGAGACCTCTAATTAACTAAGGGCTACTAAAATACCAAAAATCATATTTGTATATATGTGACACTAGAGCATACAGCTAACATAAATACAAATGATGGTGGATTAGCGTTGCGATACATCTCCATATATGATCATGTGACCTTGACCTTAACCTGGACCCCCGTTATGAGCTCCTCATTTTGGAAAATAGACCACACCCTCTTAGTCAATTAGAGGTTACCATTTGGTCACGTGACCTGAACCTTTTTTACATGAGGTAGTCAGATATGGGATAGGAATATGATAGAACCTACTTCCTGACTGTTTTTGGTTGAAGTTTGACTTTAAAAGAGTTCTGTTGTCAACTCTGTACCCTTTAAACTGGTAGCACCATCCTCTAATGTATTAGACAGTGGTCCTTTTTCTTGTTGCAAATTAATTTACCCGAAGAAAGAGTTTCCCATTACCTTATAACAGTATCAGAAGTAATCGCCTAAATCGTCATCATATCCCTCAGCTGTAGTTACACCAGCATGGTTTTCTCCAGCGTGAGGGTGATAATGTTCAACATCAGCAGCAGCAGCAGCAGCAGCACTTTCATCAGTAGGAGTAGTAGCATCTTCATCAGCAGGAGAAGCAGCAGCAGCAACAGCAGCAGAAGCAGTAGTAGAAGCACTAGCAGCAGCAGCAGCAGTAACACCTTCAACAGCATCAGCAGCAGCAGTCTCAGTAGCAGCAGCAGCAGGGAAATCACGGATTACACCACGTGGGTTGTAAGTAAAAGCAGCTGCGTTAGCATCTTGAGCAGTAGGAAAAGGTTCTGAATTGTTGATTCTTTTTGTATTCCTTAAAAAACTGTGTTTAAGTAGGTTTTTTTTACTCATGGTGAGGGTTTAAGAGAGAGTGTGAGTAAATAAAAGTTTCTCTCTCCCATATATACTCCTCTGGAGATAAGCCTCTTACTGTAGTTTAAATAGATGAAAAGGCGGCTTTTGTTTTAATCCACCTACTAACAAAGGGAGGGGTAAAACTTAAGGAATCTTATAATACCTTAACGAGCGAACCTTTCTTACACCTGTAAACCATATTAAGATAATTATCACAGCTTCTAACTTTTGTAAGCCTACCAAATACAGTTATCACAATTTCTTTCCACCTGTTTCTTGTCAACAGATCTAAAGATGAGACACTACACAGAATGCGAGCGATCCCCCATAATCCGACTATATACTTGAATAGATGAAAGGAGACTTTTAACATCTCTTTCAATAGAGAATTAACTCCCCCCCCCCTTTTTTCCCTTTAAAATACACCTGTCACATCATCTTTCTTTCATGTTTTACTTTGATTCTCATAATCCTAATTAGTTACATTGTTTTACACCTGTAGGTCGCATTAAGATATTTATCACAGTTTCTAACAGTTTTAATTCCACCAAGATTCCTTTTTTTTTCAGCTGGATACCCCCATAGAACCCTTAGATCGTTAAGTGTGGTTGGTCCCAGAGGAAAAAGATAAAAGACATAAAAGCTTCTGACCTCATAGTTACAGATGGTAGGTAGTTTGTCCTTTATTCTTAACCATAGCGAGTAATCCGATCAAAACACTTTGACTCCTCTCTTACAAGATTATATTTCCCTTTGTTGTTAACCACCCCTGTAGTTTTTTTTTGTATACAGACAAGACTCTGAACACCTTAATCTCTTAACGTCCTCTTATACATGTAAGACACATTAAGGTAATTATCACAGTTATCACCTGTTATCCCACCTGATACCTTTACCTCAAAAAGCATTTTTCCTTTTTCATGTTGATTGATCCAGGGGTGGAACGATCCAGGTGAAAACACTATTAGTTCATTCTCTCGACTATATAAAGAACCCTGATTTTTTTTGGAAGGGCAGATCACGTCTGCTGTCTCCTTTGACAGCATCAGCGGTAAAAAGGGGCAGCAAAAGCAGGAACATGAGCAGCGGTAGGAGCATGTACAGCGACCGGAGTGAGTGGAGCGACAGTACCAGTAGGAGTATGTACAACAGTAGCAGCTGCAGCAGCAGTAAGTACAACAGTAGTCACAGTAGTAGCTAGTAGTAAGACCAGCAGAACTAGCGTAGAAGGGGCGGTAGTAGCAGTAACAGCAGTAGCAGTAGAATCAGACTCAGTAGATGATCGGGTACCAGAAAAAAAAACAGTGTTACCCCCTGTAAGGTACTTGGAGAACTACTACCAACCTTAAAATATAGATTTCAACGACCACCCAGACAACCAATACATGACTGTGGTATGGATTCGGCAGATTTGTGAGGTTTAAAGTTTGCCACCAGGTGTTTCTGTGTAAGTGGGAGCATTTTGTTTTTAAGATAATTTAGTGCTTGATCAAAGTAATTCGTTTGAATAATTCATTCTATTTACCTTCAAACAGTTGTTGTTCCCTATCATGTCGCAGATTTGAATTTCATTGAGACGACAGACTATTGATAGGTATCCCTACCCCACTAGAGTGTGAATACACCACCCCCTCGTTACCACAATTTACTTTTGATTTACAAAATGATGATCCTTAATAGAATTAATCCATGAAGGGTGTCCCTCCGCAAGAGACAGCGTAGACCTCCCCAACATACACTTTATTTAATGCCCTAACCGGTACTTGTAAAACCATCACCTTCTCCAAAAAGGTGTAATCAAATATAACCTCATTGATGACTATATCTGATCATTTCAAATGTGTAAAAAACATATAAGAGTAAGGTCTACAACGTTTAACACTGTTTGGAACAAAAATAATATAGTATATATGTAAAGTTCGATCTGATTTAGACCCAAAAATGATTAATTACCTTCAAAAGTTCTTTACTACACCAATAGCGCCTCCATCTAGTGGCAAACAGCGGTACTACTACTCATAGTACTGTATGTATGAAATGGGTGGTTCTGTAGAGAAGCTATATGATACTTGGTACATGATTGTCCAACCCAAAAGGAACAGGTCACTACTACTATGAATATAGTGTGTGTGTATAAGTTCCTGGGTGCAGATTGAATTCAAGCCCACTATACCCGACACTTAAACATACTGTTACGGTATGATATAAATGCAACACAAACATAAGCACAGGATAGCCACTTAGTGCCGCTAAAGTGCTGTAAAACACAAATCAATCAATCAGCAACACCAACAGCATGATGCGCTAAATGATACATCAGGCACACCGTGATGGAAGAATAGGTAATTAACTTTGTTTAAAAGATCGGTTCTGTAGAGAACTTGTTGTGACAGCTTTTTCCCAGTGACAGCGTTTCCCTCACTTTCACAATTACTGAGACAGTTGGACCAGTGTGCCGAAATAGTCTAACCTGTGAAAAACAGGTTGCTATAGCAGCAGCAACTGGTGTCACTGTAGAAAAACAATGTCTGGCTTATGGTAGCCCCATCACTATGGATGGTGCACCAGCCGCCTAAGCGGTGCCCACGCTTACATCATCCTCACTCAATACTACTTGTAAAACTTTTGACATTTACCAAAAAGGTGTCGACCAATGTCGACCTTGTTTATAGTTAACCTGAAGTTTTTTCGGCGAGAGAAACTGCTTCAGGTGTTAGGTCTGTATTTTTTTAACAATACCTAAACGAAATTGATATAGTACACCATCAATATTGATCTAATTTACATCAATGAATGTGTGTTTGGTAAGCGAACAGTCCAACCAAGCTCCTAGTAACATGAGAAGTCAAGGAACTAATTATTACCTTTGGTTCAATTGGGGCGTTGGACCCCAGTAGGTATGGTACTGAGGTCTACGCTGTCTGTTGCGGGGTCACAGCCTTACTGAATTGGTTGAGAGATAGCAGGGGGTCTCAACCATAAATCGGTCAAGGCTGCACGTTCCCACCAAACAGGTACCCCACCACCTCTCTCAGTGCAATGAGAGGGTGTGGTGTGTATTTGGTCATACGGTCACAGTCTGGCTGCATCCCAGTCAACAAAAAACGTTGCAAAACGTTTCAGAACGTTTCCCTATGGCTCTTTATCATATCCAAACGTTTTAAAACGTTAAAAACGGTCTTTTGACGTTAGATAACGTTTTTTCGTTGACTGGGATGGTACTTGTAATAAATATAGAGTCATTGAAATGGTAGTGTAAACAAAACAGCTCTGTATTCCACACTATTAACAACAAACACATGATGTTTTGGACATTAACACATGTCTGACAACATATTTATTTAAGAAGAATCAAACGTCTACACACGTTGAATTTATTGCAATGAAATACATGTTACATTGGTGAAGTGATTATCTCAAATAGAAACAGTGGCGCCATCTTAAGCTACTTAAGGACAATGGTTTGATTAAAACATTCACCACCAGGTGGCCGTAGCATAAACCTTCCATACCGTCATATGTAGTATACACACAACCAAATGTATTATAGATGTATAGTTTATGAATTTATTTAACACAACACAGCTTAATACTACCAAGATTAGTCTTATATGAACTACAGTGATCTAAAATTCACAATCATGCATAAATAATCCTCACATTAGTCGCGTTGTAAAACTACACCCTTTTTCAAACTGATTTAAGAGATAATCCTCCTCCCCATGAATCTAAATACCAAGGTTCAGTTCAGTCTGCACATTCCAACCAAGCGGGACTTTACCCCTTAAAGGGACCATAGGTTCTCTTTAGAACCACTTTTAACAATAAAAAGAATTCATCTCCTCCCCCCATAAAAAAAAGACCCAAAACGAACTCATGTCAGTAATGAATATACACGCTTTTAACAAATGATTTTCCAGCTTTGGTTTTTAAAATCCACAGTTTTATAAAAAGTGGTGGGCTTGTATGTATCTAAAGGAACTGTCAACGAACCATTTCAAGTCGATGTTGTAATTAACACTGAATCCAGAGAAGTTCTTTGATCTTTGTTTATTGCATGATGACAGAGTGTACATATAGGTGGTAGTAATGATACACTTGCCAGCATGCAGGCTCTGCCCCTAAGCTCCTAGCTCAACCTGTCATAGGTCCTAGATACTAGGGAGGTTGTACGTGGTATAATGTAAGTAGAAAAGGATGAGCTTAGAGTAGATTGTTGGGAGCTGCTCACCAGGTCTTAAATACTAAGGTGAGCAGCTCACAGGGTGATGAAATGTCCTGGTAGGAACAGGTCAGATCTGGTTGGGTCTGATCAGATCTGACGCGGTGCCATACCCGGTAATGATTCTATTTATAGATGGACCAATCAGAATGAAGGGAGATTCTGGAATTTCCCTGCATCCTAGAAATGCATCCACAGGTATGTTGGTATGTTGTGATACTCCCAGTGAGTCAGTGCCCAGAAATAGGATGGGTCCGGCTCTCACAACATCCTGGTATGGGTGATATAAGAGCAGCTCACTGTACACACTGGGGGGGGGGGATTGAGCTGTGAGCTTGTGAGCAGGTCCTGAGCGTATATGGCGAAGTATTTTATAAATGTGTAAAATAATGAATAATACCCAGATTGGTCCATTGACAGAACGTTACAACATACCTGTATGAATCTAACTTATTTATTAGTATCGATCACATACAATATTCCATTGAGAGCGCTATGGCTATCTTCTTTTGGGTGTAGCGCGGGCTGGGTAGCTAAGGACACTTCGGATAGTTCATCTACTGCACACCAGGTGGCTGCACTGAGTTGACACTGAACCGTAATGGTGAGAATGATGTATTTAACTATGGGTTTTAATATAGATGTGACCTTGATTGATTGATTGATTTGTGTTTTACAGCACTTTAGCGGCACTAAATGGCTATCCTGTGCTTCACAGGTTGATAATTTACCAGAGGAATGTATCAGTGCCCGCGCATATGTGCACCACACAGTAGATAGATGTGACCTGCTTGGGTCAACTTCTACCACTGGTCCACCAGCCATGGACCTAATATTGTTGATGCAGTAGATAGATGTGACCTGCTTGGGTCAACTTCTACCACTGGTCTACCAACCATGGACCTAATATTGTTGATGGTTGTAGTTGAGAACTCAATTGTGGTCAAAATTATGAAAATAAAAAATAATAAAAAAAAATCAACATTCTCAAGTCAAGATATTTTGACACTTGCCGTTTTATTAAGATTATAGCGTTACATAACTAGATCTACAACGATGGAGATTGATGTGGTAAATTGGGTTTTCTAAACGGGGCACATCTTCACATTACAGTGACCATGGCGGGCGGACAGTAAGTGTTGTTTTGGTATTGATTCTGAATGTTGACTGTGATTTTGTTTGGGATATTGATCTAAAACGTGTATTATTTCATACTTTAGAATCATTCAGATTCAGTGGCAAGTCATTCTGGCGCCGGCGCCGGGAGTGACTGATGGAAACTAAGGTAGGTGTAATTTTTTATTAATCCATCGTGCTAACACGTGTCATTGTTGTTGTTGTGACGCTCACACCATGTGCGTGCGTCACATGACTGATGGTTGTCATGGTGACAATCATTTTCAATATAACTTTTGTACATTTTTAAAATATTCTCATCATCAAACCTCCTTTTTAGGTACTTTTGGTCAAATTTTGAGAATCAAGATCACAAATTTTGGATTCAGCAGGATTTTTTGGTATAGGTGGCCCCTTGTTTCCATTTGATATCACTCTGATAAAGATTCCTGACATCTCTATAAACCCCCTTATCCTACATAGGACTCAATACTGAACACAAAAGGGAGCCTACTTTGAAGGGGGGGTAGAGGGGGGGGGCTGTTACACTGTGTCCATAGGTAAAGCTCTGAGTTTCATTTCCTATCTATTGAAGCTTCTTGATGTTATCCGGCCTGGGGTAGCCACCTAGTGGGAGACGAAGTGCGTGAACCCGATTCAACTTCAACCCCGACATTGTGCACCTTTTATATTGGCGCCAGAGAAGAACACGAGAAGAACCCAATAAACCTCCTGGAAACACAGAGTCAACTGCATTTCTTGTGTATATGACTTTAAAACTATGAATCAAAGGATCCTGGGCACATTTAGTGATAGCTAACTACGTGTACAAGAGGAAATCACCTCAAAAGAACCCAGTATGTCAGTCATTTCTTTATTGAGAAACAAGGAGTCCACTCGCCGGCTGAAGTTTTTGGCATGGATGAACGTGTTTGGGTTTGTTTACTTCATAGTCATGATCAGCTTCTGCACCTACCTCAGTATGTTCTGCATTGTACCTGCCAGATATGGGAAATCTGCGGCAACAGTTCTAAAACACTTCGCAGCTATTCTGTTTATCCTGCTTAATGTAATTGGAAACTTCATCAACGTGTTGCGAGTGGATTCTGGAGTGGAGAACCTCAAGAGATTCCCTAAGGTTAGTCCTTATTTTTATGCTAACTGGTACTGGTATACGGTACCGGCCCCGGTACATGCAGAATGTCGCTACCATGCAAAATGTTTCCAGCGTTCTTCCAACAGACTTTGCACCCTCTAAATCGTATCATGCAAGATCAAAACATCTGCTTGAAGAGTGATAAACTTTACTTAATCTCGCAACAAATAGTGTTTTCTTTGAAAGGAAGAAACCATGAAAATATCCCTCTCCTCTTATAGAAATTGAAGAAACAACAACCCTAATGATACTGCCCCTACGCCGTAGAAGTATGATTAATGCAAAGTCTAACTTGATTTTCTGCGGAAACATTTTGCATGGAGCGACATTTTGCATATTACACCGGCACTTCCTCTCCAAGAAAAGATTGAAGCCAGTCAACCAATGCTCAGTAACTACCATGTCACCCTGCACACTGTTGACTAGTTGTACCAGCACGGCCAATAAAGGGGAACACAGACGGGCCAGACTCAATTGGTAACTAGTACAAGGGGTAGATCTACCGATCCGATATTAACAGGACCATCAAACATGTTTGATATTGACTGACTGAATCAGACATCTCATGCAGACACCCCTGATGTCGCAATTGGCCGACCCAGTTGGACCCGTCTGAGGTCCCCTTAAAGCCAACCGCAGATGGGCTAGGTTCGAATGGTAACCAGGGAGTGTCCTTCTGATCCGATCGGAGCATAAAAAACATTTGATATTGACTGACTGGATCAGACGCCTCCCGCAGGTGCCCTGATGTCACAATCGGCTGACTGAGTTGGGCCTGTCTGCTGTCACCTTAAGCGGAAAACAAACATAGCGCGTCGCATCAACGCGGAGGGACGTTACCATGCCAATGTACGCAGGAGGGCGTCAGAAATGCCCTACTGGGGGTTATCTCGCGCGTCGATGCACGCGTGAACGCATCGGGAAAAGCGCTTTGTTTGTTTTCCGCTTTAAGGTTTACTGTGGCACAGTTCCGAATGAAACCTGCTGCAGGGCTCCGACGGGACTCAAAGGGTCTTCCTGAGGTTGGATATGGCCACTGCTAGATCCAATTTCCCACACTTGCATTGCCCCTATCATGCCACAACTTTCCAGGCCTACTGGCAATTGTGTCAGCTAATGAAAAGTCCGAGAATTAAGTTGATTATCCAAACATATTGAGTGTGATAGGTGCCACTTGGGTCAGGTAGTCCCTGTGTACTCCTGTTCATCTCAAGGGCCACACGTTGAGATGAAGTCACTCATCTAGGGCTGCACTGATTAGCTAAGCTAAAAATTCGCGGCAGTGGATCTGCCACTTTAGGCCAGTGGAAGGGGTTATGGCGGTAGCCCTCCAGCGGCACTGGTCTTCTAATTTTCAAGCTTAGCTTCCCTGAAATCATGGATTTCTGGGATTTCTTGCTGAATGTTAACGTTTAATGAAATTTTTTATTTCCAGCTGAAGGACAAGGATTTCCATCTGGAGTGCTCCAAATGTAAGCGTGGGGTGCCTCGAAGAACACACCACTGTCCATTGTGTGACACATGCGTCCTGAAGCGCGACCACCACTGCTTCTTCATGTGTACCTGTATAGGCTACTTCAATCAGAAATACTTCTTCATGTTCTGCCTCTACATGACAATTGGCGGACTCTACGGCTGTATCCTGGTGGCTATCTACCTGCACCTCATGTACAACGTAAGTACACCATGCCTAGGGGCTCAGAAAATAGGGAAAGGTTATGTAGCTTGCATATGATTTTGTATATGCAAGGAGTCTACTTTTAATACACAACCGAATAAGTCATTAAATTGATGTTAATATATGCATCAAGTGCTCAAATAAATCGTTTTGCTACTGACCAAATGGCTATTTTTATTTACCACTGATTAAAGCTAGCACAAGACGTGAAATATATAGATTTTTTATGGGCATATCTGCGATCAGCCCACCTGCCTGTGTGCACTGTTGACAGCTCAACCAATTCTGAGAGTTTTAACCATGCTAATCACAAAGAAATAGATGTCTAGAAATAAAATGCTTCCAGCATTTTATCTCTGTTGACAAGCACTTAATTGCATCAGTTCAGTGATGCCACCAGTAGTTAGGAAGTCAGACTATGGTATTCCATGGCAGTGACACCTTCCCAAGGGAGGCCTGCAGGGTCGCAGACTGCTCAGTGCTGCCACATAGGGACTTTGATGAGAACGGATTAACCAAAGCAGTTTACCATCCCACCAATGCAGCAAGCAGGGTTGAACAGTTGTATGTATTGAGACCCACTGCTTACTAGATTAGATATTATGCAATTAATTGGAAAGTAATGTATAATCCTCTGAGATAGAAATCAGAATACCATAAATCATGTCCTGTAGCAGCTTAAAAGAGCCATTTCCATAATAGTGCCCACCAGCGGGGGGGGGGGGGGGCGTCCAGTACTTTGGCGCCATCTAGCAGAAACTATAACATTCATATTTGTGTGTATAGCCCAGTATGCATGAGGAAATACCTCAAATCTGCTATATTATCACATATGTCAAATATCCTATGATACATTTACATCAAATATACTTCACTTTATGTAATGGGTCCACTTTAGCTGCATGTCAATGTATCAGTATGGAGAAATCCATCCTTTTTCAGTTGATAATGGGTTGTTCTAAAGGTCAACTTTGAGCATTCCATGAAAATAATTGAGTTGAGATCCATTGAATCTACTTTTTGTGAAAATTATTTCAATGTCTAATGTATCAGGTGGTGCAGTAGAGAACATTGGAGCACCACTCCTAGAGACTGAGAAAGATATTTCAATAACCACTAATGTGAGCTCAGCCAAGCCATTCTCCATACTGTTCATACTTTGACAATTTCCTTGCCTTCTAGCCCTGTCAGACATGGTCATACTCTAGTCTGCAACTAGATGTTGCCAATGCACTGGTTGCCCCCCCCCCTGGCCCATCAGAGGTGACGTTAGTTTTCAATGTACCACTAGGACTGACCAAAATGTAGTTTTTACTTCTGCTGGTAACAAATTGCCATTTTCATATACTGGTACTACACATACTGACCTGTCTGCGATTTCCAAATACTACTGACCTGTCAGCCATCTCCATATACTACTGACCTGTCAGCCATCTTCTTATACTACTGACCTGTTAGCCATCTCCATATACTAATAACCTGTCTGCCATCTCCATATACTACTGACCTGTCTGCTATTTTCATATACTACTGACCTGTTAGCCATCTCCATATACTACTAACCTGTCTGCCATCTCCATATATACTACTGACCTGTCAGCCATCTTCATATACTACTGACCTGTTAGCCATCTTCATATACTAATAACCTATCTGCCATCTCCATATACTACTAACCTGTCTGCCATTTTCATATACTACTGACCTGTCCGCCATCTCCATATACTACTGACCTGTCAGCCATTTCCATATACTACTGACCTGTCTGCCACCTCCATATACTACTTACATGTTAGCCATCTCCATATATTACTGACCTGTCTGCCATTTTCATATACTACAGACATGTTTGCCATCTCCATATACTACTGACTTGTCCGCCATCTCCATATAATTCTGACCTGTCTGCCATTTTCATATAGTACTGACCTGTTTGCCATCTCTATATACTACTGACCTGTCTGCCATCTCCATATAATTCTGAGTGAGTGAGTAATGGTTGTTTAACGCCAAGCCGACAGCTAAGGTCATATTCATGGCGGAAAAAGTACATTAGACATCACGTCACAAAGGAATACATGTGCCTGTGCCCGTGCATATGGACACCAGACACATGTAAGAAAGAGGGGACAGGAAAGAGGAGATTCAAGGAACGAATATGTGCCAGTGCCCGCGCATATGGACACCACCCACACTCAGAGAGGATAGAAAAGCAAGACATAGACCCCTTTTAAAGATGGCCTGGGGCTGGGGAGGCCCGTCCATATAATTCTGACCTGTCTGCATTTTCATATAGTACTGACCTGTTTGCCATCTCCATATACTACTGACCTGTCCGCCATCGCCATATACTACAGACGCATCTGCCATCGCCATATACTACTGACCTGTCTGCCATTTTCATATACTACTGACCTGTTTTACATGTTCATATACTACTGACCTGTTTGACACGTTCATATACTACTGACCTGTTTGACACGTTCATATACTACTGACCTGTTTGACACGTTCATATACTACTGACCTGTCCGCAATATACTACTGACCTGTCTGCCATTTCCGTACACTACTGACCTGTCTGCCATTTCCATGTACATGCATACTACTGTATGTCTGGCGCATGATTGTATGAAGGGGTTCCAGTAAATGCCTGGTTATGTGAAAGAAAATTCAAGAGAAATCGCCTATAAATATGGTTAAATTGCTCGTAGTTCTGTTCCAATTCAAAGCTGGGTGTCCCATTTCTTTTTTTTTTAAATTTTTGCTCTGCAATGGGACATTCTCGGCCTATGTGGGAAGTGCATTAACCATACAAATCCCCATAGTCGTAAGGGCCGCCTCATGTTTGTTACTGATTATTTTTCTATGTGCCTTTGTAGGTGGAATTCACAGGTATATTGACCTTTATCAGCCTCTTACCATATACTCTAAAGGACTGGTGGTTTGCTACAGAGAACCCACCCACCTTCTTCCAGCTGTCTACAGTGGGTGTGTTTTACAGTTGTCTCAGTGCCTGTCTCATGGCCTCTGCACTGCTACTATGGCAGGTAAGTAGTACGCACACTGTTTTCAGTAGAACTACAAGTGTATACTGAATCTACCACAATCCGACAAATACCCTGACTGTGAGGTCGCAGTGCGCAACATTTAGTGGTAGACATCAAACTATTAATTAAATTATTCTTGACACACCATGACTCCTTTCCGCAATCTTAGTTGTGGTTTTACAATCACCATTGGAGCACCTTACCCAATACCTGTACACAATTGGGCCGTGCACGTGGTTTTGGTGAGTATCACCTCGATAGACCTCCTGTAGTTGTCAATCGGTCTCTAATAAAACAACCACTATTGTTTTAAGTACTAGGCCACTCATGGTGAACTCATAAGCTAGTCCCTTTGTCGGCCTTGAAAGGTTGAGTTAGATGCAGTATACCATACTTTGGTTATATTGATAACAGTCTTAGCTACTGAATAGAGTATAAAGTTGGTAATTTAATTACTTTATCAGTGGCAGATTTAGACAAACCCCTCATTTTTTTTGCTGTACTTAATGAAATAGAGCCTTTTGGGCCACACCCTTTTTTTTCTAAAGGACGCCGAGCCCTTATATGCTTACACAACATAATCAATGGGATAATACATCTTATCACACTTTATTCTCCAATGTAGGTATATCTAACAGCACAAGGATTGACAACGTACGAGGCCAACCATGGCATAACCAAGTACTCTCGTTCGTTAAAGGACAACTTTTTGGATGTATTTGGACCATATTGGTTCATAACGTTAGTTTTACCAGTGCCACTGCCACAAAAGAGTGACGGAACTTACATGCACAAGGCCAGTTCAGTGACAGCAAAGAAACCTGCACAGAAAACAACTGATGTTAAAAAGAAAAAGGCCCAATGACTCAGCTCTATAATCCGGTTCAATTATTACCTTGATATTGATATCCTAGTCCACGCGAGCTGGTGTGAATGGTATATATTGTACATGTATATATGGTAACTTATTTTGTAATGATATGCTGTGCTACCGGTATGCCATTTGAGACTAAGTGTGAGTTACATAACAACACATATTTTTAACATTTGTGACAAAATATTTAATTCTGGAACGTAATCTCACTTCGATGGACAGGATCTCATTAAAAGCTCATAATACATGTACCGTAATCTCCGTGTAGAAGGCGCAGCTTGCGTAGAAGGCGCACCCCCAACTCAGAGAAGGCCTTTTCACGTAGAAGGCGCACCTACCTCTTCTGGTTCGATTCTGGAAAAACCCGCTTACAAGGCGCCCCCCCCCCCAACTCACAGGGGGGCTGTTTCGCGTAGAAGGCGCCCCCCTCCTCACCCTCCCCCCTATTGCACACCGACCGGGCTGCCGCAGTACTGGCTCTATGAGTCGATGCTGTCATCGGCACACAGTTGGCTTAATGCCCGCTGTGCGCCTGTACACCGACCGGGCTGCCGCGCTGCGGGCTCTACGAGTTCAAGCTGTCATGGGCACACGGTCCGCTTGATGCCCACCGAGTGCATTGACATCTACTGGTCTGCCGTGCTGCTGGCTCTATGAGTTCAAGCTGTCATCGGCACATGGTTGGCTTGAAACTAAATTTTTATTTTTTTTTTAATTGCCCTAAAGTACACAACTATACATGTTATGAACTCATAATAAATATTAGATTGATATATAAAGGTTAGCTAATGATTTTAGGGGGTGTTTTCCTTGGCCACATCAATCAGTCTCCCAATTGAAAGGCAGAAAACCCCACGTATAAGGCGCACCCCCAACTCAAGGCAGCCTGCATCCCACATATAAGACCCATCCACAATCTGATTCGCGTATAAGGCGCGTCTTATACGCGGGAGATTACGGTATGTATCAAACATTTTATGGCAAAAGCAAAGGATACGCAGTTGAAATGTTTCAACTCAGTCAACTTTTACCGTTAAGACATTTATTAAACTAATATAATGACCTTGCCACCAGAAGCACATTGAAGGTAGAAATCACATTTTTGTCACCAGTTATCAAGCTTTAGACAGGAAACGGGACTGATTTACCTATATAAAATTGATTAAAGAGAGGCTTACTACCGTAATCTCCCGCGTAGAAGACGCGTCCTCTACGCCAAACAAAATGCTGGGGAGTCTTATAGCTTTCTCTCAAGTTGGGGGTGCGTCTTATACAAGGGGTAATTTTTCTATAGAAATGTACTAAATTTACAAAATTAAGCCCTAAGAGGTGCGTCTTATACGCGAAAATGCTTCTCCCAAGAAGGGGATGCGTCCTATACGTGCAACGCGTCTTCTACGCGGGAGATTACGGTAATAGATTTATTTTACTCTGTAAAGAAATATGTCGCCAAGGTCAGAATCCTGGGAGTCTTCATCTCCGTATAAGGAAAGGTTGGCTTGGTGTAGCATTTCGTCTGTTGGTAATTTCTCAGCCCATCCATCCAGTGAAATCTAGTGGTAAGTGATAGAATGAAATACAACCACATTATGACATGATAAGAGAAGTCACTGAATTCATTGATGTTCTAATTACACTAATTTGTGATGTGAGTTTCAATGCGTTAGGTGTGAGTTTTGTCAATACCAATGAGATTCAGATTACAAATTGAACCTCATACAGCCCAAGGCACTGAGCAGATATGAATATAATGCTGCACACATACCCCTAAATCCTCCGTTGACATTTCCAAACTTGGTGACGTCACCAGTAGTACCCCGGGTCGCCGCACGGTGTTGCGTAGACTCTCCCAGATTCTAAATAGATTTATTTCATTTATCTATGAAGTATTATTTCAGGTACATATATGACTTAATTATTGTTAAACTGTAAGGTGCGATTTGGAAGCATTTACATATGTTTTTTCCGTCCAATGTATTTAGCCGCCAGTATTAATAGGGGGATATTTTTGTAGTTGATACCAAGGAATCTCTTTATCTCTATGTTGATATCAAAGAAGACATATCTTACTTTGTTTGAGCGTCCACTGGCATGAAGAATTCAAAGACGTTGTGAAGGACGATGACATCAGCTGTTCACATAGAAGGAAGCGTGCAGGTTTTATATAGCTGTGGCGCTTCATGTATACACAATAAACACGATAATGAAATGAAATCATAAGGCAAAACTGATATACCGTAATCGCCCGCGTAGAAGAAGCGATGCGCGTATAAGACGCACCCTAAACTCAGCACATGCATTTTCGCGTATAAGACGCACCTCTTAGGTACCAATTTTGTAAATTCAGTACATTTCTATAGTGAAATTACCCCTCGTATAAGACGCACCCCCAATTTCAGTACATCCTATAAGACCTCCCAGCATTTTGTTTGGCGTAGAGGACGCGTCTTATACGCGGGAGATTACTTGAATTTACTTTCGTCTTTGTATAAAATATATTGATATATCTCCTTTACTCACAGACAAGTATTTGGTTTTAGGATAACCATTTTGATACTTCGATTTTCTACATTTCATAGACAGTTAATCATAAGTTATTATATATACATCAATGATCGGCTAAACTATTGTCAGTAAGGATATAACATTTTGGTAATAGATGAGTGCATCCCATGTTTTACTGGTGGTAGACGTTATCGCTATATTAAAGTGGATTCTTGTCTTACCTGATTGTAATACTTCCTTCTGGGTACATATGTCGGCACAGATAATCTGTCAATATTATAAGACAAAATGATCAAATATATGGACTATAATACATGTAGTAAGTAACCTATGGTATTGCAATGCACTACTGATCAAGAAATGGGGGAAGTACGCATACTAAATCCGCTAAATTAATTAATTCTACCAGGTATTTTAGGTTTTCAAGCATAGTCATTGTACTTGCAGGACATGAATTATAGGATCAATTTTTGCGGAGGTACAATACATGTCAATAAACCAATACAAGTAAAGAGTACTTGAGCATTCTCTTACCTTGATCTTATTTTGAAGCTGGTATTTGTCTACCACTTTTTCTTGGAGTTTACACAAGTCTGCATTCATTTCAACACCCACGATATTTGCCGCTGCACTATGATAGTAAGCCTAAAACAAATGGCGTATTCAAACATAAAATCAATGTATTACATGTTGCTCACTAAAAATATATTTCAATTTAGTAATTATTTGCGACTCATGGTCATTGCGTTAGACTGACCCTTGGCCATAAGAAATACAGAGTCCTTGGCAATATGCATCAATTCCAAGTAACTCTGTACTGCCCCTAGGATTTGACCTCTAAGGGCGCTGTGCGCAAAGCCATAGTGGGTCTCCTCAGAGCAGAGTGAGAGGCATAGTGCGACTCACGCCCGGGACACAGGGGGTGGGGAGCGGTAAAAAAACATGCACTGATGGTATGCCTCATGTATGTAAGGGAGTGGTCATTACATTTTTATTTGTACCGTAATCTCCCGCGTAGAAGGCGCGTCTTCTACGCCAAACAAAATGCTGCTGGGTCTTATACGCGGGAGGGTAATTGCCTTGGGTTGGGGGTGCGCCTTATACGCGGGTTTTTCCAACATCTCATTTGGGAAAATGCGCTGATGACAGCTTGAACTCATAGCGCCAGCACCACGGCAGACCGGGAGGTGTCAACGCGCTCGCCGGGGATAAGGCCCACCATGCGCCGGTGACAGCTTGAACTCATATAGCCAGCAGCGCAGCAGACCGGGAGGTGTCGATGGGCGCTCGGCGGGGAATACACCGACCGTGTGCCGATGACAGCTTGAACTCATATAGCCAGCACCGCGGCAGCCCGGTCGGTGTAGATTTGCTTGGCGGGTTTGACACCGACCGTCACACCGTGTGCCGATGACAGCTTGAACTCATATAGCCAGCACCGCGGCAGCCCGGTCGGTGTAGATTTGCTTGGCGGGTTTGACACCGACCGTCACACCGTGTGCCGATGACAGCTTGAACTCATATAGCCAGCACCGCGGCAGACCGGTCGCTGTAGATTTGCTCGCCGTTTTTTTACACCGACCGTGTGCCGATGACAGCTTGAACTCATATAGGGGGGTGGGGAGGGGGGGCGCCTTCTATGCGAAACAGCCCCCCTGTGAGTTGGGGGGGCGCCTTATAAGCGGGTTTTCCGGAAATCGATCCAGAAGAGGTACGTGCGCCTTCTACGTGAAAAGGCCTTCTCTGAGTTGGGGGGGGGGGCGCCTTCTACGCGAGCTGCGCCTTCTACGCGGGAGATTACGGTATTTATCAAAGGGGGTGTGGAAAACTTTGACGTCCCTCTTTTACCTATTAGCAGCGCACAGTCTTTTATTTTTTTGCTAAAAAGAGGCTAAGTTTTGTATTATTTCAAAAACTGATCTCAATATTAATATTGTAGTACCTTGATATACACGCCAAAGCACAAGGTTTCAATATCTCCAAGTCATTACTTTTTCAAGGCAAATTCCCAAAAATAGCCTTTTCAAGGCGGCGGTGAATTTAGCTCTCATGGACTCAGCATAGGCCCTGGCTGAAGAGGTGGACGTGAAGTGTAGGACGGATGACGTGTATAAAATCTATACATTTTCTCTTTTCTTTGTGGGGGCTACTTACGCCATACAGGACAGCTCCTATTCGAGAGCCTACGTCCACCACAGTCTTACCACGTAGGTCAGGCAGTAGGTAACAAAAAAGGTACCTCAACTGGCTTCTTGATATGGAGTGTGATATGAAGTCTGCAAGGACAAAAAAATAACCCGGTCATGAATTTTCATGTCTACAGCAATATACTGGTGACAGATCACATGTCTAATAAATATTTAATAAGAGTCTTGGTGTTGCATATAATTTCTTTTCTCTTAAAGGGGGGCTGGCATGGAAAATTAACAACATGGGTACCGATTCAAACAGCGATCATAAAATCGCGGCAACCAGCGGAAAAATCGCGACACCCTGATTGGTCAAGGGGTGATCACGTGACTTTTTAATGCGGGCATGCATTACCATGCCAGGGCCCCTTTAAGATATTTTCAAAGCCAAGTTTTCTATGAACCAATAGTTATTATTCTAAATTATTTATCAAAGTTCCTCAGTCGTATATAATACTGTAAATCACATAAATGATCTTACTGAGAGGTGATGTATCATGTGAATGACACTTCTTGCAGTAGTTTCGACTCATTAATCCATCGTCACACAGTTGATCTACCACCTCCTCTGGGTAGAGGAATGCGTCTACATGGACTGTCGTCTCAGGGTCCAGGTCTGAGTTCTACGTAATGTATTACAGAATGCTCCAATTAAACACCAATTGTACATGTAAAAATCGGTTGGTTGCTTTCTTTCCTTTTTTCTCTTTCCTAATTAAACCCTCAAAAAGGTCGGCTACGTCACTTAATTCAGTGACTTTCTTTCGATAATCTATACAGGGATGTCTATTCCGACCTAGCGGGATACATTATTGACCAATCAGAAAATTACCTTCATTCAGTGCAGACCTTTTTAGGGTGCATTACATAACACCTGGTGCCCATCATACTGTCTCTTATCAGTCCTTATCTCGCAAAGTACCAGCTTAAGCAGGGGTCACCCCACTAAGGATCCCACTACCCAGGAATACAACTTCATGACCTATTTGAATCATACCTTACATGCACAGGCCTACTTCAACTGAACAATAATCTTGAGACATTGTTAACTACCGGGTACTGGCATCTTTCTTACCTCTCCAGACACGGGAAATGCAATACTTTCCGACGGGAGTGTAGCATTCCTTGGAAGTTCACTACGAATATCTTCACATATCTGACTGATAACTTTGTCCTCATTTGTCTCCTCTAAATCGTCAAGCAAATCACCTAGTTCAAGACCGAAAAGAGTGCATTTCTGCCATTAGAACAAGTGCCATCAAAATAAGCTTCACTCATGATCTTCAGGTGCAGTAAAGTACTGTGTAAAAAACATTCCATGAGCATGAATACGTAAAGCCGATTTCCCACATCTCACCACCCTGTTACTGAGGGAACAAACTATACGGCACTAGCATATTGCTAGTAGGGAGAGAATCAGCTAGGTGGCTAATGTAGTCGGGAAATAGACCAACATTTGGCCTCATTGTATAGTTTACTTTGAAGGTCTCTTCCTCATTAACTACCTGTGGCTATTTTCTAAAATTTATATCAATGTCTAGCAAATACTTTCAACTTTAACTAAATAAGCTGTAAACCTAATAATTCAAATACATTAGAAATAAAACATTAAGATTTCAATAAGAGGTCACATATCACCCAGATTGAGCACACCCAGGCCATTGTCTCCGTATCAAGCTAATCCTCTCCCCTCACACCTGAAACAATAGGGAGGTACATAGAGTGATTAAGATAGGGCCAGGGGGCAGCTTGTCTCCCTTATCAGTGTTATCAATCACCATTGTTTAGAGGTGTGAACAGTGGCTGATAAGAAATTTACCCAGAATGCACTGCTGTGGGGTCGGGGGCCTACCCATGATGCAAAGCAAGATGGCGGCCTCCATGACCTGATATGCTAGTGCCCTATAGCACATGAATGCACAAACACGAGGCTACTGGGAGCGTAAGGCACAAGGCGGAGTTGCTTTTAATGCCCCTCCTCAAGAGTCTTTTCTAGGTATCCAAAAGTTTTCACCCCCCCCCCCCACTTCCGTTGATATTGGGGAGTGATACATTTTTTAACAAAGGGTGGGGAATGTTGTGGGTGGAGGAGTGTCAAAGTAGTTTAGACCCCTTGATCAGGGTGTGGGAGGGGGGAGATTTCTATGGCCCCTCTGGAGCTTAATTCAAAAGGTCCTGGGATTTCTACCCCAGTGATCTTAGTGTAGGCACATATCATAAGACCTAGCCAGTCTACCCTATTTAATGCAGTGGTTGCAGGCCAGTCAGGCACAGCAAGTCCTGAAATCACTTCACTATTTCTTTTCCAGCACTAAGATCACTGCAATCTTAGTGAAATAATTGCATAGTGGTTTCACGTGAGAACAAGAGCACTCACAGGGAACACTCCTGCTCCCAAGAGTGAATGCCCCTGCTGTATACATATAGAGGGGAGGGAGGACGTTTGCTGAGAGTCCTTGAGGGCTCTTCAGGCTACTCAGGCATGAAGTGCACTTGAATACTTTACGAGGTCAACTGCACCCTATACCCTATAAGTGCCCCATATGGGGGGGGGGACGCTTGAGTAATCACCCTTGTGAGAAGGAGTGTTTCCACTGCTATTCTTTCAGTATGGGCCTCTTGCCCCTGTGCACAGTGTGTTCTATTTGGAATGGTGTAAGAGGGCTGAGGCTAAGATCACTGTGATCTTAGTGCTGGCTGTGAAAAGGCAAGACAGTCTAATCTTAAGATCGCTTAATTGGATAAGGCAGAATAATTCCTAAGATCTCTGAGGTAGCGATCCCAGGACCTTTTGAATTAACCTCCTGAGCTTGAAGTGGTAGGCAAAACCTGTCTTCGCCAAAACAGCCCACCATTAATAATAGCCTATCAGGGATGTGATTTTATTTTGACCAATGTGTAGGAAACAAGATCAGACAATGTTGCAGTGGCTTGATTTGTACTTGATCACCTCAAAAATGCCTCATAATTTTTCAAAATGGCTCGGACGGTCAACTGTAAGGCAGTAAGCTAAGAGAGTGGTCATTATTTATCAACAGGGGGGGGGGGGTTGAGGGGGTTGGCGTAAAAGACCAAAGAGGGGCGCAGAAATCGATCAAAGATGGGCACGGAAATTCTCCGCGTGTCAGGTGCAGGGGGGGCACAAAGAAAATTTGACTACAGCCAAGGGGGGGGGGGGTCGTAAAAATATTTTGTGCATCTGCGCGAGAACCCCTCCCCCTGTTGATGACCACTCCCTAACTTCTCATGGCAGGGGCGGATCCTGCCCCCACCCTTTTGGTGCACCCATAACATGTCCACTTAGGGGTCCTCGAAGGTGGAACCCCCCTTTTGGGCCAGATGTCCACTTTGTATGCCCCAATTTATGACCTCTCTTCGATATCATTTTCATTGTTTGCAAATTGTACAACTTATGATCTACAGTATCAACATTTATAAAAATTTCTCTAAAATTTTCTAACATGAGCCAAAAAGCACTGTCATATCACACATATAGATAATGCTTGGCTAACCCCTGTATCGAATACATAGCTTATACCTTAAACCCATCCGGGTGAGCCTTATAGGTTGAGATTAAGTGGTGTAGGCTGTGGTATACAGACTAGTGGGATTTATTATCAGCCAATGAAATCTTCTGAGGCCTGAAAAAAATTTCTTGTGTTCAGGTAACATAGCTGAAAAAATTAGGGTAGGTAGGTCGGATTTTTTTTTTTTTTTTTTTCAAAGTTCCTGGATGCCAAAAACTGCCAAAAATGATATAAAACATGGCTCAACATATCAAACAAATAAAACATATAAAAATGTTGATTAATTTAAGCTAGTAGCATACATGAGACTGTGGGCTTTAATTTGATACCAAACATGCTTATATATTGAGATTTTTTTTTACATTTTTCTTGATTTTTGGGTCATTTTTACAAAGAAATCTAAAAAAAAAGTTAAAAAAAAAATTAGGGTCGGGCCAAATAATTAGTGTAGGTCGGGAGACCTGAACACAACTCTTTTTTTTTAGGCCTAAGCCATTCAGTGTGGTCCTCTCGGGGGTGGGGGGGCAGTGGTGCCCATCAGATAACTGTTATTAGTGATAACAGCCGAGAACCAGCTTCAGCAATGGCAGCGCCCATATAACAATCCACTACCTCGATATAGGAATGTAGGGTATGATTACATTAGATTAGGGGTAATCTACTAAAAAACATCCCTAATGTGCACCAGTGACCACACAGGCATCTAGGCATTCAGTGTGCCTTAGTTATGCGTGGGATACTATGTAGGGTTCCCCAGGTAATTCACAATGAAACAGAAATTCCTTTATAGACCCTTAGATGGTGTTAAGGTCCCATCCGAAACTGCTTGTGAATATATTAATCAATACTTTTGCAATATTGGAAAAGACTTACATGTGGCCTCTGTTGGTAAAGTACAGTGTGATATGGATAATCATGTGAGTATAGAGGAAATCATTCAGGGTGGAATTTTCTCTGAATCGAATATAAAGATTAATTCCTGGGATATCTATTATACAGTAAAAGAGATTGATAAAAATAAATCATCCGGAATTGAGGGGATCAGAGGTGATATACTACAATGTGCAATAATATGCCTGCTAGATCAATTTACTTTTCTTGTTCAGAGAAGTTTTGATAGTGGTGGTTTTCCTGTCAAATGGGCTTCTGCATTGGTCAAGCCATTACCCAAAGACGGAGATTTATCACAAGTTAAGAATTGGAGGCCTATTTCGCTATTGCCAATGCCCTCAAAAATTATTGAAAAAATAATGTATTATCATTTAAGTTGTGCCATGAAAGATCACGATAATTTTTCAGATGAGCAATATGGTTACAAGAAAGGTAGTGGTACAGGTGATGCCACCTTTGACTTTGTTAATGATCTATATGAGTATCGTAATGATGGTTTAATAACAGGGGCCCTATTTATTGACTTTACTAAAGCGTTTGACAGTGTAATTCATGTTAGACTTCTGGAAAAAATTAGCAAATTAGGTTTCAGCAAAAATAACTTTCTCTGGTTTAATAGTTATCTAAAAAACCGCAAACAAAGTACTAGTTATGGCAATAATGTCTCTCAAGAATCTAAAATCAAATATGGTGTCCCACAAGGGTCTGTTTTAGGCCCCCTGTTGTTTGTTTTATACATAGATGATGTGATTAAAGAGTTGAACGAGTGCAAAATTAAAATGTATGCAGATGACATTGTTTTATATTATGCAGCGAAAACACCCCAAGATGTAATGAGAGTGTTAAATGAGGATCTTGAACGCTTTAAGACATGGGTATCTCACAACAGGTTGACTGTTAATCCAAAGAAAACAAAATTTATGTGGTTTTGTAGTGCTCACAAATTGAAAAATTGTCCAGATACAGATATTGTAATAAATGGTACCAGAGTAGAAACTGTAAGTTTTTTCCCCTACCTAGGAGTTACAGTAGACAGTAAGTTAAGTTTTGACAAACAAATTAAGCTTATTAAAAGAAACATTTGTAATAAATTATTTAGATTTGCTAAATTAAGGAAATATCTCACACAAGAAGAAAGCATAAAAATATATTGTTGTACCATCCGGCCGATTATTGAATATTGCTCTTTTATAAGTACTAGTTGTAATGAGGAAGGTTTAAAGGCATTACAACGTTTACAGAATAGAGCTTTGAGAATTTGCCTTAGATGTAATATTGTTAAATATAGTGTTAATGAGTTACATGTCATCTGTAAAGTGGAAAAATTAGAACAAAGATTTGATATGTTACTTTTAAGTTTGATGTATAAGAAATCCAAAGATCAGATAAATCATGGTCATGCATATAATACAAGATCGTAAAATAAGATATGTTTTAAATTGCCAAGAAGTATATCTCGCCATTACAAAAGATCGCCATGGTACAGGGGTGTAGTCCTCTGGGACCTACTATCTGAGGAGGTTCAGAGGGCTACCACAAAAGTTAAATTTAAGAATGAGGTTAAAAAGTTAAAAAATCTCAGATCAAGGCTAAAGGTTGGATATAACTAAGGAACAAAGGTTGATGGAGACGGTGTAGTCACCGCGCCGCTCCAAATATTATTTATGTGATCAGCATATTTTCATCATCATATAATATTATATCATTGATGATCATTTGATTGTATTTTGTGTTTCTTGTGTCATATCGATATATATCTCAACAAATACTATGTGATTGATTTGATACACTTGCCTGCTTCCTTACTGTTATTGTACATAATGACATATGTTTGATTATGTGGAGTCTATATTTACTTCAACTGTTTGGTATCTGTTTGAAATATAAATAAAAATGTTCGGCTCTATAGCGTTACATAAATGAACCTGACAGTTCATTAACGCAATGAGCTAGTCCAAAAAAAAAAAAAACTACAGTGTTTGACACCAATATTTCAAAGATTTCCTTGGGGGACAAGCTGTCCGAACCCTATCAAAGTACAATGTATGGTATCAGGACATAAATTTGCATCCCTTGCTGAAAATGCTTTCCTAAATGCTTTAAACCTAAGTTTGATGATTATGTTATAAAGATTTTTTTGGGCATGGCCCACATCTCCCTTAATTACCAGTGCATAAACATACTCCTGAGGGTACACCAAAATGCTTTAAACTTCAAGGTTTGACATAAGGTCTTCAAGTTCAAAGAATTTCACAGAGGTGGGGGTAGGGTTTGACATCTGTATTTCACAACTTTTCTTGAGGGACCAGCTCTCAACACCTCACAAAGGACAATTACCAAAAGAGATTTGCATCCCCTTCATGGAAACCCTGCCAACCCCAGGGTTACACCAAAATGCTTTAAAATTTGGAATTTGATATCTATATTTCTGAAACTTTGTAGGATAAATGCCACCAACCCTCTGGCCCTTCCCCAAACCTCATTGTGCAATCAAGAGTTAATAGGATTTTCATTCCCTGTTCTCATAATCATGGGTTTACTGCTGATGGTAGGCTACAGGCCCGTAACTAGCCCTCTCCGCGGGGTGGTTCGATTTTCGATAAGGTGGAACTCAATGATTTCAAAGATGGAACCTGCCAAAAATCTTGTAGAATAAAAGACTAAAATTTCCTTATTTTTTGTACAGATGTGTAATGGTGATGGGCCATATGAAGCAAAATTTCCCCATTTTAAGGTTTGCTTTCTAAAATCCTTAATAATTGTCAGATTTACAAGCCGCAAAAACTGACTTGTAGCTTATCATGTGCACTTTTAGGCTGGCTAGGGTGGAACATTTTTGGTCCATCAGGGGCCTGGGGAGTTTCGTTCGAACCGACGACCCCCCCCTAGTTACGGGCCTGGGCTACACCAAAATGCTTTACTGGATTGGGGTCTAGAAATGCATCAGAATGCACCATTTGATGTCTAGATTTCAAAATTTTAGAGGGGCATGCCCCCAAACCCCCCGAGATAAGTCGCAGCGCTGCGCTTGCGACGTCGTGCCGCTACGCTTGCAATGCCACAGTGCTGCACTTCCGACAGCGCCAATGGGCCCCAGCCCAGGGTTGGACCCCCCTTTTCAAAATCCTAGATCGGCCCTACTCCGTAGACCAAAGGTGTCTGTTGGTAGTTTATCTACTCAGCCAATCTGGCAGTGACCACTTCTCATAGAAGTACTTACTGTCAGGTCCAATGCTTCCATCAACACTTCCCTCAATGTATATCCAAAGATTCACAATACACAAAGCACTTGAAATGCATGTAATAATTGATAATCCAGGTGATTTTAAAATCCCCTCCCTTACTCCAGCAGGCTGAAATAGAAGCCATTGAAGGAGTGATAGTGTAGGCTTAGGGTAGTTGCAGTGGGAGCTGTGCAGGGGGCTCAGGCAGGCTCTGCAGACACTGGTCTAAAACCTCTTCTCTGAGGGAGTGCTCTTTGACATATGTTTACAGGTTAATGGTTTAATGTATAGACCAAAGAAAGGCCTATCCAACAATATACAACAAAAGTGCTTCCATTTGAGAAAACATTGGATTCTACTATTGTCGAAGACATGGTATTTCCAGAATCTGCCCAAACCATAAAGTTATCATTGCTACTGGTTGCTACTCAGTATTTAGGTTGGACTTTATCTCAAGATGCACTGTAAAAAAATTCAGAACAATCGGACGATGCTCTCACATGCTCCCAAAGGATTTTGTTGTTTGAATGTGAAGCTCAGTGACCTCCGAGAGTAAGATCTAGGTCAAAGGTCAGGGTCAAAAGGTCATTCGACTACTCAATTAAATGGGGTGTATATGTATCTATCTAGGATTTTTGGAATTTTTTAAAAACTCCTACTGGAAGTGAAATTAGGTTTTACAGGGTGTTTTAGAAAACCCCTAGATTTTGGATGTCTTTGGCCACAACTTCTTAGCTTTAATAGCCTCTATTATAATAGAAATGTACAGTATGGGTAGCAAATCCTGGGATTTACCAACATATATTTCATCATATCTCTGGTTCTATGATAGATAGAAACAAATTCCAAAAGATTTAGATTTCCTTGCTCAGGTTCTATCAAAAGTAATTGGTCAACTGTGGTATCCAATATAGATTCCATTTTTTTCTGGGGTCCCTAATCTTGTGCTTTGCTCATTACATGTTGCTGTACATGAAAACTTACATGTTTGTGAGTATGAGGGACAATTTCTAGAAACTGACAGTGAGTACTTTGTTCAGAACAGCCAAGTGTTTGAGCCACTATAGCCAGGATTCTGGCAGGAATACATGTTGCGCTCTGCCTGTAAGCAGGCAGATCTAGATCCGCCGAGATCCGCCCCTGCATGGCATTACGGACTGAGTGAACTAAGAACTTATTACACTTTTTGGCACTTACCTGCTCTCTGCTGGACCCATTTAAGGAATGATGGTAATGTCTGTGCGGCAACAGACTCCATAAACTCCTTGAAGCGTGTTTGTGCATCTGTCAGATTCATGGTGTTTTCTGTCGTCTTTCCCCACGTGCAAATCACGGAATGACTACACTGTTTCATAAGTATTGTTTTTCGTAAATATGCTATTAATGTATATTTGAATAGATTCTATCAAAATTGGAATTCAACAAAACAGAGCTACTATATTATTATTGCTATCAAATAACAGTGCCCTGTTCAGGTCCCGTATCTCCAAATTATAACATGAAACCAGTTACAAGGACTTATAATTTAGTGATCGGACACCTAAATATTTTCAACATGGCGGCGCCCATGTACAACGTGTTTGTGGGGGCTGAAACAGGACTCTTAAAAGGTACCATTTCAATATATTTATTATATCATAGGTTTTGAATAGATAGTAGAAGATAATTCAACGTAAGCTATAAAATTCCACTGTTAAACATTTGCATATTTGAGCTGTAGCAGATGAGAAAACACCGGACGAGCGATAATTGGGGGTTACTCCATATGCGAGCCTGCCACTCACAGCGCACATTCGGGAGTGGTCATTATTTGTCAACGTGGGGGTGGTGGGTTTGAGGAGGGGGGGGGAGAGACGTAAAATCCCTCCTGAGGGGGGGTGGCGTTTGAAATTCACCCTCTTTTTAGCAAAAAAGCCTGGATGCTACTACGACGTCTACAATTATAGTTGGATCGGTGCCCAACTCACATAGAGGGATTGCCACACTGGCCCCAGTTCGTAGTCTACCGATTACGTCACTGGTAAACAGGCATGCTGGGAGGTACTATTTTTCTTAGCTGGTTCCTAGTGACTCAACCTGGCAGATGGATACAAGCAAATGCTGGTTCCCACAAGTACCCAGTATTGGGGTCAAAGTAGGTCCAACACCAGCGGCGTATGAATACGGCGATTTTTGGTCAAAATGGTAACCTAGGGGAGAAGGCTTAGTTTGCCCACCAAACTACGTCGCCGGAGAAGTTGAGGGATTGCCGGTTGTCGCGCATGCGCGAGTTCCACCAGAGTTCCGGTCCCTGGTGCAGCTGTGAAAGCACTGCAATATACACTTGAATTTATGCTATATCTAGATAATAGGGAGAGGTTTAAGTGTGGCATTGTTATTATTATTCATTCCTGAGTACAAAAAGCTATGGATGTTTGCTGGAAATTCACTAAATCCATGTGGATTGAGTGTCAATTGTGTTGTGCTTCAACCTGTGCCAAGGAAGCCACTCTACTCCCCACAGACCATCTTTGACCCCTCCCCCCCCTTGTCATGTTTTTTTGCCAATTTTCGATATTATTTTGGAATGTTGAGTTACCATATAGAACATTATTTCCGTCATTCCAGGCCAATCCCCCCTCCTGCATGACATCATTTGTACCCCCTTGTGCATAGACATACTGATGAGCTACCCAGGTAATAGGCCTCCAAAACCATAGGGTATGGTCTCTCATAGAATGTCTAAAATAAATTTCATCTGATGTTTGAATTTTAGAGAGACCAATATTGATCGAAAATGAATATGTTGCATCATAATATTGGACCCACACCTCAGGTACCACATTCAATGAAGCCACTCTCTCTCATCCGAGGATCCCTCTCTCAGCTTGTGTATGTGTGTGTGGTTAATGTTTTTAGGGATTGGTCATTTTTTAACAGGGGGGGGTCGGTGAAATTCCGTACATGCGTGGCGAAAATTTTTCCGTCTCCCCCTCCGAGGGGTCTGAAATTTTTCCATCCCCCTTTTTATGCTATAGTCGCGCGCTGGCATAGGCTGCCCATCCGGCCTAACGTTGGCCTTTGGTCGGCAGACATCAACATTGGCAAATGGTCAGCCAGCCAACGTCAGGCCAATGTTGGCATTTGGTTGGCACTGTCGGGCCTATGTAGGCAGGATGGGCAGCCTATGTAAAGCCGATGGTTGGCCCAACCATCGGCTTTACATATGTAGGGCCCAAAGCCAATGGTTGGGCCAACGTCGGCCCAACGTTAGGGAGTGGTCATTATTTATCAACAGGGGGGGGGTGGTGGGTTTTCGCGTGGACGTGTGGAAATTTTTTACACCCCTCCCTCGACAGCAGTTAAAATGTTTTGCGCCCCCCCCCCCCCCCCGTGCCGGAGGTGCGGAGAGTTTTCGCGCCCCTCTTTGATCTATAGTAGCGCGAGGACTTTTTTGATCAAAAGAGGGTGAATTTTTTTAGCCCCCCCCTCAAGAGGGGTCAAAATCTTTTTACCCCCCCTCGGGAGGGGTCTAAAATTTTACGCCCCCCCTCAAACCCACCACCCCCCCTGTTGATAAATAATGACTACTACCTTATGCCAATGTCTCTGTGCTACCTGGAGGGGGGAGGGGTTGGTGGGTTTGGGGGGGACAAAAAAATTTCAGACCCCTCTAAGGGGGGGACAAAATTTTGTTCGCCCCTTTTGAGCGAAAAAGCCAGCTCGCAACTATAGCATAAAAGGGGGGACGGAAAAATTTCAGACCACTCGGAGGGGGGAGACGGACAAATTTTCGCCGCGCATGTGCGGAATTTCGACCCCCCCCCTGTTAAAAAATGACCAATCCCTAAAAACATTAACCACACACACTGACACAAGCTGAGAGAGTGATCCTTGGATGAGAGAGTGGCTTCATTGAATGTGGTACCTGAGGTGTGGGTCCAATATTATGATGCAACATATTCATCTTCGATTAATATTGGTCTCTCTAAAAATCAAACATCAGATGAAATTTATTTTAGACATTCTATGAGAGACCATACCCAAAATAAAAGCACAAGTCCCAGAGTTAATTGCAGCAGTTTGCAGCTTGAATGTACATCTGCGGCAAGGGACCGGAACTCTGGTAGAAGTCGCGCATGCGCGACAACTGGCAAAGGGTCTATACTTGTGAGTTGGGCATACTGGCCACTGGGGCCTGAGTTTTTGAGATTGGATGAGCCGCCATTTTAGGCGCACTCTCCTATCTTTATTCCTGCTTCAGATAAACATAACTTGTATTTTTGGATATTTTGAACCTCTAACTTGCACCACAATCAATTTCATTCAGCTGCGAATTTCTTAACTTGCCTAAATTGCAATTTTAAAAATCCTGACATTCTTTACTGGAGAAATAATATGGCGGCCATGTTGGATTTTCGGACATGCACTTGGTAAACTTACGTGCATTTTGACATTATCCCATATAAATGCATATAACTTTCTAACAGTCAAGGTTACAGAGAAACCAGTCACACCAGAAGACAGAAAACAGTTTGGTGGTTCTAGGGGTATAAATTATTTTGTGATTTGACATGGTAAATGTATCATATTTTGATGGAAACTCAAAATTCTGTGTGGTGGAGTAAATTCACTCAGGTCAGATTTGTGCAATTTTGAGCAAAATATACTGTTACTCTTTTTCTTCTAGCACTTTTCAGCACACAGATATTTAGGAACCAGTTTTAGATCCTTGTAGAAAACAAAATTGCAGACATTTTGGTTGTGGTTCTAAAAGGTACCCCTAAAGCTTTGTAATTTAAAAAAATGGTTAAAAATTCGAAATGTTTTTATTCAATTTTAGATTTTGTAAAATTCTTTTTTCCTTCATTAGACAGGAAGCTTGATATTTTAAGTTTAAGTTGCTTTTAAAGTGTGTTATTTGACAAAGAATTGTAGGAATTACAACAAATTTAGTAACTGATGGCAGGTTGAGACTCACCCCAGTTACAGCAAACATGGCCATATATATACTTGATGCTTTAATAAACTAGACATCCCACAAGAAAATGCTTATGATATTCCTATTCAATGGGTCTTTTTACATAACATACCAAAATATGATGTTTTTCCATGGAACAGAACTACCAAAATTCAGGTCTTGAAGTTGCCCAATTTACTATAGTGACAGAATATGCATTGCTTTTCACCGGCTCCCATCTCTACTACAATACATGTATAGTAGTCTATGGATCAAACAAACAGGTGTGCCTCCGGCGTGGGGGGGGGGGCGCAAAAAAAAATTGGACTGCCTATTAACCTGTTTTTATACTATGCAAAATGAAAAATATAGAATTCACACATTTTTGCAAATATGGCCCTATCTTATCGCCTAATTGGCTGATGTGAAAAAAAATTATTTCACCATTATGGTAAGTGGACACCTCGGAAGCAGGGAAAGCTCAGAAGCAGACATCTTGGAAGCAAGTCATCTCGGAAGCAGACATTTCGGAAGCAAATAACTTTTATAAATAATAGATTTAGCAACTTTAAAAGAGATTTTTGCCATTCCATGATTCTACGGCATAGGGACAGTATCACTAGGGTTGTTGTTTTTTAAATTCTGTAAGAAGAGATGGATATTATCATGGTTTTGTCTGCTTCCGAGGTGTCCCTGCTTCCGAGGTGTCCTAAACCCTGCTTCCGAGGTGTCTGCTACAGAGGTGTCCCTGCTTCCAAGGTCTCTAGTATTCCCTTTTGCTGGCGTAATTTTTGCAACGCTGCCAATCCGAGCTGAGGTTATAGCTTTCTCACAGTGCACACACAGGCCTCAGATTCGCATACCGGTACTTGTCTTGTAAAACTAAACACAACCGCGAGATATACATGTAACTTGTCACTGCTGTTGACCTCTTTAGTCCAGGCTCTTACTGGAGAAAACTTGTTATAGTAGATATTACAATGTGCACCTGAGTTGGAGAAAATTGTAGAAGTAACAAGTTGCACCTGTGGTTTGTTCTTGAATAGTTTAGGGAGTGGTCAGTTTTTAACAACAGGAGTGGGGTTGGGGTTAGGGGTGAAATTTTGATATATATTTTTTTTTTATTGAATCGTTTACAACAATTTGTCATGTGCGCATCGAAAATCTGTCCATCCCCCCTCTGAGGAGTCTGAATATTCCCCCCCTCCTTTTATTTTTTAGAATTCACCCCCCCCCCCTCTCTAAGAGGGATCTGACATTGTTTTTTCCTCCCCCCCCCATAAAAAAAACCTACTACCGGTACCTCCCTGTTGTTAAAAATAATGACCACTCCCTTAAATTCGAAGTGACTCATTGTGAGTTTACCTCGCCTGTAACAATCAGGGACTTCTTCAGGAACGTGTTATGCCACTTATAGGGGGGGGGGTGATCTTTTTTCCCTTTTTTTAAACTGGGAGGAGGAGGGGGTGATGCGTTTCTCCTCAGATGTGTGGGGGTGGGTAACGTGTGTGCTTTGCCACTGCAAACAGCTATTTTGCCCCCCCCCCCCCACAAAAGTGATCACTCCTGAAGGCTTAAACTCCATAGCTTCACAAATAAGCCTCACCTCCTGTATCTATAAACCACTCCCCCCACCCCACCCAGCCCAAAAAAATATGACTCGTCCCTAACGGTAAGACACAACTACCGTAAAGTCCCGCGTATAAGACGCGCCGCGCGTATAAGACGCACCCCAAACTCAGCACATGCATTTTCGCGTATAAGACGCACATTTTAAGGCTGAAATTTGTAAGATTAGTACATTTCTATAGTAAAATTACCCCTCGTATAAGACGCACACCCAACTTGAAAGAAAGCTATAAGACCCCCCAGCATTTTGTTTGGCGTAGAGGACGCGTCTTATACGCGGGAGTTTACGGTACTAGTTACTAGCCGGGACGCCTACTAGCCAGGACTCTTCAAATTCCTCGTTACGAGTGACAGAATCCAGAAACTGTTTTCGCCTACAAAATTGACCCATTTCCAGTGGTATGATCTTAGCCCTGAGTTTACTTCAGTACGTTCATTATTACAGGTATAGACGCAAGTAAACAGCAGTGGGGCAACCTGAATCAGTTAGAGGCAGTTGATCGTCAACATGAGATAACAGCAATGTGTTGGGGAGGTCAGGACAACAGTGAGGTACGTGTAATACCACACTTCTGGAAGTATTCTTAACATGATGCTGTATCATTGTATTTGGGCTCGGTACTAAAGATTTTCTACTGTTGGGACAGAAGTATCATGCACCCCAAAAATCAGCCATAAGCAGGAACAAAATTATATGCATGGGTATTATATGGATTTCATCCAGTATGAATAGGAATTGTGATACAGCATAGTTCTATTTGTATTTCGACAGATGTGTGTCGGATCTCGGAACAGAATGGTCAGTATTCTGGACATGGAGAGTCTGGAGTTCACAGGATCTTGTCATCTCCCAGGAGGCGAAGGGATATTCAAGGGCTTAGCGAAAGTGGATGGGTAAGTACATGGAACAAATATGAAACTAATATTGTTATTGGTTGAAACTCGTGCTGCTATGACGCCATTGTAATGTTTCACGATACATTTTGGTCGCTCGTAGTGAACTAAAAAATATGGTAGAATAGGAAATCTAAATCAGACTAACGTTAACCACGGACCTTAATATATATTGAGGTCCGTGCTTTGACAAAAGACAACATTTCTTTTATGTCACACCTCTGCGGATTTAGATTGCGTTGGCCTGATGTCAGGTCTAATTGTCTTCCTGTTGTTCTGGAGTTTTCATTGTATTAAAGTTGGTATATCCGCTAAAAAGACAGATTTGAAAATGAGTGGAAACACATCTAAATATTTTGTAAATGCTCATCTCTTTTGCTGTGCATATATTGTTCCAATCACTACTGGCCCCTAGTACCTCAAAATGAAGTGTCTACACTTCACTGGATGGCCCTTGACATTGGTGCTCACCACAGCACCACCTTTTTTGCTACTCTGACAGGCTTTATTAGTGTTTAGTACACCTTGAGAATTGGGGCTAAATAGTCATTCACAGCACACAGGCTCCCTCTATATGCAATCAGACACACCTGATTTAAAATAAATACAGGACATAGATTTTGTTTGTTTTGGAGCAGAAATATTTCATATAATCATTAGATATTTTAACACATGGTTTAGAATGTTGTCTAGATAGTGTTTGATGAGAAATCCCAGATTTCATACTGTGATAGCGGACATGCCCACTTTAACTAAGGTTACATAAAGCTTTCAAAAAGTTTGATTTAAAAGAATATATACTTTGCAGGTGTTTTGTGACAGCAGTTGACTCGGGACTGGTTACACTATGGGATCAAGATGCAGAAGAGAGAAAGGTATTTCAATGCAATTTCAGTACAATAGCTGCCATATATTAAATCATGTCTGCTGTGCTCGTTATACCAAACTGGCTTTGCCACCGAAATTAGTAAACCCATGCATTGGGCTTAGAAAAAAGACTTTACCGTTACAACAGAATTACCCATACCGTAATCTCCCGCGTAGAAGACGCGCTGCGCGTATAAGACGCACCCCAAACTTAGCACATGCATTTTCGCGTATAAGACGCACATTTTAAGGGTGATTTTTGTCAATCCAGTACTGTTCTATAGTAAAATTACCCCTCGTACAAGACGCACCCCCAACTTGAAGAAATCCTATAAGACGCCCCAGCATTTTGTTTGGCCTAGAGGACGCGTCTTCTACGCGGGAGATTACAGTAGTTAACAACCCACTTTTCTAACAGAGCACTCCATTCCTTTGCAGGCTGAAATTCAGAGTGGAGAAAACTTATCGAAAATGCGGCAAAATCCTGAACAACCCCACTTAATTGCAACAGGAGGCAAAGAAAACGACTTAAAAATCTGGGATTTGGGGAAGCCAGATGCACCGGTATTTGCAGCTAAAAACGTAAGCCTGCTTATATATCCAGTGTGATTTACACTGTAACTATTTAGTTAGTTGAATGTAAATTGTTTAAAGTAAAATCACATAGGTGTGATAGATATTCCAGGATAATTCTACATCTGTAACTTTTGTTAAAGGTGAGAGATGATTGGCTCCAACTCAGAGTTCCGGTTTGGGTGACGGATATGGCATTTGTACCGGATTCCCAGAAAATTGTTACCGTCACTGGTCACCACCAGGTAAGGTCTAGGGTAAAGTAAATACGCCATATTTGTATTGTAGAAATGGATGGTTATTCCCTTGAAAATGTAATACTGCAATACCTCGCGCATAAGGCGTGGCTTGTGCGCCTTGTAGGACTCAGTCACAAAGTCTGGATGTGCAGGGATAAAATTACATTAAATTTGATGCGCCTTCATTATACAGGTCTGCCTTGAACGTAGGGTGCGTCTTATACATTGGGTCGCCTTATACGCGAGGTACTAGTTATTCATGTATTGCAAGCCAGTACTAGTCTTATTTCAGTCCAATTATAAAGTACAATATTTATTTACCACACTGGAAATAATGACCAAATATTATTCATAAGACTCTGTGACGTATCAATAAGTTCTTCCAATTTTTTTAGATGAGAGTTTATGACCCGAGCACTCCCCAGCGAAGACCTGTTGTAGATATTGAGTTTGAGGAGCACCCTATCACATCAGTCAGCATCAGACCAGGATATAAGTAAGTACCCTATTTAAAATGTTAGTACCAATGCTAGTGGGGAGAAAATGCACACAAAAAAGCGGGTGCCAGCTTCCAATATATTTACCGGGGTAGTTGATATTTGACTTTATTTGTTGAATCAATTGCATAGTTTCGAAAGACTTCATTGGTCCTACCAGAATTCCTATAATAGACCTCAACTAGCACGATATATATCGCATCGAGTGGTGAAACTAACATCGTATAAAAGGTGTATTTGAAAATAAAACGAATCATGAACAACTTTCTCTGTTATCCAGTCAAGTTGTCATCGGAAATACACAAGGCAGAATGGCACTAGTCGATCTTAGAAAAGGTAAGTTCGATATAAATGCAGTTTGATATTGCAAAATCTATATGAAATTAATGTAAGCTTCCACAATCTAAACCTAACTGATTCTTGCATCTCTGATAAGTGATCCTTATACGGCTATACACATTACATTTACTCTATTCCTTCCAGGCAAGATGGTTCAAGTTTACAAAGGGTTCGCCGGTTCTATCCGGCAAATTGCTTGTCATTCTTCTGCACCAGTCGTTGCTTCATGTGGTCTTGATAGACATCTTCGCATTCACCATATTGAGACAAGAGAGCTGCTTAGCAAGGTTTGTAGCACATATCATAACTAAGGGACATTTGTTATTATTATATATTGAAGTATTACTGTAGAAATGTAATTGAATAGTCCTGTACCCAATGGAGATAACATCGCGTTCAGTTTATAGGCCTGGGCCACTCTTGTCATCCCAATCACAAGACAATATTTCAGTTTTTAGGACTCAGATCTTTGTCTGACCTAGAGTTTGCATGTAGGTATGTTACGTTTATTGTACCTTTATTCTTAATTTCTTGTTATGCCGAAAATGGATTCCACAGTATTGCTCGTAACCCCACTGAATTTTATGCATATTCCAGTTTTACTTGAAATCACGACTCAATTGCCTATTAATGACCAATGATTGGGGTGAGGAGGATGACGATGACGAAGCCCAGAATGAAAAGAAAAAAAAGAAAAAGCAAGTGGAAGGTAACAATAGTGAAGAGGAGGAGGACGAGCTCTGGGAGAAGATGGAAAAACTTGAAGAGAAATCAGTGAAACCAAAGAAGTCAAAGAAGCAGATTAAAAGACCTGTAGAAGATGACGATGATTCTGATGTACCCCCAACGACAACCACTAAACAAAAGAGTAAGTATTTTCATGAACATCATTGGGACAATATATTCTGTGTTATAAAATGTAGTACATAGCCAGTGGGAGGTGAATTTAAACTATGTTCTGTGGGACCCGTGACTTTTTTTATAAACGGAGTTAACTGAGTGCGGTGTTATCATATTTCATTGTAACAGGGAAAAAAATGAGTAAAATATGTCAGTTGAATATGCTGTCATCTAGTTTTGTAACAAAGAATAATTTATTTTTAATTGCAGAACGGGGAAAAAAGAAGCAACGGTCAACATAGAACTACTACATGTATTGACTTTTTTTCCCCAATCATTCATTACATCGTCACCATTATCATGATTATATATATATATATATATATATATATATATATATACACACACATTCATCGACTGTTAAATGACTATTACTGCTCATGCGTCTTCGTTCTCACAATGAATTGTGAATACTTTTAAGAAATTAAAGGAGGAAAGTATGTAATGTTGGGTTTTCTTCTTTTTCACGTTCTTACTGCCATTTAAATACGATGCTGTAATTAATTTCATGAGTGAGTGAGTGAGTAATAGATGTTTAACGCCATTTCGACAACTAAGGTCATATTCATGGCCAGAACTACATTACTATTTCACAGAAAAATGTGTCAGTGCATTAGGTGACTGCATATAAAGCACACCCTGACTGTGAAACAATCCTATACATCTCAGTCTCTAACAGTGGCCATATCACACAGTCTGGTTCCATGTACGTTTCCTTCTTTGCGATGATAGCTTCTATGGCCTCTAACAATTACCTATACAAGATACACACACTATATCTGTATATATAAGGAAGCAGAGTCACAGTATTAAATTGTTATATATTAGAAGATAGTAAACTCAGACTTGTATGTGGATTGAGCTATATGAATTTAAAACAGTACAAAGGATGAAACCTGACTGAGGGCTGTGTTAATCTACGATGTATCAAAACGGGATTTGAAACCTGCAGAAAGTAAAAGCTATAAGGCATATCCGAGGGTTTGCTTTGGAAGCTTGAGTTAAATATTGATACATGTATTACCCTACCACTTAGGTGCACCTTGACTTTGGTCGATCCTATAAACCACAAGAAGCCCTTGGGGCTTATAACCGATAGACGGTATGCTGATATCCTAAAAAAACAATGCATTACCCCGGTAGTATCCATACTCATTCATAATTCTACTATAAAATCTGAGTGAGACAGGGTTTTGACCATTCCGCTATTTTTTTTTGTGAACCTTTATCTTTATTGCCGACAGAGGTTGATATATATGAATATACATGTGTAGTATACATGGAAATAGTATGGTGAGTGACCTGAGATTACATAAACACCACATGAATACAGTACTAACAGTGTTAGAAGTCATACACACCAGGCAATAAAGAAAGGTAAGCCTTCTACCCACCAGAGGGTGTAGTGGTAGATAATTCTAGATCTACATCCCCACGATAGAACATATATTTATGGAAATTAAAGCCTATACAGGTACCCTGAATACTAACAAACATTAGGACGAGAAATATCAATTGTAAATTTACTGTAAAAAATACAGGGTCACATAATTATTTCATCAGCAGACCTTGCTCATATCCTATTGTTTGTCCTGTCATAATGCTTATACATGTAATCAGTATTACAGTTTGAGTCATCTGTGGTAATTGCACCATGAGACTAAAATAGTCCAATTTATTTCATGCAGGGATGAAAGCGGACATTAAAAAAAATACAGGAAATATGTAGCATGTGATACGCATTAACCACCCCCACCCCGGAATAATATTTGTAAAGTTTTGTTATTTTCTGTAAGCATCTATGAAACTGTTCAAACTAATAATAAATAATAATTCCCTTAAATAAGGAGGACCTGACATAATCTGATACAAAAGTAGAATAGAGATGAGGGGGTGCTGGAGTGTGTCAGTTCTGCAAGGGGATAACTAGCCTGCCCATGACTGCCAAGTGTTTCACTCCAAGCACAGCCTTTTACTGGATAGCATCCCTACAACCACAATATAAACAATTGGACTGGAGAGTGGGGATGGCCAAGTTCTGACTTCCTGTCTATTTCCTTGACACAGTTTGACCGGCCTGTGCTCGGAGAGTGACAGTAGAGTAATATAACAGTACAGGGAGAGAAGCTAACCCTTAGCTGGCAACCTGCTGCAACTCTCATACTCAGGACAGGCTTGTGTCAGTCTAATTTCCCATCCTCTAGATGGCGCAACATACAGTATTTCTATATAGACACCAGATGGCAGTGCAAGCTGACAAACATATTACAACAATATAAAGGGCTGAGTCATTTATTGCCAGTGGGGAGGGGGGGGGCATTTGGAAAAGAACCCTTTCAGTGGGGCAAAATCCCAAAGTGGATGTACTGCCTGTTGGCAAACCCAAACCACAGCTTCAGGATTTGCTAACATGAACATCATTGGCATGCATGCAGAAACGCGTAATCGATGCGGGTACCGGTACCCTTGTTTTTGTATAGGTACGGTACCAGCTAGTACCCGGTAAAGGCGACCGCAGACAGGGCCAATTTGGTCGGTAGTTAGGGAAGGGTAGCCGATCGGATCGGGGGACATCGAACATGTTTGATATTGACAGACTGGATCGGACGTCCTCCGCAGACCTTCCCGACTGGGCGATCCAGTCAGGCCCGTCTGCAGTCAGCCCAACAGTAGACTGACATTTTAAAGGGGGCTTTGAAAATCGCCATGCTAGTCCTCTTTTAGTAGTAAACTAAAAGTCATATATTCTGTGCTCCTCACATGTCATAGCTTTTGTAGGCAAAAGTCCCCCCCCCCCACTTGCGCAGGTCAGTCATGATAAAAACAACTGTAGACTGGTCCAACCCATAAGGTGACCGCAGACGGGCCCGACTGGGTCGACATCCTGATGATCGGAAGCGTCTGCGTGGACGTCCGATCCAGTTGGTCAATATCAAACAAGTTTGATCTTCCCGATCAGATCGGGTCGGTACTCCCTGGTTACCGATCGAATCTGGCCCATCTGCGGTGGCCTATAACCTAATTTGGGGGGGGGGGGGAGCTCGTTTTGCAAAATCAGTTCTAAGTGAGGGGCAGTCAATGAATCTGAATGCTGTTAGGTAGTTTTCCCACATAAATGAAAACCCACCACCTCCCCTCTTGTACATATAATGACCACTTTGTTATACACAACACAACAGCCATGTGCTTTTGTGTGGACAAAGGAAACTTTTTTTCCAACAGCACAAACATACAACTTGTGGCCTAGTGTTGTCATATTTTGGTCCAAAATGACCAAAACAGGCTTGATTTGGTAAAAATATATTGGATTTCTGGGTGGACAAAGGAGAGTTGGGACTAAATTAGTTCCTCATGCACACACCAGGGGCACCCTTCACACGCTCTTACTCACTACCCCCTTTCCTTTTCCGGCCCCAATACCGGAACAGGAAACAGCGCGTGTTCCTTGATTTCCAGGAAGGTTTTAGCCAATGGGAGAGGGCCTAGGAGTTTCCTTGGATTTCCAGGTAATCCAGGAGCTGGCTGGCTGAGTTGGAGTACTAGCTGCAGTAATCACAAGAGAGTGGTGGTAGGAGGACCAGTGGGCATTAGGGGCACTCTCTGACAGGTGTCCACTATCCACTAGAGGGTATACATGTAATTTACATATTTATACTTCTATTACAGGAATGTTAGATCAAAGGTTAATAAAGAAAACACAAATGAAGGCACACAAATATTGAGAATGGATGGGTGAAATAAATTCTCCTCAGAAAGGGAATTCCAGGAAGACTTACATCCCTGTTCATGTGATGTATCAGGGAGAATATTGTATATATCTACAGTCATGCATGTATAAAATGTCAGTAAAACAAATATAAAATGAGTCCATGATAGAAACCTTAAAATTCGTATCAGTTAAGAAAAAGAACGGTTGTGATCTCAGACTTCGCTTTTATACCCTGAAATAACACTGATTACCACCCGATTTTAACCCTTTCACAGACTACTACAACGAAATTCTAACTACTACGTGTACAATTTGATAAAAATAGCACTTCTTTCATGAAGAGTTGATTAATTCTATATAAACTCAGTAGCGATGATGAGTCGTGGAAGACACCACTCTGCTTTTCTTGTCCTTAAACCCCGTCGCTGTAGTAGGAATCTGGAACCACATAAAGTCTGAAAGATCTGTATCGGGCTTAGCCGGACACTCAGATGTCAAGTTCATCACTGCTGTCCTTGCCGTCACGTTACTGACGTCACCTTTAGTGACGTCCTCACTACCCAGATCACTAACATCCACAAGATAATCCTGATCAATGTCCATTTGTATGTTTTCTGGTACGTCTGCCTTAATGGGTGATTCTTCCACACTACAGAGTCTTGAATACTTGCGGCTCCGGAGTCCAGGGAACCTGCATGGTGTTGGTCCTGGTCGCACCCTAGGATGTGATGATAGAGGTGTCTGTGGGGCTCTTGACGGCACTGGGGTACTGTGTGCGTCCAATCTAGAATATTGTGGACTTTCTAAGTCCAAAAGCTCGATACCAGAGATGTCGAAGCTTGCATCGGCATAGCTTAGGTCAGGGTTGATTACTTTCCCTGTAAAGTTAAAGTTAAACACATAGTGCTTCCCACGATGGGTGAGCTTGAACATTGGTTTTGCAATCAGACCCACATCTACAATGTTGCTTTTTCTTGGTGCTAGAACTAGAACAGTTAATTTGGTGCCAGGTTTCAGTGATTTGGCATCTCCAAAGACATCTGTAGATACAAGTTTTTGAAACAAAGCCATCCTGCAGTTTGTCCAACTCAGAACCTTCCCCTCGTAACACTGCACTGGGAAGCGAATCCTGTAAACTTCTCTGGGACTCATTATTGTGGATCCGAAGAGCAATAGCACCTCCATTATCGGATGACCAGTGTTGAAGACCTCATCCAAAGTTTTCATGATACTGCCGAGTGCGGTGATTGCAAGTGTTCTGCGTCGAGCTTGAAGAGGTTGAGGAAGTCTTTGACCTGTGTGGCCATCTTTCGTCTCGACCTACAAAGTAGAAAGGTTGATTAAATCCTGGAGAATCTGATCCCATGCCTCAGGGAAAACCATGGAAATGAGAAGATTGATCATACACAAATCATGGATTTTTTTTCATTAACCACAGATCACAAGGGAATCATAATTATCATGTAACCTAAAACTGAGTTGTCAAAGTGGCCAAGAGAAACAATGGCCTTGAAGTGAATCCGAGGGCTACTGCGACCTATAGAACTCCAGAGAAGAAAGGGTGTGCATTATACTTTCATAGGTTAAGTAAAATTGCTCAGACACAAGCCTCAGCTGTGCCGTATCTAATGATACATCATGGGACGGTCCAATAGATATTTAGGGAAAGGTTATGATGAATGAATGATGATCATTTCTAAAATGCCAGATGGGCAGTAGATAATAGCAATAATTGAGATTTCATTTGTTTATGGGAGACCGTCTAGAATAATGTTGCAGCTATAAATAGTTAAATTACAGGAGTGGTTGTCAATACTTCTCAGTAGTAGTAGGCACTTGGAAGTGTAGGTCAATGAGGAACATTGTCCAGAGAGCCCTGAAATACCCATGTATCAATCTGCCAAGGGTAAGGCCAAGAAAAATAAATTCTTTGTTTCAGGCAACGTGTTGACAAAACTTAGGTAGGATAGATCGAATTTTTTTATTTTGTAAAATCTTTTTAACTACTACAATGACTCGCAACTCGCTGTGGTGACTCGCGACTCACACCCAACTGGTGACTCACCGATTACCAAATTTACTTTCAAAAACATCCAAAAAATAAATATTTTGTTGAAAATTAGAGAAAAAAAAGCTAGGGTCGGCCCTGCTTTGCTAGGTAGGGTCGGGTTACCTGAAACAACTTTTTTTTTTTGCCTAAGCAATGACTTCACTGTCTGCCTGTGCAGTAGGCAATAGAATTATGTTTTTTTTTTCAACTCAAGTAAACTGTGGATTTTTGGATCCATGCAAGATAGGAAGATGTCATGATTCAAATAGATCTGAAAGATACTCAAAGTAGGCACTGACGTAACTCCCGTTCGCGGTTCTGGCCGCCACAGCCACTCATAGTGTGATTAACCCTTTGAGGGACACTTTTTACCTCACCTATCTTCAAAAGTCGATTCTGAAGCTATTTATTGGAATATCAAGACAATTAGGGTGTCATATTAACGGGCTTGATGAGATCTATCACATGCATATAAGTTATCAATGATTGGTTGAGAAAAAAATAAGGGTTTGGTCAAGTGAAATTAAAGCCCAACTTTGGAGGCATTTTATTGTATGAAGATCAAGTTGCTCATAAATATAACTAGTTTGCACGTGTTCTACGGTTAAAAATGTTATAGAATATGCCTTAACATTTCCATTTAGACATGGACCACTATGTTTTATAAGCAACCCCAACATCCTCACCTACAAGCTCTGAGAGGGGTAGGCTGGGACCACCTCCCACCCCCCCCCCACACCCCCACTGCACCACTACTCTAGCCTAGGTCCTTCACTCCAGGGGCTACATGGTTTTTCTTCTGTAGTACTGACCAGTAGGTCCTTTTAGTGAACATCTTAAAAGAAGACTGACTAGCAAGATTTCTCTATGAAGTAGAGGGGAGGCCAGTACACAAACAGGGGACTTCTTCTGAGAGGGAGGGTGATGCAGATTTTTGTTTGTTTGTTTAGTTTTACGTCCGGGGGCCATCGAGGAACTCAGACATTCAAGGTTTCTCGGACATTAAGTCCTTTCTTTTCTTTTTGGACAGGTATTTATATGCTGCTTGCCCGACACAGCAGTGACCGAATCTATGAATGACCGAATCTATGAGATGAATGACCGAATCTATGAGGAGGGTCGAGGGGGAAAACCGCTACCGGGGCTTCATTCCCCTACTCTTTTCGAAGGATAGCAAGTGTTCTTTTATTTGCCTGGTCCCATAGGCAGGGCCAGACAAACCGGTGATGCAGAGGCAGAGGACTCAACAGCACATGGGGGCTAGGTGTGAACCCATCTAGTCAGGTGAATACCCCTTTGACCTTAAAATGACCTTGACCTTAGACAAGGTCACCATATGCAAGGTCTTTTGGTGAGCTTAGACCCATTCTTTATCTCAAATTTCTAGTCTTGATATATCATGAGATGTGTCAATTTTACTCCAATCTCATAACATTGACCTTAGAATGACCTTGACCTTGGGCAAGGTCACCACATGCCTGTTCACACTAATCACTGAAAAAGCCTTCAACTATGTTTTATATCAAGTTTCTAGCTTTAGTTTTTCATAGGAAGTAGTCATTTACCTAATTTCACAACATTGACCTTTGACCTTAAAATGACCTTGACCTTGTCCAAGGTCACCACATGCACAATCACATCCGCCTCGTGATGACCTTCGATCTACTTTTTATATCATAATTCTAGCTGTAATAGTTCATGAGAAATGGGCATTTAACTGATTAAATGACTCCTGATGCCAGCTAGAATGATCACGAAATCTGGATCACAATTAAACTCTTAACTATGGTTAATTGTGGCAGAACGATAGACAGAATTTCAGATCTTTGAATGGCCATAACTTTGCTTCAAATTAACATAAAGACTTCATTCAAAAAGCAAAATCAATAAGTTTTGTGAGATCTATCCATAGATCATTAGCTAGAGTACATAGAACCAAGTCCTAAAAATTAGGTAAGTGCCTACTCAAAGGTTCACGGAAAAATTCCAGAGTCCTCTTGAGGTGGGGACGGACAAAGTTTTGAAGCGCGCACAGAATTTCAAACCCCACACTCCCTAAAAATACCCCCCCCCCCCCAGTATAGCCTAGAGTATGGAGAACGGCCCACCTGTGACTCAGACGATACTCAGTCTACTCTAGTTCCGTCTAGGCTATTCTCGGGAGCAGAACCCTGGTTGCTAGGGACCAGGCAAAGGGTCAAATTACATAGTGTATCTTGTAGGAAATTGTCTGAAAAATATAGTCTCAATGTCATAGGATCAAGGGAAGATGGCGCAAATTGCATTCATATATATTGAGGGAGGGCATTTTTGTTTGCTATGGCCATAGCTTAGGGATGGGCGCCGGGAGCCCGTGAAAAGCGCTGCATATCTGTCACTATAAGGTAAAATACACTAATAGCATGTAAATGAGCTAGTTCTAAGAAAATAATTCCCAATTAATGCATATTTTTCACACTAATCAAGGAATGGAACAGGGTATAATAATTGTGGAACAGGTTGTCAGCCTAGCCTCATGGAATATTCCATTAGAATGTTTGACAAAAAGCGGGGCATTTTACCCCACATGTCGAAAGGCTGGGGTAAAAGGCCCACAATGATGGGCCAAAAGGCTGATGGATCCAATGCTTAGATAAAGTTCACGTAAAAAGCCCATGTAGCTGTTGGGAGAAAAAGGGAAGGTAAATAAAATGTATCTTTATGGCCTACAAGAATCTACAACTGGTTCCTAAATATATGACCTAATTTTCCCTCACAGAGCTGATAATGACCAGAAAAAGGTGACAGGAAATACTCCTAACTTTTTTTATATTTAAAAATTCACTCCTTCTCTTCTAATCAGTCTATTGCATTCATTCAAGAAGCATTAGGTTGGCAAAGATTTCTTCTTTCTAGGGTATAATTTTCTATTGGATTAGACTATACTAAATCTAATTTTTGGGTGCCCATCTCTACATAGCTGCGACAACAAAAACGCATTTCCGCGACTTTGTGACAGCATTTTACACCATCTTTCCTTAATTCTATGACATTAAGACCATATTTTTTTTGGCATTTTCAGACAATTCCCTACAAGATACACTATTGAATTTTATTTCTAAATACTAGAATAAACCACTTTGACAGCGGGCTTCCCTAGCCCACTTAAAAGGGTCTGGTTCTCCTCTTTCCTATCCCCTCGGGATGTGTGTGGTGCACATATGTGTGGGCACTGACACATTCCCCTGTGAAATTGTGTAATGTAGTTCTCGCCATGAATATGACCTTAGCTGTCGAAATGCCGTTAAACATCTATTACTCACTCACTCACTCACACTTTGACAGTAGGTACGGTCAGTCTGCCTCGCTTGCTCTCCCGGCAGGTGGGGGCGCTGCGGTGCGTGTCACATGAGAAAATATACACTGGCGTGCTGCTCTAAGCTAAGAAACTAAAAAACAAACTAAAATCATTTGGGTTGGCTGACTCGACCATAAAGTGGTTATCTAGCTACTTAGAGCTTAGAACGCAAAGGACTATATGTAATGATGTGAAATCGAGCTCTAGAGGAATCACCTATGGGATCCCTCAGGGCTCAATTTTAGGTCCTTTATTGTTCATAATATATGTTAATTCAATGCCTAGTATTAATATTGCATCTAGAATTAAACTGTATGCTGATGATACTCTTCTTATATGCGGGAATAAGTCCTTGGACAGACTTAAGTCCACCATACAAACTGACTTAGACTTGGTAAGTGACTGGTGTCTTCAAAACGGTCTAACTGTGAATGCTAGTAAGTCAAAATCAATGACCATCACAGGGACTCATGACCCTCCTGACTTACTCCTACACATTGGCTGTCAAATTGGAGCAAGTGAAAACATTTAAATACCTGGGTATAACCTTAGATGAAGGTCTAACCTTCCACAATCAAGTAAAAGGTATGATCAAATCAGTTAGGGTCAAGATTAGAATGCTAAAACAAGTGAGACCCTATATTGACACCTTCACTGCTTTGACTATAATGAAAACTATGCTCCTACCCTATTTAGACTATGGGTCTGTATTTGTCACTGGGACAACGATCCCCTAATTGAATGGTCTGCACATCTGCTGAAACCATGCCATAAGAATATGCTACAACATTCTTGATCCAACCATGGTGCTAATTAAGCAGTTATATATCAGGGCAAAATTGCTGCCCCAAGACCTACGCCACCTTTACTTACAGTTAACAACCTGTCATAGGTTGGTATACTCAGGACAAATGGACATCATTCCACAAACTGGCACAAGGGCTACGTACGCCCCCACAATAAGGCAGGCTCATCCTAAACTGACAAGCCTCATTAACTCACCGCCATATCAAATGATAGCTCAATGAAATGCCCTTCCAGCTCATCTTAGGTGGGTAACGGGCAAAAGAGATTTCAATGCCCTTATAAGGAAAGGCTTATACTCATATTTCCATGAGGAATGGAACAATCAGGAGCATAAACTGCTATATGAAGGTACATCTATTCTGACCTAAATATATAGGGACAATGAAAATATGTACATCATACTCGCAACCCCGCCTTGGCTAGGCTGCCTTTGGAGAAAAGTCAACCTGTGCTGACTCCTATCCTCAGCAGTTCTAACACTTTACTGTGCCCCTCTCTATGATAAAAGGACATGAACTGAACATATTGTACAACGTGAAAGATGTAACCGGCTGCCTAGTTAGTTAGATGCAATGCTTACCCTGTCTTTGTCCACAGTGCTGTCCTTATAATTTCTGTGGTGTTATGTAAACTGTTTTACTGCAACTATTCTACCAAAAGACAATGTGACTATTCTACTAAAAGACAAATATGATCAGATTTTCAGACACATTGAACCTAAATTATGCCACTCATGTATGTCCACATCTATGCAAAATAACTTTTCATCAGATTTAGTATGTGATATCTTTATAGATGGATAAAGGAAGAGTCTGGGGGTGAAATCAGCTATGAACCAATGCTGCACCTGTTTAAGATATTAAGTACCGGATGGAATTTTGCGCTCGGGAGTCAAGAATGCAAGCATCAGTAAATCAAGTCTTACCCTATAATGCATGCAATATATATATATGCATAAAAAAGCACTATCATATCTTAAATTAAGCAGGGAGTTAGTGCATTCTCTTCTGTGTAAAGTAGTATCAAGCATAAAATCATTACATGCATGTAAGCGAGATAATTTGCGGATGGCAGAGGAGCGGCAAAAGACAAGAATAACCAAATTTTCTGATATTTTGACCAAAATTTTCTGACCTACCTCTATTCACATGTACTTAAAAAATATTTGTACTTATATTCATTGTTAAATACCCTTACATGTGGATAGAGGCAGACTCAAGGTTCAAAACAAGCCAAATATCAAAGCTCTATGATTTCTGGTTCTTGAGATACAGGTAAAAAACTGTCGGTGAGGCAATACATTCGCGAATATTCGGTAATACGATGTTGAAATTTTCACTGTCAAGGAAGAATTGAGTTTTCGAGCCCCTTTAGAGACCTCATATATGAGAAATTTCAGTCTGAGATGCCTGAAAATGCATTTCCAGTGTCCCTAGTAGTAGTAGAGCAGGTTCCCTGAATTTTGGCTTGCTCTTAAATATTGTTTTTCAGTTATGGTAGGCTAAAAATTGAAAAAAATCGTGAAAATGGACCTGACACGCCCGAATTTGGCTATGTCCAACACAAAATTTGTCAAAGTTTGCCCCACTGACAGACAATAAATAATTTATTCATCCTAATACTGTTTTAATTCCTGTTTGTATTAAGATAGTTGAACCAAAATAAATACTAATGAGAGACATATATACATGTTATGTTTTATTTTTTCGCATGCCGAAATGCTCCAGACAGCGATTTCGCGGGGGTGGCGCGAGGCGATCGGAAAATACGGCGAAATCTCAAACTTTGAACGCGAATATCTCAGCAGCCGTTAAAGATATCAACTTGCTGTAAAAAGCAAAAAATATCCTCTCAATGAGATCTATGCAGCTGCACTATATCCAGAGCAGCTGCATGAACTTCTATTTTGAGGTTGTCCGCCCTAGCATTAGGCCAATAGAACTCATATTACAGTTTACCGTCCACCGCCCGCATGCATTTAAAGGGCCGCATGAGAAAATTCCATTATTCATTATCTAAAAAAATATTGTAGAATTTTTCAAAAATGTATTTGGACATGGTAGGAATGAGCAAAGGAGGGCATATTTGGTATCAAATTAAAGCTTACAGTGCCAGGAATGTCAAGAACATGGTGACATATACAACGTGGAGATTTCAAGGCAGTGCTACCTATATAATGAATAATGAATAATGAAAAAATGCCTCATCAATTTTCAAAATGGCTCGGACGGTAAACTGTAACCTGAGTTCCCATGGCCTTACCAAGTAAGATTAGAGGGTGTGGATGAAGGTGATTTACATAAAGACCTGCTGATACAGGGGATTCAATCCCATACCTTCCCCCCCCCCCCCGGTTCCTTAACGGTAGACCGGAGATAAACAGAGTTTTGTTAACCAGGATAAAATAAAACTGTTTCAAAAAAAAAAAAAAAAAGTACTCGGGGAGTGGAGATGGTGCAGGCGGAGTCAGCTATCCTGTGAGGATATAGATCTACGTCTCAGCTCAGTCTCAGCGATAATCACTGCAATATCGCTCACTCACCTTGTTCTCGGAATCCAGGTCTCTTTTCACTTGATCGTAGGATAGTGGAATTTGGCCCCGCTGGTGAAACAAATACTTTAACATTTCAGCTGTCAACCTAGCTCGTATTGACGACTGAACAAGGCCATCAAATTGTAAATTACACTCTACAACTTGGGTTTGAACTTTCCGCCCTACGCGCGCCGCCATGTTTGTCAGTCACCGGAACGAGGCTCTGCACCAGGGGGATCCCGCCGCCCGTTCCCGCCACAGGATTTCCTATCTGCAGTCGGTCAAAGACACTTTGACAGACCTGGAAGGACTGGTGAATCTTGGGTGTGAATTCCTATCTCTTTGGTTCAATGGTGAACCTGTAGACCATAACCTAGGAGTGATGATACATCCGACATGAGTGCCCGTTAAAGGAAAGCATGTTCTTCCTGCATGAATTTATTAATTGGGAACCAGGGCAGGCCTGGGTGGGATCGTGCTAAAATTTGCAGTACATTGTCATTGGCAAATACTCTCAAAATAGAAATTACCCCACCCCTACGGAATGGGGTGAAAAAATGCCCCCCCCCCTTTAAGAATAGGTTGAAAAAATGACCCCCCCCCCCCTTCATTTGGTCATCTCTCCCTGCCATAAATAATGAATGCTCCCTTATATTGATAAAATTATCTGTTTCAAAGGTCTACTCAAATGGCACTGGTTGGCAAAAAGAATGGAACTTCTAATTTGTTATGACAATGTTTGCTTTTATTCCTAACTTATGGAAGGCCGGTGCGCCAATGCTAATGCCAAAATTTAATGCCAATGCCAGTCTTAGAAATGCCAATGCCATATTTTTTTCTATGGATATTAATGTAGAAAAATACAAATTCTCATGGGCAGCCCTTTCACCCCTGAATTCCTGTAACTATGGAACTTGCGTGCAAATCCTGCTTTAAGGGGTGGAAGGGGTTTTTGTGCACCAAACCTCAATACCCCCCCCCCCCCCGTGGACAAATGGACCCTGTGACCTACCGGGGTATGATTTGTGCTTTCTTTATGTTATCTAAGTACCGAAGCAACATATCTGAGAAAATGTTGGCGAAATGTATATACCGGTACCAGCATAATCCTATCTCACTTGTCGTCTGTTAGGGCAGTAAAGGTTCTACCCTTAGGATCCAAACTGTCGAAAGGCAGATATCCATGTAGGGATGCAAGTGACTGAGTATAGAAACTGAGTTGACGGGGACAAAATCCTTCCATACCTGGATAAAGCGGCCGTTTATGTGAGTAAATAAATGGAATGGTAGCCATTCTTGATTATGATCATGTGTCATCATCTCCATTGCTGTGAGCATTCCTGATATCTTGATTGTAATGATAATTTCAAATCATTCTGAATTAACCTATTACCCGGTTTCCCTTTTCCCAAAGCTGAACTGAACACGTTACTATGTACAGATATTAATTAGATCGACTTTTCTGATTCTTATCAACCTTTATGTAGCATATGAATATATTTTGATCATCTAGATGGTCAGCGTATCAATTGGAAAAGGTAGCAATGGCAACTTAAAAATTAACACCGAGGAGCGATATTTAACGGACTGGTTTTTGAGTTGGTATTCATAAAGATCTATACACGATGAAAAATAAACCAAGGACACAATATCATTGTTTCTGCATTTAATTACTTTAGAAAATTATAACAAAAAGGTTATTATAACCAGCCTTGTTATACACATCTTCAGAAAAATATACACTTTTTACAATGCGTCAAACGATCTTTCTATAGTTAAGAAGAAACGATCCAATTAAAATACAAAAAATTGGATTTCCCCTTTTAGTTTTCTGTCAAGATATTTGTTATCTACCGCCGTGAGAATTATTGCTTTTTAATAAAAACCTAGTAAGCTGACAAGCATGTATGTACGGCGTATGGAACCTATAACGTGCTGCGCCGTTCACATCTGAGTGGCAAGCCTCTTGATGGAGACCCTTCTACCCTAGCAAGGTAACGATTCTGGGATGTTTGTTTGCCCTGATTAACAGTACCACACTGAAAGCAAATCGTAATAATCGCACAGATTCAGTTCGCTCATAAAACAACAAATATAATAGTAGTAATAATAATAATGATAACCATCATAATAACAATCGATTAACGATTATTTTTGGAGCGTTTTATTGAGCACTTCCGCCCATCTTCTGGGACATATTAATAATGGTAATCTTCATTTTATATCTTTTATTATCTTAACTATTTTCTTTTACAAAGTATTTCCATTCTCGTAAGTTGAACTGAACACGTTACTATGTACAAAATAATCGGACTGGATCGTGTAATTTTTGACACTCACAATGTAGTACATGTATTTGGTCAGCGCCAGGGGGAGCAATGGCAGCTTGCTACTCTGATGTGACCATAAACCACTCGACATTGAAATAAAACCAACAAGTAGAAATAGAGACCTGGTCAATGCAGGGTTTAGCGATAAAAGACTTTTGCTTGCTTTCACCTAGTTTGCATAGCGCAACTATACGTTTTGACATCATCAGTTTACTCGGTACATATGGATCATAAAAATATGATATTCATTCTTCCTTCAAGTTCCTATTATGTACTTAGATTCAAAAACGGTACATATGGCCCAAATGATTTATATGTATACATATATATATATATATATTTTTTATATATACAAGTTGTGTATAAAATCTGTTCCATCTTGAAAATACACAACTAGTCTACGAGCAAAGTGTAGCACCTAGTAACTCCTATTGGCCTTTCGTATTAAAACGGAAACTTAACACAAGGCCACAGACACAACTGGAGCGAGCAGTACCACCGCCGGGTTGCCTTCAATAGCTAAGGTTTCCATGACAACATCGAGATAAGGGGGCTCTACAACGATATAACCTCAGACGCATATATCTATCCATAGAGAGAATAGAAAAGTATATATATGTATATATATATATATATATATATATATTTGTATTGTATCACAGACCCGTTCAGAGACGCATTCACACATTTCACACCACTCGCAATAAGGACACGTGTAACCGGCCTCCGTAACCTCACACACTTTCATCACACCATTATTTATTTGCACATGCATTCTTTTTCCATCAGTCAACAACCATGCGCTTCCTTGTGTAGCAATAGAACCAGCTCTACCTGGTTACACATTTTCACAGAGGCGACATTTATACAATGTTAGACTCAACCATACTGGTTTGTATATATATATAGATATAATTTCATCGTTGCCGGCTAAGCTTTCCCTCCCTTCTATGTACATGTTGTATATTATGACGGTAACGGAGGGTTCTGGTTATAACACTTAGCAGTCAGTCCAACCATAAGCCATGTCAATAATGATAATTACAGACAATAACCTCGTCTTATTCAATTGTAACCTTAAGCCGAAAATAAATCAAACTCAATGAAGAACTGTATGTCTAGCACTATGCCTAAGTCCCATCCCACTAATACAGCAAATGAAAATGCTAGGAATATACCTATCACCTCATATAATGGAAATATGCAGTGGTGCTAAATATTCCTTCTCTAAATACACCATAAACCTGCGCTGAATTCACACATCAGAAATAGCTTGATATAATAGCTAACGTCCTATACTGATCCCTTAGACACTGATGGACAATCTGACATTTCTGAGGTAGAACACAGGAGTGTCTGGGTAGAACTACTTGCCAGGGAATACAAAAACTATATTCTTTTATGATCAGACACAGGTAAATATCCAACTCTATTACTCATAAGTCTTGACTTCCGATCCAAAGATTTGTATCTACCGTAGCCATTATTTATATAATATCTTCCTACTATAACTCCCTGTATGTACCCTCTGCACACCTATTACCTACTATACAAGCACAGCCAAATAGCATATATACAAATCAACTGATAAAATAGAAAGGCCAACATGGCTAGCTACATAACTGAGTTGAGCTAACAGTCACTGGGGTTTAGTTCTTTGGTGTTCAACTAGTAACACTGGAACAAATATTAACAATAGAGAATAGATATGAATAATAGCAAAATTGTTTTAGAGAGTCCGAACCAACAAGCACATCTTCTTAGCCTTTAGATAAAACGGAGCTAATCCACCTTTGACAGAAAACATTGTTTTGTTAGACTTGTTTAATAATATTCTTTTCTCTTTTTGCACTTGAGCAAAATCGTCTGCAGATTGTTAGGGCAAGATGAGGATTCTCTTTAACAATGTTAGTGAAGCCAGTATTTGAAAGCTTATTAAAACTTTGATTTCTACCATGATTTTTTTTTTCTTTCTTTTTTCTTTCTTTATAAAGTAACAAAGTTGGTAAAATAGAAAATACATCAAGCTATAACCGTTAGTACAGATTGAGATTCTGTTTGTTTTAGTTTTTTTACAAGGATTTGTGCTTGGATTCAAACTCCCCAGAGTCACGGGTCATTCTCATAAATATATGTAGTGGGCAGTTAGCAATACAAAATATTCACCCTCCGTGTCTGTGTCAAAAAGTCCTATTTGTCCGCTTCAGTCAATCATCAAAGACTTGCTAAGTGGTAAACAATGAACCGAGAATATATGTTTTGTTGTCATGGAAACCTTAGACCTACTTCCTGTTAACATCATAACCAAAGATGCCGACCACGTAATGACATCGGATATTTAACCTTTTCACTTCTCAATGAAAACATTAATGGAGACAGGATTGAACATGATTTCAACCAGATTTACATTTCAGGCCACTAGGTTGTCAATAATTAACTAACACAGAAATCATCTCATGTCCTATTTTCATTCAAAATTTGGATAAGATAACAATTGTGTGCATAACTCTTTTTTTTAAAACCCAGTATTTTGTATATACCATCACCATACAGAATGCAACTGACAATTTCGTATTCCTTTCAGTTAGGGAATTCGTGTATGGTTAAGCTTTCATTTGGCACACTCCTAAACATTGACAAATCTATAGATAAACATGGAGGCCTTTTTCAACTGGTTTGTATCACGTTAACAAGTGGAACTTTCTAAGCAGGACGTTTCTATTTTATTTCGCACCTTGAATATCTTCACTAACTGGCAACCCGTCAAACAACCTTCTACTAACAACTGCTCACCGTTGTACTGCTTGAAATTTGTATTTCAGTTAAGAAAATGGAGAAAGGAAATTAGGACTTTGAAAGATAAAGAAAAATGCTGTTGTACATCTCAATGCAGCTATGTTTCTCTAACTTTTGTTTAACTATTATGCGATTACAAAGTCCCAGTTTTCAATAGAACACGTTTGCCCCCCCCCCCCCATTTTGTTTGTCTTCAAACATAACATGGTGGTGCCCAGGCACCGAGAGTAACACACATTAGTGTATATGTGTGCTTACTTTGCATGTCACTGCACTGTAATAGTCTACATTGATAACAACCTTGAATGCCGACAACACATGCTGAAAAAGGAGCGGGAGGTGCCAAGCAGCACAGCAAACTTCCATCACTTCTGGTATTTTGAGGATAATAATAATCATGTAAGGGCAGGGGCAACTATCACACACATAGTGTTGCAGTAATAGTAGCGATAATAGTTACAAATGATAATAATACGTCGTAATAATAGGAGTAATAGTAATAATGATGGTCCTCTGATGAGAAATGGGAAGCTGGGACCGTACACTATGACACCCGACGTCTTGAGGTCTAGGACAAATGGGTTCAGTTTCTTCCATAAGATGGCACCATAAATGTAATGTTAAACGTCAATAGCCCCCTCCCATGACCCCCCCCCCCACCCCCACCCCCGAGGAAGCAGGTATTTACCGACCGTGACGCACAGGAAGGGTTATATAGGAAGACATAGAACCGACACGGGCAGAAGCTCCACGTATGGGGGTAGAATACAAACATCATCTTCCACTCAGGACACCCAACAATCTACATCATCATACCAAAAATAATTTATTTTGAACAGGGTCAGATTTCTGACTCATATAATAACATCAACTTTAGGAATCCTTATCATCAAGAAACAATGTCTAAGAACTACCACGATGACTCTTTTAAATTCACTCATTCTTACAATGGATTGTCTGCATGCTGATTGTTGAATTGTGACACTGATACCACGGAGACAGCATGTGCCATGTAATAACACCAGAGAACAACAAAAATAACCAGTTCTGGTACTAGTGAATGTATATGCTCTGTATCTAGTACACATACACATGATGCTGGTAAAAGTGTCTTGACACCTAATTACCTCCGAGAAGTTCGCAATTAAATAAAAATTCCATTTATTTTCAGATACCTAGCTCCTTGTCCATTGTCACAGTTACACTCAAATGTAAAGTATAGAAAATTAGAAGCATTTTCCACACGGTAAGCACTATACACCAAATACACCCGCGACTAACTGGCAAAACCACATTTGATTCTTTATTTGCAGAAGAAAGACACTTTCGCAAACACCTACAAGACATTTTAACTCTGGCTCCAAACGAGAAATAAATACTGAATAAAACAGTAAAACCATAAGCAACCCATTGAACACTCGAACCCTATAGATGATATAATGGCATGTATGCAACATGCTTGTACAAACTCAGAGATGTCACATACAAAATGTTTTCATGACCATAGTATCCCATGATGATGATGACGATGATAACGATGACTATGTTGATGACGATGATGATGCTACTGATGATGATGATTTTAACAATAACAATAATAATCTTGACTGATTGAGCTTGTTTTAGACCCACACTGACCATAAAAACGCGTTGGATTTCTTGCCCCAGCAGTTGTATAGGGAATAATTATAACAATAGCGACAGTGTATCACAACAAAATCAGATCAGGCTACATTGTGCCTAATCCAATGCACACGCCCAGTAATAGTAGGCAGACCGTGGCCATACTCATCTCCTTTTGCACTTAGGTAATGGTGAAACTGAACCCATTTCTCTCTGTGGCCATGTAAGGGAAGAAGCAGCGATTGTCTCATAAGGCCTGAGGGGAACTGGGTCTGGAAGGGAGTGGAAACTGAAGGAGTCCTCCAATAAACAAGTAATACTTTTAATGTATATGCCTCACAGATAAGATTTCCTTTTGCAGTGGGACTAGGGCAGGGTATGTAAAGGGTAACATCTACAGGTGTTCTGCATGGAAAAAATACCTGAAATAACAACGTTAAAGATATTTCGATACTCGAATGTCCTAGCTTCAGGTTGAATTATTCTAACAAGATTATTCAGCTTATCGAAACTCAATATACGGTACTTATTGCAAATTTTACATACACAACAGTCAACTCATTGATCAAATTTGTTGGTTACATTTGAAAACCATGAATTCAGTTCTTTTTCTTGTTAAGTTCTGTACCTTGTTAAAATGTATACGCCAGTACACAAAACCCGACCGGAATATCCCTAATAACAATAATAAATCTTTTATGTGTCTTGGGTATTAAGGATAATAAGCATTTTACGTGAGGCATGATGGAGGCACCTGGAGGAGGAAGGGGTGGGGTGGGGTTAATAAAGCAGGACGACATATTTTGAATTAATACTGAGCATTCAACCAATCACACTGCACAACAGAGGTCAGCAAGGGTCGAACCACAATATCACCTGCCCATCAAAGGCTCCATATGCTCACACTTGCTGGCAAGCTTTTGATGTGGAGTAAATTTTGTCATGCACTGTTAATGTTATCACCATCAAGTTACCTTGGAGTTTATCTTGCCCCAGGGCGTCAGGACCACTCATTCTGTACCATTTATGAACCACCTACTGCATCACCTACTCACACTTCTCTTCCATGTACCAAGCATCTGCTTTACTGTACTCAATCTACCTTTCTTACTTTTTTTTGAATTTTGTTTTATCAAACATAAATTCTCAAAATATTGATCTGAGATTTCGTTTTCCCAGAATTAGTAATCTAATAATGTAGACACCCATATGAAACACAATTTCCATCCCATTGTCTATTCCTCCACTCTTCCTTTTGTACTATTCCACAAATGAAACTGTAACCCTCTGAGATGGGGGTGCATTGCAGTAGGTAATCCATCACAACAAAAATAGTCCTGTCATCACAGAAAGGAGACAAGTACACACCTCTGGTATTATATGTAGAGATGTAGGAACTGATTGTAGTGTCCCTAATACAGCAGCACTAGTCCTAACTTTGCTGTCAGCCGGGTAGAATAAAGCCAAATATTGTGTGTCTTTAACTTCAGTATTTCACCATTAGGACAGTCATTGTACCCAAGTGGGTGCTTTTACTTCTCCTTTCCATTTCATGTTTATAAATTAGATGCTTTCACTTGTATGGCCCGTCTACCCCGCCTGACACAAGTTATGTTCCAGTGTTGTATGAACTCGATGTAACGTTGTCTGGTGAGATAAGGCGCTACGTGACGAGCTGCTCGGTCCTTATCTGGATGTCCTTTTCTTATCTTGTTGTAGGCGAGTGGCCGACACATCAGTCCCTGACGCTAGAGGCAGAACTAGACAGCCCGCCCCTCACAAGAACGGTAATGCAAGTGGAAACATAAAACAAGAAGGAAACATTTTATCTCTGAGATTGACCTCTCTACATGCGAGAGTTTGTTTGTATTCATAGTTACATGTATATGTAAAACATATGTGTATCCATAGTAAAAACAATACACTTGTATTTTTTCTTCTTTTTGTTTGTTATCGATGATTATAAGAGCTGCAGGATGAACGTGGGGATACGTGGGCTGCACCTCAATGTGCATACACCTGTATAACCCCACAGTTAGAACGACCCTCCATTTCAATACCACTTCTTGCTGTCCACTTAGGGGCTTTCCAGCCATGTTTTCCTCCCATGTCTTTCCCTGTTGCCACACACACTGTTTCCCCTCTGGAGAGAGGAGACATGACACTGAGAGCCCCACCCTGTGCACGTCAGTCCTACTGGAGAGGACAGCGCCGCACCATCGGGCTGGGTGCCCGTCCTCCAGGGGTGCTCCTCCAGGGCACTAAGCCCCCACACACTGGGTGGGTGGTACACCTGTATGACGATGAGACCCTGTGGTGGCCCCCTCATGTCGTCCTAATGTGTCAGCAGCACTGGGGGTCCTGTACATGTGCCGTCAGCATGGCACACTGACCATACTGCTGTCTTTTACAGGCTCCAGGCTGCTGCGGCTCTACCACACGGCATGCAGTGTAGGGGGTGGCTACCTCCACAGGCGCCACGTCTGGGTCGTCCCAGCCCGCCCTCACTACCTGCCCCTGGCTGGTGGTCGTCGTCGTCCATTTGTCGTCGGTCAGTCAGCACCAGGCCCACACAAGCACCATCTACTACGGACCGCCCCCGCCGGGGTCATGCCGCCTTGTGCCGCCCGCCGCAGCAGCCGCACGCCACCCCACACCGATGACATGCCGTCAACGGCCAATAGCACCATAGGCAGGGGACGAACAGCGACAGGATGGTCAGTGCCGTCCATTTCTTACAGTTACTATCGTCGGTGGTATCACAGATACACGGGTGGCCGTAGTCGCCATCGGCATCTGCCATACAATGGTAGAGGATGCCGCGCGCACAGCAGATGCACGACACGTTCTCCACCACCTCCATCACTTTATCTGGCGCCTCCTCACAGTTACCACGCGTGTTCTCGTCGTGCACGAACATCTCGTGACAGTAGACACAGCGAGACCTCTGGCTAAGCAGCCGGCCAGGCTTTTTGTCCTTTTTAGAGCGTTCCTTCTTCTTTTTCTTGTTGATCTTGACTGGGAGTGGCGGCTGTGAGGCCAACACGCCCAGGTTGTGCTTCTTGAGGCTGCTGATGGAGTCCCGCCGTTGAGGCGTCTTACTGATGGAGTCCAGTGTCGGGTAACTGTACTCATGTACGCTAGGCCTATTCCGTGCAAACTGCACGTACGAGTAATTCGGCCCCATATCTATGTTATCGTCATGTCCTGAACCCTCGGGTTTTATACGAGGTGACGACCCGTTTTTGTTGGGTTCTGCCCTTACCCAAACGTCCTCTAGTCCCCCCACACCCCCGCCCACTCCACCAAGGCTGCCCCCGCCGCCACTGCCCCGACCGTTGCTCACGGTGGAGGCTTGTTGCTGTTGGAGCTGTAGCATGGACGACTCACTGCTCGCCTTGCTCTTAGTACTGCCCTTGTCACTGGAGGGCGGCGAAGGCTGCTTGTTCCGCGTGATGTAGTGCACGCGGTGCAGGTGGTGGTGGCTTGGATGTGAGAAGGGCGGCACTCCGCCACCAAAAGGGTCATTGGTGGGGACTGCGGCTGGTGATTGCGGCGTCGGGCTACTCGTCGTCGTAGACGCTGTGGACGCCGATTGTGACGAGCTGTCCTTCCGGCCCAGCGGTAACTCCAATTGCTGCAAGTAGATAACATGAGATCATTATATGAGGTCACAGGGGATCATTATAAGAGGTCACAGGGGATTAAAAATGATTACCAAGCAGTGCTCTAGGGCTAAGGCTGCACCTACGCCCCCATGAAAAAATAAGGAATCAAATGTTTTTTTCGTTCTCATCATTAGTCGTTATGTTGGAGATAGCAGTCATGTATCCGCCTACGTTGCTGGTGGTAGTAGTATAGGAAAATGACTGCAGTACCCTTGTAGCACACTAGGTGGCAGGTCAGAGTCGTATTCCATACCACGCTCCCACTCTACCATGATACACTTCTATTCCCGGTTCAGCAAGTTTTCACAGACGGTGATCAAATCTATTAGATATGGAGTCAAATCTATTAGATATGGAGTCAAATCTATTAGATATGGAGTTGAACATACCAATACCTGCTTACTTCCCCTTTTTTTCAAGAACGTAACTGAATGCAAACATTAAGACTTGCTGTCACAGTCCATATTCTTGATAACTTTTGTCAATTTGACATCTTTAGGATATCCTGTAACAAACACTCACCATAAAGACTTCATCGTCGCCCACTTCTAGATCGTGATTTGTGTTAGAATTGTCGGGGGAGCCTGCAAATGTAAAAAAATACTAATATAAGACTCAGTTTATCGGTTGATTTTAAAATAAAGGCTGTAAGCATCCCCAGTAAACCTGAAACAAACCAGCAGCTCTTCCTGCTCTTAAGATATAAAAACATTATTCCACAAATCATTTCTGTTGCTATGTACCAGAGGATTACTGTTTATTTTACTTAGTATGAGGCCATGACGACTCAAAAAAAGGAACCATTCAATATGAAGCTCCTACGCTGGTAGACGCTCTTTCCGATATTTTCCTGTGTAATTTATATGTCGAACTATTTTTATTGGTTGTGACTTGATAACACATGAAAACTTGTCGGATGAAGCTATATTTCAGTTGTAAGACTGGACCTGAGATTAAATTCTTGAATTTTCTTAAATGTTTACACAATCCATGCTCTCTATTGTCTCCTTTTTCTTTCAGTACATTTTGAGGATTATGTTGAAACATTAACTGTATACTAGAATCTTACAAGGATATTTTCATAGGCTATAGAAATTATTTTCCCAATAGATAACATTGGTGAATGTGTGGAATGTCTGTGACATAAACCCGAACAGATGACAGGAGTTCAGGTTCACCTTTATCACTCAGTTTGGTTACTTGGGTATAGAACCTCACACAATAATGTCCTAAATCTCATTTCTAGTCTGACTACCATCCGACTAACAAGGACAATATGAGGCCCAATTGCCTCCACTGAATACATCAAGCCAAACTTACCAAACAGAAATCCGAGAAGCAGCATCGATAGAAATAAGAAGAACACATTGTATCTCGTTAAGGATCAGTAGTTAGAGAGAGTCTGTATCAATAGACATAACCTTGTATAACCATGTTACATCAATCTTTCATTCACCAACGAGTCTTCATCAAACCCTTTGAGCCAACCTCGTGTGGGTTAATCTATCTGTTAATCATTTATATGGCTATATGACAGAAACTTAGTCAGAGTTACCACTATACATGTGATTATTACTCGATCGATCCTACTCATTAAACCATCTGATTAAACCATCGGCTTATCTCTGATCCCTTAATGGCTGGTTCTACAGCGTCGGTCAGGTCCACTTTTTGCAAATCCGACCGATTTTCATATAGCAAAGTTATAAAAAAAAAATTGTTGGATTAGCGGAAAATGGACCCGACCGACGCAGTGGAACCGACTCTTTATCTCCAATGTGGTAAATTACGAGTCCTAAAACCAAATATCATAATGTGGAATGATAGCAGAAAGAGGTAGATTTAGGCATGACCGTGCTTACTACATTTACCCACAGCTCACCCCAACAATTCGACCCGTCCCTATCACATTAGTAATTCTCAATTGAAATAATTCACATTAACTTTCCGTACTTTGAAAAATGTTCTGATAGATTTTGTGTACATGGGTCAAACAGCACTGTTTGCTTGACTATTTCTTATTTGACCAATTATCTCTTTCAGAATTATGTCCAAAATGGTAAATTTGTGTAATCTTTAGAGTCTAGCCCGTCATCCTAAAGTATATATTTTCGCATCAACGAGTATATGCTGCATTGACACTCAAGGAACACCCCTACAAGACTAGTACTGCACCAGATAATAGTAGGCAAAATACCAGGACACAAGACAGCAGCAAAACGTCTCCAACAGCTACTGACTTAACCTCACTAGATATGACCGCACACAGGAGGGATCAAGGGATGGATGCAGGAAGTGGAGGAGGCTACTACGACACAGTGCCAAAGTTACTACTGGGGAGGTACAAACATATATATAGTGGACGCCCATTGACAGGTCGACAAGGCATTTCTCTATACATGTACATGGTAGGAGCTAGTCTGTGGGGAATATCTTTCAGTTCTGTTAGTAGGCCATTCTTTGTACCACAGGTCATTAAACTATGAGACACTCCTTGCACTATAGAACGCATCACCAATCAGAGGAGTGAGCTAAGATGACTACCGGGTAGTACATTCCTCATGATAGTTGCCATACACCACTCGAGTCGAGGGGTGGCTTCTACCGACTGCGAATTGCCAATCCTTGTGCCCCCTCCCTAACCTCTTACTATTCAATCATGTCAATAGTAGTGTGTAACATTGTTAAAGGTCGTCATATTGAAGACAGTGGCTCTGCATCTATGGAAGATGTATTCGAAGGTCTAGTACTTATCATTCGCCAGGAGACTGATGTTAGATAGACATCTTTATGCTGGAAAATAATTTACAACTAGAGACTACCTGGCACATAATAGTTTACACGATGACATTCGAGAGCATTCTGTGAAGCACGGCTATTTGGATTTTATACCTGAGGTAAAAGCACTCGGGTATTCTATTCAAGGCAATCCCAGCATGGGAGTACGGTAGGTGTCAAAGGGCATTCATTAGCTTAAGGTGATACATGGGTAGTACAGGGGGTGTTGGTTCTAATCTCTATGAGAACTTAAGGCTAACACACAATATGTGGGATAATGGTTAAGGAGATAGGTAGGACTACAGGAGCAAAGAGGCAATGTACAAAGTAGTGGGTATAGGAAAGGAGCAGCAGGTCTACAAAGAAGCCATCACCGACAGAAAATCAATGACAAGCGCAGCCAAAGACGACTGTCTAAACGAGACGTCAACCTATCTAACCAGTTTACACATAGCAAACATATCTATCATAAAACTTGGAACTTCAGATATCAACAAAAAATAAGGGTCGTTGGGAAAGCCTTTTTTCCTTACATGAAATAGCATACAGGCTCATATAAGGTTAATTTTCAATAACATTATCTTACTTTTTAAAAAAGTATATGGTTTACAAATTGTAAAATAGTCATAGTACCCCGCATATAAGGAAATAATGTGAGGTGCATCTGGGCCTTAAATGGGAGCAGTCTGATACTACCTTAATCATGTAATGTAAATTTTGCTCGCCTAAAATGCACACCCTCACTGTGTGGTAAGGGTGATACTTTAAGGCACATCTGGGAATAGTTTCGTCTATATGCTGCGCCTTATATGCAAGTACTCTGGTAGTCGCAAGCCATTTAATGGACTTACTTCTCCTTTATACGAGAGGGTAAGTCCTAAAATCAAAAGCTGAGCAATGGAACATGGTCTCACATCATTTATCGGGGAAATGTATAAATTAGTAAATACAATAAAAGATAGTCATTTGGAACAGATTTTCAATAATTCTTACAACCACTTATAATTACTACCAATAACTGCTTTATGGAGATGGCCTCCTCGACTCTCACTTATACAAACCACATTTAGTCCAATACCAACCAACAATCAGACGCTACACCAATCCAAAGTGAATTTCTAATATAAGGATGTGCCACTGTCAGCGACGAGTGTGTGCTATTGGGTTGGAGCATTAGCATGTTGAGAGCAGCTCGGCTGTACAATGCTATAATACACATGAGGAGCTCACAGCGCGATGCACACTAGCTGCACCTGAGGGCAGCACCCAGCTCATTGAATGGCAGCCCAGGCTGTGAATGAATGATGAATGAGATGCTATAAATAGACCCCCAATGGGTTTAGTCAGTGGTATTGATCAGCTGAGAGATAAGTTCATTCATACGGCCGCCGTCCCCATCACTCATACACCTACGCCATCTCCCCGTCTGATGGGCACCTACTGCTCACAGCACTCGGGCTATTAGAGACAGGGGAGGAGGGGTGGGAGGCAGAGATGGGACAGTGGGGATAGGTATTCCGACCTAGCGGGATACATTATTGACCAATCAGAAAATTCCTTTCATTCAGTGCAGACTTTTTCGGGAGCATTACGTTATAACTGGTCCCCATCATGCTGGTTTGTTATCAGTCCTTATCTCTCAAGGTGCCAGATTCGGCTGGGGTCACCCCACTAATGATCCCGCTAGGATCCCGCTAACCAGGAATAGGTACAGGCATGGTGGTAGGTCAGGACACCAGTCATGGTGGAGGGGTTTAGGACAGGACAAGAGCCCTGAATATTCAATTTCAATTTAATAGATTATAATACTGAACAAACATTATGTAAGCGAATACATCTATCAATTGTATACTCAGTGTGTATGGACTATTATGAAAGTATTAAGAGGCAGTCCTAAATGGATCGATATGGTAGGAGGTCAGGGTACCAGCTACAATGACAATGTATATGGAAGTAGCGGACTGTCCTATATACCAGGGGTTATCACTGATAACAGCTATCAGATGGGTACCAACTGCCCCCCCCCCAAAGGACCGCAGTGAATAGTTGGGATTATTTCACTGGCTGATGATCAAACCAGCTAAGTCGGTATACTGAGGTGGTAGACAGAAGGGGATGGTCTAAGGGAGCAAACAAAGCCAGGAAAATTGGATCGGGGAGGGCGTGCCCCCTAGGACGCCCCCCCCCCTCCCCGCGCATCATTACCTGCCCGGGATGGTGATACGTGCTCGAGGTCAAAGGTGAGAGAGACAGCTGGTCAGGAAATCACTATACGGGAAGCTGGTATGAGGACAGGGAAGAGGTACAGGGCAGAAGGACAAGGGTTTGTCGCAATGGGTCAAGGCACTAGCACTTAAAGGGAGAGTGGCAGAGGACAGGACAGGACAGACTGGACTGTCTGTCCCATCTGCACCTTACAGCGTTCCCTTCAACTGAGGGTGCGTCCTATAAGCTACCAGTACGAGCGTCCTATACATGATGATTTACGGTAGTCATGCTACCCGCTATCAGCACAGTGCAGAAGGTACTAGGGTAACTGGCCATTTACCCCATCCAACATGACGAATCCTATATGTAGTTTAGTGAACTAAGAGGGGGGATTGCAAATTATCTCTATTGATTTGAGAATTGTTGAGTTGTTTAGATGTGGTTTACAACTTGCACAATCATCTGAACTAATAACTGTAGGCTGACATTGTCTAGAACAGTAGTATACAGAGGTTTTAGATTTGCCAGTACTAGGGTAACTCGGTTTGTTTACAATAACATGTACTAGGATAACTTCATTAGGAGTTACCCTAGTACACAACTTTCAATTTTGCCTGATTAATCCAAGTAATCTAGTAACTCCAGGGCTTGTCTCCATATGTATCCATGCCCTAGCTAACATTCTGCAATATCATTATGAAGTAGAATAGTCTTTTAGCAGTATAGGCTAAGGTAAAGTGTCCATACTTGTTTGTATATGAACCTTCATGTTGGATGGGGTAACTGCCAGTTACCCTAGTACCTTCTGCACTGTGATTAGATGGTGTACCAGCTCTATCATATTATACATGTTAATTTACGCATTACAGTGAGTTATTTGTATGAATTCACTTAAAAACCCTGCATGTATACTGACGAAAAGGATACATAAATTAAACATGGCAGACCATGAACTGGGGCCTGTCATCAAACAACATGAATGTGCAATGGTCAGCAAGATCCTCGCCAACTAACTACCGATACGTTGTAACCTTGTTGTTTTGATTCTTCGAAGCCCGAGGTTCAAAGTGTAATTATTATATGTCATAACTCATTATATTCCTTCACAGAGGAGTCATGTGTTTGTGGAGAATACTTATTCACCAAGGGCACACAGATTTGGATTTGTCCCTGGCAGTCCCATCTGTACAGGCTCCAGCAGAGCACGAGGGCTCTTCAGAATGATTGGTCTGATTGATCCACATACAATAGAGCTACGTCAGCACTATTCAGTCCTCCACTGCCAATAGCCAGGCTTCATAAATCGTTGTCATCCAATATCATTAATAGTGTAATACATGGAACTCCTCACATAAGTCATTATTCTGTTTAGTCACTTCATACATTCATGCACGAGTACACATATTGTATATCTATTTTCACATGATAAAATCTCAAAACCTTTGCCAGCTGGGTGGTGGAGCGTGTTTGTCATCGACCCTTGTGAACCTACCACACCACACGATGGCACCCTCCAGCAGTCAGCATCTTATCTCGTATCCAGAATGTCATTACAATGCCGATCCATGAGATACAGTGAATAACACATTTCATCCAAGTCTCAGGTTGTCCCAGTTTCACTTTACAGAGGAGTAGTGGGGAGCAGACAAGGAAAGTGGCATCCAGATAGGGTTGGGCTGGAAAAGGAAAAATGGCAGGCCCAATCGAAATGGGTTTGCGGGAAAAGATGCAAGTGCAAAAAGGGCAGGGGTGTCAGCAGAGGCCTAACTTACATTGTCTATTAACTGCAAAGCATAGGTGCAGAGACATGTTTAAAAGATTGGAATATATTGCTATGGGAAGGCATATATTTAAGATGAAGGCGAAAACTAAATGGAGGAAAGGAGCCCTGGGAAGGAGGGTATTTAGCATGGGAACGAACGAGTGGTGAAGAAGGGGAGAGGGGAAGAGTTGGTGACGTGCAGGCATACGGCGTGACGTAGGTCTGACGTCACACGTGTACACCGCATTCATTGACTTCATTCATTTTATCGGGTAAGGCGTCTACCCATGGGAGTTCGGTATGGATGTTCACAAAATTAACACTATCACCAAGAGAAAACGGTGGTGATGGTGATGGTAGTGGTGTTCGGGGAGAGGTAGTTAGAGTGGAGGAGGACGGAGGGCAGTGGCTGAGGGCCGCTGCAGCAGCAGCACGGCGGGAAGCTGACTGAGCCATTTCTCAGTGCAGCCACACAACCAGTACTGATTCATGAATGAAGCCTGTGCCGACTAGCAGCAGCCAGCAGGGGATGCTTGGGGTGGATACGGCGGCCGGAGGTAGAGGAGACTGGGGCGGTAGTGGTGTGGGGTGTGGTGGGGAGGCAGAGGGAGGCTGCAGAGGCTGATGGCGCGTGGGCGGCCCGTGCTGCTGGCACGGGCCGCACTTTAGGGTAGAGGGTAGGGGTAGACGAGGCGGGGGTGGAGCCCCACACCCCCTACCACCAGCGCATTAGCCATACCACTGCTCCTGTGGCTGCTGTTCTTGGTGGTGGAGCAGCAGCAGCAGGAGGAGGGGTGGTGTACTGGGGTGAAGCTGGATGACGCCTTTCACCCCGACAGGGCGCAGGAAGGAGAGGAACAAGATGGGGGTAGCTTGTGATGGCTGACAGACACAACTTGTACAAAGCATGTCCGTGGTTATGGAAGGGATAAGTACTATACCTAACCCAAAAAAAGTCAGTGTTTTGTTCCTGAAAGGGGGTGCATTTTCACCTAAAAATCCGTGCAAAAGGGGTCATTTTTGAGGAGAGGGAACGCAGGTGGATGTCAGACTCGCCTGGAGAGTGCAGGGACCAGGATTTTATCCTTGATCAGCCTCATCATGTAATTGGGTTGTTAAGTGGACAGTTCTACTGTGTGTGGGCTAGCCACACCAGAGGTTTCCCCCTGGTCAGTACTGTGGTCAGTCATGTTGCCATTGTTGGACGCCGCACATGTTGCCCTATTCGACATGATGGGCTCAGTTGCCCTATTCGACATGATGGGCTCAGACTGGCTCACACAGAGAGCACTCGGTTGTATTGGTCTTATAATAACAGCTTAGCAAAGTCTCTTTATGTCAAAAAGAAACCAACAATGACTAGAATGTTGGGACCTGTACCAACAGGCTTACTAGTTAGTAAAACTCTGGAAGAATTTGTTGTATATATTCCTGATGCTGGGATGTGTGTGTTACTGCTGCGGGATTACATGCTTAACTGATGCATTATGGGATGGCTGATCGCTGCACCCCCCTCTCTGTTGTGATTACTTTGTCGGCATAGCAACCAGACATAAACTTAGTAGAAATGATACAAATTGCACAATGTGATAATTGTTGCTAATATCGCCGATGATTTCCATTAATATATCATAATCACAATGTCTTGTGAGTGAGTGAGTGAGTAATAGATGTTTAACGCCATTTCGACATCTAAGGTCATATTCATGGCGAGAACTACATTACACAATTTCACAGAGGAATGTGTCAGTGCCTGCACATATGTGCACCACACACATCCTGAGGGGATAGAAAAGAAGAGATATAACCCTTTTAAGTGGGCTAGGGAAGCCCCACACAATGTATTGTATGATATTAGGTATCGAATAAATAAAGAACAGATACCAATATCCACATGTAGCTATTTAAATTGGATCCAGCTCTAGAAGTACTTACCGAACAGACCCTGATAAAAAGATGCCTCCCTCTTTTCAGTGATAAAAAAGGCCTATGTTTGGAACTGAATTTCTCGGAACAAATGCTAACCATTATAATCTTAAAAATCAGCAAAAATTGGCAAATAAAGATATTTTGATGAAATAAAAAGTATTTTTAAGCTCTTGAAGTACTCTTTGTTAACAGAGTATAAACCTGATATCCATTTTCCAGACATGTGTCTGATTAGGTAAGGTTGCATCACAAATTGTAGACAAGCTACTTTACAATGAAACACCAAATTGGCAAAATTACAAGACGTTAAAGACAAATGAGGCCCCATGCCAGGATATGGTTCTACTGCTGATAACCTCAAATAACGCTAGACTATATTACTTTTATATATAAACAATAGAAAAATGCAAAAAAAAAAAAAAAAAAAAAAAAACTATGTTACGGTGCTTACTTTTCCAGTATGACAATTTAAGTGTGAAATTACTTAACTATAGAAATGAATGGTGAAAACTATTTTTTTCATATAGTGTCCCATATCTACTGACCCACTGCTGATTTTTCCACAAGGCACACAGGATGGAAAGAGGATGTCTATATAGATACTTTGGAAAAATAAAAATGGGGGCTCACGGTAGAAATGAAAAAGTTATAAATTTTTCAAATATATATTTTTGCCCTTAACTATGATCCCCTATGGGGATCCAAACGACATAAGTTCAAGTTTCAAAAGGTTTTTATTACTGGGTAGTTGTACAATTCGCCATTTCGGCGCTCAACCTGCATGAACCACCTAGGGGAACCATGTAGGGTAGATCCCAAAGGTTCCGTGACTATTTACAATGATTAATATTCTTACAATAGGAACCTTACATGATGTTTTGCCTTAATGGCGCACTCTATCATTCCAAGTAATGACTTAATGATTAGAAAGTAGATACAACACAGGACAGACAGGACAGGACAGGGAGTAATCCAGCCTAATCTATGTTGCCACAATATTGACCTTTCAGCGAGGCCACGGTAGCCCCATAAGAAGGCTGTACCCTTGGTAGAGGAGGCAGGGATAATTTGGGTTCTGTTTCTCATAGAAATAGGTGACTATCCGCTTTTTAAAAGCTTTTTAAACCCATCTTTATCTACTATCCACCTGAGTGCGGGGTTCAGGGCGTTCCACTGGGCGTGCGCTTGGTAAATCGGGTCATTAATTAAACTCATTAATTTAGGGGCTCCTTGCAGTATTTTAGGAGCAGAAGTGCCTCGAGTACCGAGGGAGGGGACCACCAATGCCTGATCGCTGAAAACCAATCTTTGGCAAGTTGTTAATTGCATGTAGAGCCTACGCAGGTCAATTGGCAACATTTTTGCCTGAATATACAAATCTTTCACATGTATTTGCCTTGGGTCTTTAATCCCCAGACAGGCTCTGATTCCTGCATTACAGAAAACTTGGAGTTTTTTCAAATGTACAGGGGAAAGGCCAGTGGTGAATATGATTCCATAATCAAAGTAGGGTAAAACCATAGTCTTTAATATCATGAGGGCAGTGTAATGATCTATAAAATTACGGATCTGGACCAGCAACCATATTTTGTGCCTCAACGACTTATACATTGCCTCCATGTGGTTAACAAAAGAAAGCTAATCATCTATTACAATTCCTAAATATTTATAATAAGGCACCTGATCTAACAAAACATTCCTTATAGATAGATGTACAGGGGCTTGCACCTCACAGTTAATAAGCATAAACTTGAATTTAGTGGGATTCAAGGTTAGGGCATTATCATCACACCAATTCACTACCAGGTCAAGGTCATGCTGAAGTTGTCCAAGCAAATCCTGGGGGGTATTGCCTTTACAGATTAACAGCATATCATCACATTTTCAATTCTCCAATTGTGTTAATAGATAACAAATTATTGACATATACAGTAAAATTTCGTTATAACAAATCCTATTACAACGAATTTTTCATTTATAACAAACAAATTCACTTTTACCCATTCAGTCCCATACATTTCTATAGTCAATCAATACCTTTATAACGAATTTCTAATGTTTGGAGTTCGTTTACAACGAATTTTTCTTGCTATACAATGTCCATTCAAGGGCAAAAAGTAATAGAATTTTAAAATAAAGGATGGTAAACATCAGAGCCATGTCAGGGCCTATGTTAGGACTTCTCTGTGTTTGGGTGTAGGAGGAGGGAGCAGGGGGGGGGGGGTAAACATCAGAGCCACACCAGGGCCTATGTAAGGACTTTATCCCCCCCCCGACCCCCTCTGTCTGTGGTGTAGGGAGGGGTGTAAACATCAGAGGCAGGACGGGACCTATGTCAGGACTTCACACCTGCCCCCCATGGTCTAGTTGTAGGTTAGGGGTGGATAGCATTCCTACATGGCCGATGTTATTTCATGAAATCAGTGGCCTCTGTACCCAGTTCTGCTATAATCTACACAAACTTCTTTTTTTATTCTCTATGGTTTCACTTTACACTTAATGGAAATTGTTGGGAATTCATAGAATCATTCCTGTTTTATCTATTCATCTAAAAATGAGACTTAAGAGGTAATTGGTAGGCATTCTCTCAATTTAAATAATGTCGAAAGTGCCCTGTTTGGATACAACAAAATTTGTTTATAATGAAGTTTTTTGCCTTTCCCAAGGAGTTTGTTATAACAGAATTTTACTGTATAATAAACAGTAATGGACCTATTATTGACCCCTGCGGTATCCCGTGGGTGATTTCTGCAAAGTCAGAGGTCACTGCATTACAGGTAGTATGCTGCCTACGGCCCCCCAGGTAGCTCTCTATCCAGCCTATGGCTTGGAGACTTAGCCCTAAGGGGGGGGGGGGAGCTTGGAGAGTAGGAGCTTATGATTCAAACAATATAAGTACCTTTCATGTATCTATAGTGATCAGAAAAAATATGTACAGGTAAAGTGGTCCATTTAGGGTCAGAATTATCATGTGAATATAGCAACTGATGGGTTCTGATTTCTACCACCAGGTGGCTTCTGTGTACCGGGTAACGTTTGTCTTTAAGCCAATGGTGGTTCTTTTTTATTGTGATGACCCGATTTCACGGTACAACTAGACCTATACAACATTGATCACGCTCTATATTAACTATAAGACTTATCCAACATTCATTTACACTCCATACCTACGATCAGGAGACTGTATAAGTTGGATGGGGGGGGGGTGGCAGGAGTGACTATCTCCACCGTCTTTCCCTACACTTACAAAGTCATCCTTCCCCAAACTCAAACTTCCTCAACCTCACTTCCTCGTTCACCAACTCCAAGAGCCACCAGCCATACATCATCAGGCTCCACCAACAGAGGCTTCATACAGTATTGACAGAAGATGCACGCCATCCTGGCTTCAGACTGCACTATCACTTACAGAGGCTTCACACCACCCTGGCTTCAGACTGCACTAACAGAGGATTCACACCACCCTGGCTTTAGACTGCACTAACAGAGGATTCACACCACCCTGGCTTCAGACTGCACTAACAGAGGATTCACACCACCCTGGCTTCAGACTGCACTAACAGAGGCTTCATACCACCCTGGCTTTAGACTGCACTAACAGAGGATTCACACCACCCTGGCTTTAGACTGCACTAACAGAGGATTCACACCACCCTGGCTTCAGACTGCACTAACAGAGGATTCACACCACCCTGGCTTCAGACTGCACTAACAGAGGCTTCATACCACCCTGGCTTTAGACTGCACTAACAGAGGATTCACACCACCCTGGCTTTAGACTTCACTAACAGAGGCTTCACACCACCCTGGCTTTAGACTTCACTAACAGAGGCTTCACACCACCCTGGCTTTAGACTGCATTAACAGAGGATTCACACCACCCTGGCTTCAGACTGCACTAACAGAGGATTCACACCACCCTGGCTTCAGATTACACTAACACTTACAGAGGCTTCACACCACCCTGGCTTCAGACTGCACTAACAGAGGAATCACACCACCCTGGCTCTAGACTGCACTAACAGAGGATTCACACCACCCTGGCTTTAGACTGCACTAACAGAGGCTTTACACCACCCTGGCTTTAGACTGCACTAACAGAGGATTCCCACCACCCTGGCTTTAGACTTCACTAACAGAGGATTCACACCACCCTGGCTTTAGACTGCACTAACAGAGGATTCACACCACCCTGGCTTTAGACTGCACTAACAGAGGATTCATGCCATCCTGGCTTCAGAATGCATGAACACTTACAGAGGCTTCACACCACCCTGGCTTTAGACTGCACTAACAGAGGCTTCACACCACCCTGGCTTCATACTGCACCAAAAGAGGCGTAATGCCACTCTGGTGTTAGGGTGCACCAAAAGTGGCTTCACATATCCGTGGTGACAGGCTGCACCAAGAGGCGTAATGCTACTCTGGTGTTAGGGCGCACCAAGAGTGGCTTCACATATCCCTGGTTTCATGCTGCACCAAACCATTCTTTTCTCTACCTGGTGTAGAACTTGTGGGTCCAGTCCGAAAATGTCTGGTATAGCTTTATGCTTTCTTCAGATTTTGTTATAGATTACAATTTGTCAAAGAGAGAGGCCTTCACAGATTATTGTTTTCATGTGGGGAATTGTGTGAGTGTTTACTCTCTTATTTCATGTGAATAACAACTCTTAATAGATACAACGTTGCAGGACTGATCGCCACACCCCCAGTGGCCTAACAGATCTTGATCCACACTGCTGGTCGTGTGACTTTTTTTTCATTATTTATTTTCTGAATTTCAGCACTTAGCCAACCACCATGTTCATGCTTGTGACACAGAGAGTCAGGAATACTCTACATCAAGTTTCTACATACATGTACACAATTTACTGATGAAATGAGGGATAACTATCACACTATAAAGGAGCAGGTGTTCGTGTGGGTGCTTGCATGTATGCTCTAGGAATGACTGATAAACTGCACATCTCAATGACAGCATGACTAAGATTTAAACTAATATACCTTCTTCACATAGAAGGACTCACTATTCAGGGGTGTCGGAAGCAATGTGACTTTGGGGGGACCGACGCGGGTCAGGTGGGGCCCGTCGACAATTTTAAGCACAGCAAGTGAAGCACTTTAGTAATTTTAGAGGGTTTATCTGCATGCCTTAAAGGAAAATTTTTGAAAATTTAGACATTAATCCTACTATTTTGGTAAAATTGTGAGATGACCAAGTTCACTATATAAGTGTATATTGGTTTAATTTTTTTTTTTTTTTGGGGGGGGGGGCAAAATATAGTCTCACCCCCGGTCTGAGATTGGGGGGGGGAAGGGCATCCCCCCCCCATTCCGAAACCCCTGGTGACCATTAGAGCATGTGGATGAGTGAATGGGTGGCGAGGGTGTGTGCTAACTGTGTGAGTGGTATAGGTAGTAGGTAATGGTAGGGCCCACAATGAGTGGGTGCAGGCAGTGTACTACAGGAGGAGGGAGTAATATAGGCAGCCTCCGATCAATACAGCAGTAGCAGCAGCGGCTACCACTAGGGGCAGCAGCGGCAGTAGGGGCAGGATGAGCAGCTCACCGAGGGCCGGCCAATGTTTACATGTCACTTCCTGCCACTCACCTCCACCAGCTCACACATCACTCGACACAGAGACCAGCCTCTTCTCAACCCCGCCCACTCACCAACTCCCTGTACAACCTCTGCCACTTTCTCTGCCCATCTCACCCTAGCCAAGGGTACATATAAAACCCATGCCAATCATAGTATGTTAAAGCAGGTACCTTTCAACATCTGTAGACTAGTCCAATGCCGTTACATGGTTCACACAAAAATCTTGGATCGAAATTCACAACACACATCGAAGGGGTTAGGAAAGAGGAGATATTGACCCTTTTAGAGGTACTACATATTCTATATGTGTCCCATAAACCGTAAACCAGTTATATGTTGACACACTGATGTAAAGGATTAGTTTTTCAACTCTTGAATCTGTTGGCATGTTGTCATGGTTTGGTTTATTTTACCTCCACTAATAGCACTTAAAAGTTCAAGAGTTACCGTAGTTCTCAGACATTTAGCCCTTCGTTTTATGTTTGGACAGGTATTTGACAGCTGCTTGTCCAAAGATTTAGACAGGTATTTATATGCTGATTACACGACAAAGCAGTGACGGCATCTATGGATGACAGAATCTATGAGATGAATGATTTAATCTAAGAGCAGGGGTGAGGGGGAATACCACTACTGGGGCTTCATTCCCCTACTCTTCTAAGGGATAGCAAGTGTTCTTTCATTTGCCTGGTCCCATAGGCAGGGCCAGACAAACCATGGCCTTTGATCACTAAGACATGGTTCACTGAGGGGGAATCCCACAACAAAAGAAAAGCATGTAGGCTGAGCCTGCGCATATGGACACCAGCTGCCCACATGCTCACCCCAAGCCACAAGAAACCCCGAGTTTGTTGCCTTTTACGAATCTGGTATGCCCACTTTTAGAACTGAAGGAGAATTTCTCCTTTGAGGACACCGAATGAAGTTATTCTGCACCTTCATGCCCTCTCATGAAGGTCCCCACTCCACAGGGGGGCATGTTGGCAGACTTTACACAGGGGCGAGAGAAGGCAGGGGCGTAGGAAAAAGGGGGGGGGGCCAGGGGGGCCTGCCCCCCCCCAATCATGAAGGAGGTGGGGCCTGAGTATGTCTGGGCCCCCCCAATATTTTCCAAGAACTCATAAACACAATGGCAAGAAGCTAAAACTTTTCATCTCAAATTGGATTATTATGGTGATGTCATAGGGAAAATGGGGGTCTGAGCCTTAAGTCAGATCAAAAATTTACCAAAAATTATTTTCCTATATGAATTCTATATACGCATTATATAGACGCCATCCCACATTAGCCCACAATTCAAGGTGGTCGCGATGGTGCCCTCGCTGGGCCCCCCAATGAAGATTTGCTTCCTATGCCTCTGGAAGGCGATGGGTAGGTATGTGTCCGTGTGTGCATGTTGGAGTACTGTTGGGGGTGGGGAGGTACCGGTGTTTTTCAGGAAGCTCAATGGGTCAAATTGAAATGCTACAGTAAGACGTGTAGGATCCCTCCCCTACGACTACAAAGAGACACGGTGCTTTGTGATGTGCCTTGACAGGCCGTATAAACTGGAGAACAGTATGAAGATGATAATCACATGTACACCACCCTGCCACCATCACTGACTGTCATAGCCTGGAGTATAGCGGCGACATCCCAGGCCGGCACAGGTACAGACAGAGCAGGTAGACGCCGGTCGGCCTCTGTGTGTTGGAGGATGGAGTGTGATGTACAATAACATATATACCGTATACATGATCCACCACTTCAGGGAGGTAGAAAACTTGAGGGAGGGGGAGAACAGGGCAGTCTGCCTCCCCTACCCCACTTTCTTTTGATTGTAATATTTATTCTGCCCCCCTCCCCCCGGAAATGGGGGTGGGGGCGAATATGTCTGGGCCTAACGGATCCTTGTTGACCCAGATGCATTTACAACCTTATGGCATTGAGGCGACGATATAAAATCCACAACTAACTGACTATGAACACACTCACGGAGGAGGGTATCTGTGATTTATTTACTATATACAGGTGACTAAAATATTCAGGGAGAGAGCGGTGAGTCTGCACCCTTGTTCACGCTACTTCTCCCTGAGCAGCCACCTGGAGCCTGCGTGACAACTAGAGGAAAGCGTTGAAACGTTGATTGATAACTCATCTATTTCTCATCTTTTGTGGGCGTGGTGTTGTTCCCACAATGAAAATAAGGTAATACACTATTGGTAGCAGTGGTGCCAGCTTGGGCAATCATTCCAAAAGTCTGACATCAGCACTGCCATCCACAGCTGGTAAATCCTCTACTTTCTGCCTAATATACAACATATGATTTGAGAGCCAGTTATTGCCCATGCTGAGTGGTTAATCATCACAAAAGGGTGGGGATCGACCCCCCCCCCAAAAAAAAAAAAAAAAAAAAAAAAAAAGTTGGGGCCAAAAGAGGCTCGCCTTGAGGGTTAGTTGGAGTACATTGTGCTTATCACTCAGTTATGATATCATATCAGGTCATTTATCTTTGTTTCCTACATGATCTATACTTTATACACTGTCACTACACATAGAATGAATGAACGTTGTGCATTTAGGCACACATGGCTCAGGGTCGGCTATCCGCATAACTCCACACGTATCCATGTACCTCCACATGTGTCCACCCATGTACCTACCCATGTTCATTCATGTACCAGACCCCCAACCTTTATATATAGGAAAGATCCCACACAGAGAGTTAAGAGCAGGAATTTTCCTGCACTTTTTGAAAGCAATGGTGAAATGTTGACATTCGCAAGTCAAAGCAAGCATCTTAGTTTCAGACAGTCAGAGGTGATGTTGAAGCCTTTATTATGGGTTACGATGAGGAATTAAGATGAGAGAGGATTGGCTTTTAAGACACAGGTTTCAATGGGGAATAGAAAAGTTTGCAAAGATTTTGAGGGGACATTTTTAAACTTTATTTTCAGATAGAAGGAATCATCTTCTATTGGTGGTACCTTATCCAATGTGAGCTTTAAAGTGTTTTCTTTGCACAGTGGTGATTTTTATACCTCTTTGTCTAAAATTGAGATTTTGAAACGGACCCTGCCTTCCTAGCAGCCTTGACTCAGGGAGACCCCGATCCAACAAAAAGATTTAATATTTAAAAGCTGTTCTCTTATTTTAATTTGAGGATATTTTCAGTTTCCTCTCATTTTCGGAGCCTCTCAAACGTCTTCCATCTTGGTGCCTTTAACTCTTTCACAGTTGACAATCAATACATACTAGGTGGGACCAGAACGTGTCTACTCTGTGCGTAGGAGGAGACAGGCGGGGTGGACGGGGAGAGGGAGAGATGAGGGGAGGTGTGGTAGGACTGGCTGGATGGAGAACAGTGCTTCACTGTGCGTGGGTGGACACACAAGAACCCCATCCACAACATGTCTGCTGCCAGCCACACTAGTTCACTGGTCAGAAAGTGGGTTAATCTGGCCGTGATCTGGGTGGCAGTAGAGGCTGTTTCAGACCACTCACCGATTATAGCCGTCTAGTTTTGTTAGAGTCGATCAATACTACATGTGGACATCACAACATAAGGGTATCATATAACGCAAGTCTTGCTCATGTGAAGTTTGAGTACATTACATACGCTCTATGTGACCATACACATGTACATAGCCTCTACAAGCATACAATATCAGTGTGTACAGCAACTTCCATTACCTCAGTCGAGACTGTAACCTCGTAATAGCGGTACCGGTAGTAAAGAGACAGTACCTGATTTAACGGTACGTTACCCTGATTAAATGACAATACACCAAGGGGAGGGGGCTACCCACAAGGTGGGACATTCTTCACAGCCAACAAAATGTGGTTGGGGGGGGGGGGGCTGTCGCACACAGATCTGCTTCAATGCCTCCGCTTATTCAAGACAAAGGTCCTAGTGTATTTTAAAATCCCAATACCCCTGTATCCCCCGGCGCTTATTCAAGCCTGTTTATATAGGCCATTAGGATGAGGATGGGGCCCTTGTGCACCTTAGAGTAGGAGCAAAAGTTAGGGGTGCCGCTGCGCCTTAAAGGCGAGGATTATTGTTCATTAAATTAGTACTAAACCTGTCTTAATCAAGCCCCAGGTGCCCTCTATAGGATCCTCTCACGTTGGGGATGAAGCTTATATGCGGGGTGCGTTATACACAGAATACTACGGTAGATGGTAGATTGTACTGAACACATTTCAAGGGTCCTGTAACCACGATATGTTTTACAGAATGGACCTCCTTATGTGGGTGGTCATCACACCATAGGCAATGGTAACCCTCACTTCAACTTTGTCCACTAATGTCTTGTTTCGATTGTACCAATACTAAATCTAGTGATAGGTCTGAGTTCCACACTGGAGGAGGTGGGTGCGGGCTATTGACAGTCACATCGAGTGAGACGTGCACCAGTCACAGTGAGTCAGTCATGTGTTCTGAACCCGTCTTGTTATGACGTTTCAAGAAGATACCTTTAGTCATTAAAAATTGTTGTGTGTTACAAGTAACATTGTAAGAGACAAGGTCACTTTTTAAAATCGTCAAAGGAAAGGGTCACTTCTTTGAATCGACAAGGGACATGGGGATAATAGAGTGACAAGGGACAAGATCACCTCTCAAATTCGACAAAGGACATTTAAAATGAGAAAAGGCGATTTCTTTCTATGGATAAGGGGCATGAGCCCTTAGCCCCTACCCATGTTTTGGGCCCGTATACTAGAGGGGTCCCATATGCAATATACACCTATGGTATGTAGATGTGTATGAACATGAATCTGGGGTAATACAGACACACCCAATTACGTGTGTTGATTGGTATGTAAGCGTTTCCGTTGTTACCTTAGAGGGATTTTCACACACCTGAGAAAGCAGGGTCATATAGGTTCCCATTTTTATTGAGAAGAAATCGGCGAGTGGGAGCACTAAAGAGCCAACTAAACGTTCTATGCCTATTCGATAGCAATTGAAGGCAGGGAGAGGGAAGATACATGATTTATGTTAAATACATATGTAATTCATCACCAAGTGTGTTATCACAATAGAGGAGTGTGTAAGAGTGGGACAGCATCGGTAACTTAGTAGCACTGTGTAAAATAGAAGGGATCTGCTTAGATTCTCAACGGCGGAAACATTAGGGCAACATACTCTAGAGGTGGAAAGCGTGGGAGGTTGTGTCAATGTATAGTACTGTAAATCCTCGCGTATAGGACGCCCCTCGTGTATAGGACGCACCCTGAGCTAGGCTAAATCCTATAGGACGCATCTGAGGTTAGATTTTAGTCCTTTAGTACTGTTCTATAGTGTAGGATCCTCGGAAATAAGACCCACCCTGAGCTGGGCTAAATCCTTTACGACACATTGATGTCATTCTGGTGTATGAGCCGCAAGGATTTACGGTAGGTGGGTCACACAGATGTGTGTTCTGCCCGGGTGGTTGCTACTACTGCAGCCCCAGTATCTACATACATAATGGTATTAGCATGCTTACCATGATGGGATCCCATTAACATGTAACATGGGACCTGTCATTATGTGAACCATGTCAACTACCTAACTGCCAACAATACACCTGGGCGTTTCCTACTTGTGTCTCCTACTTACAGCCAATTAAGCACTATTTGCACGGATGGGATTATCATTATAGACAATTGGTTGCCGCAACTACATGTAGTTGGTAAGGTAACTAGAAACATCCGCAGGTACATAATGTAACCCATACATTTATATGTTTCTCCTCTTTTTTCGCAGCAAACATGTGGGCTGAAGTTTGTTTGTTTTTTTGTTTTTTTTTGTTTTTTTCAATCAGAGCAAGAGTAAGGTGTCCCCGTCATTCGTCCCTAGTGATGCAGTGTATTCAGTCTTTCTAATGTTCCATATGAATATTTGGATTGGGTATTGTTCACTTTTCACAAGAGTTTATACAGCGGTAGTTACTTGGTTGCTCTGTTCTACCGTTAATGAGATCTAAGATTTGCGTCTTTAACTTTCTGAAATATGGGAGAGGGAGATTTATACATGTTTAGATGACACGATAGTTTCAACTGACCAATGACAGGGCTTCATTTGGGGACGTTTATATGCCATAGACACCTGGGCCATGAGAGTCGTCAGGCATCTATACCCCATAGAAACCCTATACAAGTTTCCATCCTATTCTTATAAATTCACAATATCAGCAGTAAATAAAGGAATTGAAGAACACAGATCGACATCAAAATTCAGATTCATAGTAGTATAACAATGAAGATTATACTGACCTAACAAATCTTCAACAGCCCGTTTTACTCCTTTGTCGAAAGCCCGAGCATCAGCGCTACTTTGAAACGTTAATCCAAATCGTTTTTCTTCTGTTTTCCAATGATGAAACGTAGGGTTGGCCTTTGTATATTGAACATCCTTTTTTAATACACAATTTAATACCACCTGCAATAAGACAAGGAAGAAATAATGTTATATTTTTCACAAATAATTCACAATCGATACTCTATGAGTGGCAAATGGGATGGAACTTTTTGGATAGACTACTTTTGGTTTAAAGATTAGAAAACACAGATATATAGTCCCTCTGAGTAACCTGAAACACATTTGCTAAATCTGAACCCACAGAGCGGTCACAGACACGTACAAAGTTGCCATGTCAGGGTGACACGACATATCGGCTTGTGCTTTGATATGGACATATCATTTCCGTTCTTACCCCAACCCTTTCCCCCTCTACCTATGTCTTCTTACCGTTGGTGAATCATGTCACTTTATATTCTTTAGGCTAACAATCCTTTTAAATTGGTATATTGTTTCACGACCACAATTATTACTGGGTAGATGAAATCACCGAAACAATATCTTTCAACATATATATTGTTATCTACCGTAATCTCCCGCGTAGAAGGCGCGTCTTCTACGCCAAACAAAATGCTGCTGGGTCTTATACGCGGGAGGGTAATTGCCTTGAGTTGGGGGTGCGCCTTATACGCGGGTTTTTCCAACATCTCAATTGGGAAAACAACCCAAAAAAAATAGGGCAATTAAAAAAAAAAAAAATTCAGTTTTTATTGCCGGTCGGTGTACGCCCACCGTGTGCAGATGACAGCTTGAACTCATATAGCCAGCACCGTGGCAGCCCGGTCGGTGTACAGGCGCTCGGCGGGTTTGACGCCGACCATGTGCCAATGACAGCTTGAACTCATATAGCCAGCACCGCGGCAGACCGGGAGGTGTACAGGCGCTCGGCGGGTTTGACGCCGACCGTGTGCCGCTGACAGCTTGAACTCATAGCGCCAAGCACGGCAGCCCGGTCGCTGTAGATTTGCTCGGCGGGTTTGACGCCGACCGTGTGCCGATGACAGCATAGACTCAACAGGTTGACAATGCGGTGTGGCTTGCCGGGGTGTAGGGAACACGTGGGCCGATGACAGCATCGACTCATAGCGCTAGCGCCGCGGCAGACCGGGAGGTGTCGACGCGCTCGCCGGGGATAAGGCCCACCATACGCCGATGACAGCTTGAACTCATATAGCCAGCACCGCGGCAGACCGGTCGCTGTAGATTTGCTCGCCGTTTTTTTACGCTGACCGTGTGCCGATGACAGCTTGAACTCATATAGGGGGGTGGGGAGGGGGGGGCGCCTTCTACGCGAAACAGCCCCCCTGTGAGTTGGGGGGGCGCCTTATACGCGGGTTTTTCCAGAAATCGATCCAGAGGAGGTACGTGCGCCTTCTACGTGAAAAGGCCTTCTCTGAGTTGGGGGTGCGCCTTCTACGCGAGCTGCGCCTTCTACGCGGGAGATTACGGTAGTATCAGCATAAGCACCCCTCAGCGGGCACAACACCACTGACAAAAAGTCAATTGGCGATACTTTAAGTCATTTATCATTGAAAACTAGAAACTATAGTGATAATAATTAGATGGAAAAATATATATATAAAATGTCTATGCTAATCCAGAGTAAAGTATCATGGCCTTTATATACGCTGCTATAGGGCAGTAGGTTGACCCCCGTGACCTCTGTCTGGTGGCATCGTCCTGTCATCACGCTTACTACGGTATATCAGAGTGAATTGGTGGGATCCGGAGCTCACGTGTGCCCTACACAGACTAACCACCCCTCACCCCATCTACACTACTGTCATACCGCAGTGTTCCCTCAACCCTTTCTACTCGCACATTAAACCATGGTCACACCTTAAAAGAGTATAAAGCACTCTCAGTATATCACGTAACCTGGTGTATAGAAATGTCTCCCATATACACTAGCCTAGGTGTGACAAACCTGGACCATGGTTTAAAGCAGATATATTATGGGTTTAAGTGGGTTACGTAATATATATATATATATATATATATATATATATATATATATATATATATATATATATATATATATATATATATATATATATATATATATCGCCGGGTATATATTACGTAACCCACTTAAACCCATGATGTATCTGCTACATAACTGTCAAATAGCCTCTTTATTTTTATTTTTATTTTTTTTTTTTGAACAAATTTAAACTTTATTTGGTCTAGTAGTACATACATCATGTAAACATAGGCATGCCTTGTATTGTGATTATGCACGTTGTGACTTCTGTATAATTGGCCTAAGTACATACGTTGGTATATTGAAAGATTACCCTTTTTATGAGTTAATTTGTTATTGTAATAACATGACCAAACAGTTAATGACCAGATCGTCATTTTAAAAATGTTGTTATGATCTAGCCATTTAAATCATTACCGGTATTCATACATTTATAAGACACAATAACAATTATTTTGAACAGTTTGGGGCACTTACAATCTACTTTAAGTGCAGAATAGTTATAATCCCCCCCCCATGTCATATAAACAATTTTACCACATAAACAAATATAATCCAATAATAAATAACATTATGCTGGATTTGACACAGTCGACATAGATGATCACAAGCAGTCTTTAAATCAAATGTACCTATATAAGGAGTAGGTTCACCATAATTCCTCTTTATAGATTCACAGTTGATACAGTGATATGCCGTATGATATAATATAAGATAAACAGCAAGTATGCATTAGAATGCCGATTTAAGGAAATGGTAAAAGTAAAAATATATGAAAAACTATTTGACTCAATTTAACAAATCGGTATATCCCCTATAATATGAACAGTCAGTAGTAGCAAGGGAGGTAAATATCTCGTGGTTTGGCAAACGACCTTGCTGATATATTGTCATGTATGTATACCCTCGAATGTCACCTGTATATTATATGTGTTAGACCACATCCTGATGTCATGCCCTTCCCAAGGTGTCTGACTTCAACGCTATCACTAAAATAGTCACAATTAAAAGTGCCCACTTTAAAATTAACAAGCAATTTTACTGTAACTGATATTAAACCGAGTAGTTAGTATTGTCTGTAGCATTTGAGATTAAGTCGAAGAATATATATTTTTTCACTCTGGGTGGAATTTCGCTTCCCAGATCTATTTACATATTTGTACCGGCCTACTAACAGCTTCGGGATCTCCTAGAGAACGTGGTGGCTTGTCCGGCGGGCGCTGACTCTTACCTAACGGGAGAGTCAGGCTTCCTGCATAGGGCTAATTTGTCAGGTGGCTGGAATTGTAGGACATAATTTTTTTATGTCAATTTCCTCTTAAAGATGGCTTCCTAAGACATGTTTGTTGCCATTTTGTGAGAAACCTTTCATACAGAGGCCCAGATTATTTGGTTCTTGCAAATCTGTTAGCCTTCACATCAAGTTTAGCTGCCATGGTCGGCCATGATGGAAGTGGTTTCAGGTCTCACAACAGAGGTGTTATTCATGAAATAATGTTATCCATGAGAATCTGCTTGGTGAGTGAAAATTGACTTCCTGTCTGGCAGAAAATGCACCTGCTTATGGCTACCTGTTGCAGCCCACACAGCATATGCCAAACCTTGGAAAAAGGTGTGATCTAAAGGTTTCCAACAAAAGACGCTCTTCCCACTCACAGACAGCAAAACTAAGGTGGTACTCTTGTCAATATTATAAGCTGATTGTTGGGGATTTGTTTCTGTCAAATGTTATTCTTAGAAACTTGCTGTTTCTAGAGCACCTGCAAGTTTTAGCTAGGGCAGTCCCAGCGACTCAGTCCTTAACTGAGTCGCGCACAGTGACTAGTGGTGGCCTGACCTAAAATTGGAATAACCATGCTCACAGTTAGCACTTTAGTCCCAAATAATGCCCTCTTCAGCACCACTCATACACGATTTCCACATGACTGTTAACAACCTCAATTTCCGTTTGTACATTCTCTATCAAATGAGGTATCATTCATGGTACATCTTCATATCCTGGAACCACTTCCCCTACATGGAGGCTCCCACCCCTGCCTCAGATTACAAGAGGCGATTTCCAAGTTCCTCTCCACAAACGAACACTGCTTTTCATGCATATTAGCCTATATAATCAGTGGCGGATTTAGAGGGGGGCGCGGAGGCGCCCCCCCCCCCATTTGCCAGTACTTAGGCCACACCAAATAAAAAAATTGGTCTATGGATTTTCATTTTAAGAATATGGTGCGGGAGGGCTAAATTTTTATTTTTATTTTCTAGAAATTAATAAAACCATAGTGTTGTAGATTTTAATACAATAGTAGAGAATAGTCCTGTGAGACATGGCGCGGCGACTTGTAATCTTGTGTCTAGTTTCAGTTGGTCAGACAGATAGGGCATACTATCATCTGGGCTTTTGGTAGTATATAGCACAAATTCAACCTGAACTACCCACTGCAGCTAAGTACTAATAGTCTGTAGACTGTCCATTCTGTGTGCACCTCACTCAGCTGCCACAGGGACCTGTCTTATTCAATGTTCAATGCCATAGTCAACAGGTGTGTCATTATGAGTGTACACTGTTTCAGATTGCCAGGAGCCTGCTCTGCCTCCCCGCCCCCCCCCCCCCCCACACACACCCAACTGCCAATCACTTGTAATAGTCTGTACCTTGCACGGGCCAGTGGTTAGCAAACCGGCCAGATCACTCCACCTCTCTGTAGAGGGGGAGCACAGTGTAAGTACCTCGGTGTACATACATGTTTTCAGTGTTCCACAAAATCGTTTATATAATGAAAGGAGTAATCAAATTAATATTTCATCAACAATAGTAGATACATATTCTGAGATAGCATTATTTCAATGTCAATTAAAAATTTTACACAGAAAAGAATGTAGCAGTTCCACAAGGTGGCCTTACACTTCAACCTCCTCTGATTTACAAAAATACACATATGGCAACACACACTTTAGCACTGATTTCTCCATAGAGATCTTTAACAGTGAATACTTTGTTCAAATACAGAAAATATGATCCAATTGTACCATAACCCACTGAGATAAAACCTGTACTACATATATATAGTAGTTTCAAAACGAACAATTCTAAAACAAAGGCTACAGGGATGCATTTCTGAATCTTAAAATGCTCTAATGCTAATCTGCCATAGGGCTCCAAATGATGAAATGTCTTCTCTGCGAATAAAATCAAAAGTATGAGATATATTCTGAAAATTCCTTCACTGATAAGTAAAGTACACACACTGTTGTTATTACATTAGAATAGTGAGCAGGAATAGTCCATAGTAGAGGAGCCACAAACAAAAATAGATTGCAAGGCCTCCCTATCCCTTACACCGTGGCGACTGTGAACCATACACTAGTCTACTCATCTAGTACTCACTATTGTTTGTTTGTTTAGTTTTACGTCCGGGGGCCATCGAGGAACTCAGACATAGTACTCACTAGTCGCCGTGCTAATTATTGTCTATGGATTCTGAACATCATAAATATGGAGAGGGCGATTTTTTTTTATTTTTTTTTTTGCCATTGCATATTTATGCCTATCCAATGAGGGGTCTGCCATTCCTGTACCTTTATTATTAATCATATATTTATTGCTTGATCAAAAAAAAAAAAAAAAAAAAAAAAATGAAAATCCCTGCAAATGAGGTGGGCGGGATCCATAGACATGTTATTTTTCAAATAAAAATAAAATTTTAATTTCTGAAAAACAGGGGCGGGAAATCCATAGACCAATCTTTTAATTTGGTGTGGCCTTAATAGTTTGATAACATATTATGGACCTACAAATTTACTCAAAAATAGGGGGTGCGCCCCCTCCTTTTGGGCTGCGCCCACTCCTTTTGAAAATCCTGGATCCGCCATTGATAATATTCAGAGATCCCTTTGTGTTAGTGTTTATTTAAAGCGGCAGTCAGTTGACAGGGCGCGTATGACTAATTGAAGCAGTTGGCACATACCGTAAAGCTATTGCAAACTTAGATCACAAAGCCAGTCAACTTTAAAATAACCAAATTCTAAACTGAAACCAGGCATTAGGGCCTTAAGAGTACTCCCTATGACGTATCCAGGGTCAAATGGGTTAAAGGACCATTTTGAGAACTATAGCTCAAATCTTGTTGAGAGGAATTTGCCCATTTTAAAGGTGATTTTAAGCACTATCATTTCAAAAGCTAACCCCCAGGCTGTCTTCCAAGATGTAACCAAGCACTTTCACTGAAACAAAAAGTTGAGACTATTCAAAAAAGAAAGAGAGAAAGATAGAAATGAAATAATCTGAAGCATACTATAAGACTTCACCGCAGTTACCGCAACGTCTAGCAGTTATTAAAAGGGGTCCATTGATCAATATTATACCAATTATAACTATCTTTTGGTGCCCAGGGTTTAAACTTAACATTTATGGGATAGTGAAATCACCAAAAATCAAACCCCTTAAACTCCATGCCTTTGTTTTTACATGCTCTTCCAATATGAAAGGATACACTTGCCTGGGATTTCTTTCCTCTGTATGTTTTAGGTCTATACAGATGTATCCCAGACACGATTCCTTTCTAGGCTCCCTTAATAGATAAGGTCGCCCAAATATAAGGTTTGACTCTTGGTATCATCTGTCTAAAATCAAGTCCAGTTAAAATAACCTTCTTTAACAACAGCCTTGTGGGCTTGTTTACAGTAACAATTATAGGGGGTCAACTGACCTATGCTTGTAAGGGTTGTGTAATGTGTATTTTAATCGAGCAGAACCAGCTACACCATCTCTACCCGAAGCAAATCATACAGCCTCTTATCGTAATCAAATATCCAAGACGTGTTATACATCAGGTTATCCTGAGTCTGGTGTCTGACTGACGGAGACTTTGTGTTTTAAGATGAATGACAGCTTCCTGGAACTATCGCTGCCCACCATCAATGTAAACTCCACATCGACTTTCATCCCTGTAAGCTCCTTCTGGGCTAGTGTAGTGGCCTGAACAGCCGTCTCATTTCTTGTTGCAGAGGTTGGTGATCTATTGCTATCCTTTGGTTTGAGAGATATTGTATAATTATTGACTTCGACATTCATATAGTCATCAGATGGTTCTAATATTATTTATTATTTAGGGAATAATGCACGGGGCATGGCTGTGGGAGTGCTCTAGCATCAAAGAATACTCTATCCTATGCACAACATCCCCAGAGTGCAAAGAAAAACGTCCCTTAGGGGTAGTTACATGTGAATAAAAATCAATCAATCAATATGAAAGTATTGAAGCTCTATATATGATATTTTTTTTTTTTTACATTTACCGTAATCTCCCGCGTAGAAGACGCGCTGTGCGTATAAGACGCACCCCAAACTTAGCACATGCATTTTCGCGTATAAGACGCACATTTTAATGCTGAAATTTGTAAGATTAGTACATTTCTATAGAAAAATTACCCCTCGTATAAGACGCACCCCAAACTTGAGGAAATCCTATAAGATGCAGTAGGGGTTTGTTTGGCGTAGAGGACGCATCTTATACGCGGGAGTTTACGGTATATAGGAAACGTTAGGGCACATATCAATGGATGTATCAAATTGTTTGATTTCATTATAAAATAATGATGGGAAAATGACAACTGTGAGAGAGGGGAAGAACATGAAAAGGATACAGGAAAAATCCTCAAAAAGTAATGAAAAATTTCTTTAAAATATGAAAAAATGAGACAAAATTCTTCAAAATCACAAAAAAAAGGGGTTTTTTTTTGCCCCTGTTTTGCTAGGGTCGGTGGGGTTACTGGAAACAAAATTTTTTTTTTTATTTGGCCTAGCCATGTCTACATGCCCCAAAGCAACAAGGTTCTGCTAACTGTGTGCTTTAGAAATTGCACCACTTCTTTTGCCTCTCCTGCAAAACTTGAAATATGCAGATACAACCTTGTACTGAGGTGACAACATGAAAATTTGTTTCTAACTAACCCAGTAGGTCTTCATTAGTTATTGTTACATGTCATCTTAACATCCACATTCTTGTTGTTTGCTGTTGTTAAGTTGTGTTGCTGGGGCCAAATAAAAAAAAAAGGTGCGTTTCCAGTAACCCGACTGACCCTAGCAAAACAGGGGCAAAAAAAACTTTTTTTTGTGATTTTTTGAAGAATTTTGTCTCATTTTTTCATAATTTAAAGAAATTTTCATTACTTTTTGAGGATTTTTCCTGTATCCTTTTCGTGTTCTTCCCCTCTCTCATAGTTGCCATTTTCTCATCATCATTTTACAATGAAATCAAACAATTTGATACATCCATTGATATGTGCCCTAACATTTCCTATATAAATGCTTTTATTTTTCTTGGCCTGGCATTTAACTTGATGCCACATAGTCTTAGTGCAGAAATGAGTTCCAACTGGTAGTACAAGGACAACAACATATGCCTTCATTTTTAGAAGACGATACATTGAATTGACCAATGTGGAGGCTGGATTCGGGGGCATCTATATGCCTAGGTCCATAATGGCATCTTGTTCTACGCCTAGGAAGTACTAAGTACAGCGGGTAGGATAGAAACTTTTATGGTGTTCTTAGTAATTCCTACAACATGTATGATGTCTAATGTGTTTAGAGAAAGGCTTAGCCTGCTAAATAAGTTAATAGTTACACCATATGTATGTTTTATCTATCACATTATCTGTTCTTCACAGCATGTGTACTACTGCGAGATAGGGTAGATAGGATAGATACCGTAAGCTCGAAAATATCGCAATCATTTGAGGGGTGGGGCTGCATGATGTCCCAAGTCAATGTATATATGCACAATTACTATGTGCATGCAATTTCAAGTCATACATGTTGAAAAGTTCACCTGGGCCCTTTAAAAGATACAAAATCAAAATCGGCATGAGATTTGAGATGGCTAATATATGTTATTCAATCTGGTTACATGCAGGCTTCTCAGTATTGAAGGAGGGTATTCCGAAAAGCTCGCAACCAAGTCTCACGAAAGTGATGCAGATCTGAAGTGAGCATACACATGACGAGCAGACACATGACGAGCAGATGCAAGACAGATTTTTCCCCCCATTATTTGCCTATGATGGCCACATATTTTTAGGATATTTGACAAATATGGTACTGAGAAATAAGCCTCTCCTCTCAACTAATCAAATCATTCATTTCAGCTTCATAATGTCCAGAGAAAAAAGAGTTTTAGATGAATTTACATTCATGTCACACATCTCAGCCATGTGTCTGCTGATTTATGGAGCAGCTCAGCAGTTTTTAGCGCATCACAACCATAAACCTTTCATCTATGGAATATGTATGGTCTCAAGGAATGGGATACATCGTCCAAATGGGTGAAATATACATCATTTTGCAATGCAAGTAACTTGAAGGGCACTTAATCTCTTCTTTTAGGCCCCTTCTGATACTAACCTCATGTTTTCTTCGAGCATTATTACTGTCAATGGTTAAGCCTATGGAGAATACATCCATTATCGCTCGTATGTTTCATTGGCGAATAACTCCTCTCTTGGCGAGTTAAGCATTGCACAATACCAGCAGGTCTTAAATAATTATCCATATTAACCATAAAAACACATGAGACAGTGTAATTTTCCTCCATTTTGTTATAATCCAGCAGTTTGCATGGCACCGGGAGTCGATCGTATCGTTGTCTGCCATTTTGGATTTTGATGTTCTGTGCGCATGCGTGACCCCTCCTTGCCGGAAGTAGCATTTTCGACGGAAAAATGATATATTCTATCGATTTAACTTGAAATTAATGGCTTCTTGAATATAATCCATGCATCTTTGGCAATATCAATTGAATTCAATCGAATATACCCTATCTATTTACTGTTATAGCCCCACAAGTTGATTGTCTCGCTGTCCGCCATGTTGGATTTTGGTTGTATTTGTGCATGCCCGACCCAATTTCCATGGTTATTTGGGTCAATTTGCACGACCACGGCTTTGTGATGCGAATTAACGACAGGGCGAACACATAGTTATTTTATCTTTTTAATGATACATATCGATTCAAATCATATCCTTTGTCTATTCTTTATCATATGTCTATAATATAACAGTGAATAATTGAAAAAAAAAAAAAATAACGACCATTTTTACGACAATAGAGATGCGCGGACGGATCGAATTACGGCAAATTCATCAACATTCATCAATTATTCGCACCACTCCGGACTAAAAAAGGCGGGAATATTTGTTTTTTTGCACCACCTATGGGATTTAACATAGGGCTAAAAGCGTCTTATTTTTCTCTCTGTTAGTCTACTGTTAGGAGGCACTGAATTAGGGTGTATTTTTACCCGACTCTTATAACTCGTCTTTCAAGTTAATAATACTTAAAACAGATGGAAAACACCCTCTTGATGATATTGTTATCGTATCCTCATCCCGTGTCTGCTTGTCCCATGCCTGCTCACTTCAGAACTGCATCACTATTGCGAGATTTCCGAGCATGGTATTGTATTTTACTAACTAGATAAGAGGGACTTTCTTTGTGTTTTGTGAACGAATACATCTTCAAGATAATTTCGGCTCCAGAATTCTTTTTCCACCTTAGAGAGGTGACTTTCAGACAGGGAAGTTTTTCAATCCCCAAAGATGCACTCTGCGGCACCCACTCTGCTTTATCCAGGCAGCAGTTATATGGGTCTAATTCCCTTGGTTATTTTCTGGCTCTAGCGGCAGCATAATCAGGATCTGTAACGTCCAAACTAGTTTTTAATTTATCAATTATGTAGCTGATGACTAAATCGTCGCCACACTGACCTGCATAAGGACTATACATCTATGTGTACATGCGGGCATCTAGTTTTACAATTAACTGTCCTGTTAGGAACTTTTATCTGTGTGACAATCGATTTCTTTAAGACTGCTGGTTGGACCTCCAGAATTTCATGTCAAATTTGATAACACGATAGTTAACCTCCCATACATCTTTAATACACAATGCATGGCATTTTAAGGCAAGGTCTTCGTGGGGTCTTAGTGCTAGCTAACTCGTGCACTGACCATATCAACCATAATGGCTTGCACATAAGGTGCACCTTATAAGCGATAATGGACCCCTCGGGCCCTTAGGAACAGTGAAGGCTGGGGTGAACCTTAAAGGCGAGGATGTTCTACATTAAATTATTTGTACTAAACTGGTTCAAATCAAGTACCAGGTTTGTTTTATAGGGTTTCCTTAAATTGGGGATGCACATTACGGCTCGCAAGGTGCGCTTTCTCAGCAAGGTATCATAGTAGTCTGTATTGCATGTTATACAAATGTATCGTATTTAATCTAACCCATACCACTACTACCTGTGATTGATAGCATAACATGCGAACACCACCAGACGGGTCATGTACATACATTTGTAGTTCTAATCTGCTGAATGGGCACGCTGGTGTGTACGCTAGGCATTCTTAAATCACAGATTTTTCCTAGTTTCAACATTAATACATCAAAATGGGTATTAATCTAACACTAATGGGGCCTCCTGGTATCAATACCGGTATTAGTTAATATCAAATATAGGTAGAAACTGGTAGGTTTCAATAGACAGATGCCACTCACTGGTCGACAAAAACCAGGAAAACTGGACGTTGGACACATTTTCCCAGGAATTTAACATAATTTGATATAGAAATCTTGGAATTAAAATCAGGGGCGTAGGAAAAGGGGGGGGGGGCCATGGGGGCCTGGGCCCCCCCAATCATGAAGGAGGTGGGGCCTGAGTATGTCTGGGCCCCCCCAATATTTTCCAAGAACTCATAAACACAATGGAAAAGAAGCTAAGACTTAACATCTCAAATTAGATTATTATGGTGATGTCATAGGGAAAATTGGGGTCTGAGCCTAAAGTCAGATCCAAAATTTACCAAAAAATTACTTTTCTATATGGATTCTATATACGCATTATATAGACACCATCACGCATCAGCCGACAATTCAAGGTGGTCGCGATGGTGCCCTCGCCGGGCCCCCCCAATGAAGATTTGCTCTGTAAAACCAGGAATTCCTGGTAAACCAGGAAAAGTGGCATCTCTGAATAGACTATCTGGCTTTTCAGATCTCAGTTTATGATCCACAAAAGATGTTCCTGATTAAACCTATGCTTAAGGGGGAGAAAACGTGTGTACACACAAAAATAACTGTACGCTGTGCAGTCCTTTTTAATTATGCACATCATTGAATAGCACCATTTTTCAGTTATTTACATTTAGTTTGGCAAAAGAATTGAGAAACGCATCATTTATTGGGTCACATAGGTTCACATCAAGTGGTTGGCTGTCTAAAGATATCGGCAATATCTACGGTAACCACAGCCTACAGTTGCACTGATTAACGATTTTTAAGCAAACCCACAAGGAGTGGTAACTTTGAACAAAGTGTTTGGATACTTACCGATTGGTCCTGTATCCGTTGGCCGTGTATGTGATACTCGTGCCTTAAATCTTCACCGTTGGCAACTATCAATTTTCGTAATCCTACAATGCTCATGCCACCCCCTCCCATAGGCACCCAGCCACCCGTGCTGTCGTCCCGGGTCATGACCTGTGCCTTAACGCGCACCAGGTAGTCATCACTGCAAAGATAACAAACACAATAACGTTAGAATCATCATTGTAAGGTGATAATGTGGACAATAAAGTTAGAATATACATGTAGTTGTATGTTATCACAATGACAACACGATGGCGTTATGAATCATCATTGGAAAGGATAGGTGTCTTTGGAACCGTACCCGTATGCACAGTATTGCCGTAGATCTAGCCCCCGACAGTTATTCAAATCATCACATCTGTAAATAAATGAATCTATGAGTTGAATAATGGAGTGATGAAATCTTTGGGGAGGGGAGAAAACTGCTACCCCTCCTCTTTTTTTTTAAAGAATAGCAAGTGTTCTTTTGATTGCCTGGTCCCACAGACTGGGTCAGACAAAGTTGAAACCATGGCCTTTGATCACGCAGACATGGTTTACAGAAGAGGAATCCTATTACAAGAGAAAAGCATGTGGGCTCGGGCACATAATAGTATCTGGATGGAGACCAGCTTCTAATATGCTCACCTCAAGACACAAGAAACCTCAACTTTGGCACCTTTCTTTTATGTCCATGTATTGGGACTGTAAGAGTAGCACTTCTACATTTTCTGGGTTATCGGTGATTTTCTCGGTTATCAGGATGTCAAACTAAAAAGATTCAAAAACATCAGCAAGATTTCCTAACAGATTCCCCCTCATGGTTTTGCCATTATCAAGGAAACACAGATGACTCCTACATTGATATAAAATTACTTCTTTTTTTTCAGCTGAAACCATGTGAAACAACCTCAGTGACATGTCGGCATAACCGCTCCTCCCACTGATAAACACACCAACTACGACTTCCCTTCTCCAAACCACAAGGGTCAAATTGCCGTCTACTGACCCCATTCTGTAAACACTGACACAGAATCCCTCTTGCTGCAGCCCCAACCACTAACTCTCACCTACATCCTAGATACTCTCCTATAACTAACACGGCTTTGGATGTTCACAGTTTATAAAAGCAATGTCCTATAACCCCCACAGCTTTAGCTATTTGCAGCCTAAAATGCAGAACGTGCCCTTTATCTAACACGGCCTATGTCTATGACTTCTTATCCAGAAAATATCTGTGGAGGTTTACGGTAGTGAAAACTACCCTATTCATAACCTACACAACTTTGGCAGTCCATAACTAATCAAAGTACGTATTTTATATTAATCCAATTCCTTTTGACATGCATGACTATGGATACTACCGGGTAGTATTCAGAACTTTTTTCCCCTTTACGAGCGACTATGCTACTTTGCACCACATACATATCAAAGCAACATATTCACCATACACACCCTGTGTAAATGGCACGCCCTGTCTTTGGAATAGACCTATATGACGTGGTGCAACTGGGGGTAGTTTTGAGGAGTTTGATCATTCTAATTAGGCAGAAGCATCCTTTGGGGAGAACCAGAGAGCGCCTTATACACGGGGTACCGGTAATTCAGTACATTTGTATTTGAGTCAAGACCCGAACCATCCATATTCAGTGGGTCCAGTAAAAACCGCAGAGTAAAGGGAGGTAGACAGTTGGTTACAAACTGATTAACAGAAGATAATTAATGAGCCCATCCCTACCACTGCAAGACAAGGTCTGTTTCACTGAGTTCACATAACGAGTGTTAAAGCAACTGAATTCGCAAGTAACTTGGAAAGTATAGGTCTGGCCATTTTAACACTATAGTGACAACAATGCAGAACACTTACCAACAATTATATAGAGCTGTAGTAGTTGTAGCGGTGGGCTGCCGGCATGAATTTTTTACTGCCGCCAGTGTGATTTCATCTCAGAATCACCATCAGTGTCATTTTAACTTCATATAGGTTTTTGAATTTTGCCAATCGGCCAATTAGAACAGAAGTTATGGCCATATTTATGAAAATACTTTCAATTTATTTGTTAAATTCCCATCTGTAATCCCCACAATGTCATGAATGAGACTAAACAACCAAATTTAGCCTAGGACATTACCAAATGAAATTTTACGCCAGCTCGCTGCAGGATTTTACAGTGTGATTTTACATTCAGCAGAGAACCTGTGCACCAAATGTTCTCAAATCATTGTTATTAGGCCTGTATTTGCATGGATTCATCTTTTTCCCCCTATGTTGTACCATATTATTATGATTACTTTAACATCCGCCTAGTTTGTAACAAAGTGACATGCACTTGCAACGTCGTAAAAGTTTAACCACTCAGACGGTTTTTGGCATAAACATGCTGAGACGAATGCAAATCGTTTCATTGAGAATTATGGTACTAGAATGATTTTATTATGTTTTTAAATAAGAAACATAGAGAACTATCCAATATAGCCATAGAAGGCAAAATAACATACAATATATTATTCCATTCGAACACCCAATCCAACCAGAGCTGACACCCTAAGCTGACACCTCCATAGAAAAGCATTGAGTGCACAAAGTGACTTGTACCCATTTTGAGATCACCTACTTTTTTTTTAAAACCTCAATATCACAAAGATAAGGACCAGATAACAGGTAACAATTACACCTCTATGATCCTGAATATGTAAACCATCTCATGACACTTTTCATTTTCTCTCATATTTTATCATTTTGATGTTATTTGAGGGTGAAGTGCAGTCCCATCTCTCAAAGAGTCCATTTTGAGTTCTTAATTTTCCCCATGTCCCCATCTGTCTCTAGAAACTTGGAAAAGTAAACTTTCCTAGTTAATCAGGGATTCAAGTCCGAGGGTACCAAGTTCTGAACTTAAACACAAGTCTGGATTTATCGCGAGAGCCAATTGGTAGTACAGCAGAAGGAGGCCTCCATTGAAGACCTACCTAGCCATATAGGCATATTGGTCGAAACAGTCCAAACAAAGACGTTTTGTCAGCCTCAGCGTCTATCAGACAGCTACAAGAAACATGGTTGACTAGAAATATGTAAAAAGAACTCCCTCCTGAAAGCCACTCTGAGTGGAAATGTATCACAATGAATCTGATAATGCCAACTGTCGACTATATGCAAAGTACACGGTACTGAACACCAATGCACAAGAAGATGCATGTGTGTAAAAAAAAGTAGACTCAGTCTCCTTGTGCTTGGGTAATCTAAGCACCAAAACTCTTAGAATTCGGGTATACATGTGTGTCCTCACTCTATCCTCCACACTTTAATATACAATATAAAGGTTTCTGAGTATCTTTCCCTGCAGAGAACTTGTTACCCTAAGCCTTTGTAGGCCCCGCCAGGAGATGGGACATAAGGTATAGCTACAAGCTCTCGAGTTATTCACGTAAAGACGTACCAACATAGGCCAACATTTAGTTGTAGTTTGTCCTAACTTCTAAAGAGTCAAATGTCTATAGCACTACACATGCCTTGTATCTTTTGACATCTTCTACCCAGTACTTATCACCACAAGAGAAGTTGTCTGATGATTGGGCTAAGACACGGTACCAGCTCGTGTCAACGTTATTGTTTTAAGGTTTTACGATGATACGACTATGCACATGTAAATGTCGCAAGTCTTCATTGTGGGGATTTATGGCTGCCCCACTTCCCGAGAACGGCATATACTGAAGCTTCATTGAAACGTGATTTATTCAGTTTCCGTAGCTTGAGGGGGGGTCTATCGCCAAAACCAGGATACGAGCGTCCTGTGCCCCAGGGGCCGCATAAAAAGGTCTTCCTAGACCTATTTAGGCTGGGTGTAGCCTAGATCACACAGGAAGTCTAGATGGAGTGCACGTCTGCAATAGCTGGGGGCTGACGTGTATGCCAGATGTGAACTCGCCACATGCTGGCCACATAATGAAAAAGCTAAGGCTTATTCAAACCTAAACATTTGCCAACAGGGATACTTGCTTTATTTCGGCTCGTATTTTCATTTAAAATTACATGTATTTGCCCTAGTTAAGCCAATTATCCTGGCATTTTGTCTTCTTCAGGCCAGTTGTTTTATTATTTGATTGAACCATTCAGATCATATCAAATGTCCTATTTCCACAGCATAGATGCATTTAATGTGATTTGATTTCGTTTTGATTGATGTAAAAGTAACTGTAAGGGCGGCCTCAAGATCTAAATCAAGGCCAACTGCAGCAAAAAAATATAGGATAGCATTTTGCAATGCAAGTAACCCAAAAGGGCACTTAATCTCTTCTTTTAGGTCCCTTCTGATACTAACCTCATGTATTCTTCAAGCGTTATCACTGTCAATGGTTAAGCCTATGGAGAATACATCCATTATCGCTGGTATATTTCATTGGCGAATAACTCCTCTCTTGGCGAGTTAAGCATTGCAAAACAGCAGCAGGTCCATATTAACCATAAAAAGGCATGAGACACTGTAATTCTCCTCCATTTTGTTATAATCCAGCCCCACAACTCGATTGTCTCGCTGTCCGCCATTTCGGATTTTGGTTATGTTTGCGCATGCGCGACCCAATTTCCATGGGTATTTGGGTCAATATGCACCACCCCGGGCTTTGGGATGCGAATTAACGACAGGGCAAACACTTAATTTTTTATCTTTTTAACAATACATATCGATTCAAATGGTACCCTCTTGCCATACTTTATCATATTTCTATATTATAATTTACAAAAAATCGATATCCGCCATGTTTGTGATGAAATTACGACATTGAGACGTGCGCACGGATCGAATGATACTAACCTCAACGGATCGAATGATACTTCATCAACATTCATCAATTATTTGCACCACTCCAGTCCAAAAACACGGGAATGTTGATCTCATTCGTACCTCCTATGGGATTTAACATAGACCGGAAAACCGTCTTAGTTTTTCTCACTATTAGTAGTGTCTTAAAAGTTGCATTTTCAACCCGGCTCTTATAACCCCTTTCGGGTTAAAAACAACTTTCCACCAACCACTTATACTGTTGGAAGTAAAGTGTAAGAGATGCCATTTCCTGCTGTCAACCTGTGATAGTAGGAAAATCTATTCACAGCACTTCAACAGGCAGTGCATCAAAGATGTCTATAGAAGGGGTACCTTTATATTGGCCTTTAGAATATCATTACATGGTAGGTACACCGTTCAGTGAGTGAGTAATACTAGTAGAAGTTGAATGTCCAATGTGCAGCAGTCATTGTTGTCAACCTGGGTACTTTAACCACTCTCATAGTTTGATATTTGTGATATCCACTCACAACTCCTCTGTATGTTACCAACCACAATTATGCACGGCTGTAGTACGATGCAAACAGGATCCATCAGAACCTTCCTCCGAACCCAGAATAAATAATAATCACAAAAAAAAATTCTTCGAAACTTGTATCCATTCTTGCGAGAAGATATGGCTAGGACTACCCTGAGTATTAGCCGTCACTGTAATATAGACCATTTCTGAGACTTAATGTAGCTAATAGAAACCAACAACTAAGTACTATTTATATATAGTGTTCTTTATTCCCCGGTCTCAGGGGTTTGCATGTGTACGCTATACCAAAGTAAGGAATGGCAGAACCTTTGAAGCCCAACGTGTAGCTTATAGCACAGCAAGCAACCCAGCCTCTGGCTTATACACGGGGTTTTACCGTATTACCGAAAAAAAAACGCGTTGTGTCTAACCGTGTTCTAAATGCAAGTAAAAAATGAACCCAGTTAGCGGTCAGTCGGGAGTAGTTTTGAGAAGCTAGGAGATAAAGAGATATGATAAGGGTCTAATTGAGGCCTCCTACCTCTCTCATTTCCGATGGCCCAGATGTTTAGAGCCCCACTGCCCCTGCCCACATCACCCTCCCGGCTGGGGAGGTTTCAGAAACGACTGACGACTGACTGCAACCAGTGGGCGAGGTATTCATTGAAGCACAGAAGGCTCAGGGCAGGAATATTACCATAAAGCCTGACTTATAAGTTGATCCCAACCTTATAGGAGAGGTTTTACGGTAGTTTCCCTAGTGGCATATCGAAAGGCATTTGTGAATTCTCTCTTTGTTCTTATGATAAGATTTTAACTTTTTATAACGAGAGAATGCATTGTACATTTATATCATGATTCCCGTAGGTAGTAGGCTCTATGGAGAATTCCCTGCAAGCAAAATTACACCTAATACCATCCCTTTTATCCAAAAGACATAATGGTGGTTCTGCTTCATTTTTTTCATTAGACTCGGGAGTTGCCCTGAGCCAACATTCTGCTATTGATATCAAAATCTTACGTCAGATAGACATTGTTAATAGACACGTAAACTGTATTTAAGTCAAGAACGTATGTGAGACTTAGTAGTTAGAATAGGGCAAGTTATCAATATATTGAAGCTTGTCTGTTCCTGACCTACTTTCTACGTTGTCTGGGGGCAATATGGCCATTTGAGATAAGACATCGGATTTAACACGAGTAGTACCTGACTGGGCTCCGGAGTGGCACCCTCGACCAGTCGGCAGGGGGCCAGGGCTGTCTGAGCATCTGCGACACATCGAGCATCAACTCGGGAGTCATGGTGCCTCCTGCTCACCAGGCTGAGCAGCTCCCTCCTACCGACTCCTCCTGCTGCTATAGACATCCTCCTCTGCCATAGCCACAACCCAGAGTCCTGCTGCTGCTGTTGCCTGCCTCAGTGCTCCTGCTGCCCGCAGCGCAGTAGTCGGGTAGCTACACAACTGTGCATACTTCAGGTACTCCTACTCCTCCTATACCGCTGCCTTCTCCATACACTTAACTCTCCACTCGAAACACATACAAAACCTGGTGATCCTATGAGCTCAGTACCCTTCAGTGTGTCTATGTGTATCTACCAGGTAGTGGTGAGTGGTCACACGGCTGATATTATTGAGCCTTATTTTATCCCTCCCACACACCACACGCTCTTCACACAGGGAGTTTGGGAAAACCCTCGGTAATATTTTCACAGTATTAAAAACATGAGCCACAACTGGGTCGTCGTGTAGAGAAGTATACTGCTGTATTTACGTCCGCCTTGCAAAGCCAACCGTGCCTGCCTAGCTCACGTCTCCTCTTCTACCCTTCGGTAGAATACAGGGTGGCTGGCATCAACACAATGTCGAACGAAAAGCTTCCAGGTCCTCGAACATGAATGGTGCTAGGTTATGGAGAAATATTGTTCTTCGCCCTAGATGACCAGTCAAGTTGTATCCTAGTCGCCTGTCCTTGAAGAATGGGTTCCTCCATGGTGTGGTTGTATGTGTCTGTATGAGTGTTGGTGTTATAAGTGTAGTAGAGGGGCTGTGTAAATCAGTATATTCTACTCTGTTGATGGTGGTACTACTGGTACATGTAGTGGTAGTGGTAGTAGTGCTGGTGATAGAAAACTTGAGTTACTACATGTAGTTTGAAATACTTGTCCCTGCTCCATGTATTACTAGTTGCTGCTGTAAGTCGTGACTAAAGCACCAACACTTTGAGCAGGAGGCACACAGCTCCACGTCTGGTGAAGGCCTACTGGGTGTTTAGGGTCAGCACTAGCTGAGCTGTGGTATCCTGCTCCTCCTGTGGGTAGTGGGGCTATACAGACGATGGTGGTGGTGGAGGTGGTGGCCGATGTGGTGGCGGCAGTGGTGGGAGGCCAAGCTACACAGTATACAAGTACACCGGAAACGGCCGACAACTAGCCCTGCAGCACCTCTATCGGCGACTGGGCGCGGTGCCAGAACACCGACCCATCTCCTAGTGTTGACCTCAAAGGGTGGGCCCCTCACTCATATCCAGATAACCATAACTCTACTGATAGGACGAGATATTATGATGCACAGAGGCAATTATAACGATATAGTTATGGTAGTAATTGAAGTCCACAGCAGTGGAGTACAGCTGTACTCGTGAGGTCAGTGTATGAATGAAGGTGACAAGCTGGAGGTGGGTGGGTGGGTGGGTGTGGTCAGGTCAATAGGCTGTGTGGTGGTCTATGTGTGTGACGAGGCATGTGTGTATGTCACTGTGTCTACACACACATGTACACACTGTCATGTCCATATAACAATAGTACGCCCCGTCATCAGCCCACACCACCTCACTCCCCCTGTCTACCTCTATAATACTACACCACCACGTGTCCTCCAGGTGAATGGCTGTCTTCTTCCTCCGGTGTGCTATGGTGCTGGCACTATGTCTACCAGAACCACTCACAGCCCGCCCCCGCCACTACAGCCATCCATGGTATCTTAAGTATGGCTCCCATCCATCCACCTTCACACAAGAAGTGATATTCTCTTCGCCTTGACGACGATGTCGGGTTCCTTAGTGACTCACTCCGAATTTGTTAACTTTCACCGGTTTAGTTAACTTTGACAAGTCCTTAATGTGACGGGTTTCAGCATCCAATAAGTGGTGGTGGTTTGAGTGGTATAGGCTGGGCATAAAGTGGTGCCAGTGCTGCTGCCTCCTGTACCCCACCATCACCCCGACAACAGTCGCCTGCAGCAGAAAACTCACTCAAACGAACCGGAAATCGGCGCTGCCGTCACCACCACCATCGCCGCCCGCCTGCTGCTGTTGCTGCTGCTGCTGAGGGAGATGGAGGGAGGGGATGCTGCTGGGCAGCTGTGCTAGCTAACTCGGTACATGTACAAGTGGTGCTGCGGGTGCAGTGGTGGCGGTGGTGCCATAGGGCTTCTTGCAGATGGTGGTGGTGCTAGTGGCAGTGTACACTAGGCCACCTGTGTTCATCTAGCAGACACTTCTGCGCTTCGCACCGCTGACGTGTTGTCCAGGTTAAGACCCGAGAGAACCGACGGGAAGCAGTCTTGTGGCAGTGGTGGTGGAGGGATGTGGTGGCAGGTCCATTCAGTGGGATCCAGTTGTGTAGTAGGAGCTAGGACTCGTCCCTTCCTGCTGAGGGAGCAGCGCGTGGGCGGGCGGGGTGTTGGGGTGGGGCAGCCAGGAGAAGAGGCAGCAGGCAATGCTCCTCAGTCCCTCTATTGTAGCGGCGGCCGCAGCGGAAGTACAGCTGCGCAGCCCATCGGTCGGTCGGTCGGCCCGAGCTGAGGACAAAACGACACTCGCAACTCCTGTTGCCGACTATCCAGACCGGAAGTTTACAGCCCCCGGGAACTCTGAAGGTGAAGACGCTCAGGGCGGCTTTGCTTATAGTCGCCGCTGACCGGCAGTGGTCATGCCGTTAGAGCGCACCGTCCGACGTGAGCAGCACATTGTAGGGACAATTTGGTGTTGCAGGACAAGGACCGTCCTCCATCTCTGCCTATAGCCGACTACTGCATCCCGCCTTGCTGACTGACTGCTGCTGGTGACGGCCAGTCAGCCAGCAAGTGCTGCTGCTCCTGCTGCTATAGTATGTCTAAATCAAGGGTAGGAGTATCATCGATACCTACCAAATCGATACGTCGCGATTTACGAAATCGCGATAATCGCATCGATAAAACCATTATATCGATAGTCATGTATCTCATAAATGCACAGGATTTGGGCTTTCCAAATTTGAAGGAATTTTCCAGAAATTCCTATTAGAACCAAAGTTATGATAATAAATGTATTGTGATTCAAATATATTTTGAATTACCCAAGCCCAACAATTCTAAATTATAATTAATGCATCGTTCATTTGAGTTTGTCATTGCATTTTGCCAATAGATCAAATAATTCTGTAAATCTTGTGTACAGGGCAATATAATTACTCTAATTTGCCTAGCAATTAGAGTATATGAAGAAATTCATTCCCTGTTAAAAGCTCATAATATGGCCATTTTGCTCTATTTAGCAATAATCAATATATTTGAAATATCAAGACCAAAATGATGATATTCACCATCGATATATATTGGATGGCAATGACACTCCTAATCAAGGGCGACTTTGGTAGGGTCAATGGTACTCAATATTCAGTGACTCGATACAGTCTGGAGCAGCATTTGCCTGAACCACAACCATCAACATGGAAATGGATTGTTTCCTCTATCCTCATGTAAAAGGCCCCACACATCTCAAAGCTCTAGTTCAAAGGCCATATTTTGCAAAGTTCTAAGACTTTATTTATTGTCTTACATATAGGCAAACGCACCATCCCATTGGCACAAGACCACCGGTCCATGCTGGCCTTAAACATACTATTTTGAAGTCATTTGAACTCAATATATATATATATTGTTATCTATACCTTGACGTATAGCCTAGGACACAATCAGATATTCAAGGTGTGTTCGAACTCTTTAAATCATTTTCATTAGGAAGCGTACCTCCATGCTACCTATCTACAGCTTCATCCCCTTCTCCCATTTCCCAGGTTACGACTGGCTGAGTAGTTTATGTATCTATTATTAGTTACTGGCCACTGACCTGCCTGGTATTGACTATTGTACAGGTGTCTCTATTAAAAGCCTGTGGTGTCTGTGGTTAGCCAGAACCCCAATTACCCAAGCCTCTCTAAACCCAAGATCACAAGATTGACCTGGAAGGGATTTCCTGCCTTTGGATTGACGATAAAGGTGTTAGCGACCACCCTGATACATTCTGTGTGGCCCTTCCGCCCTACTTTTTGAATGTAATATATGATGATTATGCTTGCACTAGTGCCTTTTAGGTACTGATAGAGGCACGAGGCTCTGCCTCGTTCCTCTATCAGTACCTAAAAGGCATGCGTGCAAGTATAGTCATCACACATTGCGTTTATACCATGGTCTGCACCTTTAGGATGCATTAGAATGCATCAGAATGCATTCTGGATTCATTGACATACAAACATTATATGGTATCCATATGGTCCGAAACATAAGATTCATCCAAGCCAGCACCATTGTTCAGCCCCGTGGCCTAATGGATAGGATGAAGCACTTTGGATCAGAAGATCCCTGGATCATTCCCAGCACATGCTGTGCTTTTTCAGTTTGAACTACTTGTTAGGGGGAGGTTGAAACCACCCACTCCGGTTAGCTTTGGAATAGGGGGTGGAATCAAGTCCTTTCCCCATAACATTTATATAACTCTTTATACTATATTCTAGTTAGTAATAACTATCAAAATCCTTGGGATCTAAATGTATTACTGCATATCAAAAGGGAGCCAGAATGCGGTTTCATAATACATTTATTGGTGTTATTCACTATCTCAAGAGATATCTTTATCAATATGTCACAAATTATTCTCAATAGTTTCAATTATGTACACCTCTCAATTTACATTTCAAATAGCAAACAATAGCTCCATAGCACATAGCTATATCACTCAGATTATAACAATCTGCACCTACAAAACCATTAGCACAGTGGATGTACAAGTACAACTGTTCCAACACAATAGAGCAAGGATACAATACAAAGCAGAATCAAAGTAAAGATCACAATACCACGCAAATATATCCCAATATACTGTCAAAGCTATGTCATAGCTGCTGTCACATATAAGAACAGTATAGCTCACATAGCCATTATCAGCTGGGGGCCGCCATTAGACCCCGACTCCACTATGACTAACACCTTCAGCCCCCGACTCCGCAGTTTATGCCAGGGATGCCTCCCACTGGTCAATAATACAATAGCCATGTGCCGTATAGAAAAAGAACACTGTCAATATTCAAGCGTCAACTCAGTGCCTCTATCCTATAATATAAGCACTCAGATTATCCAGTTTGGCCACCCAAAATCGTTCTGAAATGTGATAACCGTGGTATAAACAAGGGTAAGGGGAGTGGCGGACCTTCTTTGCAAGGAGGCCTGGGGACGCGGTATGGGCATTTTGTATGTACATGTGTGTCACTAACATATATGTGTAGATAGATGTCGACTGTGTAATGGTGTGCCGCTATCGTGTCTAAATGTTCAACAAATTCGTATCCAGTTATTGATTAATTGATTTTTTTAAAGCCCTAAAGCATGAAGGCCCTATTGGACTGCCTCACAAGTGGATTTAACCATGGAAAAAAAAGTTTCCTGCCAATTTGTTTGCTTGTATCAGTTGTGTTATTACATTTCATGCATCTTTAACATCAAATAGCTCAGAAATGAGAAGAAACTCAGCAATTTCCTTATGATTTCTGAATTCGGCACCCTTGAATTGACCAAGAACAGCTGGTTATATGCCAGCTGTTTTCCGAAAGTACAAAAATGTTCCTCAGTGTTATCAGTAACAGAACCAAATCCTGGTATGTGTTAGCATTTGTCTTTAATATGATTATGCTAAGGAGTGAGGGGACCATATTCAGCCTAGAGACAGGATGTTTAGGGTGAATAAAGGGTAAGAAGAAGTTGCCAGGAAGGGGCCACGTAGGCCCTCTAGCCTGTGGCTATAGGTGCTGACCAGCCACACGCCAACAGCCCATGTAGTCAGCCCATGGTGCCTCCAGGATCAACAGTAGCAACATACTGCCATCTGTGGTGGTGCTAATGAACACCACTACCGCCTCACTGCCCTCCTACACTGCCACCCCCTACCCATCCGGTTCCCCATGCTGGGACCTGATGTACCCCTGTTACCTACCCCCCCCCCCCCCATGTACAGGGTGTGTGCTGGTTGGTAGGGCGGCACAGTGCCCACTGCCAGTACAAACGTCCTTAGGACACAACCAGGCTGGGATCCAACCTTCCTCGTACATACATACACCCCCAACCTCTGATTTTTTTCTTACCCCCCCCCCTCCTCTCCAATACTACTGACAACTAGCTTCAATAGTTCCCTTTTTAAAGTTTTTTTTTCTAGTGTAGGAGACCCCTGCTGCTGCTCACACCTTGGCCGGTCCAGCTCGTCTCCGGACATGGGCCCGCCCACACTTCCGGCGGCTGCCTACATCGCCTATTGCACAGTGTAAAGAACCTCATCACAGTCTACACTCATCACCACCCACATACAGCCTGTACCAAGCAGTCATTCTGACCAATACCAGGTCATACAGTCCTACCTCCCTACCACAGTCTACCCACATACAGCCTGTACCAAGCAGTCATTCTGACCAATACCAGGTCATACAGTCCTACCTCCCTACCACAGTCTACCCACATACAGCCTGTACCAAGCAGTCATTCTGACCAATACCAGGTCATACAGTCCTACCTCCCTACCACAGTCTACCCACATACAGCCTGTACCAAGCAGTCATTCTGACCAACAGTGGCGGATCCAGGATTCTCTAGAGGGGGGGGGGCAAGACCTGGTGAAAGTGTTAGGGGTGTTACATGTCTCGGAGCACCACAAGCGAAGCGCAGCGGTCAAACTGAGGGGTTGGGGGCATGCCCCCCAGAAAATTTTGAGAGTTTAGACTTGAAATGGTGCATTCTTATGCATTCTAACTTAACATATTAAGTCTCAGGTCTTGTAAAATTTAAGGTGAGAAATCAGTTTTTATGTTAACAATTCTTGATGAATAGGTAGCCTGTATATCTCCTTCCCTACACAAACAGAATGCCTTGAAGATCTCTACAAGAAATATTCCATTCTGGTACATCACTGAACACCATATGGCATTTGTATTAAGCTTCTGATAATTGAAAGGATGGGGGTTTGGGGGCTTAGCCCCCAAGAGAAAGTTGAAATCTAAGAGTTGAAATGGTGCAATCTGAGGCATTTTGGCACTACCGTAATCTCCCGCGTATAAGGCGCGGCTTATACGAGAGGTTTTAGTTCTTCCTGGATCCACAAGGGGGACACCAAGAGCTTTATTTTGATATGTTACACTCCCCCTAACTCAAAAAATAACATAGGGGGATTCAAGGGGGTGTGGGGGGGGGCCTAGCTACACATAGCTTTTTGAATTTTGAAAATCCAATCAGTAGAACCAAAGTTATGATTTTTTGATTTTTTGACAATATTCTTCAACTCTAGGTGCGCCTTATACGCGAGGTGCGCCTTATACGCGAGAGATTACGGTATATATAGATTGGTATCACCCCTACTCCCCTAAAGAAATTAAGGCCTCTGGAACCATTTGAAGTTTGAAAAAAAAGGTTGGGGGAAAGAGAATGGGGGAGAGGATATCAGTGTCACCTGAAGAGGGAAAAGGGTAATTTCTTTGGTGTATAATGAGCACGAGTTCCAATGATGTGGCATTAGAGTAAAGTGCAATTTAGAACTGAGGGTCATTCCGGGAGGTGGGCTGGAAGGTGTTTTTTGAAAATTGGAGGACAGAAATAACAATTTCAAAATCATGAAAGAGATTCAGTTTGTATTGCACATATAAGAGAACCCAACAGGTCATTTCCTGATGATCAAAGCTTTCTAATGGAATATGGAACCCCTTTTTTAAATAACTGCCTCCCTCTCCTTTCCTTTCCCCTCTCCCTCTCTCTTCTCTTCTTCCTCCTTTTTTTTTTTTTTTTTTTTGGGGGGGGGGGGGGCAAGGCCCGTTCGGCCCCCCCCCTGTATCCGCCACTGACCAATACCAGGTCATACTGTCCTACCTCCCTACCACAGTCTACCCACATACAGCCTGTACCAAGCAGTCATTCTGACCAATACCAGGTCATACAGTCCTACCTCCCTACCACAGTCTACCCACATACAGCCTGTACCAAGCAGTCATTCTGACCAATACCAGGTCATACAGTCCTACCTCCCTACCACAGTCTACCCACATACAGCCGGTACCAAGCAGTCATTCTGACCAATACCAGGTCATACAGTCCTACCTCCCTACCACAGTCTACCCACATACAGCCTGTACCAAGCAGTCATTTTGACCAATACCAGGTCATACAGTCCTACCTCCCTACCACAGTCTACCCACATACAGCCGGTACCAAGTAGTCATTCTGACCAATACCAGGTCATACAGTCCTACCTCCCTACCACACCTACCCACATACAGCCTATACCCAGCAGTCATTGTTGATTATCAGGTCATACAGTCCTACCTCCCCATTACAGTCTACCCAACATATGGCCTGTACCCAGCAATCATTCTGTCCAATATCAGGTCATATAGTCTGGTTGGCCTACCTCTCCACCGCAGTCTAGCCAACATACAGCCTGTACCCAGCAGTCATCCTGTCGAAAGGATTACTGGAAATTCAGAAATCATTGTAATTTTTTAAATTTCCAATACTAGTAGTAAATGCCTTAGGGGACCACAGTAGAAAAGTCTCGAAAATGTAAAGAAAAGTGACATCTCTGTGTCCCATACCAGGTTCTACCTTCCCATCATAGTCTGTACTCACCACAACTTACATCACATGCTGATACAGCCTGTACCAAAAACATATCCCGTAAGGCCTTTACCAACAGAGATACCACTCGCTGGCTGACAAAACCCAGGAAAACCGGATTTTCGACACCCTTTTCCAGGAAATCAGCATGATTTAGTTTAAAAATCTGGACCAACCAAAACCAGGAATTCCTGGAAAACCAGGAAAAGTGGCATCTCTGTACCAGGCAACACAACAAATATTTAACTCATTCTCAGTACAAGTTCCTCCCACTGAGGTAGATTCGTATTAACCAACCTAAATGATTGATAGTTGTGTGACTCCAAGACCATTTACCACAAAACCCTGCATGACGTTGTCATTCAGAACACTATGACCATGCAACAGTCGCTTGTCAATCTCACCTATAGGTGAAATTGGCAACTGTTGCAATAATCTAAATTGGTTATAGCAACCAGGTGAAAAAATCTGATTTTTTTTATTGGATAAGAGGAGCTCGGTCCTGTTTGGACTGAACAGGCATCTGCTTGTGTTAAGGTGGATGGCGGGGATAGATGAAAAGTGGATGGATTTCCTCCATATTTTCAACAGTGTCTCAAAATGATAGGTACAATGCATATATGCCATAAAAATGTAGGGGTCCCATGCATATATCTGAGATACAGAACCTTTGATATTATATAGGATTATACAGTAATTTGTCACATTATTCCCCATGTTCATATCCAAAAGTGGATAGATATTTTCATAACTTCCTCAGCACTTAGATTATAATCATATCTTTGTAATGAGTGAAATATCAACATCTAGTCCCAGGTATATTTCTACTGTTTTGGGGCTTCAAAACTATCGAACATCAGCTCCAGACATATGGTGAAGGGATAGCTAAGTATACATTCCCATAGAACCACCTTCTACAGAATCCATGGTGAAGTGGTAATACGTTTGACTGTGGATCAACAGACCCTGGGTTTGATCCCAGGCCAGGCAATGTTAGGAAATCTATACAAACATTTTTGGTGTTTTGTTATTCAAATTTTCAAACATCAAAACTCAGGGATGAAAGTCACAGAGCATGAAAATCCCTGAAATGGTCCAATATTTGCCTCAAAAACCTGGGTTTCTATATGAATGTATAGGGCCCTGGAACTTCAAAATCCCTGAAATCAGGGAATTCCCTGAAGACTTTCATCCCTGAAAACTACATTTCACACTCAGAAATAAATATAATAAGGAATTCTACTCTTTTGAGTGCATGTAAGCATGTGGACCACACAGACGTTCCTGTAACATTTCCTGTTGGAAACCGTTCATCACATTCCTTACTTTGCAAATCTGCGCACAAACCTGCGTCATGAACGTGAATTCTTTCCCCGCCATCCACCTTAAATAGTGCCAAATCTATTGCCAGTGGAGCCAAGTCCTAGAGATCCACTAGGAGTGTCATCGATACCCTCCAAATCGATACATCGTCATTTACAAAACATTGATAAATGCATCGATAAAACAATTATATCGAAACATCCTATCTACCTCCTGAAAGTACAGGAGTACACCTTTCAAGAACTGAAAGAATTTTGTAAAAAAGGCCTACTAGAACCAGATTTATTGAGCAAAATGCCTGGTGATATGAAAATATCAAGTGTAAAAATATCTAATGACATTAAAAATTATTTTTAAATGATCCACTCTTTCACCGAAGAGAGGGAGTGTACAAATGGCTCTAACTTTTCTTCTACTTGGAGTACTTGAAAAATTCTTTCACTGGTCAAAGGTCCAGATCAATGCCATTTTGGCCTGTATCATGATAGTCGATATAATCGAGATAAAAATAGTGATAATCAAAATCGAAATAAATTGGATGTCAATGACACTCCTAAGATCCACCAGTGGCCCTTTTGTTTGACCTTCGTAAATCTTCCCTCAGCGTTTACAAGAGAAGTAGTAAAGTAAATTGGGAGCTTTTACAACATACATTGTTTTTGGCACGAAGTTTTGTCACCCTAGTTCATTCTGGTATAATACCTACAACTTTTCGTTTTTCAAGTGTTGAACCTAGGTATCTAACTATCTGAAGATAGTTAAGTTAAACTAGCCCTGAATACATGGTCTCAATAAGAAGGGAAAAAAAACATCCAATTTCCAGGTTTCTGTTGTAGACCGTTGCTATGGGTGCAGCCTTATAACCGTCACAAGATACCCTTCATTTCAAAATATTTGGTGTTAAATACTTAAGACTTCTACTTACGGATTCGGTTGTAGCAAGGTTGCCACAGTATTAAAAGTAGTCAGATTCATTGAGGCTAACGTCGACAGGAGCAGACTGGACCGAACGTTGCTTCTACTTTAACAAGTTTTTGTACTCGATCCTGTCATTTCAGTTCCTGACATAACTATCACGCACTGCCTTCCCAAAGTGGCACTCACTGAATCTATGTATACGATACTATAGTTTTGTGGTAGGTGGCAGGCTTACTATTGTCCTACGACAATATGAGTCCTCTCCCTCCCAGATCATCCATAACTCCCTGTCGAGAGCAAAGTTCTGCTTCAGTGTCTACCCCATACATGTATATCCTCTTGCAGTATCAATCCACATCAAGTTAGGTATAGTATGATGATATCGAGGGCCCTCCATGTAAAGTTGGGTATATAGTGGTATCTAGCATGTTGTCTGCTGCATTGCTGCTGCTTCCTGTGGACCTGATGATACCAGCACTTTTAGGTGCAAGCCCCAGCAGCAGGCAGGGTGAGGTAGGACCTCCTCAGGCACGGCCCCGGGCACCAGCTGCTGCTACTTGCACATCCCACCCAGATCTGGATGGCCGCCCAGGCCGGTCACAGACACACCTGCCAACAGGTGCCTGCCTCAGGGACCTTTTACAAGGCCTCGCCCAGAACACACCTGTAGACACTGCTGCTGCACACCCTTCATGAGGCCTCCACACACTGCACCTACAGGAGTCACCCTCCAGTACATCAAGTCTATATCTTGCTGTCTTACTGCTTTCAAAGCTGAGTGCTGTCTGTAGGTTGGGTGGGTGAGATCCAGATCGGCTTCCCTGTGCCGTCTGGCTGCTGCAGTGATGGTGGCGAGTGGTGGTAAATGTTGCATTGGAGGGGAATCCCAAGCGTTCTGGGACTATCTCCTTCTGACTAGAGCGTGACGGGGCAATGGGTATGGTGGGGGGGGGGGGCGTATTAAAGTAGCTAAGTATAACAAGCCATGTACCTTGCTGACGATACGATCTCCTAGCCCTCACACCCCTTTGCGTGTGTGCTTACTGTGGGGAACAGACATAGATATTCTAAACACCGAACTGGGGGACCAGTATTATCTCCCTTCCACATCATATAGGATGAGTAAATGGATGACTGATTTGTGAATTACTTGGAGTCACCAACCATCCTCCTCAAAACCAGTAGGTCTGTGCTGTGGGGAGCTCGAGATCGGTCCGCCGACTTTCAGAACACAGATTTCATTGAACATCACGATGATCTTTACTACTGGGAATTGAGAGTGGGAACAAAATGACATTGGAATCTCATAAAATGTAGGAGCCTGCTAACTGTGTCTCGTATTTCATGGTGGGTCCCAAATATCCTTGTTTCAATCTGTAGTGAGTCTGGAATTACAGCTACAATGTTGAATAACTTTATAAATAAAGTTTCAAACATTGGGTGTTAATTAAACTCCGAACCCAAATCCCTTATGGTCTGAAACTAATTGATGCACCGATTTTTTATTTTTAGATCAGGAGAAACAAGTAAGCAACAACTAGATATACCCTAACCCTTGTTCGAAATATAATGCAGCAATGTAAATTGCTGATAACTCGAAAAGTGAAAAGCCTGTGACTGGCTCCCATGAGTTGACTGTCACGCCGTCCTTTACAGGGAACGCCATGGAGTCAAGCACTCCCTCACCCAGGTTATTCGCACTACCAAGCCACTATTCGCATAATTCCTGCCAAAACTGCACTATTCGCACCACATTGCAAAAAAAGGCGGGAAAGTTGATACATGGATCAACATCATATACCTTCACCATTGGAGACAAAAAGCGTCTTATGGCTGCCAACCAACAGAGTCTGTACAATATTGACAATTTCTCAAAATTTACAAAACTTGGTAATGAAATACCTTTTCCTGCAAGACCCCTACATCGCACGATAAATTCATTAAGTAATTCTGCCTCTTATATATAAAATTTCCATCTTTTTTTAAACTTATTCACACCACCAAAATGACTGAAAGTGCAGGGCCCCAGGGTGTCTCTGCATATAAATCTATGAAGAAGGGGAGGGGGACTCTTATTGAATAGAAATTGAAATCTATTCCGGGAATTGATGTGGACCTGAACACCTGAAAATCTAAGCACATTGGCAAAGCACCTAATTAAACTATACATGTTGATGTATTTAAAGTGAGTACAATTACGCTACAAGAATGTGTTAAGAATCATGTTTAGGATGACACTTTTTAGTGTGAAACACGCGGACGAACTATTCATCTAGATTATAGCTTGCAATTATTGCAGTCTAATATGTCTGCGATGTTTGTGATTAACCTTTTTCTAATAAACTTCCTATATGATAGATCACGTCCGTCTCTGTTGGCAATTTAGTTGATTGAACCTATGGGATCAAAGAATCAATCACGTGAAAAGTACCAGACATCTATCTTAAAGAGTGGATTTCTAAATACATGTATGTACATTCTAATTAAAGTATGGGGTGGTACGTGTGGAGTATTAATAAATTTGATTCCTGCTATTGCAAATCATAGCAACAGTAAGCAACATTTGGCTTAGTCTATACATGTCACTATAGGCATTGGATAGCAGGGTACACTTAAGGTGGGTCGCTACTATTGGATTTGGGCCTACTGGGCAGGTCCCTGCGCATATAGGTTATCTTCATCAGAATCAGCCCATCTTTGATATCCACATACTTATGTCAGCCCTAAATGTGCACAAATATTTTGGTATGGCTCCGATCGAAATTGTGTTTTATGACTTTGAAATTTTGAGACATTTAAATCTAGATTTTTCTCATGATTCTATAACATTCTTTTGCACCTTAAAATTATAGCACTTACAATACCTAGACAATGCTCTAGAAGTGGTAGGCTATTCATAGTGACCAAGAGCATATAACGAAGCAGTCCAATGACAAGGATTTGCATATTTTACCCAACATGCAGTGCTTTGAATATGGATATTTTGTCATTTTTTCAATACTTTTTTTTTTAATTCACATGGTCAAAACTATAAAATAATGCATGGGACCCCCTATCAAAATTGCTCTTATTAAAAGGCAAATTATCTGAACAATATTCTGAAGAAGTTAAAGAAAAATATAGTGGTTGAAAATAGAATTTTATTTGTTTTTACTATAAAATAGAAAATTTACCCCTCTCTTTTCCGAAAAATGAGAAATTTACCCAGAATGCCATGCTGTGGACTTGAAATCAAAAATTCTTAATAAATAAGGATATCAGACCGTTTACCATGTGAGGTGTCATATCTCTGTATCAGATTATTATGACAGAAAAAAATTCTCAAATCTGAGACACATTTTCTCTAATTTCTAGGTGAAGATTAAAATACTTTTATTTTTCAAAAATCTGTAGAAAAAAAGCAGCTCGGGACCCCCTACTTTTCTTTTCATATTCTTATTCTAGATGATTTCTTGAACCTCTGGGAGAAAAATGAAGAAAACCTAGGATCTTTGATTCCATGGTAGCGACCCACCTGAACACGTTGTCAGTTAACCAAACATTTCATAAAGATGCATTTAAATCATATCTACATGTTTCATATGGTGGGGGGGGGTTGCAACTTTAAGTAGAACTTCAAGCAACTATCACATTTCGAAGTCCCCAGGATATCTATTATCCCCGTTGTCTGCCAATTATGCATTATCGGCCCTAGGATCGGCCGTCAAAAGCAGCCCTGTGGACTATTGGTATAATCTATTGTGGCCAATGGACCATGTGGCGAAATATTTTTTGAGCCTCTCATGGGGTAGGAATTGTTCTTTATTGGAAGCTTTGACTCATTATGGGTGCTAGGGGTGCGGTTTTACATGTAATCAGATCTTGATTTTATGTCATGGCTGATATGATCAATACTATAGAAAAGTACTGGACACGCCATATTCAATGGGGGGGGGGGGGTGGAATACAATGTGCCCGTATTCAATGGCTGATGATCACATGACCAACATCCAAGATATTGTTGATTTTCTTTTAATTAAAAGCTTTCAAACCTGTGTAGTCATGACACAAATGCAAATGTCAACTCCCATTGGATATTTTAGCATCACATTCCCCTCAGTGAGGGCTGTCTGCATTCAACTCCACCTATAAGGCGTTATTGAATATGGACAGTCTCACCTCAGGGAATATGATGCTAAAATATCCCATGGTTGTTGACATTTGCTTATATATTCCACCCTTAGGCCCAGGATAGCTCCTACAAAATATTGGCCAAATTGTGCATACAGTGTATACATGTGTGTATATATACTGGTCTATACTTTATCCCAGATTTTACTTCTCTCATGATATAATTATCCTTGTATTGATGGCGAGGGTTTCATCATTTCAAGTCGAATGCTCTTCTACTCACCATTTTCCTGGCATCCTCAACTACATGTCACGACTTTAAGTAGTCCCACACATTTGTCACAACTCATAGATATGTCGACCTCATAAAAAAACATACAGACAACAAATCTAATCCTTTGTTGTGAATATCAAAATTTATAGGATTCTCATCAATTTAAAAAAGAGCATAGATACAACAAATGTAAATGATCCTGCTGAAGATAGAGGCAGACAATAGCAGTGCTGTGGGGTACGTGTGCCGCCTGTTGGTTGGGACGTGTCCTACTGATGCCGGGCTCATCTCAATGTGCTAACTGATAGGTTTACTGATTTTTATTCATATCATTAACTTTTTTCACCTCTTCTATATCCGCACTACCGGCCAAATACTCCTGCCGAAATCGCCCTATTTGCACCCGTTCGCACCACACTTGCAAAAAGCATGCCAACCATTCGATATTGGATGGCCCACAACCTAGACCTCTTGACATTTTGTTAAAGATTCTGTCTTATCTACACCTGATAACAACATCCTAGGTAAATTGACATATTTTAACATCGCACAAGAAAGATAAGAAGAACACCTGATTTCAACCTTTTTTTCAAAAAAGAAATCAATTTTTGGCCTCGTTTTTCAATCGTTCATGTGTCTTAACGGTAAAATCCGCACACCCCTGACCGACTGGCTTCATATACCTCTTTTCGAGGTAATAAAGGAACTTCCTTTTATATTCAGCATAAATCCATATTAGAATCATACTGCACCAATCTAGCTAGCTATATATAAGGGTCTAGCAGGAGCTGTACGGTTTAATTAAAGCTACAGGTGAGTCCCCTATGCATTCCATCCCTCAGGGCGTTACAGGTAACCCCTTTTCACTCCCACCTTCTGTACCTCTAGCGCAGCTGTAACAACTAGGGTAGAGCACTGTCCTCGTCAAGAGTTGGGAGTCGGGGGGCAGTATGTGGGTAGTAGGGGGTGGTATTTGTTTATGCTTGTCACGTAGAGCTGCAGTGAAGATCAGGTCAGACCCCCCCCCCCTCCCCTGCAACTCCTGCTAAGACACAAAATAGACACGAGCTTAGAACGGCGTATTTATAATACCAGCAGTCTCACCTTATATTCACTTTGGGTTGGTTGATTTTACCTCCACTAATTGTACTGAAAAGTTAGCTAAAAGATGTGGTTTCTGGATATAAAGTCCTTTCTTTTCTTAGTTTGGACAGGTATCTAAAAGCTGCTTATCCAAACAGCTAGACAGGTATTATATGCTGCTTGCCTGAAACAGCAGTGATCACATCTGTGTATGACTGAATCTAGGAGATTAATGATCAAATCTATGAGGAGGGGCGAGGGGAAAAACCAGGGCTTCAATCCCATACTCTTTTCGAAAGATAGCAAGCGTTCATTTATTTTCCTGGTTGGGCCCGGACAAACTATGGCCTTTGGTCATTTTTAGTGGGATCAATTAAACATTTGTACACAGCAGGTTTCGTATCACTGATAAAGCGATGCAAAATTTGAATGGAACAAGAGGAGATATGCATTGCTTTCATTGCAAGCATCTCATGATCTGTGATACAGAGCAGTTGAACATTTTATGTTTTATGTTTGTTGGATAGCATTAGGTGATCATCTGGCCATGATCTCAGCTTTCAAACAGCGACAGAATTTTTCACATATTCCTTTTAGAAGCTTCCCATAGATACCCATAATATACTTTTTCACTGAAACAGGCTTAAATGAGCAGTCACCCCTCATATCATAGAAGATGGAATCTTCTTAGTTACGAGTGAGTGAGTAATAGATGTTTAACGCCATTTCGACAGCTAAGGTCATATTCATGGCAAGAACTACATTACACAATTTCACAGGGGAATGTGTCAGTGCCCACACATATGTGCACCACACACATCCCGAGGGGATAGGAAAGGGGAGAAATAGACCCTTTTAAGTGGGCTAGGGAAGCCCGCGTCTTGGTTACAGGGATAAGTCCTTTATAAGAAGTAAGGGTGGACAAGATATATACTTTGGAAGGATCGCACACCTCTTCTTTTTATGGTTATATTGAATTTTTCTCTACGGATTATAACCTGAAACTGACCAATAAATTCATTTTTGTACCGAAATTGTGCAAAATACTGCGTAAAAGACCCCTCGTAAAAGACCTACTAGACCTCTCACAATTCTTATAAGGGTTCTGTTTTATATACACCAGATGCCAACACAATCTTTGTTCCTAGGTAACCTTGCCACATTTTACCATCATCCTACCACAAGGAGGCATAAGGCCTGATTTGATCCTGTATTTCCCATGATTTTTTTTTAAAAAAGTTGCCAAATTTTTTGGCCTAATTTTTGGTCGTTTCCTGTGTATTAAAATGTGATGGACCCGGCTCCTGCACCCCCATACCCAACTATACACACACCTGTATTCCCGCCTTCTCAAAGTACCCCCTTTCCGACTGATTAACTAGTAAAAAACTAATATTTTGTAGTTCAAAAGTACCCCTTTTTCCTTGTAACACTGACATATAATTGTAACACTGGCATATAATTGCAGCATTGCCTTTTCAGTGACTACATGTAAGATATAGGCCACTATTGGTATATCTTTATTCCCCATTTGAGCCTTAAACCTTCTTATTTCAAGGAGTTGACTTGGGAAAAAAGATCCCTATTTCCTGTCTCCAGGGACATGCATGTATAGTACAAAAAAAAACGGAACGCAAGTGTGTACATCATGTACCTATATACAATGTAATAGAGTGCAGGGCCGGGGTGATGGCACTATCATATGCCGATACAGAAATGTGGTGGTATGGAATAAGTTTTATAATTTGTTGATGTCTATAAAATAGACAATCATAAATTAGCCTAAAGAAATATGGGCAATGTGCTAGGCTACGCTAGAAAACTGTCAGAAGAGGAAACCCAAACGAGTGGGAAAGAGAAAGCAGGCTGGGTAGGATCTGAGTAAGATCGATATAGTCCTGCCTGTCTGTGTGAGGGTTTTGCTACTGGAGAGAGCTGCGTGGGCGTGAATCGGTGATGCTGCTGGTATACATTATCTAATACCTAGGTACACGTGGTATATCTCTAAACCTTGTCTAACAGCAAAGGTCATGGACATGAGTTGTGACATGGACAATGTGAAATCTGCCTGTTACAAATGTCCATATCAGGTCTGAACGAAGCTTAAAATGCCTATGATGACTTGTCTTAAACATGCTACACTTAGAAAGTTTCTTTGAGTTGTTAACTACCAGAAGGGCATTTCCATATGCAAACAAGTTTTTCAGAGCAATGGAAGGTTCTTCACTCATTTTTAACAGTGATGTATTATGCTTCCGGTGATTCCATCTACAGGGAAGTGATTTCATTAAGAATATTGTGCAGGAAACCTTTTTTTTTCATCTTTTTTTTTCCATTATGAAGAGTACCATCTTTTAGGCTGGGCTCCAAATTCCTAAGTTCACTTTGACAAAATACCCCCCACGCCTAAATCCATACCTCAAATATCACCATACTATGGTAGTGCGCTATTTGGGGATAGGTACCGTGTTTATATAGGTTGGTATCGATACCGACCAGACAACCGTTTCCCAATGCCACTTCAACCCAGACCAGATACCATGAATCTTAACTCGTCGGTAGTTCACCCCCTCCCACTGTTCTATGTGTTTATTACAGTCAACTAACTGCGTCTACCCATCATACCTCATCCGGATGGGCTATATGCCAAATTGTAACACGGAAACTTTGTTTTATGTTTTTTTTCTTCTATCCAACCTTCTGTCAAACACCTCGCCTCCATTTCCAAAAATACAGGTACAGTGGTAGACTCCAGGAATATTGGGCTTTTGCCATTACTGTCACTGCAAGAAGATTGTACATGTAACTACATGTACATCTTTGACAGTGACGCTCCTCATGGAGGTATATTTTTACCCTGTTACAACCTTCTTGCACTAAGGCGAGGATATAAACTATATCTATTAAAGAATATCTATGGGGCAAAAACAAGTGGTCCACTGTATTTATAATATAAATGCACACTACATATATACCGCCCTTCACGTAATTCACACATGGAAACTGGATTCAACTAATAAAATGCAACCTTGTGAAGAACAACAGTGCATTTTGTCCCTTTAATATATGGTGGTTTCAACATCTCAATCGGTCAGTAATGTCTGTGTAGATGTAGTACACATGTATAGAGAATTGAGGTTTTGCAGGTTTTCTGATTTTACCATGCCTCGTGAAGTTCTGTACTTAGTAGTGTAAAAATAACCATTCGTTTCAACAATTACTGTTATCTTTATCATTTCCGTCCTCCAGTGGGCTAAAGGCCACAAAAAAAAAAAAAAAAAAAAAATTGGTCTACAGATTTTGTTTTTTTTAACAAGTGGTGCGTGCGAGCAATTTTTTTCTTTTTTTATTATTTCATTTCTTATCTTTTTTTGTGATCCAATGGATGGATCTCTTGCTGAGAAAAAAATATATACAAGGAAATCTTTTTATTTCCTAAGAAATTAACTAAGAGAAAACTTACAGGAAATAATGCAAGGGGATACCGTAGATTTTTCTTTTTTTTTTCAAGTAAAAATAAATATGTGTTAATGGAGAGCGCGATCCGTAGACCAACTTATCTTTTTGGTATGGCCCGATGATGAAATTCCAGATTATCTCTAGCCTGTATCAATCAATAACTTAGATTATCAGATAACTTTTGGACATCAAGTCTAGTCTAAGGACAGGTGACACTGACGAGGTGGGATTGATAAGGCACAAGGTTTGATTGCAGGTCATCTATTAAGTAGTCCCTTCCGGGGATAAGGAGAGGAAAGACCTGCGCCGAATCTCGGATTATTTCAATTCATTGTGGCTGTCAGTGAGTTGTTAATTAATACGTTTCAACTGAAGAACTAAAGCAAATGGACAATGATGGGCAAGTCACATAAAGGAGACTGAATAAAAAATGAATTGGAAGCTTGTGACTACCGGTACTTCAATGCCTACAAGGGAAGATATGGGCAGCTCCATTCTTCTTTTTCTCTATTGGTGGTCTCGAACATTTTCAATGAAACAAACTGCTCCATCCCATATAAAATGTTGAGGTGTCTACCAAATATCATAATTAAACAAACCATATCTTTTCTTTGTCAGTTCACCAGAACCTACTCATTTATTTAAAAAATATCATTTCAAAAATTAGTTGTAGCTACTTTATGATTATAAAACTGTTACAATAGCCACACACCTATTTCTTCTAGTTCGGGTAGTATCTAATCTAACCTCAAATCTGGCCCAGATATAATCTATATACGAATTAGCACATCGATAGCATTCGCCATTGTTAGTCTATAAAGCAGAACCATCTGCACCATGATTATATTTTCATCATATAGTATGCATACAGGTAGGGCAAGATATGGAGACAATAGTTTGACCATACCAATGTAAATCGGGAATGTGGCTTGGGGCACAGTACGTCATTATTCTGTGGTAAACGGGTAATAATGTCGTCACTGACCTACAAGAACCTAGAAGTGTGCTCTAGCCCGGGACTCTAGCTAGGCTATGTGCTAACCTGCTTTAATAGCTAGGTCATGTGATAACATCAGCATAATGATTGAGTGCATTTAAAGGAGAAATCTAACCTATGCCTCTGGTATAAATTAATTAAAGGGATAAACAACGGAAGTCTGTATACATTCCAATAAAAGGAATTAGGTCTCCCACATAACCATATCTAATAACACAGCATCCAGCGTAATGGTCATGATATGGGCGTCGTATGCATAGCCAATATTCTTGTGATCAATATAACAGTTTACCGAGTAATTAAATACTAATTGTTTCTATTCGGATGATCAGGTCACAGTGTATAATGGACTAGTACTAACTATGGTAATCACACAAACAGCCATACAAGTATTAATACCAGACAAACACGGCCGGGGAAACAAGGCTCCTTTCAATGCCCATTGAACCTCGTGGGGTGTTTCGGGAGTCGAGATGTGTTGATCCAGACTATCAGTAGCGGATCCAGGGCAGGAGGTCCCCTGAAATTAGGCCTTGATTTAACTCTCAAGACTCAACTATAGGAAAGGTGGTGACAATGCCTGGCTGTGGCAACCCCTCCCCCACAGACAAATTTTTTGTTGGCTGTGCACCCCCCCGACCATCCCTTCTGGATCCGCCCCTGAATATGTGAGAAAATTTTATCCATAGATCTTGGATTCTGGGAGGGTACATTCTTGAAAACTATTGGCTCCAAAATGGAGTGCCAGTGGGAAATTCTACAATACACAAGCCAGTGCCAGTGGGAAATTCTACAATACATAATCATGACAATGTACCGGTAGTCTGAAACATCGTAAAGTATCATTGTTGATAGACTGGAAAACGTCAAAACTTGACTGGTCTCTTTTCTAACATTGGAAATATCGGTAGTATATTATTAAGGTGGCGATTAAGGTATGTGTTGCAAACTTTTTGATATCTTCCTGATTTATGTGAGGCATTTTGCTGTGAGATGTTTAGATCCTTCATGATAAGGGTTAACACAGTTTTTCTATTACATCTCCTGTTTAAAACAACCCTTCATCAGTAGGGAAAGGCTGATAGTGATATTAAAAGGGCCGCCCTCATTGGTTGCTAGGACGGTACTGCTGTGCCCATGAATCGCAGTGACTTGCACCGATTCAAACCGCAAACATTATAATGAAATCTATACTATGACATGTATTTGTTAAAGTACTTAATACCTGAGAATAAGCTGGTGTTGGAGTGAGAGGTGTCCCATTGTAGACAGCAGCAGGCGGTGTTGGGGGTCGTCGTCGTTAACTAGGTCGGGGTCAGGGTCGGGGTCGGGCTGGGCTAGGAGGCGGCACCTCCACCCACCAGCCTGTGGCACCTCACACCCCTGGTGCTGCTGTGTACACCGTCCTGTACCCCTCTTGTTGTTATTATCCCAGCAGTCTGTAGCCTCAGTCCTAGTGGACGTGAGGAGACCTACCTTCTCTGCCATTATGACAGTGCAATGTGCACCGTGACTAGGGCACTAGTTATAATAGAGGCATGTCCATCCATCCTTTAGCCACATGGTGGGCACCTCAAGTCTACTAAGATTAGTAAGAAGGTCACAAACAGTCTACTATAGACTGAGACTGAGAGATATCCATCATGCTGGCCTACAGCCTGCAAAATCCAACAGCCTTTTGGTAAGGTTCCTTCATGAAACAGTTGCAGGCCATAATCTAAGGCTATATCCACGTACTAGCCGCCGATATTGGCGCAGTCTTTGGTCTCCAATCCACAGACGAGATAACCAAACAGGCAGAAAGTCCACGACCTGACCCTCTCCACCTCGCCCCCCTCCCGCCTCTCTCCTCGCGTTTCCGGTGTAGTCCTCCTAAACTGCCCCGGCCCGTCACCCCCCGGGTCGGGTTGCACTGGTAACTGCTGGAGTAGACTACAGAAGCAATGTGTGAACTTTCCACCTAAGGCGTGCACTGATCTGTATGTATGTTATTATTGAGCTATAACATGTAGTAAGTAATCCCCCGAGGTAGTGCTGTAGGGCCTGATTATTACATTAATAATAGTACGTGTATAGCAGAGGTCAGGAGCTCGGGGGTGCGTGTGCACCAGTAGCCTAAGAAGGGTGGGTGGGTTTGTGTGTGGATTAGACCGCCCGTTTTTATGAATGGCCTGCTTCTACTGGGTCGTCCTTGTGGGTCACTGGCCGGCCTGCACCTCAGTCTCGCTCCACACAGTCTAGAAAGCCGCTTCCGCTGTACAGTCTGGCAGATATGTTCTCCTGGACTGCAATCTGATACACAGAGCCGAATGTGTATTGGTTCAGTGTAGCTATCCCCGGGTGCTATCCTACTTGAAAGTACAGATAGGAATTCATATCTCCAGGCTTACATCATTACATAGAATTAAGATTGGTCAATGGAGCATTAAGTCTTAAGATGTTAGTTAGGACTGACCGTAGGGCGGATGGCATTCTGTTCCCAGACTACCCCCTTTGAATAATATGCGCTGACAGGGACCAAGCCTTCTCAGCCACCACCAGCACTCACCCACTAACACACATACACACATGCGGCGTCTCATTCATGCGCGCGCAGCACACCACCGGCTGCATGAATGAAGAGTACCCCCCCCCCCCCCCACCCCCAATCGTTCTTAACCCCCTCCCACTTCGTCCTTGTAGCCCAATATATCGTCTACTGCGTCGCCATAATCTTTCTTGTCCTTCTAAGCATGGGAGCAATGCAGATGTAAGATATTTTAATCTGGAGGTTCAATACTTTGAGGATAGTATAGCAGTGCAAAGATATGGCAGGTCATATATTCAGATTTTGAATAATAACCATATGACATGATCGTACATCATGACTGCACAATACACACTAGAATACACAGCACGCACATAAACATTATGACAATAGTGTCTTTCTGGCCGAGTCTCGGTCGGCATTTCAGCGTTGGTCCTTAGTTCAAGACATGCTGACAGATTTGTACAACGGTGATATAGATTATACACCACAAGGTGGTCAAGGAAGGCTCTCTAGTAGACCACAAGCTATTTTAGTATGAGTATCGGGGTCAGGCCGGCGGTCAATATGTTAATGAGACACGGTGTGCGGCCACTAACCGACCAATGACAGTGAGTTGGTGGGCCGTCAATGTTGTGAATGGACCGAAGCCAAGACTTCATGAATGAAGCCATGTTGTTGTCGGCCCATCACTCACCAGAGTTGGATAAGGAAGACGACCGCCTAACTTAACTTAAACTTACCTAGAGGATATTTAAATTATGTTCACTTCAAGCCCCAATCTACGTCAACAATATGTGCATGGTATGAATCACACCTACTATGGGCCTTATTTCATCTTATATAGCCTACTTATAGCTAAGAAATCTAATCCCTTATGATCTCCGTACCTACGTGAGTAAGAGAAGCAGGGTTCATCAGCCTACCTACTTTAAAAATAAAAGGGATAGTGAGAATGGGGATAGAGTTTGCAAATTTGCACAAAATGAAATGAAAATATCATAATCTCTGCTTGATGAATATTCAAAATTCAAATAGCTAACGGTATGTGTACATTATACGCCCAAGTCCCAATACCTCCATCGTCCATGAACCCATCATGAATCTCAGAGGTGCCATTTGCTTGAACAGAGAAACCAGGAAAAATGAGGATTTTGGCAACCATTTCCGAGGTAAATCGTATAAATTGTTACAAATCAAGGTATTGGATAATTGGTGCCCCCCTTCTAGACCAAAGGAGAACTTAATCCTCGACAATAAGGCTAAGCCCCGCCCTACACATTGGGTTCTACTTACTACTATGCTTCTACAATAATTTCGGGTAATGGTGTACATGTACTAGGCCAAAAAATATTGTGTGTTTCCAGTTACATGACTCAAAACTCTAGGGTCGGTAGGTTGGATTTTTTTTAATTTGGCATAAAAGTATATGGACAGACATGCCCGATTCTTCAATGACATTTGAAAAAAAAGAAAATTTTCATCAAAAAAATATCTGAAAAATGTTAAATAAAAAAAGTGTGTAGGGTTGGTTCGGTAACTGGAAACAAACCTTTTTTTTATTTGGCCTTAGTCAAATCGTAGTATTGTCTTTGGCATGTATTTTCTCTAAGTACAAGTCGATATACAATGAGACCAATGGCATGGCTGTTTCTGTGAATACATGTCGGTCTAGCACGTGCCTATACTGTATATTATGATGACCTCATGATAAGTAAGAACTGAAATATAATGCTGCGATGTAAATTGCTGATAACTCGAAAAGTGAAAAGCCTGTGATTGGCTCCTATGAGTTGTGCACTCATCCTGTTGCATCAGCACTCCCTAACCCAGGTTATTCACACCACCAAGCGCCAAAACTGCGCTATTCGCGCCACATTGTCAAAAAAGGTGGGAAAGTTGATACATGGATCAACATCATATACCTTCAGCATTGGAGGCAAAAAGCATCTTATGGCTGCCAACCAATTGAGTCTGTACAATATTGACAATATCTCAAAATTTACAAAACTTGGTAATGAAATACCTTTTCCTGCAAGACCTCTACATCTCCTCCTTTAATGGCTCTACAAATTCATTAAGTAATTCTGCCATTTATATATAAAATTTCCATCTTTTTTTTAAAACTTATTCGCACCATCAAAATGACTGAAAGTGCAAGGCCCCAGGGTGTCTCCTTATAACTCGCTTTTCAAGTTAATCAACATGGCCGTATTAGTACATTCATGTACTGGTAGTGCTTGGGTCTAACGTGGGGTCATTCCAGGTACACCTCCTGGTATACCAGATTCTAACCACATGTATAATATACACAGTGCAGCGGCCAACCGACTACAGACTGTGGTAAGGCAAATAGTGGCAAGGAAAGCCTCTCGAGTAATGGTCTGTAAAGACCTTCTACAACACGTAGAGGTCTACCACTACATGTAACGCCGAGAAGTGAATACACATTGCCTGAGCTCTTTCCCTCCCACTGCTCTGATCTAAAAACTAAGGATAGAATCGACTATTGTTTTTTTTATAGTCATTATTACATCCATTTAGGCACCATACAAGTTCTTATTGGCTTCTCCCCTCTTTAAAGGTTCAGCATTGTAGAGATATCAGTATCAATATTACGCATTGAGGAGATCACCTTACATGTTGTGAAGATGTCAGTATGAGTATGTACACATGGAAATTTCAAACATAGAAAATCTACCACGTTTTCATTTAGATCTCCGTGTGTACATGATATCTAGTCTAGTGTTCTAACTCTACTTTTAGGGATGTAAGTCAGGAATGGGCAAAAATCAGGAAGCCATAAGTTTACTTGATAAAATATCTAAGGCTGTGCCACAGGCACAAGTATGATTGACTATCATGTACTATGGCCATAACTCACCAGGGCTGCAATGTTAGACATTAACGTCTAGTCAATCAGATAATAAGAGGGTGTAAGTGATCCTGTTTTTAAAGGGCTCAAAGTCAGTGATGCATGTGTGCAAGGTTTAAAGGTTCCCTTCAGAGAGGCGCCTGGGCAGGCATGGTAGTTTGGTCAAGATCACTCTGTACGGGAGGAGCCCCAGGACAGGGTATATCTGTCTATGGCAGACTGAGTCTGAGAGTGCCTGTAAGAGTGGCAGTGGGGGCTGAACAACACTCTTGTAGTGGTGTTTTGAGATTGGCTAGAGCAGAACAAGTTGAGTACCTCAAGGGACACAGAGTGTTAGTGCATCATACCTACCTTAGGCTTAGGGTAATAAGGCCTTTGTGTGGTTGTACATATATGTAGGTGGCCTGTTAAAGGGTTAAGGATTATCCAGGTGTGACAACATCAATACTCTATTCCCATGTGTAAATAATCTGCTGGTAGCCCTTTTAATATGCCTTGTCAGCACAATAGATTTATACAGGGTCCCTGTCCTATAAGGTAACAGCTTTGCAATGCTCATGGAGACACTGTATCAGCAAAATATGGTAAGGTTTAGATAGATGTAAATACTTGATGGACGTCTAGTCAATCAAGTAATAAAAGCCTTATTTTTCTATCCAAACATATCTCCTTACCACTCGTATAAGGAAAATAAATGTTATTAAAACATTACTGAAATGAGGAAATCATGATAAAGCCTGAAGACTTACATCCGTGTACTTTATAATTCACTGAGTGGTTGTGATAATTTATACCCGGTCCTGCTTAGGATTTAGCTTTCATTTATGATTATGTAACCATGCGTATGACCATAATAGTGGTTTTCAGATGTATAAAGTATGAGGCATATCAACACAATATCAGCCCAATACAAGTAGACCCCAGTCAGAGAGTTACATGCCAAGACCGGAAGTGACCTAAACTTGACTGTTGCTTCCCAAAATATCCTCCATGTGTAGCCTAGTTTTTCTCTAAATAAGTATTTGGTATAAATCAAGGAAATGACAGTGCCATACATAGAACTACTGAAAAGTTCCGGGAGAGTTGGTCCCGACATTGTCACACCACAACAGTATCTACATATCACATTAAATTGTGCGAAAACTCTTGGATATGCCCATAAAGGAAACTACTGGTATAAGATAGGCTGAGGAATAACTATAAGAGGGACTTCTGACATATGAACATATTAATTGCACGTTTTCAATCACATTAACCGGCATGTATTATATTTACATCAAATGATTAGTACCAACAGCTTTTTCATGACACCTCCATGTCCATTGACAGCTATGCGTCTACGAGGACATGCCTTAATTTAACTTAAAAAATACGCTATTCACGATGATGGCATTTTGACTGTGGCAGTATAATTATGCTTACGCCTATTCTGACTGAGACAAAAATCCCCTTATATTAAAAGAATACATTTTTACCAAAGACATTTTTACCAAAGAAATAAATAGGCAAAGGTTTCATTAATTCACATGAATAATTGATAGGCCTACTAGTTGCATGGCCATTTCCGGTAGGATGTTGAAACTGACCCTGAGATACGAGGGCGAGGGTTCCCGGACCAGAAGGCAATATCTCCTGCTTAAAATTCAGTGGCTACTGAGAATATAGGCCTACTGATCAACCACTGCCTATTTCAGTAGCCACTGATATAATACTCTTAAAACAACTGATTTCGCACTGCCTTTTCAATACAACTAACTCTCAACTGAATTTGCAGTATGAATGCAGTAGCCAACTGATCATGTACTGGTATCATTCATGGTTTAGATCTGGTGAGCTGGACTCATATCTTTGGTATACAGTAAGATATTTTTAAAACGAATCCTGTTATAACGAAATTTTGGAGGTAGTGAGTAATAGGCGTTTAACGCCATTTCAACAGCTAAGGTCATATTCATGGCAAGAACTACATTACAAAATTTCACAGAGAAATGTGTCAGTGCCCACGCATATATGTGCACCATCCGAGGGGATAGGAAAGAGGAGAAATAGACCCTTTTAAGTGGGCTAGGGAAGCCTGACGAAATTTTGGTTATAACAAACAAAATGCTTGCTACCAAATCATCACCATATATTTCTATAGTAAAATAGTCTCTTATGATGAAGTTTTGGCATAAGAATTTGGATATAACGATGTAATTCTGACATAAAAGCACTTTCCTAAAGGTGTTAGGGGGAGTGACAGGAGGAGTGATAGGACATCATCACCCGCCTCCCCTCTTTCCTGTGCCGCCATAGCAGCATACAGGACATCTGAGAGGGGTTAGGGGGTCAGAATAACCACTGTATTGCTTTGTTTGGTCACTATAACATTCGTTTACAATTGCATTTTTTGCTTGCCCCAAGGACTTCCTTGTAACGGAATCTTACTGTATCATGGTGTATAAAGGTGAGATTTTACTCAGTGTCAGTAAGTAGGGCTGAATTTATGAACGGCAATTCTTTCTTTGTCACCATCACATGGCAATTTTCAAATACCTGGTATAATTTAGAATCACTAGTCCACTAGTTTCTCATCCCAACATCAATGCTGCTGCCATACTACTTAGTATGGACGTCTTGTGTGTCCACCATTTTGAATTTTGCTGGTTCACTGATAAGACATCATGATGGGTACCCTGTCCCTGGGTAACACCCACTTCCAGGGACATACATGCTGGTTCCATCCTATCAGCTCTTATCAGCGCATGTCACCAGGAACCAGCTCCAGTCCCGCTTACACCCAATACTGAGGTTGCAGGTTCCTAGGTGGGGGGGGGGCACAATTGCTTGATATGGTACACTGCGAGATAAGCACTGATAACAGCCAGCATGATGGATACCAGGTGTTATGTAATGCACGCTAAAAGTCTGCACTGAATGAAAGGAATTTTCTCATTGGTCAATAATGTGTCCTGCTAGGTCAGTATAACAAAGCTTTATCAGTATTGGCTTATGTTACCCAGTACTACTGATTTGATACTGTCCTAGACCACTCCTATATGGGTTACACAGACTACTGTGAAGTAAATGCAGCTACATATAGACGACGGGGAGATAGCTCATTGGGTCAATGCGCTGGAAGGTAATCAGTGGACCCAAGCTCACGTCCCCAGTGGGAGGTCAGGTAGTAGGAGCAATGCATACAAGAGGGACATTATTGATACAGTGGACACGATTTTAGTACTTCTTCCTACCCCCAGCAGTGGCTCTGCAGTGGTCTACTGCTCTGCATATGGGGCTGTCGCAGTACTAAATCAGTAGCCACTGATTAACTACTGCATCTCATTCACATAATTCAGACATACTGATTTGCCACTGCTTGCTTGTATACTGATATCACACTACTCTACTACTGGACCAATACTGCCCTACTCTGTGGCGTTTGACAGGGGTATAGCAGTTTTTACTGAAACGCCACTGTTCCTTATAGATACTGATTTGGTACTGAAACACTAATGTGAGTTTACATTGTTCATGTACTGCTTGTTTATAGTTTTTTCACTGTATTCTGGCCCGGGCTATCTTACTGAGTGTGTGAGATAGGATCTGCAATGTCATACCTATGGGACTGCCACATTTAACAAGAAAATATACACTGGTATCCTCTTCAAAAGTCTAAGTCTAAAGCCTGAGCCAGATGGAAATGCAGTGGTTTATATGTGATGATAGCCCGCATTATCACCATAGTGTGTGTCACGTTCTTTAAGTTTTGCAGGAGAGGCCAAAGAAGTGTTTCAATTACAGTAGAACAAAGTTGATAGAACATTATCACAATGGGGCCTGTAGGCACACATATCATAGCGCTTCAGTAGTTTTCACAGTAGATAGTAGATAGGGGTCAATAGATGCTAAAACAAAAGAAAACTCAATTTTGCCAAAATGCTAGTTACAACCTTGTTGCACTGAGGCGATGATGTAGAATGTGACTAAACTAAGGGGGAGGGGGGTATTTTACTAATAATTGAAATTGTTATGTTTTAATAAAATCCCAGGAAATGTGCCACCTGCGTTATATCTTAGGGAAATTTGTTTAGATCATTTATGAAGGTATGGCAGATATCAGAAATGTTTATTTTCATCAATAAAAAAGGTTAATGTTCGAAGGTGTAGGGCAACAATTAATAGTACTTCAACACGGGTACTGATGCATCTACTACAATCAGTCAGCAATGATTCACATGCGGTAGTTAACATTATATGATTTGAGTATCAGTCATATAAATATAGACATTAGGATTGGCAATACTTCACCCTTGTTATCAGGTGAATCTGAATCTGAGGAATGATGATTTACACATACAAACCTTTGGCGCTATCATACCAAAACAAAAACGGTTTCCCCGAAGCATCCCTGCTCTCATAAACTATCATGTATACCGATAATTCCCCACATGCCCCAATCTTAGACTTTTGTAGCCTAGAGTAAGATTATTTGCTACAATGACCTAAAGTGAACTGACCTTCGCTTCATCTTCTTGGCTGACACATGCCTGTGGGTGGCGGGATGTGAGACAGCTTTTCCATGGTAAGGGTGTAGTCTGCATGCAATATGTCCCCAGTAAGGCCCTGACCCATCTTCTCACACCCTTTACCATCACCGTCCTATCAACCAGTATGCTACTTCCGGTTCCTGTCGCTGAGTCCCTGTTGCGGCCAGTCGACCCGGTCCACCCGCTGCCCGCTCTCCACCCCCTTCAAACCAATGTCCCTTCTCCCCAGCACTACCAGCGTGTTCGTCTCGACCAGCACCGCCGCCACCACCAGCACCGCTGCTGCCGCTGCCGCTAAGGTGAACCATCAACAGGTAGTTATAGCAGCAGAGGCGGTCCATCATAGTGCCTGCTTGGGGCCGTGCAGACGACGACAATGCTGGTCGCTGCTGCTACACAGTGCGATGGGCATGGTTACTTCATATATTCAACCTTTGGTGTTTGCCTGGGTGGGGTATGGGAGCAATGGGTTAAAATAGGCTCTCCCAGCTGTCCTGGGGGAGGGGTGGGGGGTCGACGGGTTCAGCAGTTGTCCCACATGTGTTACAGTGTTAGTTCCGGTTGATGTGGGATGGTCGATGTTAGATATGTCGATCTGTGCAGGTGTATGGACGATACATTTGGTCTATCCTACAAGGTGAACCAGGTGAGCTGATGTAGAAGGGAAAGATAAACCCATTTAATGTCTGCAAGAATGTCCAATATCCATGTACCAGTAATATAGAAAGCATGACTTTACCCTTGAATGTGTGACATGGAAGGCATGGCTACACACTTGAATGTGTAATCCACAAGGCATGGCTCTACCCGTGCATGAATGCAATTGAAGGCAAGGCTAAACACTTGTCAGAAGGCGTGACTCTATCCTTGAACATTTGACACAGAAGGAATGACCCTATCCTTGCAAAGGTGACATAAAAGGATTGGCCCTAACCTTGCACTTGTGACATAGAAGGCATGGTTCTATCCTTGTATTTGTGACATAGAAGGCATGGCTCTATTCTTTTAGGTGCGCATAGAAGGCATGGCTCTATACTTGTATGTGTGATATAGAAGGCATGGCGCTATCCTTGTATGGGTGACAGAAGGTATGGTTCTATCCTTGTATGGGTAACATAGAAGGCATGGTTCTATCCTCGTATGGGTAACATAGAAGGCATTGATCTATCCTTGTATGGGTGGCATAGAAGGCATGGTTCTATCCATGTACATATTACATAAAAGACATGGTTCTATCCTTTCATATGCTACAGAAGGCATGCTCTAACCTTGTACTTGGCTTTTCCCAGCAGACATTCTGTTGAACCATTGGGTATGAATCTACTCATGTATATGTGAAATGTTAACTATGTTTCCATCTATAAAGGTGTGATATGGAAGGCATTTCAGCAATCAGTAGCCTGATAACACGAAGCTAAGAGGCATGATAAAGGTGTTAAAACATGAACAGGTGTATGGCATTTGTGTAACCAAGCACCCCAACAGGTAGAATCTACTTCCGGTGACCATACAGCCTATCTCGTCATGTTCTCGTCATGGTATCCAGCTCATAGAAAAGAAACACTTGGACGACTTTAATGTCAAATTTTATCATACACATCAGTCCCTTCTGCTCCATTTCATAAAGGGGGGGGGGCAAGGTATTGATGTTCTTTTCGTACCACTATGAGAAAGCAATCATTATTCAATCAAAATTGGTGTCTACGTCTACACTGACTTCCTGAAGCACATTATTGTTGAAGTTTAAGTGGTTTAGGTAGGGTGGTGTATGTAATGCGTTTACTTATTGGCTGGGGATAGTGACTGAGGGGTCGTGCTGGTTGCTGTGCTCTGAATGCAGTGCCTGAGACACCCTCCCAGCGACAGCATCCCCATGCAGAGCCTGATCAGGTCATATGATGGTGATTCAGCTGCTCGTCTCCTGCTCTCAGTAACAGCTCCGAGCTGCTCGTACTGTGACAGCTACTACTGCTGCTGCTGCTCACCACCACTGCAGCAGATGTCCAATAGGTCGAGTTGCTCCCTATACCCCATCCACTTTGTGCAGTTATTGCAGCAGAGACATGCACGTTCACAGCGTAGTTTAGGTCTGGATATACCTAATGCTTGGTAAAAATCTGGCATCCGTAGAGAAAAGATAGGGAGGGCGTGGATTTGGTGCAATCCGGGGGGTATTTACATGCCTATTGTCAACGATTATTCGGTCATTACAATTTAAATTGGTTATGGAAACGCGGCAAGCTAGTGCCAACTAAACAAAGGGCCTATGGCCCGTAGCTAGGGCGTTTGTACTTGACAACAGTTTCCAGAGGAAATAAAGAATGTTATCAGATTGTAATGCCTACGCTGGTCGTCAAACAATCGGACGAGCGGTAGGCTACTCAGTGTATGGCCAGTGTATGCTGCTTGAGCTGCTCCCTGTGCTGCTGCTACTGCTCCAGGCGCTGCTGTTTGAGCTATATCGGAGATCTCAGTGCTCCAGAGAGGCAACCATAAATGATGCATACCTTTGTGGCAGGACTAGGTGTATATCCATACTATAGTGACAAGGCAATATGCTGCAGTAATGCATGGGGCGATTACACTAATTAAACCCTCAAGTAATCCTTACTGTGTCCTTGGTGCGATGGATGGGAATGGAGGGCTTGTGGCCTGGTTTGATCATTAATGGGGAGGGGTGGAGGAGGTGGTAGTGATAATCCCGAGTTCTCCTGCACTGTAGGAGCTACCCTCCTCAATAATGAAGCCTTGTAGGGGCAACTATGCTGGTGCAAAATGTCCTGGCGCTAAGCTGCTGGTTGCAAGCAGTCTGGTACATTATAAATCCAGATTGTCGACAAGCCCCCTGCCTTCGCCAGTGCTGGAGAAGTGAGAAACAGGAAGGGGATGGAGCAGAATTGACCGCTCGTGCAGGGTACAGTGCCTGATAATGCAGCAGCAGGGTATGTGCTGATGTCACAGCAGGCAACCTGAAGGTGTGAACCAGCTGGTGAAGGTGCAACATGAAGGGGATCACTTCTCCATTCTGCGGCAGACAAACTCAGCATAGCCTCCTCCTGGGATGGATGGCCTGGCGAAGGGAGATGCTCTTAAGGCCTACTGCCGCCCCACGTCTGGATGGCAGAAGGCTACTGCCGCCGTGCAATACCTGCAAAATGCTGTCGTCGCCTACTGCTTCTGCCGCTGCTGCTGTGCGGCCAGGGGCCTGGAGCCTGGAGCAAGGCCTCTTCCTTCTCCAGCAACAGCTGCAGCCTATAGGGGATGGCAGTAGCTTTGCCAAGGTCTCAGTTAACAACCATCATGTAATTTACAACAGAATTTTAATAGCATTGATTAATACCTGTACCTATGAGCGAAAGACAACCCCACTGCATCTGAAATCCAAGCTGGGCTCCCAAGAGACAGCTTATTTATTAATGAGACCTTGACAGCTCCAGGGTTGCACGAAGACTCAGGGCAAAGCCATACCAACTACCCTCATAATACAGTGCGCGCCTGAAGCAGGGTTTTGTGCAAGTTGTAGTGTCTGTGTGGCCCTCAGCCATATAGAACAAGCCTGCCTTCAGTGTCCTCATTCATAGATTAGCAGGTGTTTTCTCTCTATATATTTTTTTTTCTATTCAATCACACACTAGACCAACCTAGTAGGTACAGCCATAAATCCAGTTACGTTGCTGCTGCTCTTAGCACCCAGTTGTCAAAATGCAACATGGATGGATAACAATGAGGTTTGTAGAAGCTGTCTCCATGGGTTTCTGACCTGATGACTTAGGTGTTGTTAGTCAGTGACAACTCTCTTTTGAATATCATTAGGTCACTAGTGTCCTCCCCTGCCCTAAACATCACATGCAGTGCAGGTGCATACATGCCTTCTTAACCACTACTCATGTAGCAGATCAGTAGCAATACTGAGCATCACAGCATCTGCTACTGCAGCTGCAGATGGCCACCTCCTATTGCTGCTGTTCAGCTTGGGACCACCAACAGGGTATATCACAGACCAGTATCCTAGGTAGGCAGGGTGCTTAGAACACCTTATATGTTACCATAATACTTATTTTCTTCCTCTCTGGACTTTATTACATAGCGGATGTCATGAACTTTTTCATTTGGGTTACAGGTCTGTCGTTTTGCTGCCAGAGGGCCAGCGATGAAATCAAAGTATGAACATTCATCTTCTTGGCTATATTTCAGTTCTTACGGCTTGTAAATTGAACATTTCTTAAGGATTTTAGGTGTGACATGATGATTTTAGTTTTCATTTATTGGATTTGGAGATGCGTGTTACCGAAAGGATAAGAAAGTGTGGCCTTACATAATGTAGGTCATCTTTATTCCTTACTCAGTTATCTCAAAATACATACATACATGTACACACATAGGTAAAGGTTCACTCGTATTGGGTCTGACTGAGGGTTATCTCACTTAAGTGATCTTTCTGGTCGTGAGATACAGGAGTGGGTTATCTCATAGGGGTGTGAGGTACAGAGCTCCTAGGTTAAACCCATGGGCTGTGCATATTCCACTGCTCCAACCGTGAAATAAATAATACCAGGTAGTATCACCTTCTATTAAGTTTTCTTAACAAACTAAAACATATTTATCATACAGATTTTTCCCAACACCATCTTATCAACGCTAAGCCTAAATGTTCCTATCAAACCTAGAATATCCAGATTTGCTGTAACGGTAACTGTTGCTATCAAAATATAACTCTATGAAAAAAAGTATGGGCAACTTCTTAATACAATAACTCCAAAATTAAAACAAATTAAATTATCAGCAAGAAATTGAGATAACAATAATTTATTGTACATTTCCAAGACATTGGCCTAACTATAGGTACTCACCTTAGGCACATGTCATTTTGTGCAGACAGTGGCTTATAAATATTATTGCTGAAAAGATAAGAAACCAAATGTGTAAAAAAAGAGCCTAAAGGCCCTGCCGCATTTAAGTAAAGTGTCTGGGGATTTACTAAATCATGGCGAGAAAATTACATGGTGATTACATCGTTGCCTTAGGCTTAGCCTTAGGTTGTAACTGACATTTTGGCAAAATTTATTTTTCTTCTGTTTTAGTATCTATTGATCCGTATCTACCTACTGTGAAACTGAAAGTACTGAAGCTCTGTCTATGATATGTGTGCCTGCAAGGCCCCAGTATGGTGTTGTTCTGTCAACTTTGTGCTACAGTACTTTGATAACTTCTTTGACCTCTCCTGCAAAACTTGAAAAATGCAGATATAACCCTGTTGCACTAAGTCTGAGACGACGACACGTCTCTGTGAGATGAATATAATGTCTGTGCCTGCAAATATGGACACCAGGCATACTCAGATAGAATAGAAAGGAAAGGAATAGATGGTTCAAAATGAGGGGGGTGGGGGGAAGCACTTGAAATGAACCTTATCGGTAACTTTATCTTAACCTCATTGCTGTGCCCCCCTCCCCGCCCCGAACTTCGTCTTCTTAAAAAAAAAGTCGAGGCTAAAAGTAAGATAACTCTCCCTCCAATGGCTTTCACGTTGAAACAAGCCAGTCTCTACGCGTTAGTGTGCTAGAGTCTGGGTTTTAGCAGTGTGTTTTTGGATGTGGTGAGACTGTAGGGTACCATGTGGTGACAACACCCGATCCCTTCTCACTCCTACCTACTCACCACTGCACTATTTACTCAGGGCAGCTCCAGTCTAGACAACCCTCCACCTTCACCGTGAGGACAGGTACTAGGGTAACTGCAGTTACCCGATCCAACATGGCAAATTTTGTCTGTTCTATACAGAATTAAAAGGGGAAATTGCACTGTATTCCTGTGGATTTGAATGATGCACAGTTGTATAGTTGTTGTTCAGAAAGTTCCCGATAATCTGAACTAACAAGGAAGCAAAGTTGTAAAACTACAGACCAAATGGTGAGTCTTAATGACACATAACGAGGAGGGGCTCTATATAAGCTGAGGGGCACAGCTAAGCAATGTATTCAAGAATTGCTATGTTATTTTAAAACTCTACAATCAAATTTAAAGCAAAAGCTATGTAGACCATCAATAATTCATTTGACATACTTATTATATATTGTAGTAATAAGGTATGTAAATTCAAATGTTTCAACCAAGAAAACCATTTGAGGAATTGAATGACAGTCCCAGCAGAGTATACACACTCTGATTGGTAGGTTACTCAGTGACAGAGCCGTACATGTCTGTGTACAGTGTACATGTCCGTCATGTGGATGTAGGGACAGGAGCAAGGCTATCAAGAAACTGCTAGATACCCATTATAGAGTAAAAATGTGCATGTCAATTTCACACATTCAAATACATAAGATATATGTATAATGATTCATTTAAGACATTAAATATGTCATTGCAGTATGATACATATATAAGAGCTGACAGCTCTATGTTTTGGTCCTGTGATATCAATCTAACACATCCAGTGTCTGGTGTTTGACCCCTGATCCTGGAAGTGTTGACAACAGGGAGACAGGCCCCACATGCTGCACCCACCCCACACTCTGACCTCCCACCCCCCGACCATATTTCTAAGGCAGTCACCCTCCTGATGCCATACACCCTAAGATAGCCTATAGCCTAAGTATGTACATGTAAAATACAGCTAGAAATAATCTGTATTTATTGCTTGTAGTCTTAAGTCATAAGGCTAAAAGACATACCAACATGACCCAAAGGATGTTTTCTAATAAGTAGTAGGCTTCATAAGACTCTCTTCCATGTACTTCTATGTATAAATGGGCCCAGAAAAGGTTCTTCATGAATGTCAGACATGGACTGTAACCACTTTTCACTGTGAAAAATGAAATGTATCAATAAATCCTACAATAAACAATATTCATGCCTAAAACTTCACACACATATTCAAGGTGGCATGGGCCACACAGTGAATACAGTGGTCTACTGCATTTCAATATAGAAAGTCAAAAACATCAGACACTGCACTCTGTGGGACCTGGCTATAAAACTCCTGAGTGGCAGATTCTAGCTCAGAAGCAAGGTAGCTAAAAGACTTTTGACATCATCGCCCCTCCTCGTAATAATTGTAGTCTGACATGGTCTAGAACAGCAGTAAATAGTCCTTTTAGATTTGGGTGTACTAGGGTAACTGATTTGTTCAACAATAACAAGTACTAGGGTAACTGCAACAGTGGTACTAGAGTAACTAAAAAGGTAACAGGGGCTGGTAACGATTCATATCACTAAGAATAAGGTGGTTAGGGCCAATGTGTGACATATATTCATGATGTTGATATTATCTGAATAGTATCTGGTAATAAGGGAGTGGTCATTTTTTAACAACAGGGGGGGGGGGCTGGTGGGTTTGAGGGGGGTGAGAATTTTTTGCAACCCCTTGACCGGGGGGGGGGGTCAGATTTTTTTCAACCCCTCTGATGGGGGGATCAAAATAATTTCACCTGTTTTCAGTGGAAAACCCTGCACGTTACTATAGGGTAAAAGGGCACGTTTGCGCTCGATTTTTGCCCCTTATGGTGGGGGGTGTCAAAATTTTTTTCACGTGTCTGCGCGCAAACCAAACAGCCCAGCCCTGTGTCAGGTTCTAGGGTAACTACTAAGTACTGGGATGGTGTTCCACATGGGCGTGGAAAGCAGGGGGGACATGTCCCCCCCCCCCCCACTTATGGCCAACTCCTCAAAAGGTCAAAACTAAAAGGTCAAGCAAAGGGAGGTCAAAAATTGCAGAAAACCCCCCTGGTCCCACCCACTCTGAAACTGCTTCCCACGCCCCTGTTCCATGTACTAGGGTAACTACAACCCTCTGATATGCAGAAATGTCACCTAGATTGTTCAGGTGATGGCACTACAATGACCCTGGGCCCCTAAATTTGACATGGCCATTCTTAAATTCGCCATTTGACATTGAGCTTAGTCACATGTTTTCGAAAATTGACAGAATATTCCTACAAAAGTCAGAGTTAATACATGATACTAGTAGTTAAAAACAAATCACTATAGAAAAGGGGGGCAATAGAAAATTTGGGCTACTTTATGCAGGGGGAGGCTACGCTCATACAGAAATCCTTGACCAACATCCTTCTTTTTGATAATTACCACTCCCTTACCATGACCGCCTGGTGGGAGTGCAATGGATTTCTAACCCAACAAGCAGGCATTCAAACATCTCCCTTCCTCTTTGCAAAAGAAATCTGCAACCAAAAGGCCCTGTTTATGAATAGATAGAAAAAAAATGATCAGTTACCCTAGTACATTTTCAACCAGTTACCCTAGTACCTTTCATAACACAGGAAACCAGTTACCCTAGTACCACACAAACCAAACAGTTACCCTAATACCAAATATTAATTGTTGGCAGATTTCTATGTAATCCCAGTGCTTTAAGATCTCCAGGGCTTGTCTCCATGTGTATCCATGCCTTAAATATGATCATACAATATATCATGAAATACAACATGGTAATAACAGTATAAAATGAGAACTGTTAACACTGGTGGAGTTACCATCTGCCATGTTGGATCAGGTAATTGCAGTTACCCTAGTGAGTGAGTGAGTGAGTGAGTGAGTGAGTGAGTGAGTGAGTGAGTGAGTGAGTGAGTGAGTGAGTGAGTGAGTGAGTGAGTAATACAGTAAAATTCCGTTATAACAAACTGTTTGGGACTTGCAAAAAAATTTGTTATAAACGAATTTCGTTGTAACCAAATCATGCAATTAAGGGTACATCAAGGGTCATCTAACACCCCTCAGAACTCCCTTACCCCTTCTGCCGCCCTGAGTTCAATAGAGGTGGCTGTAGAAGCCCCATCACACATCCTAACACCCCCTCCCCCCACCTCCCTTATCCCTTCTGCCGCCCTGAGTTCAATAGAGACGGCTGTAGAAGCCCCATCACACATCCTAACACCTCCTCCCCCACCTCCCTTATCCCTTCTGCCGCCCTGAGTTCAATAGAGACGGCTATAGAAGCCCCATCACACATCCTAACACCCTCTCCCCCCACCTCCCTTATCCCTTCTGCCGCCCAGAGTTCAATAGAGGCGGCTGTAGAGGTCCTATCACACATCCTAACACCCCTCAGATACCAGATAATGTTTGTATAAGCCATGAAAAATTCGTTATAAACGATTTCAGATGATGTAAAATTCGTTATAAGGGGATTATTTTACTATAGAAATGTATGGGGCTGATTTGGGACAATGAGATTTGTTTGTTGTAAACGAAATTTCATTGTAACAGGATTCGTTGTAAAGGAATTTTACTGTAGATGTTTAACGCCATTTCGACAGCTAAGGTCATATTCATGGCGAGAACTACATTACACAATTTGCACCAAACACATCCTGAGGGGATAGAAAAGAAGAGAAATAGACCCTTTTAAGTGGGCTAGGGAAGTCCAGTTACCCTAGTACCTGTCCTCACTGTGACCTTTGTGAGACTCCTCAAACTTACGCTTCCTTGGTGCAGAGTATCAAGGTGGAACTCACCTAATTTTAAGGGTAGAGGAACTTGAGAGAACGTTTCTATGATACAGTAAAAACCTGGCGCTTATTAAAATGTGACTTTACGATGTACATTTACTAGTAAGCCTGGTTTGGTTTGATTTTTCTTCCACCAATTGTAATTCAAATTTTGTACAGAAGCGGTGTTTTACGTACATTAGGTCCTTTCTATCTGTCTGGACAGGTATTCATAAGCTGATTTTCCCAAAAAGTTACGATAAATCTACGGAACATACAAAAAAACACTATTTATTGTCTTAAACAAAATTGGGCGTTGTGCATTGAAGCACAGAAGGCTCAGGGTAGGTACCATAAAACCCTCTATCAACCCTGTAGGGTCACAGGAATCAGCACTTGCGAAATATTGACTAATTACTTACAAATAGAGACTATTATCTATACATGTACTGACACCAGTCTGGCATAATCTTCTTACTAAACCCCTTCGACTGCTGGCCCCTGGTGTGCTGGCCCCCCGGACACCTGGCCCCCGGACACTTGGCCCCCGGACACCTGGCCCCCTGGAGATCTAGCCCCTGGAAACCTGCCCCCCTGGACACCTAGCCCCCACAGATCAACATTTTCGCGCGCTTTTTTGAAACAAAAGTTGCACCCGTAGTAGTATGTCAATGAGACAACCGTCTTAAATTCAGACGGTTGTCACCGATTGCGCAAGATTATATAGGAACAAAGAGGGAAAATTTGCTCTCCTGCGGCAGGGGGAGGTAAGTCTATGGAGGACTGGATTGGAGGTTGTCTGTTATTGGCAGGGTTATCTTTTTTAAAATCTTACTTTTCTGTGAGAAAAAAACGACTTTAGAGAAATTTTTTTATTGGTATTGAAACTTCATAAAATTGGAAATACACAATATGACTTTCATGATAACAGATGGATAACTTCTATTTTTAAATAATATTTGAAAAAAAAAATAAATAAAATTTTGGCGCGCCACCACCTACCCGGCGGTATAGACTCAGGCAGGGGGCCTGAGCCAATAAATGCTCCGCCCAAGGCCAGGGATCATTATACTGATATATATATATATATATATATATATATATATATATATATATATATATATATATATATATATATATATATATATATATATATATATATATATATATATATATATATATATGTGTGAGAAAGGGTATGGCGAAGCTAACCAAGAACTGGGTTGTCGTTCCCCTATAGATAGATTTGTGAAAATCATCTATTAGCATTGTGCAATTCAATTGTGTTTTTCTCAGACGAAATACTACAAAGATGGTTGGATAAGACAAATTGGCCAACCATCTTTGTAGTATTTCGTCTGAGAATATTGCCTGTCTTATGGTATAGGTTTGAATTATCCTATCTAGTATTATTAAAAGTACAGCCTTACTGTAATTAATATAGTCAAGAAATATTAATTTTCCCTCAGTGAATCCTCAGAACTATTTTCTGAAAATTGTAGGGTCTATTCCCAATGGCATACATATTAGAGTGAAAACCCTCGTCCCCCTATTGCAAGAAGGTTGTAACTGTTGCTATTATCAGAAAGGTATTAACATATTGAATTTCTATCTTTTCTAGCTATTATGTTCTGCAGTTTAACATAACAAAGGACCACCCTTAAAAATGTTTTCGTTTCCTGTGCAGAGGGCCTGGTGGATTCTTTTTGAGAATGGACTTCTTTTTTCCTGAGTTCTGGAAAACATTTTATTTTTTAGTCGATCAGCACAAGAATCTAGGTTTCCAATCACTAAATCTTAACGTGATGGCAAATCCATGCCGTCCCCCCTTACGATGTTCATGACAAATAATAGATTTTTCCCTCCCTTCCTCATGGGTCTGAAAAATCCTACCCTCTGGACAGGAAACGGATATATCCTTAAGGGTGGACTAAAATATTTGATCATAAGTTTATACAGAACATGCGATGGTCAGTAAATATAGAAGCTACACACATAAATTTATATAAAAATATTTACAACATAAATCCCATCTAAAAATGTCAGAAAATCCCATTTAAAATTTCAGAAAATATAGCAAACTATAGTGGAATGGTAAATCCCGGGATAAAATGTCCTCTATCCACCCCCACCCCCTTTCCTCCATGCGCCTGGCCGCAGTGTGTGCTTACGTTGAACTAGGTCAGGCCATTTCCGGCCTATACCCTGCTACATTCGGTCCCCCCCCCCCCACCCCGCGCTCCGACAGACACCACTGTGCTCTTTTAATACCGACCTTTTGGTGCGTGGGGGAGGGGGGCGGCGAAAAAAAAACAACACATGCTGCATTTGGTTGAAACATTGTGTAAGACTGGGGGGGGGGTGACATCCCATTTCAGGGAAGGAGCCGTGCATTACAGAACAGGTCGATCATGGAAGGCACTGGGGGTGGATCATTCTAAGCTCTAGTGGACCGGTCTACTACCAATGGTAGTACCATAATGATAATGCGGTGCATTGTAGCGGTACATGCACATCGAAATTGTACACCATCTGCTGCTGGAGAATCTCCCCATTTATGCACACTGTAACTATTGAATCAAAATCCGGGACACAACATTTTGTTTCAGATTCTTCGTTGAGCAGTCAGAAATGACCACAATTTCAGGATGACCTGATACGTATGAATTCTGATAGTCAAATGGTGTACTGATTATAGAATCTAATATATTATAATCTTGATAAAGAGATATATAATGACTCATGGTGACCTCCTATATTTGGATCAGCATATCGGTGCATATATCAGAGATGCCACTCACTGGTCGACAAAAACCAGGAAAACTCGACGTTGGACACATTTTCCCAGGAATTTAACATAATTTGATATAGAAATGTTGGAATTAAAACCAGGAATTCCTGGTAAACCAGGAAAAGTGGCATCTCTGATATATGCCTGTAAATGGACTTTGCATCAAAGGAAAGGCTGATTCAACATTACATTAATGCATACGTGTAAATGCAAACTGTATACAGTCTGCTGTGCTAGTAGCGGACCACAAAGATGAGAAGCACCACTAGACCATGTGGCCCACATTCAATAACTTTTAACGTATGTCATCCCTGGTCTTTCTTAAGGGTGTAGGAAATTAGGCTATATAATCATTACTACTTGGATTACTGGCCCCCCTCAGAGATTTTTAGCAATGTGAAAAAAAGATTATTTTTGCACCTGAGAGTCCATCATCGCCAGCAACCAGCTACCATCCCACCCACCCCCCAATTCTTGCATATACCGGTACTAGTCAGGTACTGAAGTTTACCAAAAAGTGATATTTGCCTGTATAAATGCCAAAAGAGTGTATGGTTTTACCTTTTTGTTTTAATGGCCACTGGAATTTTCTAGCGGTGGCACTACGGTATTCATTTGCTGCTACTCGCCTAAAATCTTTGTTCAAAAATGCTGCCATCGTTTTTGAATGAGTTCATTTGTAACTGGTTCATAAGTATCAGTTAAGACAATGCTGTTCGAACCGCAGTAAGAATAAAGAGTAAAAGTATAGAATTGCACTGAGCAGATTTAGAGCGGGAAACCATAAACTCCCAATTAATACTGGTCGTTACAGGGGAATAGAATCTCATGACCGCATCTGCCCCATTTGCCCCAATAACAAAATTGGAGATGAAATACACTATATAAGGGACTGCAGTTTCTTCACAAATGAGCGAAGTAAACTAATCGACTCAAATTACCTTGTAGGCGATGTGAACACTAGAATCTCAGAGCTATTTAACACTAAAGATCTGCAGCAATTGATTAATCTAGCAAAGTTTGTAAACCTTGTCATGATCAAATTCACCTCTGGCAACCCCATCTGACTATAGACATGAACTGGTGCTATCTAATAGCCAGGCACTAAATACGCAAATCAGTTACATGTGATACATTGGACCAAGTAGGTTATGTTGCCAGCAATTTGTTTGTTATACCATGTAGTCCATGTAGCCGTGCTACATTTAAAACAGTATATCACCCAAGAATATTATATAGTGAATGAGTCTTTACAAGTCCACTACTCATGATGTCTGGTGCTCATCTAGGAAAGTGTAAATAACCACTAGTATTAAGTCGCATTTACTTTGGAAATATGTACTTGTTGATCTGCATCTGCGCACGCCTGTATATATGTTCTTCTAGTCACTTAAGATCCCTGCAGTGTGTATTTTAGCATTTATCCTGCAGTGCAGTCATTAGACCTAGATATTTTATATGAACCTTTTTTCGGTATGACACATGTTAGAAATGACTTCATTTTAGTTGTCAATAAAAGATATTATTATGTAACCATAGTTGGTGAAATACCATAAGGTATCATCCTACTCGCATATATAGTCCTGACTACAGGCCTGGTACTAAGCTAAACTTGGTGCTCATTAGCAATGTGTGGTCATTATAAATTGTTTTATTTAGGATGTATTGTCATGTCATTTTAGTCTGTATTGGAATCTAGTCTTAAGATAGTTTGGTGCTACCTCAGCTTGTACAGAAACATGATTTTTGTTCTTTAATACTATGAAGGATATGTAAGACTAGTTTTAGTTACTCTATTATTCAGTTCATTATAAAGGAACTATGAATCTCATCTATGTATCTCATGTACCTCAATGAGGTTTAGAGAATAAAATCATTGTCATTGTCATTGTCATTGTCATTGTCATTGTCATTGCTAACCAAACCAGGAGATGAAGCAGTCTACTTTAGAATCATAACTTCTATGAATAATGTTCCTGCGAAATGTTTCACATGGCTTCAAACTGATTGTACAATATTATTAGTATTTAAATCTATCATTAGTATTTAAACCTAAACGAGAGTAGAACCCTAGGGGTTGGAGTGAGAACAATAATGCTACGGATGATAAGGCCTTAAAAAAAACGGTAGGTAGGTAGGGAAATTTTTTTATTTTGGAGATTTGTTTTAGGCCAGCTGTAAATTTTCGTGCCTACATGACGCAAATTTGTCGTGCGAGATCGTGAAAAAATACCTTCCTTTTTTTTAAAAAAATATTTTTTGGGCGTCCAATGGATTCCTTGCCATGGGCGTGGAAAGCAGGGGGGACATGTCCCCCCCCCCCACTTTTGGCCAACTCATCAAAAGGTCAAAACTAAAAGGTCAAGCAAAGGGAGGTCAAAAATTGCAGAAAACCCCCCTGATCCCACCCACTCTGAAACTGCTTCCCACGCCCCTGAGACTTGCTGGGAAATTGAGGCGAGCAGACAATTTTTTTTTTTAAATGTTGCCGAAAGTCACAAAGAGAAAACTGTAGAAACTGAAGCGAGCGTAATCCGTAGACAAGATTTTTTTCAGAGAAAAAAAAATTGTATTTCCGAAAATATGGAGATGGTGATCCGTAGACCAACTTATTTTTTTGGTGTGGCCTAAGTGCCAAAATATCAGATTTTTCCCCAAATTGCCCATAAAAAAGTTAGGGTAGGGCCACAAATTTAGGGTAGGTAGCGTTACCTAAGCAAAAAATTTTTTCAGGCCTTACCGGCTTCTATGGTATAAGACGCACCCCAAACTCAGTTCCATCATATAAGACACAGCTGGGGATGTTTTTGAAGCTTTAGTTCCGTTCAATACACATTTATGATCCCTTGACTGTATGGCCATGGATACACTAGTGTAAGTGTCCATGGTATGGCATACTCATAACTTCTGCTTAATCGTATGCTGAGTAATGTTCAATGGGTGCAGCCATTGCTGGAGGGGCGTACCAGCAACCTATCACTGAAAACCGGGATCAGATACCGTAGGTACCAGACGCCCCCTAAGAATTCTGCAGTGAATAGTTATTAAGTAGATGATGTGCGCTGATTACAATAAACACGGCCACAGATTTGTTTTTAAAAATCTATAGTACCCGGTACAGCCCCCCCCCCCACCGACAAGTTTAGATTACCCGATCCCATTACCGGTATACCGATTCAATCTATGGCCCTATGTATTTAGATTTATAGTCTTTTATCTCTGATTTTTTTAGAAGTGGGGGGGGGGTGTACGTTTTGTGATCAGCTGGAGGGGGGCCCTTCAATTTTATCAAGCCACTGAATGCTAGTCCATATTTGTTCTAGTTTTGTTTGTATATGAATGCTTGACTGCTCATCCCGTAGAAACACCTATCCCTAACTTTTACAAACGAGACCAAAGCGATGGGCAGTGGTCTCGAACGGAGGGCTTTCATACACCGGAAACAGGCTCTACAAAGGGAACAACCCTTGAATGTCCGTGAATAAAGATCGGTTGATATATGCGGAAAGGCGCTCCCCGGCCAACCAGGTCAAGTGTGTGCCCTATAGACACACCAAGTAGGGGGTCGTGCTGAATACACACTGATAAAACTTCCACTTTTTGGTTGATGTTTTATTCCTCTTCTATCTGTCACGTGGGAAAGTTTAGATTTTATTCCCTAGGCTACCTGAGATGTGCATTTTAGTGTAATGGCGACAAGGTGTATCTCGTCTTGGTTTAAAAGTCATAGACATTCAATAAGATACGTTTCAGCAGATTAGGAGCCGATACTGAAAAAGACAAAAGCTACAGTTGTTTGTCGTGTATGTTTCTTCTCCAGGTGGACAGACTCTTTTTGATTCTAAGTGTAAATATCTGATAAGATTCAGAGCAGAAAATTACCCAAAAGCTCTGGTATGACCATGTGAAATATATATATGTTCTTGTTTAAACTACGGTAAAAAGACATGTAGCCCGGCCTGTAACACATTTCAGAGGCCTACAGCGGCCTATAACCAGTAGTCCTCCTGAAGTCAGGATGTGTCTTATACGTAGGGGTTTCCATATACGTTGTCTAGACCACTGTGTTGCCAAAGTGGTCAGCATATGTGCATCATACGCAGTAATGCACACCCTTCTCACCAAGGCCAAATGACTATTGATGGTATAAACTTCATCATAATTGTTTACATCTGATGCATCCTAACCGAATAAAAAGTACTCTGAAGCTCTTGATACATGAAGCCTCTGTGAATACAGAATAATCCTAAAATCCATTTTCCCGACATGTGCCTGATAAGGTAAGGATTCATCACATATACATACCGTAGTATCTTGCATATACATGTATTTATAAGCATACATGCCATCGTATCTTGCATACACATGTATAAGCCAAAGCCTACTGCACCTTATTGAATTTTAGGAGAGAAGGGATGTGTCTTATACTACAAAGGCAGGGTAAAATTACCTTAATTACCTTATAAGGCACGCCAACGTATAAGGCGCACGCAGGCTTTATGGATACGTTAATAAGCCGGGGGGGGGAAATCCAGTTCTGATAAATGGAATTTCGAAATTCGAAAACGTTTGGCTAGCTAAAAGCTTTGCATACCCACTTATACCACTCCACAAGAGTAGGAATCCTTGAGGAAATTTAAGGAAAATAATTCCCTCACCTTTAAGGCACACCAGGGGGCCATCCTCACGAATAAGATGCGCTTTATACATGAGGTACCGGTATTTACTATTATGTTACATTAAATTGGTGATAAATTGCCTTTATATGATTTCTTTTAACTCTGGGTGTGTTGTATACTATGGTATATAACTATAAAAAAATAATAGAAAATGTTTGATTTAATATACACGAAGTACAAAGATGGTCCTAAGTACTGTAAATTCCCTTGTATACGCTGCGGCTTGTACAAGAACCCAACCCAGGTAAGGTAGGGGTCAAATGTGACATATACCGTAATCTCCCGCGTAGAAGGCGCAGCTCACGTAGAAGGCGCACCCCCAACTCAGAGAATGGCTTTTCACGTAGAAGGCGCACGTACCTCTTCTGGATCGACTCCTGGAAAACCCCGCGTATAAGGCGCCCCCCCAACTCACAGGGGGGCTGTTTCGCGTAGAAGGCGCCCCCTCCCCACCCCCCCCCACCCCCACCCTCACTATTGTACACCTCCCGGTCTGCCGCGGTGCTGGCTCTATGAGTTCAAGCTGTCATCGGCGTATGGTGGGCCTTATCCCCGGCGAGCGCGTCGACACCTCCCGGTCTGCCGCGGCGCTAGCGCTATGAGTTCAAGCTGTCACCGGCACATGGTCGGCGTCAAACCCGCCGAGCAAATGTACAGCGACCGGGCTGCCGCGCTTGGCGCTATGAGTTCAAGCTGTCATCGGCGTATGGTGGGCCTTATCTCCGGCGAGCGCGTCGACACCTCCCGGTCTGCCGCGGCGCTAGCGCTATGAGTCGATGCTGTCATCGGCCCACGTGTTCCCTACACCCCGGCAAGCCACACCGCATTGTCAACCTGTTGAGTCTATGCTGTCATCGGCACACGGTCGGCTTGAACCCGCCAAGCGCGTTGACACCTCCCGGTCTGCCGCGGTGCTGGCGCTATGAGTTCAAGCTGTCATCGGCGCATTTTCCCAAATGAGATGTTGGAAAAACCCGCATATAAGGCGCACCCCAAACTCAAGGCAATTTACCTCCCGCGTATAAGACCCAGCAGCATTTTGTTTGGCGTAGAAGACGCGCCTTCTACGCGGGAGATTACGGTACTCAATGTTACCATCACAGGGGGGTCCAGAGGCCTCCAGGACTCCGTACCTTTTTGAATTTTGAAGATCCATTTGTAACAAAAGTTACCGTAATGACCTGTTTAAGCGCAGGGGTCTCAAATAAGCACCGGTCTCGAATAGGGGCCTAGGGTAGGAGGATATTCAAATAAGCCTTAAGGCCACACTTTATTTATTTGGGTTACGGGCCCGCCGACATTGAAAAGTCAAAAATGCAAATAAAAATAAAAGTTGAAAATTCAACTTTTTTTTTATTTCCTCCGACCTCCCTTTACAAATCCATACCACTTGTTACAGTAAAAGTAGGTGTATTTGGTATCAAAATGAAGCTACCGGTAATTTTGCCAGGAATGCATTCAATCAAATATTATCTGCATTAAATGCTTGGTCAGACCATAAAGGAGCACCACAGGATTGAATTCCCTAAAAAAATTCAAATATAATCTGCACTAAAACTCAACGACCTTCTCATATGGTGGATAGTGGATAGTTGAAATGCTGCGCTTGTAGATTCTAGCTTTTATTTTATTTTATTATTTTTTTTTTATTTCGTCCTCCGATCTGAAGTGTGGCCTAAGCCCTAAAACAGTATTCAAATAAGTGCCTGTCTCGTCTGAGCGCTGGGGTACAGTAGGAATAAATTTATGAGTGCCCGGGTATAAGTCAGGGGGCAGCTTATACGAGGGTTATATGGTAATTCTGATTTACAGATTTCAAAGCTTATTTCACCATTAGAAAGCTAAGATCATGACAGGCCACTCTACCCTGTGTCCCAAGGCCCTATTACGGTCATTTAGATTGTACATCAGAAAAAGCTGGTATTGCACCGTCATTTTGGCAACACTGTATAGAGTATAGAGGAATGACAACCGTTAAGGCTCCATGTGTGATAAGAACTGACAACATGGGACCAGCATGTCCATGGAAGTGGGTGTTACCCAGAGACATGGTGTGTCTTATCAGTGGGGTTGACCTCAACAAGCAAAATTCAAAATGGTGGACCCACAGGACGTTCATACTAAGCCCTATAGCAGTCTCACAAAGACAGGGTGTTGCTTATATGTGGGTGTGTTATATGTACCATAAATTCCCATCCTTAATCGCGAACCAGTGGCTTATTGGCTGGAAGCGGGTCTGGCGCTGATTTCTTGTGACATGCACTGATAAGAACTGATAACATGGGACCAGCATGTCCCTGGAAGTGGGTGTTACCCAGGGACAAGGTACCCATCATACCGTTATCTCTCGCGTATAAGGCGCACCTAGAGTTTTGGAAAATTCTCCAAAAAATGAAAAATTCATAACTTTGGTTGTACTGAATGAATTTTCAAAATTCAAAGACCTATGTGTAACTTGGGCCCCATGGACCCCCCCCCCCGGGCCCCCATATATCCTATTATAGGTAAGGGGGCATGTAACATATCAAAAGAAAGGTCTTGGAGTCCCCCTTGTGGATGCAATGAGAACTAAAAACCCCCGTATAAGACGCGCCTTATACGCGGGAAATTACGGTAGTATGTCTTGTCAGTGGGGTTTACCTTAACCAGCAAAATTCAAAATGGTGGACCCACAGGACGTCAATACTAAGCCCTATAGGATCAGCTCATACAAGCGGTGCGGCTTACAGCGAGGAATCTGGATGCTGTGTGGGCTCAGCCATGATGGTACTGTTCTTATAGAAGGTTACCAGCCAAACAGAGTGTCTTTGCTGACATTGAGGGGAACAGTGGCATCCATGATCTGGGCGAGACTTTGGCACCACATAAGATTTCAATCCACGAAAGGCACTGCCTTCGCGCACTACATAACACAGTAGAATGCTATAGGCAGGTATTCACCAGCCACTTTAGTTCAGTACTTTACCTACTGTAAAATCCTGCGTATAAGGCACACCCTGCATAAAAAACGCACCCAGAATTTGTGGACATGAAAGGGAAAATAAAAAATAACATAGCTTCTCTTCTAATCAATGGATTTTCAAAATTCAAAGACCTATGACCATCCCAGAGCTCCCAACTCCCCAAAGGTGGTAAAGTGGGATACTGGGGAGATTTTGTAGAAAAACCTACCCTCACGTTTGTTGATCAATCTTACAAGGTGCACTAGAGGCTTATTCTCACATATATGATGTGCCTCATACACAGGGTATTACGGTACATTTTTCAAACCCCTTGTGGCTTGTAGCTTTTTATAAATTTGGATTGTGGTTTATAAATGAGTGCGGCTTATACATGGGAGGTTACAATAAATTGTGCCTGGGATTCTAACATTTCATGACATTGACATGTCCTTCTCTCAAAGGCGATTCCACAGCCATAGCTATTCGAGGTCAGTACTGCAGTTCGTAGCAAAAAATTCTGTTTCTCAGGTAAGAAAGTTTTATTTTAAACTGCTACAATGAGTCGTTACTCATGGCGACTCGCGGATGACTTAATTCGCTGCAAGTTGCCAAAACAAATATAATATCTTTAAAGTTGAAGATAGAAAACTATTGTCGGTCCAGTTTGGCTAGATAGAGTTGGATTAACTCAAACAAAACACTTTTTTTTTGGCCTAAGGCACCTAGGGATGGATTATTATCATCGCTTTTTTAAGGCCATAAGTTGTTTGTCAATGAAAAACGTCTTGAATTCAGATACTTTGCAAAGGTCCATGTCGGAATACAGAGAGTACGTTATAATTCCAGAAGTCCTTCTACTGGCTCTAGGAATTGAGGCTGTGGAGAAGTCTCCCACAGTGAAATCAAGCATTATAACTTTTCTTCTTTTTTTTTTTACGTGAGCTTTATGGTGCCATAAAGAGTTTTTTGTGGATAGCCCAGAATTTTCATGATGGTGGAAGTATATCTTCAGAAAGTTGCAATATAGAAATTTTGATTGAAGTTTTATGTTTTAAATTGTTGATCAAGAAATTGTCAATAGTGACTTTCATATTCATAACGGTACCGCCTGCCCAGCGGTATCGACTCAGTCTCACATTTCTGCATTCTACTGTTATTGCACTCTAGAGCTACTCTCTAGTCTAGACTAGACTATGTGACAGCAGACTGTGTCCATATAATTGGCTCAGCCTGAGGCTGAGTGAATGTCCATGTGAAATTATGTGTATTGCAAAAGATGCAACCAGGGGATACTTGCACCATCGTTTGTACTGTCATAGATTGGCACAATTGTGATATACCAGTGATATACTTGAGATAGTGATACCTGACCCAAATAGTGACAGGGCCACAGCTTCCCTTGACTTGAGGCTTGAGACAGACAGAGCAGGCCTAGGCTAGGCACTTACCTAGATTTTCAAGACTTTATCCCATTAAACTTATCTAAGGAGCAATGGATAGATCTTGAGAAAAGAAGTGGATTTGCTTTTTAAATGAAGTCTCTATGTCAATTTAAAGTGGAATTATGACCGGTCAAAGGTACCAAATCAGACCCAGAATTCTGCCATAGTTAAGAGTTTAATTTAGGTCCAATTTTGTGATCAAGCAAGATGAATCCAAGGTAGACTAGTTCACTAAAATGATTATTTTGGGCAATTTTCTTTTCAGATAAGCAAGATATACCCCCAAGAATGTGAATAATGATACATTTTATCATAATCAAACAATGTAAAAGCAAATTTTTTATGTCATCTTTTCCCTTGATCTGTGCGCTCTGACAGAACCACAGCAGAATAGCGTCTTTGACTCAGGATGTTTGAATGATCATAACTTCCATTTAAACTGTCATAAAAACTTCATTTAAAAAGCAAAACCACTTATTTTTATCACAGCTATCAATTTCTCACCATATAAAATGCATACAATAAGGTCTTAATTGATAGGTAAGTGCCGAACATGGGGGAGGTTGGGACAAGTGTCCAGAGATAATCTCGCCTAAAAAGTTTGCAGGGTCTGTCAAACATACTGCAGCCCCTTAGAAAAAGAAAAGCTAGACATTTTCTAGATGATTTTTATCCGTAGAACAGGTGGGAACCATTTATTTTTAGGTGCTCAGTGATCTTCTCATCATAAAATGGTTCTAAACTTTTGGTTGAACTTCAATGGGGTCAAAGGCAAAATTGCCTGCATTCAACCTTGTACAAAAAATATTCATTTTAAAGATCTAGCCAAGCCTGTTAAAATGAGCCCTTGTTTGTAAAGATCCACCAGTAAATAGTTTCAGAATTAGCTTGCAAAGAAAGGAGAGTTTAACACTACCCAGTTTCAGCTTTATCACAGTTTCACACCTCTACTGCAGCAGACTCACACACTGGAGGTATTTCAGTGCCTACCTAGGCTACAAACGGAACCTCAGGCTCAGGCTGTCATGGCTACGAAACGTCTCAGCTTTTACTTTGGACATCGAGGTAACATTCTAGTTTCACGCTGCTTCCCAGCATCATTGAACGACTTGATCAGTGGCATTATTTTAAAAACCCTTGAATTTGCTAGAAATCAAACATGAAGTCATGCTTTTGCTTAAAAACTTGCTTACAGGACGATATTTTAGTCAATTCGATTCTGACTCAAGAATAGGAGTCAGAACCGAACGGTGCCCGTCGGACCAGACACGCTGCCCCTTACAGATTAACACAAGGTCTAACGTCACTTGAAAAGCATGTCATTTACTTACTTATTGGCTGATGGCTCGTTTGTCATCTTCTTCTTCTCTCGATGGTATTCATATTTTTTAGTATAGACAAAAACACATCAACATCAGAGAGTCAACGCTGCTCGGACACTGTGACAGGAAATGCACCTAATCACAACCCTCAGATCAACCTCCGGGCTAAAGTAGTGCGACCTGGTTATGACTGAGGCATATTCTGTCCATGACTATTAAAACCATTTGATTGATACTCATCTTCGTGATATTATTGACATATGAGAGTACTGATACGTGCAAGAAATATCTAGAATACAAAGGACGGGAGTTAGATTACACCCGGCGTAAGAACATACACAACAAGATGGCGGTAATCGCTCAACCTTATTATGCAAATGACTTTACAAAGTATTTTGTTTCAGGTCAGCCTACTGTTCTGCAATAAAGCAACCCGCCTAGCTATTCTGATACCTTCATATCGGTATTCAAACACAGTTGCAACCCTCTAGAGTGATGTTGAACTATCTAAAGAGGTGATTTCTCTTAACTGGGTCTTTTGCATTGATATTTTTCATGTAAATTAAGTCCAACACCACTGGCCAATGGGAGGCCGATAAATCATGTGATCATTCATCTCAATCATCATATTTGTGACGTCACTGAGGGAATTCTATGGCAACATCTTAATAATATTCTGACGTCATGTGCACCACGTCGTGGCAGAGAAGGGTGACGCCCACTACGGCCTCATTCAATGTTTGACCCAACTGGTTACTATTGTTCACGGGGCTAGCGGAAGGTGACCACCACCACTCAGTCTCAGGCGGTGCAAGCGGGGGTGCAAGGTGCGCGCCCATAATTTCAGGGTTCGATCCAGAAAGGTGTGAATGGGTTGTGTAACTGCAAGGGTTGTGTGAATGGGGTGGTATGGGTTGCACATGGGGCCATCCCCTGGGGGCCATCCACAAATGACGTTGAGCTAGAGGGGGGGATGGGGGTCAGGCTTGTTATGTCAAGGGGAATATCGTAGTTCCATAGAGAAAGCACTGAGACCGCGTATTGCACCCCTGCGTTGAATAACCCGCAGGAAATCCGCACGATGACGTCATAGGTCCACCGCGCATGCGCAGCCTTTTTGAAACGTAAACATTCAAAATGGCGGCGGTCAGCATTTTGCGATGACATGGGTAAATAAGAGTTAATTATGGAATATATTGATCAAATAACGAATAATTATCCACCCAAACACCTTGACATAAATGTAAAGATGAATTCTGACCAGTTTGAGCTTCCTGTTTCTTCACTCGCGTGTCCTGCCCGCTCTGCACTCGGCCTACCAGCCTCATGCGGAACGGGCAGGAGACGCTCGTGAAGAAACGGTCAGCTCAAACTGGTCATCATTCACCTTTACCATTGTATGGCCATCCTTCAGAATTGCAAAATTGGCAAAAAAACACATGACGGGGGGGGAGCAAAAATGGTTAAATTTTTCATGACGCCTTTTATTGACAAAAAAAAGTGAGGTCATTGCTGACCTATATGTGTCATACAATAAGCCCACTACAATAATGTACTTAGGGAATAATGCACGGGACATGGCTGTGGGAGTGCTCTAGACTGTATTGAGACATTGAGGGGCCTTATAGGCCCCGAGATGTCTCAATACAGTCTAGAGCACGACCAGAGCCATGACCAAGTGCATTATTCCCGTTATAATACCGAAAAGGCCCTATAAGGCCCCTCAATGTCTCAATACAGTCTAGAGCACTCCCACAGCCATGTCCCGTGCATTATTCCCGTTATAACACCGAAAAATCACCCATCAGCCACCTGACAACGCATGAATATCGATTGTGAAGTCTAAAGGTGAGATGAAGTTAACCTACTTTGCCAGGAGTGTATTATCCATCTAGATAATGCACGGTCAATCAGCCAATCAGAATGCAGCATTCAGGATAATGCACTCTGACTTCGCCCATCAGTGTTATAACGGGGTATATACTCTATGTTCTACAGACAGTATACCGTAGGCCTACTACAGAACTAAATCTATGAAAACAGATACTTCTGTATAACACAGATCACTCACACATTCACACACACAAGCATGCTTACAAGGTATCATGTAGACAAAAAATCCCTACAAAGATACACAAATACAGACACAGCATACATAACCTAGGTGGGTCAACTGTACCATACGTATAACTCATAGAGAGAACTAAATGACCATGGTGTATGAGGTGGCAGATCCGCCACGAGGGATGGATCGGCCACAGAGTACACCAGGGGAGTTTAGTTCTCTATTTATTTTATGTTTTTAAAGGGTTTAATTAACTGAAAATTAACAAAATCCGTTACCGTAGTTCCCCGTATGAGTGGTGGTCCGCCATTTTGAATGTTTACATGCACCAAGAACAAGACTGCAGTACTGGATCGGCTACTGTGGTAGATCGGCACACGTTACGCCACTGCGAGTGTGGCGATCGGCCCTGCAATGCTATCCTTATGGGAAGAAGTCATTCACATAAAATAAATATATTTATATACATTACATTAACGTATGTGATGATATACTACCGTAAATCCTCGCGTATAAGACGCAGCCTATACACCAAAATTACACCCTCTGCGTCCTATAGGATTCACCTATATGCTTAAACTTAACTCAGGGTGCGTCCTATACGCAAGGGGCGTCCTATATGCGAGGATTTACGGTAGGTGAAACCATACAATATACATAATATCTAGAATAATAGTTGGATTCCACAGAGGGTAGTTAATTAAAGCTGCTGCTGCCTCTGCTTAAAGGCAGTATACACAAACTTTGCAAGTGCATTTATTATACTAGGGTCATTTTCTTTCATAACCGTAACAAACTTATCCATATTTGACATATCCTTGTATTAAATTACAGATTTTATCATCTATATGATTTTCAAGAGTTGTTCGTGCTGCCTTGTGTAGTTCACATGTTGTCAGAAAATGTACCTCTTCATCAATAGCACCAGTAGAGCAGTATAGACATACTCTGTCACATTCAGGTTTGGGGGTCCTACAATGCCTCCCTATCTCAATACCACGTTTATCGGAGCTAAGTCTGTATTGCGCTGATGCAGTCCTGTGAATTTGATGGCTAATTTTAAGTAGGTAGTGTTCGAGCCTGAACTCGGTCTTGAATTTTTTTAATGTTCTTAACTTTTCACCCTCCCCAGCAAATGCAATCTCATTCATAATTTTCTCAGAATATTTACTAAAGATTGGTTCAGTTGCACTAGCTATGATGTTAGAGTTATTAGATGTAGACTGGTTTTCCCAAAGCTGAATATATTTTCTACCAAGCGAATATAGCAAACCTTTAACATTTGTACACCAGTTATCCTGTCCTTGCTGGTCAAGATGGTGCAGTTTTATGCAACATCTATGGAGAATATCTGATTCCTCAAAGTTAACAACCCTTTCCCAATATTTTAGTGCTCTTACTTCCCATTGAGCCTTCAGAGGCACTCTACCCGTATCCACATATACTGCAGCTGAAGTTGTCTGCTTCCTTACACCAAGCATAGACTTCAGGTATTCAAGATGGATCAGTTCAAAATTATCTAGTTTTCTACCTTTATTCAGGCCCCATAACTCGCATCCATAGTCAAGGCATGGTCACATTTGCAAGTCAAAGAGCTTAAGGGATAGTCTAGGATTTGGTTTCCCAATGTTCTGATAGCAACATGAGTATGATTGGTAGATGGCTTTCCGGCCTTTATCACATAGTTGTTCATAAGTTTCAGAAAATATATCTTTATGGTTGGAGTTAAGTGTAAAGCCTACGTATTTATATGAGTCCACTCTCTCTAATATTCTATCCACTCTCTCTAATATTCTATCACCGTATTTGAAGGTCATTTATGGATGGCCCCCCAGGCTTTTCTCATCACTTCAGCCGAGTCTTTCAGCATCGGTGTCAAGTGTTTAAATGTCAGGAAGGCAAATAGGGGACCTTTGGTAGGACCTGCTTGTTTTCTGCAGACATTTGCCAAAATAATCCTCAAAAAATATCCCAAAATGCATCATATGTTGTTTAAGGAGGTCAACCTACGCGGTGTATGAAAGTTTAAAAAGTCAAAAATACCCCAATTTTTATGTATCAAAGCATATAGGAAATGAGATATGCACAAGTTCTGACTGTGATTCTGAGTGATTTTTGTATCTAGTTTTTTTTTTGTCTAATTCTTTGCAAATTTCGATATTTTATTGAGCCCATAGCAGTTGGGATGAAGCTAGAATGATATCAGGCAAAGCCTTTTCCCTCATATAAATATATCATGAGTGCTTTAGGTCAAGATCAGAACTTTGGTTGGAAAATATGGCATTTTGTAACGATTTCATATGTAATAGATAAGCCCTGTTATAGATAAAGAGTATGATATTAGGATATTTTAGAATTTGAGACAAAACCTCACATTTTCTGAATTTTCCATTTTCTCTTCAAATGTGAATAAAAAAAACATTTATTGACACTATACTCCAAATTTTTGTTTAACCCGATATCTTTGTATATTTTTGTAGTTTATCTTATCATCGATCTTCACTGATAGCCTAGGGGCTAAATTACGTCACACCTTTTTTGGCCATTTTCAACACCCACCCCTCTGTCACACTTGGCTGGACCCCCCACCCTCAGTCATATTATCATATTGTCAGTTCACAAAATTCAGTGACAACTGGATCACCAACTCTGTTCCCAAATTTTATTGATAGACCTGTGGTGTCTACGTATCCCATACCGAAAAGTGGGGCTATTTTGCGGGGAGTTGACATTTAAGAATAGGCCTATCATGCCGTAGAGATGCAAGATTTAGATCCTAAAATCACTTTTTAGGAAAATTTAACACCCTACTTTTCAATTGCAGCCAGTTTTATTTTTCCACCTTACCTGAGGCTATCCCAGAATGCATGCTAGAAAAGGAATGCATTTTTTTGCCTGTTTGCCTATGTGTCAAATTACCATCCTAGTAACTAAGTTCCCATGGCAACTGAATATTCATACCCACCAATAGAACTTCTTTAGTCTTGAGACTATTGAGGCATGTAGACAAAATTATGTTCCCATCTACAGTTGAGATATTTACCAAAACACCAATATTTTGCCCCCATTTTTTATTGAAAATGGGGCTACTTTAGAGGCAAAATTGCCCCTGGGGCTACTTTAGAGGAATTTTTACCGTTGAAGCCTCTGGGGAAAAATACATACAAAGCTCTGGTTTTTAAACCATCTTCTGTATCCCACACACACCCCCTTCCTATAACAGTTGATAGTCTGCACAGTTGCAGCCAAATTTGTCCCTCACCTTACATCCTCAGAAATTGTTGTAATTAGAATCTGTATTGTTGTCTCCCATACTGTTGTCCTTGATGTACGATGTACTATTGCGTCATTATATACATGTATTGGTAAACTATTTGCTCCCCCCATATGCAGGTTGGTCGCACAAATATTTAATGGAAAACCATACAATAAACGGTTATGAGTTTCATAAAAAAAAAGAAATAAAAATACTTTGGGGAGCACTAGGCCTAAATGGCCTATCATTCATATACAGTAAAGTGGGTCTACTTTGCTTGTGCTGAGCTACTTTGTAAAAAAGTTTATAAATATCATGCCTTAGAGATGTCTGATTGAGATCCATATATCCCTTTTTAGGAAAATTTAACACCCTAATTTTCAATTTCAGCCATTTTTATTTTTCAACCTTACCTAAGGCTATCCCAGAATGCATTCTAGAAAAGCATTGTATTTTCCCCCCATTTTTCCAAATTATATAGATATATATATATTTTTTATTTAATCACTCAAAACAACAGTACAGGAAATTCAGTGGTCTACGCGATCAATTTCCGACAGAGCATCCTTCATAAGTATTATATTGCGCATTACAAAATGTCATAAATGGTTTAGCAGATTTACGTTTAAACTCATAACCGGTTACATCCAATCTTTTGCTGCATAGTACAGACTGTCAACAAATAACATATTCCTATCTGTGTGTGATGTATTTATAAAAATAGCAGTATTTTACCCTCATTCTTATTGAAAACGGGGCCACTTTGGTGGGAAAAGTGCCCCAGGGGCTACTTTGGACGAAATTTTACCATTGGACTCTGTGGGAAGAAATGCCTACAAAGTAGGCCTCACCCATGGGGCTACTTTGTGGAGCACTGAATGGGCTATCATTCCTATACTGGTCAAAATGGTTCTCATTACAATATTCCATGAGATAAACCCCTTTGGGTGCCTTCATACAAAGATATTAAACTTTGACTTTGAAGACCTTATGATATCTAAAAAAATGAAACAAGTGATTTAGATCCTGCAAAGTAGCCCCACTTTATGGGCAATCTTACTAAACCAAAAGACATTGTTTTAACATTCAATAAAACGTATTTATCTACTACGTTGTACCAGAAGGCTAGGTTAAAAAACATAATTTTAACATGGAAAACAGAACTTAAAGACATTTTTAGAAAAAAAAAGATTTAATGCTAGAAGTGCTGTAGCCAAGGATCCGGGTGGTGGTAGGCTACATTGTACCAAAATTGTATGGGCTGAACCACAGCCACACTTTCAAAAGAGATATAAGCTGCACCTATATCACTCCATCTTTTAGCTGAACCTATAAGCGGCATACTATTGGCCTACAGGGGCACATCCTAGATTTTTTTGAGAAAGGGTGTACCTACATCTTGGGGATAAGAATGTGGCTGAATAAACTGAAACTTAGTGAAAGGCTCATTACAAGCAAACCTCAGTGAACTCACAAGCAAAGTGAGGCAAAGCAACAAAGGTAGGCGGGTCTGGGAACATGCCTCCCATGATTTTTTTTAAATCGTCAGAGGTGGAGCAAGGATGGGCATCATGGCAAAGGGATCAAGACCTAGGCAATGGGTTAATGGAGTTTCAAGACAGGTGAAGAGAATTTGCTAGTGCAGCAAAGTAACTTTGGCATTATTAAATTGTCAACAAATAACATATTCCTATCTGTGTGTGATGTATTTATAAAAATAGCAGTATTTTACCCTCATTCTTATTGAAAACGGGGCCACTTTGGTGGAAAAAGTGCCCCAGGGGCTACTTTGGAGGAAATTTTACCATTGGACTCTGTGGGAAGAAATGCCTACAAAGTAGGCCTCACCCAAGGGGCTACTTTGTGGAGCACTAAATGGGCTATCATTCCCATACTGGTCAAAATGGTTCTCATGACAATATTTCATGAGATAACCCCCTTTGGGTGCCTTCATACAAAAATATAAAACTTTGACTTTGAAGATCTTATGATATCTAAAAAAATGAAACAAGTGATTTAGATCCTGCAAAGTAGCCCCACTTTATGGCCAATCTTACTAAACCAAAAGACATTGTTTTAACATTCAATAAAACATATTTATTTATTACCAGAAGGCTAGGTTAAAAAACATAATTTTAACATGGAAAACAGAACTTAAAGACATTTTTACAAAAAAAAAGGATTTAATGCTAGAAGTGCTGTAGCCAAGGATCCGGGTGGTGGTAGGCTACATTGTACCAAAATTGTATAGGCTTAACCGCAGCTGCACTTTCAAAAGAGCTATAAGCTGCACCTATGTCACTCCATCTTTTAGCTGAACCTATAAGCGGCATACTATAGGCCTACAGGGGCACATCCAAGATTTTTTTGAGAAAGGGTGTAGCTACATATTGGCCATAAGGATGTGGCTGAATGAGCTGAAACTTAGTGAAAGGCTCATTACAAGCGAACCTCAGTGAACTCACAAGCAAAGTGAGGCAAAGCAACAAAGGTAGGCGGATCTGGGAACATGCCTCCCATGATTTTTTTTAAATCTTCAGAGGTGGAGCAAGGATGGGCATCATGGCAAAGGGATCAAGACCTAGCCAATGGGTTAATGGAGTTTCAAGGCAGGTGAAGAGAATTTGCTAGTGCAGCAAAGTAACTTTGGCATTATTAAATTGAGGTCTTTGGGTATGGTCCCCAGGAAAATTTTGAATTTCAGAGGTATTTAATTTATTTAGTTTTATTGACTTAAGAAAGACAGGCCATTTTTCACTGACACCCCATCTCCCTTGCCAAGTCTGCAACAAAATAGGGAAATCTAGTCTCATGTAGTCTCCCAGTGCACAAATAGTTAAGTGAGGGAAAAAATGGTGGGATTGGGGTTAGGGTAGGTTGAGACTGTGGTAGCGGTAATGGTAGGGAGGGAGGAGAAGGGAGGGCGACATTGAGGGTGGTTGAATGGTGAGACAGGGTGATGGCAGGGTGAGACCAAGGCTGTTTGAATGGAGAGATTGCTGGGGATGGCAGGGCGAGGTGGTGGAATGGTGAGCCAGGGTGAGCCAGGGTGAGACTGAGGGTAGTTGAATGGGGAGACAGGGTGATGGCTGGGTGAGACTGAGGGTGGTGATATGGACAGTAGGGAGGTGAACGTTTTTTTTTTGTTTTTTTTTTAAATCATTATTATTATTTATTTATTTTTTTTTTTGGGGGGGAGGGGGGCTTAGGTATAGTTGCAAGAAACACTTAAAACAAATTAGTCCCTATCTCGCCAATCCCAGCAATGTGAGAGAAGCCCTTCACACCTAGGCCTAACTCAACTCCCCAATCTTGCACATTCCTCATTGAAATATTCATCATAAGGAGTGGGAGCGATCTTAAGCATTGTGGCAGTATTGGAGGTAGCGGGATGCATTATTGCCCCATGGAATAATTCCCTTCATTCATTGCTGGCATTACATAACACCTGGTACCCATCAAGTTTGTTGTCATCAGTGCTTATCTTCCAAAGTACCAGATTAAGCAATGGTGCCCCCTACTAGGGAACCTGTAACCTCTATATACATTTTGGACCAATGAATAATTCCCCTCATTTGGTGCTGAATTCTTAGGGGTCAACTGGATATATACAGAAATAGAGTTCTTTCTTACAAATTACAAATCTCTAGCTCAAGCAGGGATCAGTCCACTAAGGATCCCGCTAACCGGGAATGCAATGTTCAGAGCTGCCCTTAATGGGCTCCCGTCTATGCATTACAGGCGTAGGCTATACCGAGGTTGCAGTTTCCTGAGTAGGGGGTAACATTGCTTGATCTGGTACCCAGGGAGATGTGCACTTATAACAGCCAGTATAATGGGTATCAGGTGTAATGTAATGCACCCTAAAAGTCTGCACTGAATGAGGGGAATTATTTCATTGGTGAATAATGTATCTGGCTAAGTCAGTATTCCCGGGTAGTGGGATCCTTGGTGGAGCAACCCCTGCTTGATCTTGTACCCTGCAAGATAAGGACTGATAACAGCCAGCATGATGGGGACCACTTGTTATGTAATGCACCCTAAAATGTCTGCACTGAATGTAGGAAATTTTCTGATTGGTCAATAGTGTATCCTGCTAGGTCGGAATAGACCAGGGCCTAAATCTACACGAGAAATGCTCTAAAATATACTAACTAAATCCCTCCCCACTATATTAAAAAAATAGTCGATATATAGGCTGCACATTAGCTATGAACCCCGACACAAGAATACACAGTTTTACAATAGCAAATGGCTCTTACACGGACTTAGCAGGTTTAATTATTAGCCAATGAGATAATCCCAACTATTCACCTCGGCCCTGTCGGGGATCAACTGGGACCCATCTGATAGGTGTGATCAGTAGAACTCGCTGGTAATAAGCTCCAGCAATGGCGGCGCCCATGGGACAACCTGCTAAGGGTTTATACTTTTCCAACACAAGACCACCAGGAAATGATAATTAGGTTTTATTGTGTCTTTTCATTTCCCATGCCTAATGGACTTGTCCAGTAATACAAACGTGGGGCCGGATGTGGTACTAGATGGTGTCAAAATGTCCAAGTATACATTGTACATGTATTCCTGTGCGTCCTCGCTGAAATCCTCCCTGTGCATGAACACTCTATTATGTCTACCATTAGATAAAGTGCTGTGGGTAAAGTGTTAATTTGGTAACTCCAAGCCTACGAATTCTCATTCCCATAAGTAACAATTAGGCTACTCACCATTCGCTTTCATATTCAATTGCAGAAGAAGGATAATATATATGCAAGGCTTTGATTCATTTGATGCACTCATGCAGTCCCCCACATATTGAGTCCTATAATTAAATTAGTCGATAAAAGCTTAAATTAGATGGGTCGAGAACCGGGGGGACTTGACTTTTTCTTACCCGGATGTGTGGTCATGGACCTGTAGATAACACCCATAATGGCGCATGCTCATTGTTAAAAATATGACCTATAATGGTGTAAACTCTTACAAAAGTACACCCATGATGGCGCAGTCCACACTGGGGCAATATACCCGGCCTAATATACCCATGTATTCTGTACGTTATATCAATACTCTAGTTCATCCCCTGCCCACTTTTTCTGATATACCCACAAGGATACCCCAATAGGTAGCTAACACTTACCTGCATGATGTTATCAACACACTGACATAGAGAGCTTAACCTCTGTTATGTCTTATAACCAGTGGACATCATTTCTCTAATTACCCCCTCCCCTGCTTATTTCACAGTAGTAGCTCCTTACATTATTCATGGTAGTAGCAATGTATATTATAAGGCAAACATATGACACATATATATTGCAGGGAATACATGTATGTTGGGTTCCATTATGTCCACCCATTCTGATGTATCCACCAGATCCTTAATTCCATTTCGTCCACCATTCGATGAAATGTCCGCCAAAATTTACTTATTCCATTGTGTCCACCAGATTTTGTTACAAAACATCCACAAAAAGTTCCAAATTCCATTTTGTCCACCAGCTCTTGTTCAAAAATATCTGCAAAAATGTCAAAATCCCATTGTGTCCACCAGGTTTTCTTCCGAAACATCCACAAAAAGTTCAAAATTACTTTTTGTCCACCAGTTTTTGTTCCAATATGTCTACCAAAGTGTCCAGATTCCATTCTATCCACCAGCTCATGTTCCAAAATGTCCACATTCCATTGTGTCCCTAGGTTTTCTTCCAAAATGTCCACAAACAGTTCCAAAGTCCATTCCGTCCACAGGGTTTAGTTCCAAATTATCCACAAAAGTGCCCAGATTCCATTGTGTCCACCAGATTTTGTTCCAAAACGTCCATTAAAAAGTTCCAAATTCCACTTTGTCCGCAAGCATTTGTTCCAAAATGTCCGCAAAATTGTTCACATTCCATTGTGTCCAAAATGTCCACTAACATTTCGTTTTGTCCATCAAGTTTTGTTCTAAAATGTCCTCAAATTCCATTCCTTGGATCATACTCAGGCAAAGCCAGAGTATCACCCCAGGATCTGCCTCAGGATCTGTCTGCGTATCATCCAAGGAGAGGCTGAGTCTCTAATCATACTCATTTTGGTGACATTGCCTGAGTTTGCAACTAGACTCAAGTGAGTAAGAATATATTCTCAGTGTTGATATAGTGAGCCTTCTAGTATTAACCCAAATTATACTAAAGCCAGAGTCTTGGTATAAGAAGATTGAAAAGTTGTACATAATGTCCTGTATGCCTAAATATGCACCATTTCAAATTTTGTGGTGACCGGATTATAATGTCCAGTGATATAAGGTTTTCAATACTGACCTACATGTAGGTCATTAGGAGAATCCACTGTGTGGAACTGCATAGGTGGTAGCCATCAACTTATAGTGAACTGTGTATATTCTAGGTCAAACCTTATGACCTTAACCTTAAGCAAGGTGACTCATATTACATTCGGTTATGAGGGTCATATAGCATTACCAAATATTTGATAAACCTAGGCAAAGCCATAATGAAAATATGAAGCGATAACATTCTAATTCATATCTATGCAAAATACATATATATTCATAGGAAACCAGACCCCCTATCTTCCTAACAACCTACATGTAGGTCACTTTTGAACAATAGGCCATATCTTGGGAAGTTATGTCTACCTGACAATCAAATTTTGCAAGCATAAACTTGTATACTAGTTTTCCATATCTACTAACTTGTGAATACCAGGCACTAAATTATCTGATGAAATGACAAGATTCATTTTTCCAATTTGCCTTTTTGCCTATTTTAGGATTTTGTGGTATTTTGGTTGCCATGGCAACTATACAAAAATTGGTTGGCAACTTGATTTTCAAGTTATACGGAAACTTTAAGGGAGGAACTTTAAAATATGATTGAAATATATTATACATCTTATTTTCTCAATTGGAGGAGTATGTGTCCTTTATCCCTTAGGTGCCCAAGCGCGCATTTAAGCGCGGTTTTGTGCTTAAATGCATGTATATTGGAAGAAATTTTCATCCAGACACTTCTACTGGTCCAATCTGCACAGTTAGACCCTCTATGGAATGCTTATGACCTCCAGATTATGATACAGCCATTCATTTGGCTTTATCTGCTTTATATCAGGCACAGTGAGTCAAAACTTGAAAATGAGTTGTCATTTTATGTGATTCATTAACAGGAAACCTTCCAAGGAGCTAAAATCTGATATGGTAACAAAATGATAATGAATCATACACACATAGGTTCCAATATTCCAATTATATTTTACAACAAGTGCTCCTATCATAAAGATGGAAGATAAGCCATGCATTGTTTCTAGTACAACATATCATGTTTCCTGTGTGCCGGTACATGTAGATGCATGCAGGCAAATCAGCTTTGAAAGGTCTCAGGATTGGAGGGATTATGGATACATATATATATATATATATATATATATATATATATATATATATATATATATATATATATATACTATTATAGACCAAATACCACTAAATGACAACAAATGGAATGTTTTTGTAACTATGGTTACCAGACCTGACCAGTAGTATCACATCCTTAACTGAAAGTCTTCACTGAGTTATGAGAATTAAGAAAATCAAGCTAGAAGATCGAAATTACACATGGTCTTATAAACAAAAAATGATTCAATCGTGAAATAATGTGAAATAATGTAAAATCTTCAAATAATTCTGGGCACAAAAAGGTTATGGTACTGTAAGTGACCTACATGTAGGTCGTTAGTATAATCTGGGTTAAAATCATCTAAATGTGGCTTTTATGGCTTGTTGACATATATCATATTGGGGGATTCACTTTCTTATGCATATCAGATTCAGGACTGATGAATTAGCACACTCAGCATTCTTAATAACACTTTGATTTATTGGAGGCCCTATATCTAGCACGGAATAAAAATGGAACAAGAGATTTTGCTCCCACCCTTATTGGGCCTGACGTGATTAGAATAGAGTTATTTGAGGCCCCAGAGGCAGCTGAAATTACCTCTATATGAAGGATATAGTTATGTCATTGGTAAAAACAACTTTTCTCCTATTCCATTGCCCATTTTCAGGGAGGAGATGATACACCAATGCCAAACTGTCATCATTCTTCAGGGATTTATTTTTGGGAATTTCTAAGGTTTTTTGTAAAATTTTCATGATTTTTCAACCTGTCCCCAGAAACAATCTTCTGTGATATAGCATATTACCAAAATGAGCCTGACATGCACGAGACCCAAAAAGTGGAGTTAAAAATCAAAATGATGCCTGTGGTGATGTCGGGTTTAGAGGTAGAGCCAATTTTTTTCCTGCTCAATAGACAATAGGGACACCATTGATGGTGGCTATGTTCAACAAAATCAGACCAGTTCAACCACTGAGGCCTCATCAGATATCAAATCTTTTTAGAAAAGAGCCTGGCTGACTATATGGAATTGGCGGACATTACAGAACAAATTTTGGTGGACAGAATGGCATCTGAACATTTGCAGACAAAATGGTATTAGCGGACATTTTGGAACAAACCATTGTGGACAAAATGGAGTTTGAGGACATTTTGGGTGGACATAAAGGAACCCAACACATGTACCCCCCTACCCTCCTACTCAATAGTCTCTGCTTTGAAGCCATCCCCCCACCCCCTCCACTCACATCTACACCCTTAGCATCCTCCTTTGTTAAAAATGGTGCCAACCCCACAGCATGAGTGATTATTACAGAATAACAGAAACACTTCAATCATAGTTAAAAACAATAAACAATAGTCCTGTAGCTTCCTGTTTGCTCAGTATTATATCCTAGGAACCCCCAATCAATCCCAAATATCACACCCATCATGGCATTGACCACTGTCAAAACATACCCATATAGGCACACACTATTTCACCCCTTTAGATCTGAAAAAAGCACACATATCACGCCAAATTATGACCACACTTCCCGGTATTGATGGTGTGGAGTCGCCCCCTGGGGGTTGAGACGCCAAAATTCAACATGGTGACATGGCAGCTCATGGCCATTTCCTAAATCGACATGAGAATATGGAGATCGAAGTAGAGCCATTGCCTTTGGTTAAAATCGACATGTGATATGAAGCTTAGTGACAAAGACATGGAGAAATAGAAATTTAGGGACACGTGACATGACCTTTTCTTAAAATCGACATGTGACATGGGGAGTACTATGGGGACCCCCATCTAGAAATGTGTGTTTATAGAGATAGACCCTCGGGGACAGGCCGCTTCAGTCTATGACAAACACATCTACCAACTTGACATATTTTCAAGTTTTTCTAACATTTGAAAAACGTCAAGAAACGTTTTTACGTTCTTCTGACCTTCTAGATTAATTTTGACTTAGAAAGCACTAATGGAGGGTTTTCTACAAAGGGTTCTGAAAGTTTTCTTTCCGAATGTTGAAAAAAAAAGTTTAAAAACGTTTTTTTTTACGCCACAAGAATGTATTTCACAGGCGTTTCTTTCACTTGAACCATGATGTTCCCAAACGTTACAATACTTTTTTTTATAGTGGGCAGCTTGAGGAAAAAGCCCACTCTCTGTACATAGACATTGAAGGTGGCACCACTGCACTCAATATCTATGGGGAGGCGGGCGGCCGTCGCTCGCTCAATGATAGGGCTGACATCTGGTGTTAATATTATCAACTAGCGACTTTCAAGCACCCAGGCTGTGTTTTTCTTCTTCATGACCCAATACTTTGAAATAGAAAACACCCATTTATACCTGCAGAGTGAAATGAAATTAAGAAGCACATAAAAGTTAGAAAGCGTACCTGTATACCTTACGTTATCCTCATCGTACCGCTTGCGTCCAACTTCCTTCATCCTGCGTCGCACGGGTAACTCTCTGTCACACCTTGGCACTTATCTTGATCACCTCCTAAACACTGATCCGTCCAAATGCGAACCGATGTAGATCGCGATGTTGTGTACCTTCTGCCTCTTTGATTCGTCTTCCATGGTATTGGTATGAGGGGTTCTGTCTCTACCAAATGCCCTATCATGTAACTGATATTGTATATATTCCCAAATACCATTAGGCCTATATTATAATAAAGTCTAAAGGTACACACAAGAGCATGCCCATCTGGGAGTTAGGCTTATTAATAATGGAGTGGCCATGGTGTATTCCACCCAAGAGGATTGATATAAAACTCAGTCATTAAACGCCATTTTATTGATAGTACGTGTAGTTAATTCACGTCCATGCCATACCAGAAGTGACAATTTTGAAGTTGTGTACCAGTTTACAAGAGGCCCTGCTTATAATGTTTTCAATGGAAATATATGTACCATGCTAATTGATTGGTTCCCCATACATATATACTTTAGTGTGTTGGGCCACAAAATGCTCTAGTACGATCATTGTACTCATTTCCGTTAGTATAGGTTCATATGAAATAGCAAAGTATGTAAAAACTGGTACTTTATGTAGCATTAATAAAAGGTTGATATAAAGGGTTTTTTTCATGACATTGTAGCGTTCTCCTCCCTCCACTGACCGCCTCTGGTCTAGAAATATTTGTATGAGACACATACGCGCTAAGTTTAGCTTCTAGTTGGTGGTGTTCAATGTTCAGTAGGTGCAATATATGGAAGGCCGGTGCGACATGCCATTTGCCATTTGTTATTTGTCATTTGCCAATTGCTACTTATGTCTTGCCATTTGCCAATTGTTATTGTCTTTAACCATTTGCCGTTTGCCAATTGCCACTTTCATCTTGCCATTTGCCAATTGTTAATATCATTTGCCATTTGCCAATTTCCAATTGCCACTTACATCTTGCCATTTGCTAATTGTTAATGCCTGAATGCCATTTGCCAATTGTGACTTATGTCTTGCCACTTGCCAATTGCTATTCTCATTTGCCAATTGCCATTTGCCAATAACCATTCATCAATTATGGGTTTGCCAATTGCCAGTTGAGACAAGCAATCATCAAAATCTCAGGGGCAAACCGCAATTGGCATGACATAGTAATTGGCAAATGGCAACTAGGCACCAGGAGCATACTACTAGTAACTGGCAACATGCAACTGGCAAATGTCAAGTGGCAATTAGCATGTCGCACCGGCCTTCCATAGTATGACAAGCATCGGCATATCCTTTTACGTTCTACCATATGATATGATATTGCCATCAAAGAACGTAGTATGCGAATGAGAGTGACGAATATAGTTAGTGTTGTCATCCGAGGAATGGTTAAAATTGGCGTCGTCCTCTTGTGTAGACAAAGTACTATGAAAATAAGAAACCTCTGTACAGAAATAAAGTGAATGTGAGCGAATACTGAAGCAACATCATCCTTCCCAGAGTGCGATACTGCCAGTCAGCGCATATGATATCTGTTCGTTCCTCATACCCATTCAAATTCTATCTTGAAGGATACAATATTGGTTCCCTACACATTAAAATTCTATTAGATATTGAAAGATATTATCAATGCTTCTATTTTTTAGTACAGAAAGGAGGTCATTGGCTCGCCACCGGATTCGCTCCCATGCATGAAAAGTTCAGTTAGGTCACTCATAAGATGTGTAGGCCCATTTCAGTAGGAAGCAGCGACACTAATAGGGGGTATTGATATTATTGGCTATATGTTAAAAGACTTCATGTACATTCTTAAAAAAGTTTAGAGGGGAGAGAGACATAGAAGGGAATTAGGCCAAATATAAAAAAAAGGGTTGTTTCCAGTCACCCGACCGACCCTAGCAAAACAGGGCTGACCCTAGAATTTTTTTTTTTATTTTAATAATTTTTTAGATTTCTCTCTCGATTTTTATGATTTTTTCAACAATTTTTCATGGATATAATCTTTGGGTTTACAGGTAATGGCTTTATAAGACACATCTTTTATATATATTTAACATTTCTTTTTTTTGTCCATGTTCTTACCTTGATATTAAAAAATCAAATAGATTTGCCCATACATTTCTATACACAATCAAAAAAAAAAGAAATTAAAAAAAAATCCGACCTACCAACCCTAGCTCTGTGAGTCATGTAACTGGAAACACATGAAATTTTTTTTTTGGCCTTAGGCGCCTTTGTAGGGAGAGGGTATGATAAATGGAGAATATTCGATATCTTATCCATCCTGGTTTGTATTTTGGCACAGTATTGGTTTATCCCTGCATGAGCTAGGGTCGATGCAGATCTCAATTTCTATGATGTCATAGTCTATGTTTATGGTAGTTCCACCAACATGCATTAGGCCTACCGTAGTGGCCTGTATAAGCGCACCGGCGCTCATATATTTCAACCTGCCTCTACCCTCGGTCCTTATTCAAAACCGGCGCTTATTCAAGACTTAGTTTATAGTGTATAATTCAATTTCAATGCTGCGCATTATCCCTGGCGCTTATTCAAAGACCCGGCGCTTATACAGGCCACTACGGTATACCACAAACCTGAAGCACATTTTCTGAATATATGTGGGGTATTGTTATTGCCTGTTTCTGATACTGATATCAGTTATCGCTTTCTTAATTATAACTTCGGACTATAATCAAATTTCACTTCAAGTAAAAATTCAGTTAATGACGACCACTATAAAGTACAAGAAAGTATCCTATGATATGGAATAATACAGGTAATGTTTCGTCCTTGACTAATTGATCAAAAGAGGGCCTATGAACAACTAGCGATAAAGCCATCCACATTTATATGGCAGTAGGTGATTGGCAAATATTTTTCAGATATTATGTCATGACATTGTATACATTCCGGCAGGTCATGTGAATCATTTACACACAAGATGCAGTTCCGTGTGCTAATCTTTCCTTCAGCACTTTGTATTACAGAGCAGCCATCTGGTGTAGAGCTCACACATTATTATGGCTTTCCTGTGCGGATAAGGTCGTACTGTTTACAGCGCCACCCTCTACTGGAGTGCGTCACTGTCTTAGTGCCGGCCATGGCGTAAATCTGTACGCAGATCACTATGTAGGTGATTAGGATGTGTTGTGAGGCTGTATCCTGCTGCAAAATTTAGTTCCTTACATTTTGTCCTAAAACTCATCACAACTTTTGAGTATGTATATATTTCATCATGGGATCAGTCCTATGGACAAATCTAATGAATCTTTTCGTTGCATTAGTATCATTTTCAAGGAAAGAAAAATATTTTCTAACACTGTCAGTGGCTGCTCTGGTGACCTCCTCGCCGATAGAAAAGCATTGTTTACATCTGGGTATGGGTATTTAGAGAGGGTTTGGGTACGAATAAGTATTACAAGGGTCTAAATCTACTTTATCTAAAGCTATTTGTAAAATATCAAAGCACATTTTTGTGTAAATTGTTAGATATTTAGCCTGAAACTTTACAACTGGATCAGGGAGAAAACATGATGGCGGCCATGACAGGGCTTGACATACTTTCATTTCATTGGTTGTTTTGATTTTCCCAGAGTCATACGGGATCAGAGATACATTCGAAGAGAACGTGAGCTGGTATTAGAGTGCGGATAAGGTCTCACGTAGGGAAATCCAGGGGTCACTCAGTGCATCCTTATTGACAGAAGACCTCCGTATCTATTGACACAACATCACAGTTGGTGTCATCATCAAACTAGTCATCTATTGGATAGTAATTTCTGAAGAGGTTTGATACTACCTAGCATTCAAGATATATAACCAGATATGAGGGCGATAGTTATAAATGGTTATCAAGACTGTTTTGAAAACCCGTGTTAGCCATACCTTGTAAATTCTCCAATGCTGAACATCACTGTATCAAGAATTTTTAAGACTGCCTTAATGGTGCCACTGCAAAAATTAGTAATCTTTAGAAAGGGATAACTGGTGACCGGTCAGGCCACTGAATATGGTATTAAAACTACTTGAAAATCTAGTCAATAAATTTCAGTTCAATGCTAGGAGGGTCCACCACCGATGCAGCTTACATGCTAAAGTTGGTATATCCGCTAAAAAGACAAATTTGAAAATGAGTGGAAACACATCTAAATATTTTGTAAATGCTCATCTCTTTTGCTGTGCATATAATATTGTTCCAATCACTACTGGTCCCTAGGGCCTCAAAATGAAGTGTCTAATCACAACACAATACACTTCACTGGATGGCTTTTGACATTGCTGCTCACCACAGCACCACCTTTTGTCTACTCTGACAGGCTTTATGTAGTGTTTAGTACACCTTGAGAATAAGGGCTAAATATTCATAAACAACACACAGGCTCCCTCTATATGCAATCAGACACACCTGATTTAAAACTGGGATAGGAATAAATACAGTGCATAGATTTTGTTTGTTCTGGAGCAGAAATATTCATATAATCACTAGATATTATAACACATGGTTTAGAATGTTGTCTAGATGGTGTTTGATGAGAAATCTCAGATTTCATACTGTGATAGCAGACATGCCCACTTTAAACTTAAAGTGAATTCACCGGTCCACTTTCTCCCCAGAAATGCAACACTCAGAAGATAAAGATATTTTCATGAATGTGACATAGACTAATCTTATATACTATTTTCATTGTTTACTTTTAGTAAATTGTGTGTTTTTATTTAAGTACTCCTCTTGTCTTCTCGAGTTCTACTGAGTTTCCTCCTAGTTATGCTAAGCTGGGTGACTCTGGTGTCTAGCAAATTGATCTAGTTTCCCTAGGCATGTAGCAATCCAACAAGCCCTACCAGATTCATTGCGCAAAATTGTCACTCAAACACTATAGAAGCTCAATATATTTTGAGGGGTTAGATATAGTGTTGCTACTATATAGAGGCATTTAGTATTTTATTCTTTTGGGTGGCCGAGGACATGCTGTTCAAAGGAATCTGGAAAGTCTAATAAGGTTTCCCCACTCTGGGGACCGCTCATTAAAGTTGGTATATCCACTAAAAAGACAAATTTGAAAATGAGTGTAAATACATCTAAATATTTTGTAAATGCTCATCTCTTTTGCTGTGCATATATTGTTCCAATCACTACTGGCCCCTAGTGCCTCAAAATGAAGTGTCTAATCACAACACAATACACTTCACTGGATGGCTCTTGACATTGCTGCTCACCACAGCACCACCTTTTGAGTGAGTGAGTGAGTGAGTGAGTGAGTGAGTGAGTAATAGATGTTTAATGCCATTTCAACAGCTAAGGTCATATTCATGGCGAGAAAGACATTACACAATTTCACAGAGGAATATGTCAGTGCCCGTGCATATGTGCACCACACACATCCTGAGGGGATAGGAAAGAGTAGAAATAGACCCTTTTAAGTGGGCTAGGGAAGCCCAATCTTTGCAAGGTGGCCTGGGGACGCGGTATGGGCATTTTGTGTGTACATGTGTGTCACTAACATATATGTGTAGATAGATGTCGACTGTGTAATGGTGTGCCGCTATCGTGTCTAAATGTTCAACAAATTCGTATCCAGTTATTGATTAATTGATTTTTTTAAAGCCCTAAAGTACTGATATGATAAATTAGGGCTAAATATTCATTCACAGCACACAGGCTCCTTCTTTATTCAATCAGAAACACCTGCTTTAAAACTGGGATAGGAATAAATACAGGGCATAGATTTTGTTTGTTTTGGGGCAGAAATATTTTATATAACCACTAGATATTTTAACACATGGTTTAGAATGTTGTCTAGATGGTGTTTGATGAGAAATCCCAGATTTCATACTGTGATAGCAGACATGCCCACTTTAAACTTAAAGTGAATTCACCGGTCCACTTTCTCCCCAGAAATGCAACACTCAGAAGATAAAGATATTTTCATGAATGTGACATAGACTAATCTTATATACTATTTTCATTGTTTACTTTTAGTAAATTGTGTGTTTTTATTTAAGTACTCCTCTTGTCTTCTCGAGTTCTACTGAGTTTCCTCCTAGTTATGCTAAGCTGGGTGACTCTGGTGTCTAGCAAATTGATCTAGTTTCCCTAGGCATGTAGCAATCCAACAAGCCCTACCAGATTCATTGCGCAAAATTGTCACTCAAACACTATAGAAGCTCAATATATTTTGATGGGTTAGATATCGTGTTGCTACTATATAGAGGCATTTAGTATTTTATTCTTTTGGGTGGCCGAGGACATGCTGTTCAAAGGAATCTGGAAAGTCTAATAAGGTTTCCCCACTCTGGGGACCGCTCATTAAAGTTGGTATATCCAACTTTAAGTGGGTCTTGACATGCCCACTTTAAGTCAGAGGGTACAACTGAGCATCCACTCACTGCAGAACAGTACAGACTTGGGACTGACCCATGGTTATAGATAATCTCCCTACCACTGATAAATGTATTTATGGCCCCAACATAATTACCAAGAATATGGCCTATCATATTGTCCAGACATAATTATACAAAAGTTAATAATTTAGGCAAAAATCAATGACACGTGGAAATGGGGTCACTTTTCCTATTAGTTGGGGAGCCAGCTCCTGTATGTCAAAGACTGCTGGTGTTGAAAGCAGCACAAGATACCAGAGCTGGATATGGGTAATTCGATAGTGCTGATTACGAATCTGGGGTAGTATTTTCTTATCTAGGTCGGAACAAGGTCAAAATTAAGGTCAAAGGTCACAATCTGATATCTAATATAGAACAGAGGGAGGGCTTTGTTCCATTCATTAACACTAGAGGTACTTAGTGCACAGTGGATTTATCACCCATGTGAATCCTGAGTTGTTTAAGATCCATAGCAAAAGCACTGTGACCTTTGGCCCTTATTCTGACCTTGTTCCGACCTACTTATGGAGATACGTACCCCAGATTCGTAATCAGCACTATCAAATTACCCAGATGCAAGTGTCATATCTTGTGCTGCTCTCCACACCAGCACTTTTGGAAATAATGACATTTGAGCGGTCTGGCTCCCCAAGTATATATGTGCTCTACATCTATAAGAGTGATTGCGGCCCCTAGGGGTCGTCCATAAATTATGTCACATAGGAGGGAGGTATTTTCCAATTGTGACAAAGTGTGACAGAGGGTGGGGGAGTGTCAAGGATTGTGTGACAACACATTTTCAAAAAATAATTTAAGGCCCATATTGAAGACATCATATAAAACAAGGTAAATATGTTAGCTAGAAGTGAACTACAAAAGGTCAGCACTGTAACGAGAGAGGTCAAGTTTGGGGGGCTGTGCCCCAAATCCCCTGCCCATAGTCATATTTTTCGGTGTCTTGATCATACATTGCTTGCTGCTGTCCAAAACTAGAACTAAAAATCCCCCCCCAAAGGTAAGTTTCCGCCAAATATCTAGCAGCTAAAAATATTTTCTTGATTTAAGAAAATAAGATTCTTACGTGGCGGACAAAACTACCAGTTTTAAGAAAATTTAAAATCTTAAAACTGGTAGTTTTGTCCATCAGGTAAGATTATTTTAGATTCCAAGAAAATTATTTTTGGGTGATATGGGTTCCCAAGACATGTAGCAATCCAAAAAGCATTGCCAGATTTACCGTGCAAAACTGGTACTCAAACACAATGTAGCTCTTAGTTTTTGACCACCGACGAATGGGTCTACATCGGCAGTACTACAACCAAGAGCGGGAATCGAAAAGCCATGCATAATTTGCAAGGAAGCGAGACTGCGATTTGGAGAACATTTATCATATGATGGATAAGAACAGTAATAATACATGTAAATGATAAACATGGTAAAAACATGGTTAAGAATTATATCAGATTATGTAATCACCAGTATAGAGTATCACCTATCACACCACACTTGTAATGTCAATGTTCACCATCTGTCAGGCCTATGGCCTACCCATGCTTTGTGGGGTGTAATGTTAGTTTAGGTGTGGGTGGGTGGGAATAAAAAAGTTTGAAACTCACTACGCTAAGTATGTGTTTAGTACAGCAGGGAGTAATGGCTAGTGAGAGGAGGTGAGAGGTTGTGAGGGGTCACGTGACCTTGACCAACAGTCCTCCGCACAAATTAGAACCAATTTCACAATTAGTCCCCAATTTTGTTAGTGCATATTCTTATAGTTTTCATTAGAAAGGGATTGAGTTCTAACTATGATTTTCATATCTGTAAGTCAAAATTTGAAGGGGGTACAATTGCTTTTGAAATAGGATTGTGGGAAACTTATCAGTCTTGGGTATTTGTATAAATATGGCGTCTTGAATAACTTAATGTGAAACAGAGTGACTTTACTTGTCTCTGAGATAACAAAAGCTAAAAAAGGATGACAAGGAAAACCAGAGATAAGTCCAGGTTGGTGATACCAACAACTATCACCTTAGTTCATCAGATTGACTAATCTGATTGACTAATCTGATGAACTTCGGTCATCATATGTTTCCTCAAACTAACCAATGGTAGAGATAGGGCCCTGTTAAAGCAAGATCTTGCTACCCCCTTTTGAGATAGATATTTACACAAAGGGGTTTATACTACCTCAACTCAGAAAGAGAGTTTTTTAAAGATCATAATATAAAAAAGAGAGTTTTTTAAAGATTATAATCTAAAAAAAACTCTCTTTCTGAGTTGAGGTAGTATAAACCCCGTTGTGTAATACTGCAAAAGGATCGTAAAAATGAAGATTTGAAGTAGTCCCGCTTGACGCCCAATGATGACCTAGGGTTGTAGATTTTGGAATTAGTTTCAGGAGAAAGTCGTTACCAGGACAAAGTCGTCACCACTGTCTGATTTCTGGTCCCCCAGATTTTCAGTGTGATTCAAGCATTATAAAAAAAACCTTTTATGTGTATTTGATGTATTGAATATGTTCTACTTTGATATCAACAGTATCTAAATATTTCACACAAGTGACAGGAGCATACATTCTCCATAGCTATATTTTTTGCATGTGTTAACAGTTGAGCAACAGGAAGAATAGCGAGATTTTACTCCTTTATTTTACAACAACAAAGGGTGTGTTCCACAGATGATCATTTAAATCACTGTTTATATTCATTTTCTCTCATAGCCGACATTCATGTATCAATAACAAATACTTTTATTTGAAAAAAAACAACGACATCATAAAAACGTGGATTTGAACTAAATAAAAAAGAGGCGTACTAGGAATGAAGTTTAAGTAAGCATGCTTTAACACTTTATCAAGTCGTGCAAATTCAATTTACACGGGCCCCTACATGGACATTTATCACGCTCATAGTGATAAACACGCATATGACATTCTCCATGGAAACAGCAGTGTCATTTTAGCGAGTGCTAACTACATAGAAAAGATTTTATTTTCCTTGAAAAACAAAACTGATGACCAGGAACAGAGGCAAAGAAAACTGAAAGGGTTGTGCGGAAAGCTGCTCCGAGGGCATTATAATCATTGTTCTAATCCATTATCACATAGAGACGCCCACAGGATAAATTTTGCCCTAGGTGGAATATTGATCATTAAAGGTATCGGTATATCATATTATTAAGTGCAAAATGATATCATTGTCATTATTTCACTTCTTGTACATTCAATCTCTATCAAGCGTCAACCTTTGACAGTAATCTTATTTGCACACATGGTAACTGCGTTCTGCACAGGACCTTCAAGCATCACTAGCTAACCCGTATATATTTCTAAAGGCACTTTGATAAAAAGAGGAACATAATTATATCAATTTAGACATATTTATCAATATTGAGGAGGAGTTGACTATTTGCTATTATATAAACAAGCAACTTCACTATTAAACATAACAAAAATGCTTTATACATCACAGAAGGTGATCTAAGGTCTGGCAAAAAGGGATCTACCCTGTCCCACATAACCCATTCATTTTGTCATGTCTATATTTGCACATTATTGAACGATTAGTCAAGCATTAGAAAAATATCATCTTTGTTTTATGTACCTCATATTTTACAGTTACTGCCCGAGATCGCTACGCCCAAACAATACCTTGTACAACATATCGGCGGGCTTTCCCTTCTGAATAATTTCATGTCATCAGAGTATACATTTATTCATACAGTTTCCTTCTGACACGAGGAGCTTCAGCTGAGCTGAAGGTATTTTCAGATACAGGCCTTACATGGATGGAGCATCGGTCTGGTCAGCAGTTCATAAACACATACTCGTATATATATATATATAATATTGATGCATTAAGCGCTGGTTCCACAGACCTAAATCAGTCGGATTAGCACTAATCCGACCGATTTTTTTTTCTATACTTTTGATATATTATAAATCGTCGGATTAGGGCTATTCCGACCGATTGTATGGCTGTGGAACCAACGCTTTAGAGGAGGGAAATATTTATATCTTCATCCGTGAAGGCCCTTTGGAAAAGAAAATATGTACATACAATATGAAACATCTACTTTTACCAACAGATGAAAAATTACTGAAATCGAGGTCTTACCACTAACTCCATAATTTAATCATTTAATATACATATCAGTATATTCACATGGATGAGGTAATTCCCATTACGTACTCAATCAATTATACCATTGTTCAAACATCATTTTGACGTTGAACCAACATATTAACGTTGTGTAACCAGTTGTCAGTGTTGATTCAAGGCTGTGAAAATAAGAAAAGCATTTATCGATATCAAAGTAGCCCAAGAGGACGAAAGCCAACCACCTAGCCCATGACACCTTGACAATACTGACGACCGAGAGACGCCACACTGACAATGTACCTTCATTCCCTTTAGGGCAAAGCAATCATTAATGGGAAAAGATGTCAGAGTGACGACCTCAGTCGTCAGTCATAATTGCATACAGGGTCCATGGCCTGAAAAACTGTGACGAAACAGGGAAAATCATAACATTAAGGGAAATACCCACAAATGCTTTAAGTATGGTATATTTAAGGGAAAATGACCAAAATAGTAAAAACTTAAGTGAAAACAAGTTTAGGGTAAGTATTTCTGAAGAATCTGATTATGCTTTAGCCAAGACTCTATTTCCCTTCTAGAATGACCTTATTTAGAATCCAAAAAGAATGTTTTTTTTTTCGGAAATTTAGCACATTTGTTGACATTTGGTTGCCATGGAAACAATAATTTTGTTTTTTTGAATAAAAAATTACTCTATCTTATTACCTGTCAATTAGGTTTTCATAACTGAAAACATAATTGAATGATTCCTTTTTGATCCAAAGTTATGGATGATTATGTTTAAAAAATGTTATTTTTTCCAATAATGGCATGTTTGAGGCGTTTTGCCACAATATTTCAATACACAATTGAGTTAAGGGCTATCCTGAATTTCTCCATGTTGCTGACATCCCATGTTTGAGATCTTATATTTCTGAAGCTATTAGAAATATTTCATCTCGCAAAGTACCAAAACGTAACTGAAGACATGAATTAGAAATAAGGGATTTTCCCCTAATGATATGATTTCCCAAGTTTTGTCACAACTTTTTAAAAGCACTAGGACTTTCAGGGGAAACTTAGCATGAAGACTTTCTTTAAGTACTTAGTGATAATTTCGATGTGGTATTTCGAGTATACAGAAGATTAAGGTCTTCAAGAGAAATCAAACTGGTCTTTCATCTAACCTTTAAGCCTTCAAATGCAATCATGATGAAACGTAATTTAAAACCTGTTATGCAGAATACCACGATAACTCTAGTGCGTCAGGCCTGTACAAAACCATCTAAATGTCATTCAGAAATAGCCTTTGATAGTCTGGACACAATACATGTCGTCTGAATGCATAATTTACAACAGTGGCGGATCCAGGATTCGGAAAAGGAGGGGGTGCGACCCAAAAAGAGGGGGTGCTCTTTTCGAGTAAATCTTGGTAAAGTTAAGTACTGACAAAAAGGAGGGTGTGTGCGCCCGCGCGCCCCGGCCTAAATCCGCCACTGGCTTAATTGCAGCTTTTGGAATTAAAACAAATGAAATACACATGGAATGTATTCTGAATCTGCATTATACTACATATATCACTGACACTGTCACACAAGAAGTTGATTATATCAAACAATGTTCTCGAGAGGCTGATTCATGAAGACCAATGATACAGAATTTCTAATTTCTTTTTCATCAGGATCGAAATGTAATAAAAAAAAGGGAGGCGGGCATTGACTATCATTTCTACATCATTCCTGTCCTATTATGCGTATTTCTGAAAGCATCATTTCAGACGAATCGTCAGTTTTTATTAATCACCCTCCTGGTTGCCCTTCTGAAACATTGGAAATAACAATTCGAATACGACAGAAACATAATTTTGGTATAAATAATGACACCAAGTTGGGTCAGTACTATTTCTCAATACGATTCAGGACAAATCAACACATTAGGAAATTAAGTTTACTTGAGACGTCCCTTATTATTGCACACAGCCGTTTCTCAATTTGTTTCAAGGCCTGGCCAGACTAGTCACAAACATTGCTATTTCATTCTGAATGACCGGGTCTGTCTTTAAGCATCCCATAGTGCAATTCATATAGTAATGCTGTCATGTTGAACTCATGTATCTACCTGTCAATGCATGCGACTGTGTCAACTCTTTATATGGACAACAGTGATCATCCCTGTTAATAGTAGTAGAGCACCATTAAAATCCAGTCATCTGCGTCTTTCATTATGGTATGACAAACGTTTTGATTTCAAATCCTAATTATATTCATAAGCTACACATAATATCACCGGCATTCTCTTTATACATTGTTTAACAATCCATCGATATGATATAACCATATATCTCTATTTCAATGGACATTAGAGCACATGTAAGAGCAGCTGACACAATGGTAACACAAAATGATATTTGTAAATAAAACTGTTAAGATGATTAAGCAGTTTGCGACTCATTGCATGCTCTACACACAGTGGTCCAAAGACAACAAATTTGTGATAAGAACATTCATAAATAGCAACCTAACGAGATGTATTATCAACCAATGAAAAATTCCCTCTATTCACTGCGGAATTCCTAGGGGACAACGAGTAACAATCTGGTAACTTATAGCAGTGGAAACTCGCTGATAACCAGTTCCAGCAATGGCTGTGCCCACTGGGCATTGCACAACCTCGGTATATCATTAGAGTCATTAGAGTCAGGCCAACATACATAGCCCTGTGAGCGCTTGCGGCATGCTAGAAGTATGTGAGGGGTAAATATGGGAGGACAACAAGAAGCTGACAGTACACGGACCTCTATCAACCAAATCCTGCTTTCACCTTCACCAAATTCCCATATCCTAGGTGTAAAACGTGTGTTTGCACTGCCTCTAATGCTTGGCCATGGAAAGTTTATGGCGCCTTTCTCCTCTTAGGTTTGAGCAATTCATAGCAAGAGGACACAAAATGCAATTCAAATTATTGGCTTTAGGAAAGTTAGCCAAAAGCTACACTGGATCCAATTTTCTGTCAGAACTGCATTGTTGTCACATAACTGAGCAAACTATGGCAGGTCAGTTAAGTCCTAATACTGAATTTAGAAATCAACCCATATACATGCATGATCAGTTCTGTCTTCACACTGATGAATCGATAAAGAAGTCAGTAGGGAGAGTCTGAAGTCAATGAAGGTAGAGACATTATCATAGCCATGTTTGACTTCCCTTATCGAGTGGACCTTTATTGAGCAGGGAAGTGTTACAACCCTTCAGGTCTATTACAACCCCTGAGTCTCCAGGGTCTTGTCCAGCTTCCTCATCCTCCTTGGAGTCACCCATGGTCGGCATCTGTGTCCTATATGTCGTCATTGGCCGGCTACCATGCACACCTGTGTTTCCGCCAACGTCAGCCCCGGCCACGTCAACGTTGACGTAGCATGGATTGGTAGTCACGGGTACGACGAGGTCTCCGTGATGGGACTGAGATCGTGATGTCATGTCCGGCTGTTGGCGTAGCTCCCAGGGGTCAGCGGCGTCTGTGCAGCCACTTCCGGAGTATACAGCCGGACTTCCTGTTGCACTGCTGGCAGCATTGGCCAAAGGTGCATTTTGGAGACGAGTATTTGAGGAGCTGCTCATAGAGAGTGCAGGAAACGCCCCGCGCGCAGAGCCCCCCTTTTGTTGTTGGTCGCCGGTAGGGCGGACGGTGTTTCGGGAGATGCTATCCAGGGCGGTGGCACCAGTATGTGTGGGACTGGGGTCACCACTCACCTGTGCACTACTCAAGTCTGTCTGTGACATGTTTTCCAGTGAACTCTTGCCACTGTCACCAGGGCTTTCTTCTGCCACCGCCGGGGTGGCACTTTTTGTGCTCGGTTGTCGCTTCATAACCCTCTCACCGGAACTAGCTGCACTACTTCCGGCAGAGGTAAGTGGGCGATTATTGCGCAATTCCGGTCTACTCCCATAACCTTCTCTCTCACTAACGGTCGCTCCACTGGCACCTCCGTCGGCGACGGCCTGTGCCTCCAGCACCTCGGCTACGGTAGCGTCCTCGCTAGCCGAATCCTCGATGCCGTCATAGTCCCACACCCGCTGATAGGAGAAGTGGTTGGGTGTAGAAAAGCTACAGGGAGGTTCCTTATGGTGTTCATCCCCTGGAACAGCTATACCAGTGGCCGCACCCATCAGCCCCCGTCTCTGCACATCTTCTTGATGCAACAACTCGTCAATCGACTCAGCACTTGCTCGCATGTTGGGCTTTTTCCGGAGAAGGTCGTCAATGTCGGGGCTCTGTGGTCCGATAAGCTGATCCAACGAGTTGGGAGATCCGGGTTCGAGGTACTTGACAAGAGGGTCTACCGTGAGCACCATGCGGTCTGCGTCACGGGGTCGCATGATGGTCGTATCACGCTCAATGGACGGGGGTCTTCTGAAGACGGGCAGCGGAGAGTGGATGACATCTGGATCCTGTTGGTTGTAGGGTTATTTGGATATGAGAAACAAGGAAGCATTACCCCAGAAACAACGATGAGGAGGTCTGCAATGCTTATTATACATAAGATCATGGTGGTCACAGATTGATTCCAGAGACCTAAGCCAATTGGAATGAGAAAGTGATCAACCAAGAGCACAAAGCAGACTTCCCCACTGATGTTTCGTCTTTGACTTCCCATTATCATCAAGTCTCCAACTTGAAAAAGGCCGTCTTATGGGTAGAGTTATTATTTCACAGGAAATAGATTAATGCTGTTATAGGTAAAGGAATCCCACCCCTCTGTGGAATCATCAGGAACATACCCCTCTATAGATTCCATCAGACAGCCAGTCCATGTACGCCTATTGTAGCCTGTGTGGCGATTTAAGTTAGGGTAGGTTCACCTAAAGATGTCCGCTCTTGTGCATGTCTTTCATGCGATATCATGCAAATAACTCTACAGTAGTAGCTAGTCAATCATTGTCTAGTAAACATGGCTTAAATCTACATCTACTTCTTATCAATTCCCTTTAAGCCACACTCTTTTTTCTGGTTTCTCCACTACCACCTTGAGTCAACTAACTTGCACCTTGAGCCAACCAGTTATGTCCAGTATACTAATACTAATTAAACTCCTTCCTTTATGACCTCTAACTCCTATATAGCAATTCTGACTAAAAGACTGTATATATTGCCTATGGACAGTTTAATGTATGGCCTATGAGTTTGTTGGCCTCAGGTAAAATTGTGGTTGACTCAGGGTGAATAATCTGACCAAAGGTCAGTTGGTAATGGTGAAAACTAGTCAAACATGGGTATATGCAAATGTTTTATGCAGTGACCATTGCTTCTGGTGTCGTAATTATAACACCCATACTAGTAGGCTCTTAGGCAGAATATAATTATGGGGGAAATTGAAAAAGGGTACAGGTATATTTGGACATCTTCTGGTGAACCTACCCTAGAGGAATTACCTTTTCTTAGGCATAATCTAGAAGCAAACCAAAACTCATTTGCAACTCTTTTGTTAGAGCTTAACATTGTGGCAAACCTCACTTTCATCAGACCATAGTAGGGTGTCCCCTGAATTTAGTATTTCAATCTCGACATCGCAAAACTAAAAGGTGTTCTTCCTGGAGGAAAGAGGAAAAGGAAACAATAGAGTGGTCTTCCTCGGAGAGTTTCTAAAGCTCTTTCCGTTCCCCGCTACCCCTTTTCAATCTGAATCTCTTTTCACCTTCCATCCTGGCTCAGTTCCCTAGCGGCAATTTCTTTCCATTTATGACTCGCATCATCTTTTCTATTCTAACTGTCTCTTTCCCATAAGGTCGGCGTACAGATGCAATATTTGCATGTGCACTGTGGTGGCTCTGAAATGCAGTCAGCACGTTTCCCTCGCCAACACATTGCTTTCACTGCTACTCTATCCTGCTGCAATATATGTGCTAGATCTATCCTGCTGCAATATATGTGCTAGATCTATCCTACTGCAATATATGTGCTAGATCTATCCTGCTGCAATATATGTGCTAGATCTATCCTGCTGCAATATATGTGCTAGATCTATCCTGCTGCAATATATGTGCTAGATCTAACTGTTATGTGATGATTGTATCTTAGAATTCGCATACTGAGACACGCTTCGAAATGGGAAAGCTGATATCATTCCTGGGCCACCATACCTTCGGTCTTCACAAATGAGATTTTACACGGCAGGGTGGGATTCCTGAAGATTTGGGTTGATCGATTAAAATTCTACCACTGAATATATACAATACATTATAGTTTATAGAATTGATGTCATATTTTCACACTTTCAAATATCGCCCATACAGTAGATTTATATTTATGAAGGAACGAAATAAGTGGTTATCAAGATCAATACGCTGGATTTATAATATCTATGCATCAAAGGTAGTATCAGGCCTTAATTACTGTTATAGCGACCTTAAGATTATGGGCACCTAAGGATAGCAGCCACCTCAGTGACAAGTACAGCTGAGGAATAGGGCTTAATTATTGTGCTGCTGTATTAACAGTTGACAGGTATTCAATAAACCGACAACGACAGAAAAGCCAAGCACAGAATCTTAATTGATTTCGGCATGATCTAACAAACAGGCAGACATGAAGACCTGCGTCATAGAGATAGCTAGTCAATTTCAGACTTTGTACTTGGCATGCATTACAACGATAGGCGGTATCGTCTTTGAAGCAACTAAGTTTAATGATGGGACTTGTTTCTGATCGTGAATAACAAACAAGAAACGACCTACCTTTAGGCACCGCTGTAAGCAGTCGATAATAGTTGTGAAGGTGGGTCGACGTTCAGGAACTCCATGCCAGCACAGGTTCATGATGTGGTACCTGTAGGACACAATCATGGATGCATTTTTATCTAACCTTTTTAACACTGGTCATTCAATTGGCGTTGCAACGCTATAATGCCCAGGGCATTGTTACCAAATGGCCAGTGGATAATTCATGATCTACACTTTAGGCCTACCCCTTGAACTGTTAAGGGCCATGACATTAATATTTCAGGGGTGTCGGGAACCAAGACTCCCAAGAGAACACCAATAGGTGAGGGAATGCTATCGATCCCCGACTGAAGGAAGTTGCTCTTCTACAACATTATCTATAGATGGCGCATACTGCTCACACAGTAGAAACATCTCTGCTGCAGGCACTGTCATGGTTGTTTTGCCATAAATGGGGTATTGCTCAATGTAGTATGGATGTTTCTGTTTTGGTCACATAGCTTAATGGATACCAGGAACTGTCATTCGTATAGCCCCTCAAATAGAAAAGAAACTACCGGTGGCAATCAAACTTGACAGTATTAATATTAACATAACATATATATATATCAGTTGGTACTTACACCGGAAGTGGACAGTTATCTGGTGGCTCGAGGCGCCCTCCGGCGGTGACGAGCTGCATCACCTCCTGATTGCCCCTACCTGGGTAGGGCATGTAGCCCAGGGAGAATACCTCCCACAACAGGATACCGAACGACCTGCAAGGGGTTATAATACGAGGCAAGGGCATAAGTTTCTGCAGTACCAGCTGAGGTGGATGCTATGATATTGAATCTAATTTTGACGGTTTTATAAATAATCTATATATCGTGATTTGACAAGACGTAAATTTGACAAACTCCGACATAGAGAAACAGCATTTAGGCACAGGCACTGCTAGTTAGAGTTACTATCCCAGTAACATATCTAGGTGTAGAAATGGCGGATGTATACCCTCAAGCTGTACCCTAATAGTTATGCATATAGAGGCAAATAGACACAGGTGCTTTACTGCTCTATAGGAGCATACATGTACATGTATTACAGACAGAAGCTTAATACCCTGCCAGTATATGCGATCTGTTAGTATATATATAGAAATGGCAGATAGTCACAGACACTCTTGTCACTCTAGTGGCACTGTTGCTACCATAGTAGTATATAGACAAGGCAGATAGCCACAGGCACTCTTGCCACTCTAGTACCGTAATCTCCCGCGTAGAAGGCGCAGCTCGCGTAGAAGGCGCACCCCCAACTCAGAGAATGGCTTTTCACGTAGAAGGCACACGTACCTCTTCTGGATCGATTCCTGGAAAAACCCGCGTATAAGGCGCCCCCCAACTCACAGGGGGGCTGTTTCACGGAGAAGGCGCCCCCCTCCCCACCCCCACACCCCCACCCTCACTATTGTACACCTCCCGGTCTGCCGCGGTGCTGGCTCTATGAGTTCAAGCTGTCATCGGCACACAGTCGGCTTGAACCCGCCGAGCGCCCGTCGACACCTCCCGGTTTGCCGCGGTGCTGGCGCTATGAGTTCAAGCTGTCATCGGCACACGGTCGGCGCCAAACCCGCCGAGCAAATCTACACCAACCGGGCTGCCGCGCTGCTGGCTATATGAGTTCAAGCTGTCATCGGCTCATGGTGGGCCTTATCCCCGGCGAGCGCGTCGACACCTCCTGGTCTGCCGCGGTGCTGGCGCTATGAGTTCAAGCTGTCATCGGCGCATTTTCCCAAATGAGATGTTGGAAAAACCCGCGTATAAGGCGCACCCCCAACTCAAGGCAATTACCCTCCCGCGTATAAGACCCAGCAGCATTTTGTTTGGTGTAGAAGACGCGCCTTCTACGCGGGAGATTACGGTAGTATATAGAAATGGCACATGTTCACTGGCACTGTTGCTACCCTAGTAGTACAAGTACAACATGTACTAGTATTACAGAAATGGATGTTACTGTGCCAGCAGTGTATTGAGATGGCAGATGGCCACAGGTACTGTTGCTAACCTAGTAGTATATGGAAATGGCAAATATCCAAAAGTGTTGTTGCTGCTCTAGTACTCTAGTACCTCGCATATAAGGCTCACCCCTGAGTTGAAGGGACAGCTGTAGGCTGCACCTACGAATCGACTTTTAGCACTTAAGTTCTGTTCTATAATATGCACTTATCAGGCGCTCCCCAAACTTTTGTTGGTGGAACAAGGCGGAGTAGGGCTGACAATCACAGGTTTGCGCACTGTTCTATTTACAAGTCGTAAAAATCAGTAACTAATCATATCTTTCTCACGTTAATAATCTTGACTTTGACTAACCATACATCCGTTTTTGAGGTAAATATTCCATCAAGGAAGGCTTCAGGAGGCATCCATTTCACGGGCAGCATGGCAGTACCACCTTTTCGGTAGTAATCAGCTCTAAACAAACGAGAAACGATAATTGTGTAAATGCGGGATCTAGTGTTTGCACAAACAGCAATAGTGTCTTATAAATATCATTGTTTGAACGCATTTGCACTATTGTTTTATTGTGATTGTTGATGTCTGAATGGGCATATCCTCTAAAACATAACTTATATACCCGGTAAGTTGATACATTAACGAACTACCGAAGGATAAAGGTGGATAAAATCCATCAAAACCTTGATCACATTCTATATTAACCATATGAAAAAAATGAATGTATTAATCTATGTCACAACCACTAACAAAATTTAGAATTGTACTTGACCGAGTCTGGTTTTGTGTGAAATAAAATCTTTGTGGTAATGATAATTATTATCTTAAAGCAAATGCCTATTAGTCATTTTAGATATGATAAGTGTATGATGGGACCATATCACAATTGTTGGTTCCCTATTTTTACCTACCTATATATGTCTCTGGCCATGCCAAAATCAGCAATCTTGGCTACTCGGGTGTCTTGTACTTTGGATGTTAGCAAGCAGTTTCTGGCTGCTATATCCCTAAATGAAAAACAACAACCCACAGGTCAGTAAGTCCACAACAATCCACCGCGGCCTATACCGACATAGCGGGTTTAATTACCAATGAAATAATCCCAACGAATCACTGTAGTCCTCTTGGGTACCCATCTGATAGCTGTTATCAGTGACGATAACCGCTGGTAATCAGCTTCAGCAATGGCCGCGCCCATAGGACGATCTGCTACCTCAGTATTCTCTGTACACAGGGGCGCAGGAAAAGGGGGGGCCAGGGGGGCCTGGGCCCCCCAATCATAAAGGAGGTGGGGCCTGAGTATGTCTGGCCCCCCCCTAATATTTTCCAAGAACTCATAAACACAATGGAAAAGAAGCTAAAACTTTACATCTCAAATTAGATTATTATGGTGATGTCATAGGGAGAATGGGGGTCTGAGCCTAAAGTCAGATCCAAAATTTACCAAAAATCACTTTTCACTATGAATTCTAAATACGCATATATAGATGCCATCACGCATCAGCCGACAATTCAAGGTAGTCGCGATGGTGCCCTCGTCGGGCCCCCCCAATAAAGATTTGCTTCCTACGCCTCTGGTACATATTTCCTCTCCCATTGCAGCCCCACTATGAGGTAGGCCTATAAAACTTTATGATGGTCTCAGAATGGCATCTATTTAAATTTATATTCTATGTTTATGATTTACCTTTTATTAATTCTGGTATTTTATATTTCATTTCTCATGTTTGTCCTTTGTATTTCTAGTTGTCTTCTTTTCTGTTCCACGTTTCCTAATTCATTTTGAGACTTGAATGTCTGTCTATCAAATTCCCAGCCCCATCAACCTTTTCTCTGACGTGGTATAGAATTCGGTATATGTTTTAACATTACATACCTATGTATGAAGTGATTTTCCTCCAGATACTGACAGCCTTTAGCCACATCGAGGGACAACTTCACCAGGCCGATCATGGTGACACGGGACGGCTGGTCCTGGTAATAAAATGAGGAATCATCCTTATAATGTCTAATTTAACTATATCGATTACATATCACATTCAAAGCTGTGTTGTCCACAACTATGTAACGAAAAATCACTTGCGTGTAAAATATCAATTGATTATCAATATCACTTAGCATCCCATATTTAAGGGCTGCAGTACCTAAAGCGTTCAAAATTAAGTGAAACTCGTGTGTTTTATCAGGTCGAAAGAAACTCAAATGTTTGATTTTCTTTTTCACTGAACCAATTACCATGATTAATACGTATACAAAAATGGACTCACAGGTTTAGGCCTAGAGTCCCTCAAGAAGGTCTTGAGGTCACCTCCCTCTAGTAGTTCCAAGATGATAAACCGTGGATGTTTCTCGAAGCACACGCCCATAAACCGTACTATATTAGGGTGATGGAATTTACTGAAACAGAACAGAGATAAATACACGGTTATAAAGTTATCTATTAAATGTAGCTTATAATGTAACTGTAAAGTTTCCGATTTGATTATTAACAAAACTTATGGTCATTAAGGTTGGTTATTAGATTGATGCTTGCGAGCTGATTTTTGATGACATCAGAGGGCGATCAGCGTTAAGAGGGAGACTATCAATACGGTCTTGTTAATATATTATCCCAGAGGGAAAGCTAGTGTCCTAGTATTTATATATAGAGTATGTGGGCGTCGTTTAATATAGCAAACGAGTGAACCCATTGCGTCGTTTATCAAAAGTGCAACAAGTACGATATTATTCAGATTTTCTATAGATATATGGTGTTGAAAGGATGCCAGCGATGATAGGTGGGACTTTGATCAGCTGAGCTTTCCCTCGGGCTCTTGTTTAGACCCCTCCCCCCACCTCCCTCTTGAATTCCCGATTCAATAACACAGCCAAGTTCAATGTAGGCTACGTCTTGGTTTTGATGTATTATTCACGTTTGGATTCTAACGAGACCTTTACACTGCATGGCAATGTTCCCGCTTATGTTTAAAAATATGTTTTTCGTGGAATGCCTAGTTTGCTTTCCCTAGTATTACGAATGGTTATGTTACTACGCATAACAGGTCCCATGATTACTAAACAGATCAAGTTGAACAACCGTAAACGTAGTAAGTAGTGCTATCTTATTCCGACAAATTGGGACGGCCTTTCTCCTCACGCAACACCTATCGCTGTTGAAGGCTTTTAGTTATGAAATATGATTCGACAATAGAGCTTCTTCACACATACGTAGATACGTGTCCCCTTACACCCATCGTCCACTAGGCCTCTGTCACAGATATTTATAAAGGAAATGTATGGCCCAATCGCGCGACAGAGGCCAAGTGGACTATGGGGTTTATGTCGATTGTCCAGTTGGCTTCTGTCGCGCGATTGAGCCATACATTTCCTATATAAAGTTCTGTGACAGAGGCCTAGTGAGCTATGGGTGTTATTTCACGAGACATCAAAGGCCTCGTTAGGTGGACGGTGATGCCAGAAGATTTATGCCAGGCTACCTGTACATAGTCGAAGAATCCAAACCACCAAGGGTAAGTCACCCCTAACTCGACCACTAGGCATGTTCATAGCTTAAAGTTGGTATATCCGCTAAAAAAGACAGATTTGAAAATGAGTGGAAACACATCTAAATATTTTGTAAATGCTCATCTCTTTTGCTGTGCATATATTAGGGAGTTTAAGATATGGACGTGTACGGCAACTGCAACGTGTAACGTAATAGGTCACGTGGGGGGTATCCCCATCTAGCAGTATGTAACTTCTAGGCTTGAAGTTTTGGACTTGTAGACCCCTCTCTACAAGTACTGTCAGTACTTGTAGGGAAATTATAATTATTTATTACCTATATATTTCCTTGAAAGATGTGACTAGAGGTACATGCTTGTCAGATATATATGTAGCATTGGGAGGTGTTAATTGGCCCTAGGTTAAATATATCCCATTATAATTACTCAATCAATACATCCTAATGTGCAGTCAGTGCTGACCTGCTACTTCAGCACAGACAGGACCTACACAGAGAAGGATTTCTTAACCACATTACCTGTATCTGTACTGGAACCTTTACTTCTAGCCCTTGCTGTAGCCGTACAGGTACAAGTTCCAAAATCTTAAACTCTCTATTGTTCCAATCACTACTGGCCACTAGTGCCTCAAAATGAAGGGTCTAATCACAATACAATACACTTCACTGGATAGCCCTTGACATTGCTGGAGCGTGTTGCTCCTATGGTAAAAAGAGCTGTCAGTAGGTACCCTCTTTTCAAAAGAAGTCACGCTCTGCTTCACCATTTAACTCGCACTCACCATATTAGTCTGAAAAGTCACCTGCCTTGTTTAAAACAGAGAGAGAGCTGCACTATCAACTACCTACTCATGTCACACACACTATAGTATATTATACTGACTGCCTTCTCCCAACTAGGTACCTACTCAAATCCCCCTTTATTAGTACCATACTTGAATGACCACTTATGAGCAACAAAAGGGACAAGTTATACCTTTTGTCTACTCTGACAGGCTTTATGTAGTGTTTAGTACACCTTGAGAATTAGGGCTAAATAGTCATTTACAGCACACAAGCTTCCTCTATATGCAATCAGACACACCTCATTTAAAACTAGGATAGGAATAAATACAGGGCATAGATTTTGATTGTTTTGGAGCAGAAATATTTCATATAATCACTAGATATTTTAACACATGGTTTAGAACATTGTCTAGATGGTGTTTGATGAGAAATCCCAGATTTCATACTGTGATAGTGGACATGCCCACTTTAAGTCGACTACCCTACTTTTAGAAAGTTGATTATCACAAAGGCCTCCCTCCAGCAGTAACTGAGGTCCACTCAATTGCTTGTTGTGTGTTATCTTTAAAAGATAACCTCGGGCGGTCATCGTAAGGTACCATCATGTCCAGTGGTCGAGTCAGGGAGGCTTACCCAACCCTGGTAACGTTTTCAGGAAACGTTACCAGGAACACACCTGGCACAGGGCTTATCTTCCATTCCAAATTGATAATGGAATGGAAGCCTAAATACAAGACGTTTCCACCGCTTACAGATCATCTTTCAGTACAAAATACAACGCTGAGGCAGTATCTGAATGATTAAACCAGAGTATCATCCTCTTACACATAATAATTATAAGGCATGTGCACTGTGTAATTATACTGCACTTCATAGCATGCTATAGTGGTTAACCTCTGTTACTGAGTGTTACAGAGACGATGGATTAGGCCTACAACATCATGGATTCGATAAGTGTTATTGGATACAGTATACATGATATGATTTGGGGTTTAGATAATCGGGGCTGTGGAATTTGTACAAACTGTGTTGAAACATGTGTCTTAAATGCAAATTCAGCAAGCAATTTATCCCGGGGTATTTAGATGCCACTAACTTTCCAAAAATATTTATTATTGATTATATCTAATAGTGAATACCATCACGAGGTAGTTTTTTGCTCTTTAATATAGTTATGAATATGCCCATGAAAAAAGGATGGTAAAAAAGGTTTGACCAAGGCAAATATGCATGTTCTATATGGTTTCGTCAAAATAAATCTTTTGTCATCTTTATGTTTTGATTTTCAATGCGGTAAGTAGCCATGGTGATTAACTACATAGAGTTTTAGGACAAACACAACTATACATGGGTTCGAGAACTGGACTTGTGAGACTAATAGAAGTGAAATTTTGAACAAGGACTTTTGAATATGCATCTAATCCAGGAAGTCCACCTGAAATAATGACATCACATGGGAATTTCCTCATAATACATTATGTATATAGGGTATTCCTAAGAATAAATGATGTCAGAGAGGGTGTGTTCGACTGTTGATATTAATCTCATTGGGTTATTTTTTAAAACCTGAATCTATTTTATGCAAAAAAAAACAAAAAAACAAACGACCAATGTCAAACGATTTCATATATTCATAGACACCCATAAAACGATCAATTGTGATTCCTCTGTCTTCCATGTTTTTTTCCTTTTAGAATTGTAATTAAATAAAAAGTTTTTGTGGACTCAAATATGTTGTCAATAAAAAAATCCATGAAATAAAATCCATGGTCTAAATTTCAAAAGATGGGAATGTCGTCAGTTTTTATGAATCACCTTGCTGGGGAGGTATAGATGACAAAATATTAGCGCTGTAGACGATGGGTTCCTGACAGCCTAGTCTTCGGAAATTTCGAAACTTTGATCTCTATACTTATGGTAAAGTAAAGTAGATGTGCCATTAGAGGGTCTTTGTTATGGTTGCCTCTCTTATGTCTTCAACTCGCCAACATGATCAACTTTATAGGGATTTGAATAATTTACATCGTTTATCTAGTGGAAAACTATCCGAAGCAGTTACCCCTCGTATGTGGTCGCCCAGAAATTCTGACCTTTAGGCTTTTACTGTAGCCTTTTGTTAAATAACATGGCGGCTGTCGCACGTGTGTCGGCCATTAGTTTTTTTGTCGAACAATTTCCAGGGAAATTAAACGAAACAAGCTATTGGAAGTTGGTATCATGTCCTGCTGACGTCAAAGGGTAACAACATGTGTATACATCCGCTACCATGGTCTGCTAATTATCACGATCACTGCTCTCTTAGAAATTTGACGCGTGTGGTTATCACGCGAACGATAAAACTATAGTAACTATTGTGCGTACAAAAACAACTGCAAATTTCAGAAATCCTCCTTTAGAACCCGACCCTAAGTCATGCCCCTTTTCGCCAAAATTACCAATAATTATATAGGCCTACCCTCCCAAAGGATCTAGCAGTATCCCAGGTAACAAGAAATGTTGAGTGAACATTGGTGTAGAGGCAAGGAGAAAGGGTGCTCCGTGCTAAAAGTCAACTTTAAAATTCAAATCACTAGCTTTACAGTGATACATAGCATGAGAAGATACTCCTGTTAGTTTTGGAGGAATGGCTTGCTAGATATGGGTAGGTGTGACCATTCTAAATATGTTAATAAGCTCTATGTCTAATTGGTCATGAGATATATAGCTAATTAGCATAATTTATGCTAATTAGCTAAATTTGTATAAATTTTTATTCTTTTGCCCATAACTTTTGATCTAGAAATGGTATTTTCATTCTGTTTTCACCATAGTAAACCTTGTGGGATATTACTTCAAATGGGATCATTGATTTCCCTATTTAGAATGAAAATCATATTTCCATGGCAACAGAAATAAACAAAAATGCCTATTTTGGCCCAAAAACATTCTTTTTACATGCCAAATTTGGAACCTTTCCACCCAAAATAGAACATTTGATCAAAAACCATTGAATTCTCCATAAAAAAAGTAGCCTATAACAGTTTTAGTCATATTTTTCCTATTCTAGTCCATAGTGGTGCCCCCTGGTGGCTAAATCTGGTACTAAATCCCGCAGTAACTGTCCTTTCTGCTTGCTGGCTCACTTTATAATTTGGTTAACGTTCACTGATGGTTAGTTGGACTTATGTTTGTAGAAAAAAAAATTGTTTCAATGTTGATTTTTGGTTTTTAAGAAAACGTTTTTTTTTCACAGATGTTGGTTCAACGTTTAAACAATGTGCACAAGATAATGTTTTTCTAGATAACCCTTGATGAATGATGATCAACGTTCAGAATGTGGACTCAAAACAACATTGATTCAACTGGTTTAAAAAAAATGTCGATTCAACATTATTCTATGATTCCAAAATGACTCACTAGATGGTAGGAATTGTTATGATAGGGCTGGATGCTGCATAATGGTAGCTGTCAAATCTTTATCATAATGATGGTAATGTAATAGGTATAACAACCTTATCATCAAGATCCCATGTTATTATCTAGGTGAAGAAATATCTATAGATGAATGAAAATATTCCCTGCATTATGGTCCATGGTGTGGTGGACACCCTTATTGAAACATTTGGAATTTGTATAACCCATTCCTGCCCTATTATCCCTTATTGAATCATTAAGCTGCTCCTCTTACATATGAGGTATATGATCCCTTTGTAAAAGGGGACTTTTGTACCACTGGAGCATGAGGGGGGAAAGGACGAGGGGAAATGAATCAAATACATCAGAAACATAGAAAATAAAGAAAATATCCTATCGCAACATACTAGCAAAGTAGGGAGTAAGATAAGGTTGATTCAATGTTAATTCGACATCATTTTAATGCATATTTTCATGAGATTTCTTGTGTTAAATCAATGTTTATTTAACATTTATTCAATGTTGGTTTGAGTCCATGAAATGGAGTTAAGCTGAACCCTCTTTGAATGTTGTTTCAACTTTGAAATGACGTTAATTATATGTTGAAATAACCTCAATTTGTTACCTGGGATGTCTTTGTGTTCTAGGGGGCACACAATTTCACGAATCATTCTTTAGAACCTGACCCCAAACAATACCCCTTTTCGCCAAAATTACCAATAATTATATAGGCCTTCCCTCCCAAAGGACCTTGTAGTATGTGTTTGTGCTCTAGGGGGCACAGCCAGGGTTCCTGAACCACATTTCCTATAGTTCAGACATTACCAAGGCCCATTACAGGGGGTCAATGGAGGAGGGTGCCCCCCTCCCCTGCGTGCAGGCCAACCGCTACTGGATACCACTTTAGGCTGCGGCGATTTTGCAATGATTCACTGCACGTGATACCTAGCTGGGACAGTCCTACACTAGGTGACAGATCAAGTATCAATTACTGGACTCTTTGCTGTAATCAATGTCCTGGTGACGATCTGCCAGGTGAAAGGGAAGTGCCTGAGAATGGTGACTCGGTAACCAAGGATACGTACTCAATGTACCCAGGTGCTGGCGCTCTGGTATGCTCCCCTGTGTTCCCAGGTATGCAATATCAAACAAATGCTGAATAAGGATTTGTGCCAATATCCAAATCACCCTTCCTTCATTATTACTCTTAGTCTAACGTCACTTGGGCTATAGAACATATTGCATTTGATGCAATGTTCACCAAGTTGTGATTTTGCAGAAAGGAAATAAGAATTCCATGTACAATGAACTCCCATGTTTTGCTACCTAGCGGAACACATTATTGACCAATGAGATAATCCCCTTCATTCACTACAAAATTGTTATTGCATAACATGCTGGCTGCAGCTTATCTCTCCAGATGTCATCTGAATATACGAGGTAATGGGAAATGTGTTTTTCTTATCATCTGAGTAGTTTTGGAGAGTTACATGCCATTGTGATTTTGGTTGATAAGTTTTCTTGAGAATTTCTCAACGATGTCAATGATAGCCTCCCTTAAATATCTATTCATTTATGACAATATAAATATAACAGTAATATTCAAAGGTTACAGCAAAAACTATATGTTTAAATGTTTCTGTCGATAAAATTCACAACGGCTGCCCCCCACCCCAAACAAGAATTTGCTTCCGACGTATCTGAATGTGTTGGAATAACATGGTCAATTCTCTCTGTGAGGCCACTGCAAAAAAGGTGTTTAAAGATACACACGAAATTTTCTCAACACCCGCATTTAAACACCTAAACACTTGAAGTGTTCAGGTGTTTAGCTTTTGCACAGTTGTACTTAAACATCTAAACACTGAAGTGTCTAAGTGTTTAGCATTTAAACACTTGGTTAAACACTTTGTAGTTAAACACGTTTAAAATTGAACGTGTTTAGCACTAAAGAAGCGTTTAGAAAAGTGGAACAAATAAGTGTTTAAACAAGTGTTTAAGTCTTAAACACTAGTGTTTAATCCCTAAACACTGTTTTTGCATGACACGATCTGCGAAAAGGGCCCTTAGTGCAGTGGGGAATAACGGCCCTTTTTCTAGTACATGTCACAAATTTAGTCTGTAAACATGCTTGAAATGGAAAAGTAGGTTCTGAATTGGTTATGGTGGCTACCACCATCCCAGAGGTTAAGAAATAAGATTCCCAGAGGAGATTCATCAGTTTTCTTTCTCTCCAAATATCAGCATAATTCAGAGGAAAGAAGTACTTCTGAAGCTGGCCAAAAGCGCTACCCTCAATTATGTCCTCGGAATATTCCCCATTGTGCACTGAGATGGAATTATTGTAATTATTTTTGCGACATTACTACGCAATTTTCCTCCATTTTCTTTTTCATGAGAGGACTTAACAAAGTTGGGAGTGGATTTTGTACTCACCTCATTATGAGGGCCTCCATCAGGAAGTCCATCTCTGCCTGATCCGTACTTAGTGCTGGTAATGTCTGAAAAACAGCGAGATTTAAACTGTAGGTCACTTTTTAGAGACATAAGCACAATAAGGAAATAATCGAGAATGCTGGATAACTCCCTTTGATCCATCCTGCTCACGCAGGAAAGATTATTAGCTCACCTAATTTGTAACAATTTAAAAGAAAAGACCACCCAATTTTCATGCTGTTTTATTTTGATAGTCTTTGTGCTGATAAACAGGATTTTGGCAAACTTACTAAAATATACACTACTGCAAGGGTCAGCAGCATGCCCTTCTGCTGCATTGTATGACATCACAATTGATCAAATGCAGCAGGTACTGCATCGTATGTAAAAACATGGAAAACATGTTTATAAATAGAATACTGAAGTTCACCACATTATGACATCATTTAGAAACCCTCTCCTGTGCCATTTGTTAAGGAAAAAGGACAATCAACGTCCAATGGAAGATACTGAGATCATTTTATTGTAGTCTAGCAGTGCTGTACAGTCACAGCTCTGCTGCATTTGGTCAATTGTGATGTCATACAATGCAGCAGAAAGGCCTGCTGCTCACCCCTGCAGAGGTTATATTTGAGTAAGTTTGCCAAAATCTTGTTTATCAACACAAAGACTATCAAAATAAATCCACATGGGAAAAGGTTGGTCTTTTCTTTTAAGCTAAATTCTTACACATGTAGAACAGGTATTACTTGGAGGTAAGGCAAAATTCAGTCTAGACGATTTTCACGCTAACAACTAGTAATGAGTACTACGAACGCGTTCGGAGTAAAATCAAGGGAAGTGCATTTACATACATTTACACCAGGGGCGCGGCCCATAAAGAAGAAATAACCTATGTCGGAGGAGCCCACCGACACAGAAATAAGGCCTCATTTCACCTATATCATGGTATTTCAAATTGAAATAACACTTTATGGAACAGCAAAATCTTGAAATAACTCTATTGCAAAATGAAATAAAGTTTATGGGCCGCAACCCAGATAGAGACATCCTGCTCGTAAACTATGCTCATGCCACAGACCCACCATTTTATAATGAAAAATCTCATTTCTGTCCTGTCATTTTTCATGATAGGAAATCATGATGGAAAGAGATAAAAAATGGACGGCTATCATTATAACGCCTGTCTACTAGATATACGAGACACTGTAGGGTGTCTACAGCAATTTACAGCAACGTACGTGGCTGGCGTTGAGTGATTCTACTGTGTTCTGCTTTGTTTTTCTCTAAATGTGTATATTTGTTCATGGCTTATGATGAAAAGCTCCATGTCATGATTGTTTAAGCCAATAAAAATGTTCAAACTCAAACTCAAACTTTCTGCCACCTAAATGACCATTCATTCAAATCCTAATACATATTGTGCCCTCCAAACTAAATCCTAGGAGGACACTTAGATATTCGATGATTTATGATTCTACCAAGAGGATAATTATTCATACATTAATTATTCATATATTTTTTAGAATCATCTGTGTCTTTCTTCTGACATGGCAACTTCTTCAGATTGGCCCATATCAAATATCTACCTTTCCCAAAAATAATATTATTCCAGATGTAAAAACTGAAAAACTGAAAACTCGATATACGAATTATGATCTAGAGATCTATACAACAACACAACATTTGAATGATTCGACAATAGGGAGGATCTGGATTTATATTGTCTAAACCATTAGCGCACTATTTTGATTTGGTAAAATGTGACAGGCTTTGAAACAATTTTAAGTATTAACCCTCTGGATATAAGTGAATTCTAGTAGTGTAAGATAAAGGTCTGTCATGTAAGCTATAATACAGGAGGAACCTTTCTGCTTATCTAAACACCTGTATAACATGCAAAGTTGGGCAAGATGGTGGGACTTTTCCCAAAATGATGAGTACATTGCCATCCATCAGGGTGGTGAATCCTCCTCAGGAAGAGGTGTTATATCATTTAGTAATTAGCTTGGCTGTCACTTAAGATGCACTCCATCTGGCTGTGGCAGCTGACGGGTCACCTATCTCATATATGACATATTAGACTTCGGTAGCAAAAGGAAATTGCCATAATCTTTACCTGTTCTTCGAAATACTTATAACACGCTCCACGATCATATCTCTTTTAGCATACGTGCATCACTGATAATGAGCCTTATATTGATTGTTAAAATGTCTTAACCATCACTTATTGCCTTTGAAAGTGAGTTCATTGGCCGGGGGTCACTAAGTTGATTAAATAGCTTGAATATTGTCGCCACTATCCTTCAACATCTCTGACACCAATTGGATTTCTTGTACATGACTCACGAAAATGATGCTTGTAGTCCTACATTTTTAAGGCAATGGCGCCTTCATTCAGCCGTCTGGAATTTGTCTAACATGAAATGTTTGTCATAATATTTCAAAATAATGAGTGCACTTGCCCAGGCCTAAAAAAAATGTTTGTTTCCGGTTACCCGACCGACCCTAGCAAAACAGGGCCGTTTTTTTTGTTTTTTGTTTTTTGACAGGACCATAGTATCAACACCAATAGATGTACAAAAATGGCACACCACCTTTTGGAAAGATCTCTATCTGTTGGTTAAGCCAATATGCCAGTGTTCATAATACACCTTTTATTTATTTGGCTTGTAATCATAATAACTTGGAGTACAGACTTTTTCAGCTCAGAATTTGGGTGGCCAGAGGCAAAAAAAAATTAAAGAAATAAACAAAAATGAATAAATAAATTGCCATCCCCCTGGAATATGATGTGCTTATATTCCATGCCCTGGCCTGGTGTCGACCCATAATTCAGTACATACTGTTGGGTCATCTTGTTTTAAGGGACGTCTCATTTATTGCCAGGTAGGGGGGCCTGATGGATTTTGGCAGATGGCCATATTTTTTTCCGACCCCCACCACTATGCCGAAAATGATCGCGACCCCCCCCCCCCCCCCACTAAGAACTGATTTTGCAAAAGGTGACCACCCTGCAATCAGATACAAACATGGAATGATGTGTCCGGATGGGTATTTGAAATGCCCATATTTAGTTTTGACCCCCTCAGTGTGAAGGTTTATTGGGTTTTGGCTCTCCGCCAAAGGGCTCTTTTTTAAAATGACCCCCCCCTATATCTAACAAGCCCCCCCTGGCAATAAATGACTCATCCCTAAGATTGTAAAACCATAAAGGCATTGGTCATATCCCATGTTGTCTTAAAGGTTAGGGAGTGGTCATTATTTATTAAAAGGAGGAGGGGGTATATGCCCAGATTTCTGCCTGTACGTAGTCATCTCCTTAGATTATTCCTACTTGTGCTTAATTTGTTGGCTTCAGGCTTCATATATGATGAGTCACCAGCAGAGATGTGCATACTGCTTGTTTGCTTACTTTATTATTATAGCACAAAAGGCTATTCAATTGGCCAATCTACTTGCTTAAAAATAGCATGCAACCGTTGAAGGATATTTAGCTTCATAAGACATCGTTAGGCCTATCAATTAGGCTACGGTATTACAAATACATGTATAACCGATACATCTGCGTAATACTACCTATTAGCGAGGTATGTGCAGTGTTGCCAAGGATCAAACAATATGTATTATGTGCTCCCTAATTGGCGGCCATCGCAGTGATATTTCCTGGGGTAGGGGGTGATAGGTTCTGCACAAGGGAAGTGGCTGGAAGCTGTCACACAGCATTACTCACCAATGTTAATAAATGGCTTTACCTTATGTAATGTATCCATTTGCTCATTCTGACAGATGAGTTACTTAGTTACAACAGCTACATTATAATCACCAAGATCTGAACTGGTCATTTTACAGCTATTCGATGATAGAAGACTTCATTTATTTACGTAAGCCCTTAGGTTAATGGAACAACCATGTTAGAGGGTGTAGCTCTTTTCCTTTTTGCCAAATTCAATTTCTGGTATAGTTGGCATCAATTATTGTCCATAATGATAGGAAAAACAGTAGGAGTCTAGATAATGCGCACAGTCCTCCTCAGCATCTCTGGGTTTGACAATCAATTTCATATCAATAGCACAGGCTCCCGTGCCTAATCTGCAAATGGGATAAAGTATGTAGGTACTATACAGAGATAGGGAGGTGCAATCTCTCCAGTATAAAGTTAATATTCAATATTCATTCAAACCGGCCCGTTCTTTCTGGGGATGTTTGGGGTCTGTCTCCCCACATGAGGAATGGGGGGGGGCCTCAGAGTTATGATTATGATTTATGCAACCGGCCTTCACTTGTGTTTTGGGTGTTTCATATTTGAGACAATGAAATGAATACGTACTCTCAATATATATTCATATTGCTTTGCATTTAATTGCATTCAAAATCACCTTCAGAACATGCGGCCTTTCAGTTTCTTTACGCTTTAGTGTATGACTTCATATAAGCAGACCTGTAGTCATTATGACAAGCTTGGCTAGGAAATATTCATTGCAGAATGGAACAGCGAGGAGTAAGCTTTTACGATTCTTTTTACTATGGCCAAAAGCTGATAGGTATAAGAGAAGCATGAGGATTGTCTTTGTCAGCTGTCATACAGCTGCTGGGTGTACTCCCTCGATGGCATACTGAGTGGGACAAGGTAGTGTGCCGTACTGATGCTGATAGCCTGGTGTAATGTCAGACAGGTAGTGTCCCTCCAGAGTGACATGTTCCATAGTGTTTTGTAATTAAACTTCCGTCGAAGCCATATAATTCACCTGGCTTTGAGAGCTAACTAGTCAACCATGTAATGGCCATATGCAATGTGTGTAATATTATTCCAATGGTTGATAGTTTTATCAGAAATATGCAATCTGCCAGGCTGCAGTTGACTGAAGGCAATTGGGCCATTGTTCGACTACTTACATACACATTGATTTGTATATTGCACTAATTTTCTCTATATCTTTGGATGTCCATCCTTTCTTGCCTCCGTGAAGATTTCCAAGAAATGTACTTCACACGTGCCTCCAGTACTGCTTCAATATTCCAATCTGTGATTATATCATATTGTTTTGAGGATTTTGATGCTACCATTTCACTAATTTGGGTATGTTTGCATATGTATGCCAGACAATGCAAGTTCTATAAACTGGACCCATGTCTGATCACAGTTTGGCAAATACCAGTTTCCCTGGAAACAGAATAACGAGAACAAGAAATCTGTTCAGTCTGGTTACAATAGCTGCCACAAGTATTCCCTTATGATGTTATTGTTTGCATACATGGATAGGTCTTCATGGTCGGTAATAGGAGGCTTGCGTATACCGACGTTGCACGTTTTCCTATGGGTGCTAGTAACATACAGGTAGTCCATACAGGTGTGTCTGCAAGGCAGCTACCAGCTCAGGCCTATTAACATGCATTCTCGTGAGACTTGTAGCTTGTAGGCTACAGAAGACACTCTATACTTAGGTGTCTCCACATATATAGGTATGAAAACACCACACCTGCAGGTGTGATGAGTGATGGCCACACTAACTATACCTTTGAACTTTTATTTATATTTGTAAGCCACTATGTGCTACTTAATGAGCAATAATAGTACTTTTATGTGTAGGGTGGGACAGAGTGGATTCCCAACAGGTATTACATAATTGTACCCTATAACCAGTGTAAAGCACATGCTGATACCCTGCTTCAGCTAGACAGGACGGCGCCACTCACAACACGCTAATTCAGTATAAGGCAAAGGTCGGATGATGTCCTGGCAAGCCACCCACCAGGGCTACAATTGTGCATTATATGTAGACCAATGGACATGATGCATCAATGCATTATCGGCTTTTAACAGGTTGACCTGTCTCTTTATTTCGCTCCTCCACATATCATCGGCCTCAAGAAAGCATCAAATCGTTATGTATACATAGATGACGAGTTCATAGTTATCGGAGAGTCACAGGTAATATCCTTATTCTCCTTGCACTGCTCATCCCTCATCAGAATCATATAGCTTAACATAAGCAACCAAGATAAGGCGTATATATATAATACCCATTGTGCCTTTAAAGAAAAGTCGGAATAATTTGATGTGCTGAGAAAGATGCACACTGGAAATAAAAGGCTTAAAAGGTACTCTGTAGTGATCACCTTTGCTCATCTGTGGAGAGTGCCCCATGATTTTTAGGTGATCACATGTGACCACCCTGGGTGATCACTACAGAGTACCTGATCAGAGGGGAGTTTGTGAATGATTACTTTGTCATTAATTAAGATTTTTGCATAAATTTGCATGATTATCCCCTTCCGTCTCCACAATCAATCATTTACTTAGGGCACTTACAGCTGACCTATGCCCTGATGAGGCATACATGTAGATGTTTGTAAAAAGAACATTAGCTAGTCCACATGGTTATAATTATGGTTTGAGTGACAAAGGAGGTGTCAATAATTGAACATGCTTTTGCCTTTGATGATTTTGACAAAATAACATTTTTGATGTAAGTATGATGATATTTTTGACATCATCTATCTTATAAACACAGATGATCAAGAGAATTGTAGATACAAAATCAATTATTGATTATAGCTCTCTATGTGAGCATTGCACATCCCATTGTTGTATACTAGAGTTCCCAGGTGGCAGAAAAATATCATCAAAGTGATGACCTTAGGTGATCATCATTATTACCTTAGCTCATCAATAGTGAAAGATGACCCAAATTTGTCAATGGTGATCACCTTCACAGAAGCCTTTATTTTCAGTGCAGGAATATCAATAGGGTTTACACCAATATATCCCAATGGAATAAGTTGCAGCATACAGTGGTGGCCCTGAACTAATTAGGTTGACGCATCGGATGAAGGGATGACTGGTGGGATTTGCCTCCTAATTATCGTTCTTTTTCCTTCCAAGACACCAGCAAGTGTGGCGCAGGGCAGCGAGAAAAAACTGTAATTGAAAGACTAAGGTACGTTCTTTTTGTTATTCAGAATGGTCATAACTGAATTAAGTGAGGATTTTTCATCTACTTTGGACTTCGTGATAGGGGATACTCTGCAAATGATTCAACAACGGCTATTGACCTTTCTTGTTTGGAAACTGAAGTCACAAGTACATAATATGTCCTACTCACGGCAAATCAAATTGATAAAAATAAATTGTTCATCTAACATCCAATTCATTATTTGACTTCATGTTCATTATTTAAGAGTGAGATAGGGACTTTTTTCTTTCTTTTATGCATGGTAACAGATATACTCACTTCAATAATATAACAAATGAGTATCATGGTCGTTAGCTGTTATCATATCAACAACATGCTGAATGTTAAGTAACGGCGAATCAATTTTGAAATCACTGGGTTTTACCCCTTTCACCCCTGGATTTCCGTTACTCTATGGGATTTGCGTGGAAATCCTGCTTTATCGTGTTGAAGGAGGTGTTTTCATTTAAAAAATCAAATTAATCTAAATGTAAATATTGCAGACTTTCACATTGTTGAGTCTCTACAAACCAATATCAGACAGCTTTGATTTTTAGGGCAAGATGTTGTCATTTATGGTGAGTTGGTCGTTTCTTCAGGAGGGTTCAGTACCTTAAGGAGGTTATAAATGCGTTGTGTGTAGACCGGAGGTTAGGAGGTTATTTCAATATGGTAACCTCAAGAAGAATTATAACATGGCGTCCTCTAATTTGCTTATAGCCATATATAGTCCACAGTGGGAGGCCGACATAGGAGGAAGATAATCAAAGTCGGGGATGTTTTGTCGGGAATTTCTTAATTATTGTCCGGCAGTTTACATCTGAAAATATCAAATAATTTGATATTAATTCTCCTTGCATTATCGGCCATTTTTGTCGGATGTTTTTAGTCAGAAAATCATTATCTGTTAGCTTCTATCCCATTTCAAAGTCCACAGAAAATTCTTTCCCCTCTTTTTCTGCTGATTATGCATTATCTGCCCTAGGATCGGCCGACAATGGCCCTATGGACTATGGGTATTTCGAAGGTATGCATAGTGCACCTATAAAACTAGTGTGCAATGTTATACCCGTAGTCCACTGGGCCTCTTCGGCCGACTTTTGTGTAGGGAATGTATGGGCAAAATTGGCCGTAGAGGCCCAGTGGACTATAGGTATTAGTGAGCAGTGTTGGCAGAGAACAGCAGATCTCTTAACACGGGATCACTTGGGAATAAACAGCACTGTGGGGATAGCGATAGCAGTAATGCGCTTTAAGGCTCTCGATTTTGTTGAGTGACTTTGGGGCCAACTATAATTTAGCATTGCAACTAATGTACTGTAGAACATTTCTGCGATGTACTTTAAAGCAAAAGGCTACTTTTACTGATGATCTCCTTGAAGCGGTCATTGTGTCCAAGTTTTACCTGAACATTCCAAGAACACAGCCTACAGGTTTACTAAGGGAGGAGCATTTAGTGGGGTTTGCCAACTTTCACAAAACCAGTATTAGACCCTTTAGTGATGCAGCAGATATCATAGCATTGTTATATATGTGTATGCTTTAGGGCAGTAAAGGCATTATCACCTATTGTTGTACTGTAAAGCTTGCTTCCACTACATGCCAACTATATTGCTTTATGGCGATCTCTGTAAAGTGTTAGAAGCTTGCAACTAGGTAAGGGCTCTTTGAATATCCTTTCTATTTGTTAGACATATTACTGGATAAAGTTGTCGAAATCAAATCATATATTATGTGATTTTGTATTTTCCTTGGGCATTTTAGTTTTAGAACAACAATTGTAGCATATATATTTTGTGTGTGTCCTGCTTGGCTAAATTCAATAATAAACTACACTTAGTCTTGTGTCTAGGTGTGTATTTGCAAATTGGATAGATCTATATCTGTTACTGAATCAATGTATACTGTGTAGGCCTATACTTGGTTTAGCAGGCGTGGCCAGAGGCGCCTAGCCCCCCACCCCCAATTATAAAGGAGGTAGGGCATAAGTATGCCTGGGCCCCCAAAAATTTGCCAAGAATTCATAATAAATTGGACGAGAAGCTCAATCTTCACATCTCAAATTAGATTGATATAGTAATGGAATAGGAAAATGGGGGCCTGAGCATAAAAAAAATTACTTTTCTATACAAATTCTATATAGGAATATATACGCTTGAGCCGACAATTTAAGGTGGTTGTGGAGCCCCCCCCCCCCCCCAATGAAGTTTTGCTTCCTACAACTCTGTTCAGACAGCAGTATAGACAGAGGTAAAGCAGTGTTTTCTGTGGTTGGAGTGAACTTGAGGAGATAGATGGATTTCCAGTTTGACATTCTTAAATTTCCTTTTTTATCACATTGAGGCCTTGCCCAAACCTAAATCTCAGTGATAGCATATAATCAGTAACTTTGGTTCCCACCACTATAAGCATTACTCATAGCAGAGAGATAGTATACCAGGTGAAACTATAAATAGGCCCTATATTCACATGACAAAAAAATATACTTAAATTGTATACATGTTTTGTCAAACCGAGAAATGTTCAACTTGGAAGGGTAGAAAGGGAGTTATAGCAAGTTTATCACTCATTTTACGGTGATCTTCTAAATGCTTTCTGGGGATCTTAGCCAATTCTGGCAAATTATTTTATAGTACATCAGTTACAATGCTAAAGTAAAGCAGGCCCAAGGCGCTCTGCTATGAACACCTCTGCGTCTCCATGTCCTGAGGGAATACTGATAGGAGGACGAAGCGAAACAGGAAATTAGCCAAACAACCTATAAGTGTGGGCGACCAGCACTTTCCCCGAATCCCATCGTTCTCCATGTATATGTACCCCGGGGACATGTACATGCCACCAAAACACAATCAGTAAGGGAGTGGTCATTATTTATCAACAGGGGGCAGGTGGTTGGTTTCCGCACGGACGCGCGAAAATCTTTAAGGCCCCCCCTCGACGACAGTCAAAATTTTTTGCGCCCCCCCCAAACCAAAGGCACGGAGAATTTCCCGTGCCTCTTTGAGCTATAGTAGCACACAGGCTTTTTTGCTTAAAAGAGGGTAAATTCTTTTACCCCCTCTTAAAAGGGGTCAAAATTTTGTAAGCCCCCCCTCGGGAGAGGTTTGAAATTTTTACGCCCCCCCCCTCAAACCCACTGTCCCCCCTGTTGATAAATAATGACCACTCCCTAAGTGTTGTCTACTAGTAGCAGTCAATGGTAGTATATAAAGAAAGCAACAGTTACAGCGCTTATGAAACACTGCTAGAGGGGATGGTAATTTGTATCGAATGTGAAGGCACTTAACTAGTATTATGATAACACTTTGATAATGCATAAGATAGAAAGGCTGTTTACACCTACTTTGACTGCCACAGGAAGTTCTCGCGGTTCTCGGGGCTCGTTGTTCAGGGATCCTTGGTACACCTCGCCGAAGGCCCCTTGGCCAAGGCCTCTGTGAAAAGAGAGAAAGGAAGCCTATTTTTGAGCAAAAACGTTGAGGTCAAACATGAACAAAATACAGACAAAAAAGAGGGAACGCACACCCACGCTGCTAATCCACCTTATAGCTGTGAACTACATCAGAATGTTGTGAAATGGCCTCCAGGTGATGAAGTGGTCACTGCATCGTGTCATACAGTACACACTTTTGTCATCTAACAGTCAACATTGCCTCCCAAAATGAGGGACTAAATGCACTGGGAATCATTGTTACAATGCTCAACAGTATGGTGTAGCCTACTTCCCATATAGTATGTTTTTGATGATATCTAGGCAATATGTGCCCATTTTATAGTATGACCTATGAAAGTAATCTGATCCTGGCACTTTTGACCTTTCCATTATTGTACTGCTCACAGTTGTAGTGTAGTGTTGGACTGGTGATTGTTAGATGTGAACGCTTTTAACAGTAAGCACAATTGTAAAGTTTTTGATTTTCCCTTTCTCCCCAAACATAAGAGGATCCCTGTGGCTTATTTCAATATTTCTGACGACAGCATAGCCTGCAAATCGTCTCGAATCTGCTACATGCCAACATTAGTGCACAGACTGCTATGAATAATGGCAAATAAAGTTATCTTATCAGTAGGGCGAACAATCAACCCAATCTCGATCTAAAGGTCGAATCCCACATGGCGAAAAATGCTCCAAATATCTCTGCGATTTTGAATCTCATGTTTATGGGACACACTCCAAATTCGCAGGGCATATAACTACAGTACAGTGTATAGAACACAAGCAATCTTCTGTGATTTTAGGCCAGGAAATGTATAATGCACATGGATTTAAACATCAACAAAGGCAAAATATCTCAAAGAGTGCATAAGAAAACATAACAGTGTCCTTGTGTTTTATACAGCCTAGTGTATTAATATGCATTACAAATTTGGAGTGAGTCCCACAAACACAACAGATTCAAGATCGCAGAGATATTTGAAGCATTTTTCGCCATGTGGGATTCGACCTAGAGCAACTCTGACCTTGTGTTAAGGCTAGTATGTGGTGGGACTTTAAATCATGGGTTGACAATCCCAGTCGATTTGTCGTTTTGTCCCACTAGTTGACTAGGTAATTTGAGAAACTCATTGTGAGGCTCACCATCGATAGCCTTGAAGAAGAAATTTCAGATAGGAATCTGACCTGCTAGTACTAGACTGCTATAATGGCACTATATATGAATGGCTACCACTACTGTCTGAAGCCCTGTGATATATTAGTTCGTTTTGAAATATCCCCCAGCTGAGACCCAATTAAAAAGCCTGATCATTTGAACGTGCCTCTACATGGGTAAAAAGTGATGGAAGTGACAGGGTGACATAGGCGTTTTAAAAGTGAGGCTGGCGATGCAGGGGGTTTAAAAGTTTACAGTTTCAAAAATGTATAGTGCATTTTATATACATAAAAATAGACTTCATACTTCCAAAAATTGTACGGAATGTACCTGAAAATTTAGAGCGCCCGTGTATAGTCACTTGAATACGTAAAGAAGTGCTTTTCTGCCCAGCCCCTCACGGAATTTTACCCATTTTAGGCTTCTAATTTTTATCTTAAAGTGACACTTTAGATTAGAACGCGGTTAGATGCCACACTATCGATACTACAGAAGATATTCAAATTAGTTACTGGGTACAGATCTATGTATTCTGAACATATGATCTCAATCCACAAACATATATAGGGATTACCATGATTCCTGTTACTATCCAAATAACTGCAGCTCATCTATTTTTTTTTTTATTAATTACCCTTGTAAACCATCCTATTATTATAATATATGTCTGCCTTTATTATAATTATATATATGACAGAGGTTACTGGTACATGTAACTCCCACCTGGGACCTCACTGGTCACTGTGTGTGTGGAGGTGTCCCACCTCCTGACCCCTTGGGGTCAAACTCTCTTTCACAGTACCACACAGTCCCACACACCCCACAGGTAGCCATATTGGTTCCTGGGTCCCAGGAGGGAAAAGTCTTGTTCTTTTTTATAATTATATTGAGCTTAATTATATTGTAGTTTGATTAAGTATGCTGCCACTAACATTGAAAGACAGCATAATAATGTTATCAAATCGTATTAACCTACTTCCCTGCTTATACTAATACAGACACCTAACTTTGACAATGCCCTTGTTAAAGTCCCTCCACATTCTCTTGTGACATATGCTCTTCTGGCTATCGGTTTAAATGGAATCTCATAACATTTCTGTATACTATTTCACTTATGCCGAGTATTGGTGATTGATTAGTCTGATGTTGCACTATGGCAAAGTTTCTTATCGTACAACAGGACGTCCCTGGAGAGACAGTGGATAAGAGTTCCATTTTTATATCCACATACTGCCTCTGTTTTAGCCTATATTTTCCTATATTCACTCTCTCCCAGGGGACTTCGTACTACACCCATCTTCTATATCGTCCCTCGGGTCACCATGTAGTGACAATCATTATTCTGACTATGTTCGATCTCGACAAGCAGTTTTCTATCATAAATTTCTTTTATAACTCGGGTGTGAATACCACATGCGGTTTAAAGACGTAGGGGATAACACAATTCACACCAGCTGACAACTGCATGGACAAAGAGTAGTGATGTTGTTTCTTTTCTCACAAAAATAAATTCAATATATGAACAATGAAACCCTGTAAGTATTTATGCATGGCCGATCATATAATATATTTGTGTCAATTCTTGAGCCCATGGGGACATTGCACTGGAAATGACTCTCCGCTGAGGTTTTAATCTATGGTTCTAAATAACCGATTTGTTTTTCATTAGGTGTAGAGACATGGGATGGCTTGGATTAACACCTCGAAGGCAGCCACTGTAAGTGTCATATGGTGTCACCACCCCAAATTCCTTGTGACCATCCGAAAAATCAGAGGTCTTCCACCGTTGACCTGATATTAAATATACTTAAAATTCTCACAGTGCTTAGCAACCTACACCATTTTTTAGCTTATGAAATGGAGAAAAAAATAAGATAGGTCCACATAAACATAGTCAGGCTAGATTTTGCGCAAATTGCCATGGTAACCAGGTAGTGATTTTTGCATGGTAAGGCCTGATCAGCGCATGAATACACATCAGGACACCTTCACCCCATTAACTTCCACTGAATTTATGTTTTGAACAAAAAATATTCTGGGCCTATTGAAACACTCCTACTCATCATTCTGATACCAAATAAAAATGGGTTTGGCCCCTCTTTCCCTTCCCTTGGGACCAAATTCCTCAAAATAACTAAGTTCAGAAGGGACTATTTGGCCAGTAAACCCAGAAGTGGTCCGATTTAGGGTGGTGACACCTTAACAGAAAAGCTGGTTTTGTTGTTGCCATGGTTACCAAAAGATTCATTCATAAACAAAACATTTTGAGGACCCTCAATCATAATTTGTCCCCAGATTCTACCTAAAAACCATATTTTATTGGTATTTTGGGCCATTTGGGACAGTGGTGGAACGTGCGTAGACCAAAACTGCCCTAAAAAGGTTGTTTTTCTAGCTACAAGTTTTTAATCTGACATAGAGAAAAATCTAGCCTGACTTTGTTATGGCAAATATGCATTAGAAGACAGCCCAGAACATCCATTTTCTCCAGTAATATGCCACTAAGCACTGTGAGAATTAGGGAAGTCAGTAGAATTGGTGAAAAGGCCCTAAAACAGGCATTTTTGGGGCCAAAATAGCCAAATTTGACCCAAAATAGGCCCCTTGGAGAGGAAACATGTTGTTATGTTGCCATGGTAACCATAACAATCAATGGAATTCTGGGATATTTCACCCCTGGAATGTTCCATTATATAGTGTCATGATATTCGCTCCTTTAAATGATAGGTGAGTTAAAAAAAATTACCCATTTCATCAGATTTAGTTAGGAAGTGAAATTTTCGTATAAAATGCCTGTAAGGACTAGAAAAAAGGGAGTTAGTTTCAAGGTCTAACTTTTGTGAAAATTAGACATTTTAAAGGCCAAACTCCAAGAAATTCTATCATTTTTGGACACAAATCCCATATATAAGAGGTGTCCAGCACAAACAACCAAAACTTATTGTTAAAAAAATGTGAAAAGGGCTCAAAAATGCCCCCCTGAGTGGCATATGTATTAAAATCAGCTTTTCCTTTAAGGTGTCACCACCCCAAATGCCTTGTGACCATCCGAAAAATCACAGGTCTTCCACCGTTGACCTGATATTAAATATACTTAAAATTCTCACAGTGCTTAGCAACCTACACCATTTTTTAGCTTATGAAATGGAGAAAAAAATAAGATAGGTCCACATAAACATAGTCAGGCTAGATTTTGCGCAAATTGCCATGGTAACCAGGTAGTGATTTTTGCATGGTGAGGCCTGATCAGCGCATGAATACACATCAGGACACCTTCACCCCATTAACTTCCACTGAATTTATGTTTTGAACAAAAAATATTCTGGGCCTATTGAAACACTCCTACTCATCATTCTGATACCAAATAAAAATGGGTTTGGCCCCTCTTTCCCTTCCCTTGGGACCAAATTCCTCAAAATAACTAAGTTCAGAAGGGACTATTTGGCCAGTAAACCCGGAAGTGGTCCGATTTAGGGTGGTGACACCATATGGGTCAAAAATATAAAGTCGCGTTTCGAATTACATAGTATGAAGATCTAGCATTCTTAGCTGGGTCTTTCAATGGCATTTCTTCACCCAGTGGAATTAGTTCTTACTTATGTGCATACATAACTTTGATGTGATCTTTAGATACTAAATGATTTCGTCAACATGTAGAAGTTAGTCTTACTGCTCATTTTTCTTTGAGAATTGACATTCAAATTACGGATCTTCATACAGGAAATATCTCAGGACTCGATCTCTGTTTTCTGGTTGACCCATACCTCTTCGAAACGACTAGAGGCTGTTGCGAAAAGAATTGCATTCTAATTCTCACTGTAGCTATTTGATATTTCAATTCTCAGCTATTACCCACCCTAAGAATCGACGTCTCCAGAGAATTGGTTCCTTCTTGAGAATCACACCCCGACTCTGGACCATTCCTATAGCACTCCTCTGACCGATTCCCTTTTCGCAACACACAAGGGAATCAATTCCCTGAGGTGAATTAGTTTTGGGAATAGCACCTCCGACAGAACCAAATTCAAATCTTTTTCGCAATCGCTTCCTAAAAACCCTCTTAAATGATTTTTTTTATGAAAGGCAGAAGGGAAGCAAACATGTTGCAATCTTTTCCTCAGATGGGGCCTACTTCTAGGGTTGGTCCAGGTTTGATAGCTAAGGTATAGCGTGGGGTATTGTAATCTGTAAAAAAGGGATTTTATTTTCCACTGGCCTGAGCTAGGTACACTGAAAATATAGGGCTTAAAAAGGTACTCTGTAGTGATCACCTTTGCTCATCGTACTGATGATTTCTTGAGATAGTACCCGGTGATCTTTAGGGTGATCATATATATATGTGATCACTCTGGGTGACCACTACAGAGTACCTGTCTAACCTGACCAGAGAGGAGATTGTGAATGATTGCTTTCCTTGATTAAGATTTTTTGCATAAATTTGCATAATTACCCCCTTCCCTGCTCACAACCAAGCATTTATTGTGGGCACTTAGAGCTGACTTATGCCCTGATGAGGCATATAATTATATAGATGGTTGTATAAGGATTATCAGCAAGTCCCCCTGGTTATAATTATGGATTGAGTGACAAAAGAGGTGTCAATTATTAAACATGCTTTTGCCTTTGATAATTTTGACCAAACCACCCTTTTGATCAGTGAAGAATTCAGTGTGATGATATTTTTCACATCTTCTATCTTATAAACACTGATGATCAAGAGGATTGTAGATATAAAATCAATACAGCTCACATAACGAGCATTGCATATCCCATTTCTGTATACTAGGGCCCCCTGATGGCAGGAAAATATCACCAAAGTGATGACCTTAGGTGATCATCATGATTGCCTTAAGTAAACAAGAAGGAAAGATCACCCGAACTCATCAATAGTGATCACCTTCATAGGAGTCTATATTTTCAGTGTAATCACTTGGTTGATGCAATTTCAGAGACAATGGACATCTGTTTTGTCAACTCCGTGTATAGGCCTAAGTGCAGTGCATTCGGTTGTTTACACGGTCCTTGTTTCTCCCAGCCACTAGCTGTACACAGTAGAAAAATATAGCAAAATACAAGGGGCATCATAAGCGGCGAGCATTATTTCAAACCACCATAAACTATGATATTTTACTTCATGTTTTTTAGTGGTGAACTTGAGGAATCCTGGAGCATGATAATGTGGATCTAGGAAAGTAAATAGATTACAAAGTATTTTCACGAAAGAGAGATACCCCGATTAAAAGTTAAATGAAATGAGGGTTATCGCATATTGTAATAAAAGCTTTGTGTGTCATTGAAGTCTTGTTTTCAACCGGCAAAAAAATGCTTTCGCAGTGTAAAATGAGTTTCAAAACCAACACAACTGACACCCAAGACCGACAGATTCTAAATCAAATCAGTATTCATCGTCAGCCCATGGTGTTCTTCCGAGGTCAGATGAATGACAGTGGTTCAAATGAAGGAGTTAAGCCTGTTATACTTTACATGGCTGACTCCACTTGCTCATTAGCCCTGCCACAGGCATGGATTCAGGAAGCAAAAATGTCACCATTTTGTCCTATATGGCATGATCATATCTAGCAATAGCTGAGCCACTGACACGGCTTTAACCTATAATATAACCTGATTGAACACAAAATATGTTGCTTCGAAGGTGAGTTTGTTTTCATATACTACCTGTCGATGCGACACAGTGACAAACGTCATTATCTTCATTTTCTACCTGCCATCATCAATAGATGTACTTAACATAGGCTTGGGGCCTCAACATGCACCCCCTCCTTGAGTCCTTACATCATTAGGATAGTCTAAACAATTATAAAGATATTAACGTGAGTGGAATCTCAAGCTATTGGTTACATCTGAAGGAACACACAACATTCTTTCCGATAGCTCCAAATATTTACATTTATGTTGAGAATTAAGTGCAGAAGAGGGCCAAGATGGAAGTTAGAAACGGCAAAGCTCAATGGCGGATCCAGGATTTTGAAAAGGAGGGGGCGCAGCCCTGAAGGAGGGGGCGCACCCCCTATTTTTGAGTAACTTTTAGGTCCAAAATATGTAATCAAACTCTTAAGTATACTGGCAAATGGGGGGGGGCGTGCCTCCGCGCCCCCTCTAAATCTTTCCCTCTGAAGCTAATTTCATTTCACCAGAAACATATTGATTGCTCTTGACACATGCAAAAGAAAACCCGATGTCCATCTACTCGAAATATAGAACTATCTGCCTCAATGTCTCGCATTATACACAAGGATAGGCCCCAGCATATGGGTTTCTTTAACATTATCATAAGAGTCTTTAAGGGAGGTGACGTATTTTTGTCTGTTAATAAATCACAAACCTCCGTGCGCATGACAACGCACGACGATTTCCTATAATGAAGAGAAGCCTGGCCAATGCAATTCATGCCTGTTCATACGAAAATGGCCGCTAAACCGAAGAAATAACATTCATTCAATTCACTAATGGCTTTGTTAAAGAAAATGGTGGCAATTTGTGAATTGATGCCGCATTACAAATAGTAGCAGGTCAATGGGACCTCTTCCTGTGCCATCCTACCAATATTTAAAGGCCGAAATGTAAAAAAGTGAGTCCCCAGAATAACGGACAACATAAGATTGTAAATAAAAAAAGGAGAGTATTTCCTTTCTTTGATTTAGGCGCAGTACATGTACCACATATTGTTCGGACAAAGCTTGACATTTATGTGAAATGGAAGCTTTTGATAACCAAGGAATCTATACATTTATGTTTCTCAATTGTCGTATATTATTTGACTAGAAAGATTTCAGGAACAAACACTTTCAACGTGTTATTTTTGCAGTGACCTTATCGTAAGGATACACAGTGACAGGAATTAGATTAATTGGAACTGAATGAGGAAATGTGCTGAGAAGCCACATCAAACCAGCTTCTCTGATTTGCAGATGGCATTTTGTGACTTCACCATAAACACTATAAATTGATGTGCCCCAAATTGACTGATTTGTTATACCGCTTATAGCTGGTTAACTCCTCCCCCTCATTGGTAATTGTAATTGCCAAAGAGAGAATTAGTGTGGGAAATTACTTAGGAAAAATATAACATGTGTCTCAATACATCAGTAACAGATCTAGCCATAATTTGAAAATCTATATCCCCTACCTGGCACCCATATCCCTCCAAATCATGACCACACCTTAGTTTCAGGCCTACGTCCCCATCCTCGCCATCCCACCAAGAATAGTATAGGTTCCCTAGGATATGTTACTCCATAGAGTCCTATAGTGCAAGCCACCCCCCTCTACCCCCCCTTCAAAGTAGGCTCCCTTTTGTGTTCAGTATTGAGTCCTATGTAGGATAAGGGGGTTTATAGAGATGTCAGGAATCTTTATCAGAGTGATATCAAATGGAAACAAGGGGCCACCTATACCAGAAAATCCTGCTGAATCCAAAATTTGTGGTTTTGATTCTCAAAATTTGGCCAAAGGTACCTAAAAATGAGGTTTGATGATGAGAATATATTAAAAATGTACAAAAGTTATATTGAAAATGATTGGAACTTTTTATAGATGCAACATGCTAATCAAAGTCAGTACCTCAATCAACATATCCCAATGTTTGCCTATCCGAACCTGACAAGTACTCTGCTTGCGTATGGCTCTACCTCTCCCACATACTGCCTATCCCTTAGTCTGCCTATCACTCATACTACCTATCCCCTGAAACATCTAGAGTTTAATTAGGTTTTCCCTCACATGGCTTAAAGGATTAAAGTTTACCCCTCACCTTTGTACCTAATTTTCTCTGTACATTCTTACCATTAGTCTACCTATCCTCAATCTTCCTATCATTCACTTTACCTATCCCTCATGGTGACTATCCCCCAAATCTGCACATCCCTCATATTTGACTGGCACATCTGTGATATTACCTAGCACCAATGTATCTTTTGAATATGCTCACCTTACAAGGTACCCTCTGTACCTATCTCTTAAACTGTTTTTTACCTATTCCCCTTGCTACCCATCCTCTTCAATACCTATCCCTCAAGCTCACTTTATAGCTTTCCTACCTATCACAGCTTGATCAGCTGGGATAGCTCACATCCAACCTTTGTTATGATCTCTTAGTCAACCTATCCCCTAAAGAACAAATCCAACAGTCTACCTCAAGCATACATCTACTGATCGCTCATGCTATATATCCTTGAGGTTACCTATCCTCCAGGCTGCCTATCCTTCATGGTATATAGCCCTCTGCCTACCTAACCAGCTATCTATGTATCTCTCACCTTGTATGCTATTCTTTCTACCTTTATAGTAGCTCTTATAGTCTATGCCTTGTGAAATATACCAATCGCTCATTGTACCTATCCTCAAGTCTGCATATCACTCATGTTTACCTTACATATCCCTCAGGCCATTGAATTATCATGCTTTTCTAAAATGCCTCATCATGGCAATCATTAGACTAGCTAACTTCCTATCCTACATGTATGTTGTTTATTCCCCTCTTCCTATCCTTCATGCTGCATATCGTTCATGCTATCCCACTTGACAAGTTAAAAAACTGAGGGCTATATACCATGAAGGATAGGCAGCCTGAAGGATAGGTAACCTCAATGATATATAACATGAGCGATAGGTAGATGTATGTGTGAGGTAGACTGTTAAATTTGTTCCTTAGGGGATAGGTTGACTAAGAGATCAAAATGAAGGTTGGTTGTGAGCTATCCCAGCTGATCAAGCTGTGATAGGTAGGAAAACTATAAAGTGAGCTTGAGGGATAGGTATTGAAGAGGATGGGTAGCAAGGAGGATAGGTAATAAACAGTTTAAGAGATAGGTACAGAGGGTACCTTGTAAGGTGAGCATATTCAAAAGATACATTGGTGCTAGGTAATATCACAGATGTGCCAGTCAAACATGAGGGATGTGAAGAGTTGGGGGATAGTCACCATGAGGGATAGGTAAAGTGAATGATAGGCAGATTGAGGATAGGTAGACTAATGGTAAGAATGTACAGAGAAAATTAGGTACAAAGGTGAAGGGTAAACTTTAATCCTTTAAGCCATTTGAGAGAAAACCTAATTAAACTCTAGATGTTTCAAGGGATAGGTAGTATGAGTGATAGGTAGACTAAGGGATAGGCAGTATGTGGGAGAGGCAGAGCCATACACAGGTAGAGTACTTGTCAGGTTGAGATAGGCGGCACACATTAGGATATGTAGATTCAGGTATTCACTTTGATTAGCATGTTGCATCTATAAATAGTTCCAATCATTTTTAATATAACTTTTGTACATTTTTAAAATATTCTCATCATCAAACCTCCTTTTTAGGTACCTTTGGTCAAATTTTGAGAATCAAGATCACAAATTCTGGATTCAGCAGGATTTCCTGGTATAGGTGGCCACTTATTTCCATTTGATATCACTCTGATAAAGATTCCTGACATCTCTATAAACCCCCTTATCCTACATAGGACTCAATACTGAACACAAAAGGGAGCCTACTTTGAAGGGGGGTAGAGGGGGGGGGGCTGTTACACTGTGTCCATAGGTAAAGCTCTGAGTTTCACCTCCTATCTATTGAAGCTTCTTGATCCCACTACCAGATTGGTCTTACAGGTATATGGGAACTAAGTTTTTGGAATTCTGTGTATTTTTCTTGTATGAGCTCTGGCGAGATTTCATGGGGCCAGCACACATTCGGCCTCCACCATACTATGTTATTGCATTCATAAATGGGTCCCGCTTGCTTCCCCCTTTCCTATACTTCTCTTTGATGGATAGGGAACCGACGACCATACCTCTGTGCATTAACAATCACACCATGTCTATATGTAACACATGTTGCAATCAAATAACATCTTGATCTCAAGCTTCGTTTGCAACATAATGATACAAAGCTAGGTATGTAGTTCTACATTTGTTTTTCAAGATAACCCTCAGATCAACCAGTTTGCCCAGGTGCAGTGATGTCAGAAAGGGATGCTTAATAAAACCCGAAGGAAATCTGTTGACAATTTCTTATTCACGGTTCACCCATGAAAACAGTGCCGTATCTAATTGGTCGTTACTGGCAGCTCTGCCGGTGGGGTGTCGTAAAAAGTGGGCCTGACGATGACAGTGATGTGTGTCAGTGCCCTAACGACTACATAAATTGTCTTTACCGTGAACAGCTACATCTGGTCTATAGAAATCCCTTATATCAGGAAGGGTCAACATTGGGTCAACATGCATGTCAAGAAAGACGACTGACTTGAAAAGTATTTAAAAGCAATTTTGGCATCAACATTTATCATAGAGCAGAACGCCTAAACGCTTTAGGTTTCTAACATGGACCCGTGACAGGAAATACAGCAATTTTCCTTCCATTGTGAGATACACTCTTGCAAAATAATATTTTGTTTGAGAAAGGAATGAATTTCCGTTAAGCCATCTATGTACCTAGGTTACCCTCTTTGATCTATTGTGGCACCCGGGTATTTTTGCTAAAAAGGGTAAATTCTTTATGCCCCCCTCAAGAGGGGTCAAAATTTGTTAAGCCCCCCTCAACCCCCCCTTGATAGATAATGACCATTCCCTTACTTATCAATATAGGAAAGAAAATATTCTTTCGGTAATTAAAAGGATATAGTCATATCAATTTTTTCTAATCATTCTAATGAATTGACTTTTTTTTAACTTTAATCTAATTCATTAAACTTATATCCTTATTCTACCCCGAGTACTGTGATATTGAGTCCATCCAATAACCCATCACGCCTCCTTTATACAACGAAGTGCGCAGGATTAGACATATCAAATAGACAAATAGTAGCTGAGGAAAATGTAGAATTAGTGAGGTTCTGTTTATTAACATGATTTCTCTCATTCCTGTGTACCATAAAACTGTCGCATAAGTCTGCTTTATGAGGCCCTTTATTGTTGCTCGTATGTAAGACCTTTGAGTCAGTTTTCACTCTTCATTTATCTGTGAAACACATATAATTATGCTCATGGTTCTGTGGGACTGACTTGTCTCTCCCTGAGAGCAATATCTCTAAGAGAAACATGCTCTTTGTGTCACGATTGATCGTGTATAGCCTTTGTGAAACAGTCTACTGATAACGATTCATAATTCTGAAGGCTTCTCCTCCAGGTATAAAAATGCTTGCGTATATGCAATTTGAGCTACCTCAGGATCAAATAAACAATACCATCAGCTGAAGAAACTGCTTTGTACAGAAACCCGATCCGAAATCAAACAAAACGCACCACATAAAGGCCTTTTAAAATCTGATTGATCTTTAATGAACATGTACAGTAGCCAAAATCAGCAATTTCACTCAAAAAGGTGAGTATGAAAAACCCAACGTTACCTTTCAGCATGTCGCCTGTAGCATACAACCATTTGGTGCAGCAAGTGCATTTTAGATGTTGTAAGTCGAATCTCAGCTTTTGTACTACCAGAAGGGCATTTCAGAATGATAACAATTCATATAATTATGAAATGCCCTCTAGTCCGATTCTATCGGAAAATCCCCTCGTTTAGTCCACTGCTGAGTTGTACGAACACAGCAGCGATTAATTTGCTGTACTGCATGAATTCTTGCTTCGTGGCAATAATTAAGGTTACATAGTGATTGAAATGCCTTTTTCCCGTTAGGAAGTAATCATTTGTAAACAATAGAAAAAGAGTTGTCCAATTTTGGGCTCCTACGGGGGAGGCAAAACGTTTCTGACCCTTTGACTGAGGAGAGAAATTTGCGCGAAAACCCACCACCCCACTGTTGTTACTGTAAAAATGACCACTCCCTCATGTTGGTTAATATGAACTCCCTACCTGACGAGGGTGAGCCGGCAGCGAGGTACCTCCTGGAGATCCTGCAGTGTACACTTTGTGCCTCCAAAATCGTAGTTGGGGTTGTACTCGCTGAGAATACTCGGTCCTCCCACTTGGGACCTCAGCTGGTCCAACTGGTAGTCAGCCCGTGTTAGCAGGCCCATTCCAGGGGCAGGGGCTCTCTTATTACGACTTACATCTGTGATTTAAAAAAATTGTGAAGATTTATATTAGTGACAGGGCATTTATTGAGGAGCGGTCATTATTTATAAAGGGATCAGGGTGTGGGTCGTATGAAGTCGGTACAGAATCTGGAAGGCGTTTCATAAAAACCCACGATATAAGTGAAATTTTCGTCGGGATCCAGTGATCCGTTCCACACAGGCCCCAAAATTGACCCTTCATCTTAAACTATTGGCATCCCAACATACCTAGCCTCCAGGGGACGGGTCTACTTCCTTGCTCTTGTAGGTTGAGCCAAACTTATTAATGGGAGGAGAAAATATGAACAAATTTGGAGTTTGGCTTGAAAGTAACCCGAAGAAAATATGCCAATCGGAACATTGTTTTTCTCAGAAATAGACTTTTTTTCGTATTTTTCAAAATGATGCAATTGCATCATCAGTTGTGGGGGCGTGGTGGGTCATGTGATGCAAATTGGCATCACGCGGTTTTGGCAATTGGCAATTTGGCAATTTAGTTTATTCTCATCCTCATCAGAGGTAAAGGAAAGAAGATAAGAGAAGAAATCAGCTCTAGCCGACAGTTACAATGGCTTCACTGGATTACAAGTGTATCATTACATAATATTACAAGTGTGAAAAAAGTTTACACATAAGTTTTCATGTCATAAGCGAATGAAAAATTTTAAAAATAGAAAAAGATCAACTTAATGCCTGACTATGTACATTTGTAGTGAAACACAAAAGTACTATTTGTAATACTTTATCCAGCGGGTGCAAGGGCCAGGCAAATCTGGCAGCACAAATAAATAAGTTGAGATTCTCTGTCTTTTAACACCAATGAGCACCATGTTGACTAGTATATGGAGTGAAGACAGATATAGGAGCACCAAACTAACTATCTACTTTGACTAGTATCCTAACGACAATATGAAGTACAGCACACAACCCTAGCTATCCAACTCAAAACTATCTAACTTGGCAAGATTGGCAGGTCACTATGCGATGAAACAATTACATTATGCTGTGGGGTATTATTGCGTAGATTTTTTGCTTCTTGCTCGTTTTTTATTGTTCTTTTTAGCTGGGGCTATCCTCTTTGTGGGTCTGAATTCTCCCATGACAATTGCACAAAATTTGGATAAGTGTGTTAGAACGATGGGATTTTTGTTATTAAAAAGATCCACCATAGCCACCGTGCTTGGGCGTGATGGTATGTTATCAGCAAGAAGTAATGCTTGGTCATGGGCAAAAGTCTGACAATGGAAAATGTAATGAAATTCGTCCCCAATGTCATCACTCTTGCATAGGGGGCACTTTCTTTGGGAATACTCAATACCAGTGTATCTCCCAGTTACAACTGGGAGACAGTGATTTCCATACCGAAATCTACACAAGGGGCCTGAATAATTTTGGTTAAGGTTAAGAAGATATGGTTCAAGATTGAGCTCAGTTTCGAATATTCTGTAATTGTAAGCCATGAGATGCAAATTGGCATCATCAGTACCTAACTGGGATTAGGGACCTTATTTCCCTGAAATAAGGTCCCTTTTCACAAATCGTGTCACATTTACTTAAAAAAAAATTAATCCCTGACACTGTTAATTAGTTGATCAAGTTGATAACTGGTATTTTTTTAATCGCCCTCCAGATCTGCAAATCCCATGTACATGTTCTAACCATGTACCTTTAAGGTAGGCTTCTGCTAGGCTTAGGCTACATCGATCTCGAAGCTTTAAGTTAGGCATTTGTCAATCGGAGGGTTCATTGATCTCGGTCGATTTAATGAATGAAAAAGGTAGATTTTAGAAATATAATGTTGATTGATTGAATTAATCATAATGTATACTCACTGACGCAGACGACGCATGCTATGGCGATGACGGCGAGGCCGATAGTGCCCAACGTCACTGCCAAGATGATGGGGAGTGATGAGTCTTCTGTGATAACATTGGGATCTGCAAGTTGATAACAGGTTGGTTTACTTGGTAGCTGATAGGTAACCCTATATGGTTTACTTGGTAACTGATAGGTAATCCTATATGGTTTACTTGGTAGCTGATATCTAACTCTATTAAGGCTGACTGTTGCCTAAAGGCTCATGTTCCGTTATGTAGACTTCCCAGAGCAACATGCATCGTGATGACCAGAGGGCATAATGCTATAATTCACTGGGCGGCAATTAATGCACTACCGCCTGTAGCGCCAATAGTGCATTAATGCACTATCAGGGAAAACCTGCCCACTGCCAATATTGCATTAATGTACCACCATGCGGAGCACCGATAGTCCATTAATGCACTGTTTCTTTGATTTTTCCTAAAAAGTTGTTTTGAACTTTGAGAATGAAATAATAATCCTACAGTGAGAAAAATTCGGGGACAGATAAGGAACGTCATTAGTAACATAATCTAGGCATTTTTTTCATAAGACTGTATTTATATGGTGATGTACTGTGTTGCTAAAGTAAACATTGTCCACCATTCGCAAAAGAATCAAGAAGCTTCAATAGATAGGAGGTGATACTCAGAGCTTTACCTATGGACACAGTGTAACAGCTCCCCCCCTCTACCCCCCCCCCTTAAAAGTAGGCTCCCTTTTGTGTTCAGTATTGAGTCCTATGTAGGATAAGGGGGTGTATGGAGATGTCAGGAATCTTTATCAGAGTGATATCAAATGGAAACAAGGGGCCACCTATACCAAAAGATCCTGCTGAATCCAAAATTTGTGATCTTGATTCTCAAAATTTGACCAAAAGTACCTAAAATGGAGGTTTGATGATGAGAATATTTTAAAAATGTACAAAAGTTATATTGAAAATGATTGGAACTTTTTATAGATGCAACATGCTAATCAAAGTCAATACCTCAATGTTCATATCCTAATGTCTGCCAATCTCAACCTGACAAGTACTCTGCTTGTGTATGGCTCTGCCTCTCCCACATTCTGCCTATCCCTTAGTCTACCTATCACTCATACTACCTATCCCTTGAAACATCTAGAGTTTAATTAGGTTTTCTCTCAAATGGCTTAAAGGATTAAAGTTTACCCCTCACCTTTGTACCTAATTTTCTCTGTACATTCTTACCAGTAGTCTACCTATTCTCAATCTGCCTATCATTCACTTTACCTATCACTCATGGTGACTATCCCCCAACTATTCACATCTCTCATGTTTGACTGGCACATTTGTGATATTACCTAGCACCAATGTATCTTTTGAATATGCTCACTTCACAAGGTACTCTCTATGCCTATCTCTTAAACTGCTACCTATCCTCCTTGCTACCCATCCTCTTCAATACCTATCCCTCATGCTTACTTTATAGCTTTGCTACCTTTCACAGCTTGTTCAGCTGGGATAGCTCACAACCAACCTTCATTTTGATCTCTTAGTCAACCTATCCCCTTAGGAACAAATTTAACAGTCTACCTCACGCATACATATACCTATCACTCATGCTATATATCCTTGAGGTTACCTATCCTTCAGGCTGCCTATCCTTCATGGTATATAGCCCTCAGTTTTTAAACTTGTCAAGTGGGATAGCATGAATGATATGCAGCATGAAGGATAGGAAGAGGGGAATAAACAACATACATGTAGGATAGGAAGTCTAATGATAGCCATGGTGAGGCATTTTAGAAAAGCATGATAATTCAATGGTCTGAGGGATATGTAAGGAAAACATGAGTGATATGCAGACTTGAGGATAGGTACAATGAGCGATAGGTATATTTCACAAGGCATAGACTATAAGAGCTACTATAAAGGTAGAAAGAATAGAATACAAGGTGAGAGATACATAGATAGCTGGTTAGGTAGGCTGAGGGCTATATACCATGAAGGATAGGCAGCCTGAAGGATAGGTAACCTTAAGGATATATAGCATGGGTGATCAGTAGATGTATGCTTGAGATAGACTGTTGGATTTGTTCTTTAGGGGATAGGTTGACTAAGAGATCATAATAAAGGTTGGATGTGAGCTATCCCAGCTGATCAAGCTGTGATAGGTAGGAAAGCTATAAAGTGAGCTTGAGGGATAGGTATTGAACAGGATGGGTAGCAAGGAGGATAGGTATTAAACAGTTTAAGAGATAGGCACAGAGGGTACCTTGTAAGGTGAGCATATTCAAAAGATACATTGGTGCTAGGTAATATCACAGATGTGCCAGTCAAGTATGAGGGATGTGCAGAGTTGGGGGATAGTCACCATGAGGGATCATCATCATCATCATCTCATCTGTTACGCACGAAGTGCGTTAGCACATAGCGCCTCATTTTTCGTTTACCATGAGGGATAGGTAAAGTGAATGATAGGCAGATTGAGGATAGGTAGACTAATGGTAAGAATGTACAGAGAAGATTAGGTACAAAGGTGAGGAGTAAACCTTAATCCTTTAAGCCATTTGAGGGAAAACCTAATTAAACTCTAGATGTTTCAGGGGATAGGTAGTATGAGTGATAGGCAGACTAAGGAATAGGCAGTATGTGGGAGAGGCAGAGCCATATGCAGGCAGAGTACTTGTCAGGTTGGGATAGGCAGACATTGGGATATGTAGATTGAGGTACTGACTTTGATTAGCATGTTGCATCTATAAAAAGTTCCAATCATTTTCAATATAACTTTTTTACATTTTTGAAATATTCTAATCATCAAACCTCTTTTTAAGGTACCTTTGGCCAGATTTTGAGAATCAAGACCACAAATTTTGGATTTAGCAGGGTTTTTTGGTATAGGTGGCCCCTTGTTTCCATTTGATATCAATCTGATAAAGATTCCTGACATCTCCATAAACCCCCTTATCTTACATAGGACTCAGTACTGAACACAAAAGGTAGCCTACTTTTAAGGGGGGGTAGAGGGGGGTTGCTTGCACTATAGAACTCTATGGAGTAACATATCCTAGGGAACCTATAATATTCTTGAAAGAATTGCCGGTGGTAGGGATCCATGCTGTTCATACGCACTAGTGAGTATCAAATAGTATCTTGAAGGTTGAGTGGGAGTGAAATCCTACCTCTACGCCCTTATCTCTGTGTTAGGGTACTTTGGGATGCCCTGTCTGAGTTTCTATTTGAAAACAACAACAACAAAAAAACAACAAAACAACAACAAAAGAATAAAAATAAAACAACATAATTATCGCTGGTGGGCGTTTCTCAATAATGATGATTAAACTAATGAAAAATGCCCTCCACAGCCGTTTTATCTGCTGCCCAGTACATAAGCACCAAAACAAATCAACTTACCAATACAAGAAGTACCATCTTCTGCTAGGACATGGTTAGGTGGGCAGTAACATTTGAATTTCTTCTCCTCGTAGTTTTGATAGATGCACATAAAGGTACATGCACATGGGAATATGGTCGCTATCTCTACTTCACCATTCCCCTTCTTTGTACCTGTGAACGAGAATGGTGATACTCCTAGTTCATATATTTACCGCATCACAAGATTATTGTTAATATACGATATCTCCACTATCCTAGGTATCACGCGTGGGTATCACATCAGAAAATCCACCTTGTGCCTTATCCATGTTGATTAGACAGGTTGATTAAATATACAGGTAGTATAGGCTACTTAAGGTTCATTTTCCACCACCCGATCTGGTTGTTCCATCGACCCAAAGGCTCAAGAAGTCACAGTAGACGCTTCTATCTGTCAACGGTAACCATGCCCCACCACTGGATACTATGGCACAAATCGGCAGTCGAATGTGAACAAGCCAGCTGGAACTGTCCTGTTTTGTTATATCATTGGTTCCAACTGAGCGGTTCTATACCCAAAGGAATGGAGACAGAAGCTGTGGATTTGCTATTTACATATGCAATATATGTCCTTACCTGGCTCAAAGACAGCCTTACTGCCGAGAGGGCTGATGAAGGAAGACCCTCCCTGACCGTTGTGCTGCGGGTCATCAGTAACGGACACGTTTCCTCCACTGTAGCCTCCCCCTCCTCCTCCGGCCGTGCAGCCCCCGCCCCCGCCCCCGAAGCCACCGTTCAACTGCCAATTGTACATACTTAAGGCTTCCTGACATGGAGAACCACCAAGGGCACCCCGGAGAAGGGAGAGACCTTGTGTGAGGTTCTTAACATCCCCCGCCCATCCGCCTCCAGCGCCTGTAACCAAGGGTTGAAGACAATTGAAATATGGAAAAATAGTTGAATAGGTGGGGCAGTATCGGTAATCAAAGTTCACAGCAATATTTTGGACAATTGGAACTAGCCATTTGAATACTGGATAGGCCTATACTTCACAATATAAATAGGACCAGGAAAAACAAGATTGGGTGCGCTATTATATTATTCTGCATCTGTAAAAAGGTGAGAAACCACCTTTTTTGTACACTTTCTCTGCATTTAACCCTTCTAGGATACCAGCCAGGAATTTTGATTGGCCCCGGAAATTTGTTAGACTCTATTCCTGTCTAATGTCGGAAAGGATCCCTGGAGATGAAGAGGAAAATATCTACTACCGTAATCTCCCGCGTATAAGGCGCATCCCGCATATAAGGCGCACCCAGAGTTTCAGAATATGGTCAAAAAAATTAAAAATTCATAACTTTTGTTCTAATGAATGGATTTTCAAAATTCAAAAAGCTATGTGTAGTTTTGACCCCCCCCCTGACCCTCCTGGACCCCAAATGCAGCAGATGAGCTTATATGGGAGTGTAATATATCAAAAGAAAGGTCTTGGTGTCCCCCTTGTGGATCCAATGAGAACTAAAACCCCCCGTATAAGACGCTCCTTATACGCGGGAGATTACGGTAGTGTTTTTTTTTTGGAATGGCCGTCGCATGCAGTTCAGATGCTGGGAGTCGGGGAAGGCGGTGGGAATGGCAATATCCTGATACTTTAAGGTTGGTCCTTTTTCAGACACACGCATCTGTCTGCTAGAAGCTGTTAACACACACACACACACACACACACACACACACACACACACACACACACACACACACACACACACACACACAAACACACACACACACACACACAAATATATATATATATATATATATATATATATATATCAAAGAAGTCGCTTGGGGCTTAAGGGATTGATAAGCGCATATGATTCGGCAAAAAAGGTAAAGGTAGGATTGGATATGATCAAATGGGTGAAAAGGGAAGAAAAAAAAAGAAGAGGATAAACGGAAGTCTCTCTTGAGCAAAGAATCTATTTTGTTCACACCTTGGACACCATATCCGGAGTCCCTTGTATCAAACATACGTACCCGGACCGCTGTCAGGTGTATATCCGGGCATCCCGGAACCGGAAGGACTGAGGCCGCCATCTGCCGTGACAGGATTCCGGCCCAGCTTGTAGGACTTGCCGCCGCCACCTCCCGCAATTATTAGAGGAATGAGCTCGTGTGTTTGTCGGTCCTTCTACAAATGTGCAAGAGAAAAAAAGTCATGGACAAAGTGCGGAAGTCATCATCATATAAAACTACCCTTCGGAAGGCGGGCCAACAGGATCTTAGAGAGCTGTGAACGGCCTGGAGGGCGTTCCATGAAGAATTGAGTGAAATAAGAAATAAGGATGAAATAGAAAGTAGAATTTTACTTTTTCATAGAAAAGGACCCTTCACTACACCCACGTGTACCAATTTGGCTGGGTATCTTAGATTACTTCATGATAAATATAATTTACTCCCAACGCAGAAATAGAGCCTTATTTCGCCCATTCTATCATTTATGGGATGGCAAAAAGTCTATGGTACCCTGATCCGGTGCGGAAATTACAGGCCCCTGTAGCAACACTTAGTGATAACACCGTTATAGCTGCAGACAGGTATGTCCTATATATACACTGCAAAAATGGTGTTTAGATTTTAAACATGTTTAGGTCTAAATATGTTTAACACCTAAACATATAGGTCAGTTAGGTGTCTCATCGACTACACATTTAGGAAATGAACACTTTTATTCTAACTACATAAACATTTATGCTAAACATGTTTAGATGTTTAGATTTGAGACAGTTGAATAATAGGTGTTTAGAATTAAACATCAATATGTTTAGATACTTGGATGTTGAATCCACACCAGGTAGCAGCACTACATTTTACTGGACTATCTGCACACAGTTATAATCAATTGTTGTGACAAATGTCCCCAAATCCCATGTTTATCATGGTTTCATTTCATAGAATGTCATGTGAATAGAAAAGGCAATAGAAAATTGACTAGATTCACTTCATGCCACCATCATTACCATAAAATAATCAATAAACTCCATGACTGACACCTATTTGATGTTATTCTGGAATAGATAAGGCAATGTCCTTCCTGCCAAGCTGTTGTACTTTCTCAAGTCTCTCATTCTGATGCAGTGTGTAATATATGTACACATATATAGGTGTGGCTGACATCTTTCGAGACTTTGACAAGTAAATATCTGCTGATGCCCCCCCAAGTAAATGAGAAAAACAAAACAAAATATATCTCTGTTTTTTAATGCATACATGTCTGCAAACCTTAACTCTCCATCAAATCATTTAAACATCTAAACACAAAAATTCTTAAACACCTAAACACAAAAATTCATATATCTAAACACAAAAGTTTTAACCTAAACACCTACATTTCTAAACACTTGAGCTAAGCACATTGCTTGACTAAACTTGTTTAGGAAATTAATGTGATTACAAAAACGTTGCAAGAATATGTTTAGAATTGTGTTTAGGATCTAAACACCATTTTTGCAGTGTATATTGTGGCGTAGACCGAGCCGACGTCGGTGGATCCCGAAACCATCCTGGCATGGGGGCGGGGGGAAGCCGGCGGAGGCGGAGTCACGTCAGCATTGTGTTATTCGGAGTAGCGTCTTCGGCGGCGGTGTATGTTGTACATACACCAGCGCCGGTGGACTTGCAAGTGTATAAATACTGGAGGTGTCCCACCGGACAGGCAGTCTGAGATTGGGGTGGCTATAGGACGCACCGGCACTTGCACCAGAGAGGAGGAGCAGCGGCATATAGATAGAGATATACTTAGCTGGTGTGGCAGAGCAAGCCAGGCAATAAAGAATTCACGTTAATTATACTTGTCCGTGTTACTGGTCGTCATTCTCTTATCCGGAGGAGCTTGGAGAGCGCTACATTGGTGACAGCGGTGTTTTCAACGGATCCACGCAGGACTAGAGATGGCGGAGGCAAGGATAACGGGAACAGACTCATTGAAATTGGAAGGAGAAGGAGTTGGTCGGGGGACCCTCTTGGAAGTAGTGGACGAGGAGGTGACAATCAGAAGACCCGCAGAAAGCAGACCTGGGGAACCATACCCCGAAAGGCAGGAGGAGCCTATGGATCGGAATTGGACGGGGGAAGGCAACCAGGTAGAGGTGGGAGGAGGGCGTGCAAGTCCCGTAAACGACTTCAGATGGCCATGGGAGAAGGAGGAGGTGGAGAGGGAGATACCCCGGAGGCCTAGCCGGGGGAGGCGCCAACCCAGAGGCAAGACTGAAAATACTTCAAGCATGACTCGGAGGAGATTGGAGGAAGGGTCAGAGGATTGGACGGAGGAGGAGTGGGACCAGCTCCTAGAGACTCTCTCAAAGCATAGGAAGATGAAACCGGCAGCGGAGGGACGGGAGGAAGGAAGAGGGACGGAGGGCCCTGACAACAAGGGAGAGGGGATGACGGTAAAAAAAGAGGTGATCGGGGGAGAGCAGCCATCAGTGGATGAAACCCGGTTACCTGCGTTGCCGTCCCTATCTGGCGGAGCTGACGGCGAAGTGAGTGCAAAAGGAAAGCCGGTGGTTAAACCCACAAAATACGACGGGACGGGGGATCTAGGCGATTACCTCAACCACTTCGACCTGTGTGTGAAGGTGAATGGATGGGACGAGGCTGAGGCAGGCATGTTCCTAGGGCTGAGTTTGGCGGGGGCCGCTCGGAGGCTGTTGAACGGCAGAAAACCTGCTACGCCGGAAGGGTACACCGAACTCCGGAAGGCGCTGGTCGAAAGGTTCGAGCCCACCAATCAAGAAGAGACCTATAAAGCTGTCCTCCGCACCAGGGTACGGAGGAAGGGGGAGGCGTTGCAAGAATTGAGGGAGGATCTGATGAAGTACACCCGACTAGCTTACCCCGAGGCCGACGCCCGAACTACAGACACCCTGGTTTTGGACAGATTCCTGCTATGTTTGGATAATCCTCTAAGACAATGGGTCTATCAGTCACAGCCAAAGGACCTACAAGCTGCCGTCATGACAGCCGTGGGGGCAGAAGCCTACCTGAAGGTGGAGCAGGAAACATCGCAGAGGGTTAGGACCGCTGATGCGTCGGTAAATGAGCATCTCAAAACCAACACCGACAGGATGGATAAAATGGTGGAGCTAATGGACCGTATGGCTAAGAAGATGGAGGAGCCTCTCTCCACCGAGAAGAAGAGGCGGAGTACTGCCTGCTATGGGTGCGGTCAGGAAGGGCATTTCAAGCGGGAGTGCCCCAACAGGAGAACTGACAAACCTGGGGGGGCCCCCGAGACGGGAAAGGATGTTATTCCATCGGGAAACTAGAACCGACCTCTACCCAAGGCCAGGTACAGGTCGGGGGGATTGGGCCTATGAATATTGTGCAAGGAAGGCGAGAGAGGGGCGGCGGAGGACTAATAGTGGAAGGCAAGTTGGAGGGAGCCGTTATACAGATGCTGGTAGATACTGGCGCCTCACTAAACCTTATCTCCCACGGGTGGTGGGAACGACATGGGGGTGATCGGCCGCTCCAAGAAACGGGGGAAGTTGTCTTTTCGGTGGATGGAAGACCCCTGAAACTTAAAGGGGAGGTGCAGGCTTCATTACAATTGGGGACCAGGAGCACGAACGCGATGTTTATCGTGGGGGACACAGGGACGGAAGGAATATTGGGCGCCGCCTTTCTACGAGAAAACCAGCTTGTGGTGGACGTGGCCAGGGGAAGATTAATCTGGACCCAACCAGAATCGTTGTGTCGAGTGGTGAGCACCCGCTCAGCAGTGGTCGGAGCGGGGGAGGAAGCATTCCTGGAAGGCGCGGTGATGGGTCGGTGGTTGGACGGTGGGAATGGCCTGATAGAAAGTATGGCCGGGCACAAGGGTGAACCCCACTTCCTGGTGGGCAGAGGCCTGGTCCAGCCAATAAACAGAGAAACCTGGGTCAGGGTGCTGAACCCTGGGCTGGAACCGATCATCGTCTACAAGGATATGACTCTGGGTGGCATCCAACGGGTGGAAACGCCGGGAGAGGATCCGGGGGTGAACCCCGGAAGCTGGTGCCGTCGGGTGGAGGCTATGTCGCCGGAGGAGAAGAGAGGGCTTATAAGAGAGCTGGTGGAGGGAACAGAGCCAGACAGAAGGAAGGAGCTTGCGGGGTTACTTAATCAACACCTGGCGGCCTTCCAGTGTCATAAGGGTGATAAGGGACACACCACTATGGCCCAACACCGAATAGATACGGGGGATCAACCCCCTATAAAGCAGCCCCCAAGACGCTTAGCCCCCCACCGAAGGGCCACGGTGGAAGAGGAGGTTGAGAAAATGTTGGAGGCAGGGGTAATCGAGCCTTCAGTAAGCCCATGGGCATCTCCGGTGGTGCTAGTGAAGAAGAAAGACGGGACAACCCGTTTCTGTGTGGACTATAGGCGGTTAAACAAAGCTACAGTGAAAGATGCCTACCCTCTGCCCCGGGTGGAGGACTGCTTGGATACTATGGCGGGGGCCACCTGGTTCTCATCAATGGATCTTGCCAGTGGGTATTGGCAACTAGATGTAAGGGCGGAGGACAGAGAGAAGACAGCGTTCACCACCCACCGGGGGCTCTACCAATTCATCAGAATGCCGTTTGGGTTATGTAATGCCCCAGGGACGTTTGAGCGAGTGATGGAGGTTGCCATGCGGGGGCTTCAGTGGCGTACCTGTTTGGTATATTTAGACGACATTGTCGTGTTTGCCGAGTCCTTTGAACAGCATATGGAGAGGTTGGGCGAGGTACTACAAAGACTGGCGGAGGCCGGCCTTAAGATAAAACCCTCCAAATGCCAACTGGCCCGCCGGAGGATACTGTTTCTGGGGCACCAGATCAGTGAGGCTGGGGTAGGGACCGACCCAGGCAAGGTGGAGGCTGTTCGGGGGTGGCCCCCACCACAGAATATCACAGAAGTGAGGAGTTTTCTCGGTCTGGCGGGGTATTATAGAGCCTTCATCCCCGACTTCTCAACTAAGGCTAAACCCCTCAGTTCTCTGGCGGAAAAGGGACGGCCTTTCAAGTGGACGCCGGAGTGTGAAAATGCCTTCGAGATACTGAAGCAGAAATTGATAGAAGCTCCTATCCTGGGGTTCCCCCGACCAGAAGGCCAGCTTATTATGGACACGGACGCCAGTGATACGGGGTTGGGCACGGTGCTGGCACAAGAACAGGATGGGGAAGAGAGAGTATTGGCTTATGGCAGTCGCACCCTTAGCAAACCTGAGAGAAACTATTGTGTTACGCGGCGGGAGTTGTTAGCCATCGTTTTTGGCCTCCGGAAATTCAGACACTATTTAGTGGGTCGGCCGGTGGTAGTGCGCACCGACCATGCATCCCTTCGGTGGCTATTGGAGTTCAAAGAACCAGAGGGCCAGCTGGCGCGGTGGCTTCAGATCATAGGCACTTATGACATAGTGATACAACACCGACCAGGAAAGGCCCATGGTAATGCGGATGGCCTATCCAGGACACCCTGTAAACAATGCGGCAGAGACCCTGAAGAAGACAGGCGGTGGTGTCGTGTCTTCACAAGAGCTCAGAGTCAAGTGCTAGAAGGAGGGAACCGATCCCCCGCGGAGGGACCGGACCCTCCAGTGGGGCCGGCATGGGAAAAGCTGCAGAATGATGACCCCCTTCTCAGGGAGGTACGGGGGTGGGTGGAAGGAGGAGAGGTCCCCACTGAAGCGGTAAGACGGGACTGGAGCTATGAGAAGAAGGCCTGGTATGCCCAGAGAGAGAGGCTGACAATACACAAGGGCGTGTTGGGCCGGAGGTGGATAGGGGAGGCGGGGTCGGCCCACTTCCAGATAGCAGTTCCCAAGCCTAACAGGAAAGATGTGCTGCAGGAGGTACACGGAGAACCACTGGCCGGACACCTAGGGCGTAACAAGACCATCAGGCGGGTACAGGGAGGATATTACTGGCCTGAATTCCGGAGGGATGTCACCCGGTGGTGCGAGCAGTGTGAGCCGTGCCTGCGGCGGAAGGCAGCCCCCGCCCCCCACCGAGCTCCAATGGGACATGTTGGGGCTGGTCTACCACTCCAAAGGGTAGCCCTGGATGTGATGGGACCTCTGCCCCCGACCTCACGGGGTAATCAACACATTCTGGTAGCGGCCGACTATTTCACTAAGTGGACGGAGGCCTATGCCATTCCCAATCAGGAAGCGCCCACCGTGGCAAGGAAATTGGTGGAGGAGCTCATATGTCGGCTAGGGGCGCCGGTGGAGATTCACACCGATCAGGGCAAGAATTTCCAGTCGGGGTTGTTCAAGGAGATAGTAGCCTTGCTGGGGGTCAAACAAACAAGGACTTGCGCTTTTAGGCCTCAAAGTGATGGAATGGTGGAAAGAGCTAACCGGACCATTGAGGCGTTACTGGCTACGGTGGTGGCCACCGACCAGCAGGATTGGGACCTGCAGCTCCCCTTTGTGATGGCCGCCTATAGGTCATCGGTGCATAGCTCCACCGGAGTATCGCCTAACATGATGATGTTGGGAAGGGAAACAACCGTCCCCCTGCATCTGATCTACCCATTGGACCCACCTCCGAGGAATAAGGCTGGATACGTGGCTGAGGTCCAGGAGAAGATGGCACGGGCGTATGAGGCAGCTAGGAGTAACATAGGGAGGTCGGTGGCCCGCCAACGACGTAACTATGATGCGAGGGCGGAGGAGGGCCATCTGCCAACGGGATCCCAGGTCTTCTACTATCACCCCCTAAAGAAGAGAGGACTGTCACCCAAGTTGCAATGTTATTGGACCGGCCCGTGGACTGTGCAGGAGAGAATAGGGGATGCAGTGTACAAGATAAAGAGAGGCCGTGTAACCAAGGTGGTACATTTTGATTCTATAAAGGAGGTCTGCCTGCCAGAGGAAGAGGATCTGGGGGATGAATGCAAGGAGATAGACCCGGCGAAGGAAGAGGTAGCCAACCCCGACCATGGAGCGGGGGATGGATCGCCGGGGGCTAAGGCGATACGGGCGATAATAAGGGACCCTAACCCCGGGCCGCGTGACCAAGCATACTTACCTGTTAAGATGGCTGAGGGTGGGGACAGCTGGTGGAAATGGTGGCGGGAGGAGGAGACTCGGGTGAGAGCAGAAGCTGCAATGGCCCACTGGAGGGGTGAACCCCCAGATGACGAACCCCCCCTGGATGAAGAATATTTATCCCCTCTGGAGGAGGAGACCGAAGAAACTAGGGAAAGAAACGAGTTCAAGAGGGCAGAGTGGGCCAGACGGAGGAAGGACCCAGAGAGATGTCGTATCTTAGGCAGGCATGCAGAGAGGTGGCGGGTCTATGAAATGCTAGAGGAGGCAGAGCACGATAACGAACGGAACGAGGAGAGGGAGAGCCGTCTAGTAGCCCCGGGTCGCTTACCCCGGAGGCCTAAAACACCGCCTAAGGCGGAGGAGACGCCTAAGGTTGCGCCTACGTGTCTACACTTAGTACAGGCTGGGGTCACGGCACCGCCGGGCGCCTTCAGGCCTGCTACGCCGCCTAGCTCGGGGGACGGGCCTAAAACTCCGCCTAAAGCGTCGAGCGCGCCCTCTGCCGGAGTTATAGCCCCGCCAAAACCGGTGTTGCTACGAAACCAGAATGCGAGTGACGTCAATGAGGAGGGAGACGACCACTATTTGAAGATAACAGTCACTTTCCCGATAGAAATGGCGGAGGACAGACGTGTTGTAATGAGGAAGGTGGAGGAGAGCTGTAGAAATGGTGTAACAGGGGACACACAAGCCGGGCGGGAGGAAAAAAAAAAAGGGCCAAGGGAGCGCGTAAAGAAAGACGGGGTTCACCGGGAGGGCCGCCGGAGGGAGAGAGGGGGCCGATCTCCACCCAAATCCTCGTCCTCACGGTCCCACAGCCGCCCTAGGCATGGGGGAAGGGAGAATGATAGAAATAAACACCGCCAACGGCCCACCGAGGAGACAGTCCACCGAAAAGTAAACAACAAACCCTACAGGAAGAAGGACCGTGCGAAAGACAGCTGGTCAAGAACCCATTCCCACGTCCACTACCCACCGGAACGTTCGGAGGGAGGAGCAGAGCGGACGTTCTCACGGTCGGGTGACGGCCTCGTGACAGGGGAAACCCCGGTGGCACAGGCGTGCGGGGAAGGTTCCTGGCTGCTAATTGGCCAAGACAACTCAAGGGGGAGGGGTGTGGCCGGGCCGGGGGTGTATAAAGGAAGGACTCATCCCCGGGATTCGGCAATATCGACCATCGATTGGAAGCAGTTAGAACTCGGTAATATGCCTAAGACACACGAAGACGAGAAGTCCGTGCCCATGGTATGGGTAGGGGGAGTGCAGATACCAAAGCACAGGTGTGAGATCTGCAGGGAGGAGGGCAAACCGTATGCCTTTGGACGCAGCGATGCTTTAAAACGCCATCAGAGGAAGCATGAGGCCGTGCAAGAAGGATACGAGTGCCCCTCCACCGGCTGTGAATACCAGGTCGCCAAAGATTACAAGAATGACCTGGTGCGCCACGTGGAGAGACAGCACCCGGACATAAAAGGATGGGTGCCCCCGAAAGAGACCAAGCAACTGCGGCTGGCTAGTGAAGAGGAGGCGGGGGCCGTTCCAGCACAAACTCCAGGCACCTCCACGTCTACAAAACCCAAGTCTAAAGGCAAACCCCGGAAGGTTAAGGTCCACACGTCAAAAGGAGGGGCTGGGAAGGCAGAGGAGCCGGCCGAGTTCGCCGCCGCAAGCACTTCTAAAACGGAGGCGGTGGTGCCCTCCAGCCAGACACCGGGCAGCGCCTCTATCATATCGTCACTGGTGTCCCCCGGGATAAGCATAGGGGCTGAGGAAATGGAGGAGGTGGCCGCAGCGGCCAAATATCTAGAGGAACTGGTGGGACTGAAAACTCCCCCCAATCAGGGACTACCTGCACAAGGGGTGGCCACCCGGAGTAGTACTGGCAAGGGGCGGAAACGGGTGTCCGAGGAGGCAGTGGAGGAGCCCCCTGACAAAAAGGTGCGCCGGTCCCCCGGTAAGGAGGGAGCTGTCCGCCGGGTTACAGAAATGATAACGGACCCCGTTACCGGTAAATATCAATTGGAGCCAGAGGAGGAGGGAAAGGTTCTCTTTGTTCTTAAATTACTAATGGACAGGTACAGTAGGGAGGGGGAGACCCCGACCAAAACCTTAACTAGACTCCAGAAGGAGTTGCCGGTGGGCACACTAGACGTAGATGAAATAGAAAAGGAATATGAGGCGGCTAGGACGGGTATACCAACACGGAGAACCCAGCTAAAGGTTGGGACTTACGATGACGTCACAGACGACGGTTCACAGTCAGCTCAGGAGTCCAGCCCGGAAAAAGGAAAGGCATTCGAAATTTCCGGGGGACTCGATTCCAGCCCTGAAAAACTGCCGGAGTACACCTTAAAGGAGGACCGCCCCAAGCCCCACATTGAACCGGAATTATGCACACCTGCTGAGGAAGGGGCCACCTCCACCCCCGACTCCCCGGAGGAGGAGGAGGACAGGGGACCAGGTAAACCCGACCCCGAAGACGTAGCCACGAAGATGGTCTCCGCTCCAGCTAAAGTTGATGAAGAGATCTTTGAATACCCCCCCGGCGTGGCTGGCTACCCTGACCTCGAGGAGCAGTATGCAGCGATGATCAAAGCTGGTAGAGAGAGGGCCAGGCAGAAGGAGTTAGAGGAACAAAAGAGGTTAGAGAAGGAGAGAGAAATGGAAAGACAGAAGGCTATAGAGGAAAAGAAAGAAGCAGAAGCCAGGGTGGCGGAGGAGGAAAGAGCTTTGAAAGAACAGAAATCTAAAAAGACAAGAAGAGGAAAAGGGAAAGGCCCGGGAAAGAGTAGCCAGAAAACAGGATTAGAAACACTGATGGAGCAGGTTACCGTGCGCACGGGGGAGACCCCGGAAAAGGCTAGTCCACCAGCGGTGCCCCAGACTCCCACCCCCGGAACGCGGCGCAGCCTTGAGGAAATATTACTGAGTACATTAACTCCCACGGGCCAGCGCCCCAAGACCCCGGCAAAGACGAGCTCCGGCAGCAAACCCAGGGACAATGAGGGGGAACCCGTTGGTGTAACCCCCCAACAAAAAGGCAAGATGGCCGGGAGAGCAAAAGGGAGGCCTGACTTAGTGCATTACCCCAGGACGGTTACTGTTGGATTGGAGGGGCTGGTGGTGCAGTCTCCCAAGGGGGACTTTCTCTTACAAATTGAGGCTGGGGAGGAGGCGGGACACATGGAGACTATGGTGTTGGTGCCGGAGGGGGTGGAGACGGTGCAGGGGAGTGTGGAGGATGAGGACCCTTTAGGCCCACCGACCTCCGAACGTGTTATAATAGTGACAGACGCCCAGGTGGTACCCATACCTGACGGGGGCGTGGCTCCCACACAAGGAGTAGTGTCTGTAAGCCACGTGGTGGTTGCCCCTTCCCCGGCTCCCGACTCTGGAAAAAGGGTAGAGGTGGAGGAGAACTTGATGCCCTGGAATGAGGACTTCACAGGCCCCCGTGAGCTGCAGGAGTATACGAGGCGCTTGCGGAACCCGGGGAACTTGGGGCCCGAGATGAGAGTGGTGCCGGGGGGGGTGTGCAGCTCGGCAGTGCAAAGCTTGGCTGACGGTGATGTGGAACTGGTTCAGGTGACCCGAACCAGGTACGCCAAGGCGTCCAGGGAGGGACTGTGCTCCAGATGCGGGCAGCCATGGCCTATTACCCCGAAGGCCCCGGAGAAGGAGGAGAGACAGGAGGAGGAAGCCTCTACGAGCACCCAGTAAAAAGGGTAAGTGTCTCTTCCGGTGTATCTACGGCGGGGGAAACGGAAACTCCAGTACAGGAGGGCGCCGGCGGAGGTCGATGGGAGGAAAAGGAGGGAGGGCGGTGATGCAGCCGGGTCGGAGGGTGACTGCGGGATAAGCTGGGATGACGTGGAATGCACCCGAGTAATCTATGGGTGTAAGCCAGTACAGGCTGGGGGAGCAGTAGCACCTTAAATGAAGGACAAAATGCATCAGTTCCGGTGGGGTAAGCAGTACAAGTGCCTTACCTTGTGTTGCAGACCTGGTCGAGCCGCGGGGGGGCGGCATCCGGAGGCAGGCGGAGGAGAAACGGCAACAACCGGAGGGAGGTGGCCGTCGGTGGACGGTTCGGAGGACCGGTGGACGGCTCGGTGGATGAGTCGGGGGCATCTCGGCGGTGGCAGTGATGTTGTATTGGTCTTGAAGGCAGCGGTTGTATAATAGTTAAACCATTTGTAAATTATGAAGCTATCCGTTGGAGCATGCTATAAGTATTGATACTGTGTATACTGTATGATTATCTATATTGCTCAATGTATTTGTTTAAAAGTAATAATCACAAACACCCAGGGGCCATGGTGTATAATTGTTTATTCAAAATTGGATACCCATCTGCAGGAGGGTACTCTGACATTCTTTCCCAGTACGACTGTTAATTAGTTGGGGAGAGTGTGGCGTAGACCGAGCCGACGTCGGTGGATCCCGAAACCATCCTGGCATGGGGGCGGGGGGAAGCCGGCGGAGGCGGAGTCACGTCAGCATTGTGTTATTCGGAGTAGCGTCTTCGGCGGCGGTGTATGTTGTACATACACCAGCGCCGGTGGACTTGCAAGTGTATAAATACTGGAGGTGTCCCACCGGACAGGCAGTCTGAGATTGGGGTGGCTATAGGACGCACCGGCACTTGCACCAGAGAGGAGGAGCAGCGGCATATAGATAGAGATATACTTAGCTGGTGTGGCAGAGCAAGCCAGGCAATAAAGAATTCACGTTAATTATACTTGTCCGTGTTACTGGTCGTCATTCTCTTATCCGGAGGAGCTTGGAGAGCGCTACAATATATATATATATATATATATATATATATATATATATATATATATAAAAGACCTATATCATAGGCTATATATTGTGGCGGAGACGGAGGGGCCGTTGGCGGAGCCGAAACCATCCTGGTGTGGGGGCGGCGAGGCCAGCGGTCCTGAAGTAACGCGGTTACGTCGGCAATAGTAGTCGGCGGAGGAGATCCTCCGACGCTGGCCTGCCGTAAAGCAGGCCGGGGTCGGAGTATCTGCCTATGTATAAATAAGGGAGTTGTTACTCCGATCAGTTAGTTCCGAGTTGCAGACAGAGAGGAGCAGAACTCTAAAAGGCTTACCTCCAGATTAATATATACACGATACAAGACTTAGATGGTGTGGCGAGGACTGCCAGGAAATAAAAGACACTGAAGTCAAGCTGTCGGAGTTGTGTAATTCTTTATTAACCATAGAGTCGGAAAACGCTACATTGGTGACAGCGGTGTTTGAAGACCCACGAGAGAAAGAAGATGGCGGAGGCTTCAGAAACGATAAACTTACCTGTGGAGAAGAGGGATACGGAGGAGATTAAGCGGGAAAAAGGGGTTTTGCTGGAAGTGGTGGACGAGGAAGTGACGCTACGGCAGAGAGGGGTGGTGAGGCCGGAAGAGATGAATCCGGAGAGACAAGCAGAACCCACCGATAGAGCATCCTGGGAGGAGGTACCGGACACGGGATATGAGGAACCACGCGTTAAAGAAAGGGAGCCCTACCTGTGGCCATGGGAGAGGGAGGAGAAACCGGCGGCCCGGAGGCTGAGGCACCCTAAAGGAAAAATGGGTGATGCAAATGCCTGGCTGGGGTTCAACCCGGGAAGGGACGATGGCGGAAAGGTGCTTTGGTGGCCGGAGGAGCAGGCAGAGATGAATAACCCAAGGAAGGGGAGCAAGCGGGCACCGGCCGAGGTTCGCCCCGAAACCGGGAGATGTGCGGAGGAGGCGGATAAGGACGAAGTAGGGGAAGGTGGAGATCTCCGGCAGGGTAGAGGAGTTATGGGTCGTCCGGAGGGCGGCTGGAGAGGAGGTGCCGATGGGGAGAAGGAGGCAAAGGGTAAGCCAGTGGTGAAACCCGCTAAATATGATGGCACCACAGACCTATCTGACTACCTCAACCACTTCGACCTGTGCGTCAAAGTAAATGGATGGAAGCCGGAGGAGGCGGGTATGTTCCTAGGCCTGAGTCTGTCGGGGGCAGCCCGGAGATTGTTGACGGGAAGGAAACCAGCCACGCCGGAGGGGTATGAGGAGTTAAGAAGGGCACTCGTGGAAAGGTTTGAGCCTACTAATCAGGAAGAGATCTACAAAGCGTTCCTTCGCACTAGGGTCCGGCAAAAGGGAGAGGGACTGCAAGAGTTACAAGAAGAACTGAAAAAGTACACTAAGTTAGCATATCCTGAGGCTGACGCCCGGACGACAGACACCTTAGCTCTCGACAGATTCCTATTGTGCCTCGACAATCCACTCAGGCAGTGGGTGTATCAGTCAACACCGAAAGATTTACAATCCGCAGTAATGACGGCGGTGGGAGCGGAGGCGTACCTAAAAGTGGAGCAGGAGAATATCCACAAAGTGCGGGCGGCGGATGCGTCAGTAAATGAACACCTCAAGTCCAACAAGGAGGAAATGAGCAAAATGGCGGAGTTGATGGAGCGGTTAGTTCAAAGGTTGGATGATCCGGCGGTGTTGGGGAGGAAGAAAAAGCCAAGCAATGGTGCTTGCTTCGGATGCGGACAGGAAGGCCATTTCAAGCGAGAATGCCCAAATATCAAGGCCAAGGAGGCATCCAAGCCGGTGAGCGAACAGGCTACTCCGGCGGCGGGAAACTAGAATCGACCTATACTAAAGGCCAAGTACAGGTCGAGGGAAGTGGGCCTATCAATGTGATACAGGGCCGCCGAGAGAGGGGCGGAGGAGGATTGATAGTAGAGGGTCGGCTGGCAGGGGCCCCCATCCAATTGCTGGTGGACACTGGTGCGTCGCTTAATCTGGTCTCCGAAGGATGGTGGAGCAGGTGGGGCGGACGGGAACGCCTGGGAGAAACGGCGGAGAAGATCTACTCCGTCGATGGGCGGCCTATGGACATAAAAGGGGAAGTGCACACAGAGCTGGAAATCGGGAGGCGTACTATCAATGTGCGTTTCGTAGTCAGCGACACCGGGACGGAGGGAATCCTGGGGGCGGAGTTCCTCCGCACCAACAAACTAATGGTCGACGTAGCAAAAGGGCGCCTAGTGTGGACAGAGGAGGATTCTGTATGCCGAATCATCAGCACCCGAGCGGCGGTGCTGGGATCCGGACAGGAGGCCATGCTAGAGGGAACTCTAGCCGGACCCTGGCAACAAGGGGACGACGGGATGATTGAAGGGATGGCCGGACACAAGGGTGAACCGAGCTTCCTGGTAGGGCGGGGGCTGGTATGCCCCGAGGGGAGGGCAACTTGGGTCAGGGTGCTCAATCCCGGTCCTGAGCCAGTGGTGATATATAAAGACATGACTCTAGGGGCCATTCAACGAGTGGAGTGCAGAGGCGGAGGCGAGACAACGGCCGGAGAGGGATGGTGCCGGATGGTGGAGAGAGGTGAGCCGGAGGAACTAAAGCGCTTGGTGGACGGGCTAGTGAGCGGGACGGAGGTTCACCGTAGAAAGGAGCTTGCACGGCTTATAAGGAAACACCTGGGGGCATTTCAGAGGCATAAGGGCGACAAAGGGCACAGTCAATTGGCCAAGCATAGGATTGATACGGGGGTACATCCACCTATCAAACAACCGCCGAGGCGATTGGCACCCCATAGACGAGAGGCTGTAGAAGAGGAGGTGGAGAAGATGTTGGAAGCTGGAGTGATTGAGCCATCCACTAGCCCGTGGGCTTCTCCGGTGGTCCTAGTAAGAAAAAAAGATGGTACCACTCGCTTCTGTGTGGACTACCGGAGGCTCAACGCCGCCACCGTGAAGGATGCTTATCCCCTGCCTAGAGTGGAAGATTGTCTCGATACCATGGCGGGGGCCGCTTGGTTTTCGTCAGTGGATCTGGCCAGCGGCTACTGGCAGTTGGATATAGAGGAGGGGGATAAAGAGAAGACAGCATTCACGACACACCGGGGGCTGTTCCAATTCCGGAGAATGCCCTTCGGTTTGTGCAATGCGCCAGGCACATTCGAGAGGGTGATGGAAGTGGCCATGAGGGGACTACAGTGGAAAACTTGTTTGGTCTATCTAGACGACATAGTCGTATTCTCCGCCACCTTCGAGGAACATATGGAGCGGCTTGGGGAGGTACTTCAAAGGCTGGAGGATGCTGGGCTTAAAATCAAGCCCTCCAAATGCCAGTTGGCTCGCCGCAGAGTGTTATTCCTGGGCCACCAAGTGAGTGAGGCGGGAGTAGAGACAGATCCGGAAAAGATAGAGGCGGTGCAGTCGTGGCCCACTCCGACCACGGTGACGGAGGTCAGGAGTTTTCTGGGGCTAGCCGGCTACTACAGGACCTTCGTTCCCGAGTTCTCTACGAGGGCTAAACCACTGAGTGCGTTGGCCGAGAAAGGGAGGACGTTCCGGTGGTCGGAGGAATGCGAGGCATCATTCCAAGACCTAAAAAGGAGATTAACGGAGGCCCCTATCCTAGCTTTCCCCCAGGCGGAGGGACAGCTTACCTTAGACACCGACGCCAGTGACACAGGCCTCGGAGTGGTACTGTCCCAGGAGCAGACGGGGGTAGAGAGGGTCCTAGCCTATGGCAGCCGCACTCTCAGCAGGCCGGAGCGTAACTATTGCGTTACAAGGAGGGAGCTGCTGGCTATAGTCTTTGGCCTCAGGAAATTCAAGCATTACCTAATAGGGAGGAGGGTGGTAGTCCGAACAGATCATGCCTCCCTGCGGTGGCTGTTGGAGTTCAAGGAGCCGGAGGGCCAGCTGGCTCGATGGCTGCAGATTATAAGTACTTACGACATAGTGGTGCAGCATAGGCCGGGGAAACTACATGGGAATGCGGATGGGCTGTCCAGGAAGCCCTGCAAGCAATGTGGACGAGAGGATGAGGAGGAGCTGCTGCATTGCCGGGTTTTCACAAGGTCTCAACGCCAGGAGATGGTTCGGGGGGGCGCCTCCGGCGGCGGAGGACTCCACTCCGCCGGCAGGGAGAGAGTGGGGCACACTCCAAGCGGAGGACACTGTGCTGACTCGGGTCAGAGCATGGGTGAATGGGGAGGCGACCACCACAGAGGAGGAAAGACGGACCTGGGGCTATGAGCTGAGGGCCTGGCATGCCCAATTGGGGCGCATGAGTATAGAAAAAGGGATACTGGGCCGGTGGTGGGAAGGCGCGGCGGGGGAACGATGCTTCCAAATTGCTGTACCCGCCCTGAGCAGGAATGATGTGCTCAGGGAGGTCCACGGAGAACCCTTGGCTGGGCATCTGGGCCGCAATAAAACCATCCGGCGCCTCCAGACAGGTTACTACTGGCCTGACTTCAGGAGGGATGTGACCCTGTGGTGCACCAGCTGTGAACCCTGTGTCTGGAGGAAGGCGGCTCCACCTCCGCACCGGGCACCAATGGGACATGTGGGTGCTGGACTACCCCTACAGAGGATAGCTCTAGACGTGATGGGTCCATTGCCCTTGTCCTCCGCCGGGAACCAATATATTTTGGTGGCGGCGGACTACTTCACTAAATGGACGGAAGCGTACGCTTTACCCAACCAGGAGGCACCCACGGTGGCCAGGGCTGTGGTGTAGGAGTTCATCTGTAGATTTGGAGCCCCGGCGGAGGTGCACACAGATCAGGGCAAGAACTTCCAGTCGGGACTATTCAGGGAAATGGTGGCCTTACTGGAAGTCAGGCAGACCAGAACCTGTTCCTTTAGGCCCCAAAGCGATGGGATGGTGGAGCGGGCCAACAGAACAATTGAAATGCTGCTGGCGACTGTGGTGGCGGAGGACCAACGGGACTGGGACCGGCGGCTGCCATTTGTAATGGCGGCGTATCGCTCCTCCGCACATGCCTCCACGGGTTTGTCCCCCAATCTTCTGATGTTGGGGCAGGAAACGGTCATTCCCCTGGATTTGGTTTACCCACTGGAGCCCAATGTAGGGGGAGGAGTGGGTTATGTGGCCGAATTACAAACCACCATGGCAAAAGCATACTCCGTCGCTAGGGAGGCCCTCGGAAGGTCCCTCTGCAGGCAACAGAGGAACTATGATGCAAGAGCCTCGGCAGGCGAATTCCCTGTCGGGGGCAGGGTCTTCTACTACCACCCTCTCCGGAAGAGGGGCCTGACACCTAAACTCCAGAGCTATTGGACAGGCCCATGGGAGATAGTGGGGCGCTTAGGGGAGGCGGTGTATAAAATTAAAAAGGGTAAAACTACCAGGGTAGTCCATTACGACGCCCTAAAACTGGCCCCGGCGCGGGCCACGGCGGAGGATGTTCCCATGGAGGATGAAACAAGGGAGGCCGAGCCCCTATCTTCTGACAATTCAGACGAGGAGGAAGAAGGATCCGGAGGGGGCACCATCCGGCTGGTTCAGGTGACCCCGGAGACTGGAGCTGACCTGGAGGCGAAACTGCTGACCTGCAAAGAGAAAAAGAGACATCAAATAACTGAAACCAGTAAGGGAGGGGCAGCGGATAAAGGAAATCGGAAAGAAGGTCTGTGGAGGAGTGCACTGAAGCCTGCCGGAACCAGCGTAGCCCGGGCCGTCAGACTGGCGCCTCAACTGGATACTTACCTTGGGGCGGAGTGGCGGAGCTGCAAAAGCAAGATGAGTCAAGAAAGCCGCGACTGGTGCGATGTATGGCTGGAAAATGAAAGAAGTTTGAAGAAAGAAGCCGAAATGTCACATTGGAGGGGGGTAGAAGCAGAGGAGGACCCTCCCTACGAGGAATGGTCCCTCCCCGAGATGGGCGAGTCGGATGAAGAGGGGGTGAGTGATGAGAGTGAGTTGGCCCGCAGAAGGCGGAACCATGGCCAAAACGAGGAAATCAGGGCAGAAAGATTAAGGAGGGCGGCGGATCCTGGCCGGAGGAGAATCAGGGAGAAGCATAGGGAAAGATGGTTTATTTACGAAATGATCGAGGAAGCCATTTACAACAACCATGAAAACGAAGAGAGGGAAGCCAGGAGGGTTGGACGCTGCAGAACAGCCATGACGAAAGGGAGGTCGGGAGGCCAGGCTCCAAATTCCTCGACGGCGGGCGGTGAGGCCGGCCGGCCGGCGGCCGGAGCGCCGCCTAGCGGAGTAGGGCCAGAGAGGCGGGAGTCGCTAAGCAACCCTCATAACAAGTTCTCCCCAATAAAAGGCGGGGGAAGGGCCGTTAACGGTCAGTCTACAATGCAGGCCGGAGATGACACACGGTTGGTGGTTCTAAGAGGGACAGGGCCCGAGGGTGAATCGAGTCGAGGCAAAGATGCTGGTGGAGGGTCAAAGAAAGTGTCTTCTACAGTGTCCAGCCACTCCCGGGAGGGCTCCACACGCTCAAGACACAGGGAGAGTCGGCGGAGGAGGAGGGAGAGAGAAAGATCCTCCGGCCACTCCTCCTCTAGCCACTCCACTAGTGGCCACAGAAGGGACGGAGTGTCTGCCCGGACGGAGGCAGCCAGACATGGGAGGAGGGACTCGGAGAGCCGGAGTCGGAGTGGGAGCTATCGTAGGCGGAGGTCCTCGGCTGACCGCGGATCACGTTCCCACGTTTCACAGCAGGCACGGGAGAGCGGAGGCACCACTGGCGACAACAGTGTGCGGAGTAAGGCTATGATGCAATCGGGGGTTTCCCATGGCGTGGTGACGGAGGGTGGCCTGACCCAGGGGATGGTGATTGGAGGAGTAGGAGAAGGGGGCGTGACCACCGGGGGGAATATAAGGGAGCGCTATCCGCCTCACCCTTCAATTCCTGTTAGCCTATGGACAACGCCACAACTAGTAATGCCTGTCTTCAAAAACAGAGACCAGAAGCCGGTCCCCACGGAGTGGGTGGACGGGGTGGAGCCGCCGAAGTATCGGTGCGAGATCTGCCGGAAAAGGGGGGACTCCAAGCAGTGGTACTTCATGAGATCCGATGGGATGAACCGCCATCTCCGCACTCACGACGAGATGCAAGAGGGCTACCAGTGCCCTAAGTGTGAGTACATGGTAGCCAAGATCCGGGTGGATGATCTCCGGCGACACATCACGCGTATTCACCCCGAGCTGGAGGACTGGCAGCCGCCGGAGGAGTGCAGGATGCTACCGGTGGGCTGGGCAACGGAGGCGGGAGGATCCTCGGCGGACAGTAGCCTCGTGGCCGCCCCAACTAGCCCGGAGGAAGCTGTCAAGTTCACCACCACAAAGAGGAAGAGGGGGAGTGCGGTGGCCAAGAAAAAGAAACCAGTAAAAGCCGCCTCCAAGCCCGTGGTCCCCCCGCCGCAGCAGGGCACCTCGGCGGGTGGAGGGGGTGCGGGGGACAGCCCCAGTGGATCTACCTTCAGCGGCATGGCGTCGCCGGGAATAACGTTGGAGGAGGAGACGGAGGCTGCTGTCGCCTCCAAATACTTGGAGCAATTGCTGGGATTCCGCGTGGAGGGGACCAGCACACCCCAGAGCTGTCTCTCCGTCAGGTCCACCCGGAGTACGTCAGGGAAGGGGGTCAAGAGGGCCTTCGAGCCGGAGGGGGGGGAGGAATCGGCGGAAAAGAGGAAGAGACAATCCCCACGGGGTAAGAAGCGGCAGGCGGAGGAGGAATCGGGACCCTCCACCCCGCCACTGACCACGGGGATACCCGACCTGACACCTCTACTGAGCAGGGGGAGGTGGAAATAGACGAAGAAATGGCGGGGAAACTTCATAGTTCGTTATAGGATTACTGGTAGAGAGATATGGACAGGCGGGGGAGACCCCCACCAAGATTCTGTTACGAATGCAACGGGAGGTGCCTCTAGGGGAGGTCAATGTGAGGGCCCTGGAGGCGGAGTACGAGGAAACCAAGAAGGACACTCCGACCTCCCGAACCTCCATCAAGTCGGCTGCCTACGAGGACATCTCCGCCACGAGTGGGGAGGACGGAGAGAGCTTGGGACTAGGGGGAAATGGGCTGGACTCTAGGCCCGAGAAGCAGCCCCCTTACGAACTAGTCAACAAGCCCAAACCCACCCTCTCCGGTGCCAGTCCCGAGACGTTGCCCTCCTATGAGGATATGAGTAAACCTTCCCCTAGCAAACCGAAACCCATCCTGAAGACAGTTACAATCGTGACGCCTGAGTTGCCGGAGAAGGGTGAGGCGGAGGGGGTGGGGGGGGTGATGAGGCGGAGGAGGTGGAAGGGGAGGATGAAACCAGCGAGGAGTCAGAGGAGGTGGCCATCCCGGCATACGTACAATCCTGCCCTAAACTGAAAGCCCAGTTCCTGGCCGTACTCAGCGATGCCAAGGAGGAGGAGCGAAAGAAGAAAAGAGAAATTAAACGGAAAGAGAGAGAGGAGGCGGAGAGGAAGGCCAGAGAGGCTGAGGAGCGCCGGAGGGCGGAGGAGGAACAGCGGAGAAAGGAGGAGGAGGAGAGGAAGGCCAAAGAGGCGGAGAAAGAAAGACTGAGGAAAGAGATGGAAACTAAAAGTAAAAGCCCTAAAGGAAAAGGGGCGGGAAAGTCTACGAGGAAGTTGAGCCTGGAGGGAGTGTTAAAAGAGGCGGAGGAAGAGGCCATACAAAACCTATCCATGGATGAGGGTACCGCCCAATTAATGAGCAAATTTCAATCGTGTTCCGTAGGGACACCGGTGAAGGAGAAAGGACAGGCGGAGAAGGTACCGAAGACCCCCCTCGTAAAGCCGGGGACTTTATTTGCTCTACCCAAGTTGGATAAGTACCCCCGAACCGTGACTGTGGGGTTGGACGGGCTAGTCCTTTGCTCGCCCAAGGGGGAATTCTTGCTGCAAGTAGAAGTGGGGGAGGAGAGTGGACGGGCGGAGACCATGGTGATGGTGCCGGAGGGGGTCGAGACGGTGGTCGGAGGGCTTGGGGATCCGGAGCCCCTACCCAACACTGAGACAGACCGAGTGATTGTAGTAACCGGATTACCTATAGGAGATATGGGAGAAGGGGGAATCGCCAGCACTGAGGGGTTGGCGGGGGTAGAGGAGGTGCACCGCCTGCTGCTAGATCAACGAGGAGATAAAGCGGGTGACAATAGGGACGAGGAGGCGGAGGAGGATGGGGCTATGCCATGGCATTCGGATTTTACCGGGCCGGAGGCCCTCAAGGAACACTCTAGACGACTGGGGCAGCCTCGGACCCTAGGACCTGAGATGAGGGTTATACCCGGGGGACTGCAATCTTCCTCCATTCACACTCTCCCCAATGGAGATATTGAACTGGTCCATGTTACCCGGACCCGTTATGGCCGTGATAAGAAGGGATGCTGCAGCCGCTGCGGACAGCGGTGGCCGAAGACGTTGGCGGCGCGGACGACCAAGGCTGGAACCAACGAGGGCGGCGACAAGACATCCTGAGGCGATCCGGAGGGCGGCGGAGAAGGGGGAGGCGGATGGGCGGAGGAGCCGGAGGACCCTGGCTGACGGAGGGGCGGCGGGGAACGCTCCACCGAAGGGAGGCGGAGGATGTCTGCCGGATCCAGACGAAATGACGTCGTATTATTGTATAAAAGTTGTTGTTATGGTTATACTCCGCATAGGGGACGGCGGATTCGGTTTACTTAGTAGTTAATGCCGCCTACAGAGGAGGTTTAAGTAGGATTTACTATGTGTGTGATATGTGTAGCTATTTACTTAAACGCCCAGGGGCCATGGCGTGGCAGGATTATTCAAAATTGGAAACCCATCTGCAGGAGGGTAATATCACACTCTTTCTCCCGGTAAGGCTATAGATTAGTTGGGGAGAGTGTGGCGGAGACGGAGGGGCCGTTGGCGGAGCCGAAACCATCCTGGTGTGGGGGCGGCGAGGCCAGCGGTCCTGAAGTAACGCGGTTACGTCGGCAATAGTAGTCGGCGGAGGAGATCCTCCGACGCTGGCCTGCCGTAAAGCAGGCCGGGGTCGGAGTATCTGCCTATGTATAAATAAGGGAGTTGTTACTCCGATCAGTTAGTTCCGAGTTGCAGACAGAGAGGAGCAGAACTCTAAAAGGCTTACCTCCGGATTAATATATACACGATACAAGACTTAGATGGTGTGGCGAGGACTGCCAGGAAATAAAAGACACTGAAGTCAAGCTGTCGGAGTTGTGTAATTCTTTATTAACCATAGAGTCGGAAAACGCTACAATATATATAATGTAGGTCTTTGGGACCCGTGAGTCTATTTCTATTTACCTATATCTACTGTCTTTCTTTTGTGCCTGGTATCTAATTATCTATATATGAGGGTCCGAGAGAACCACACTTTTGAAAGCGAATCATTAAATTCATTTTAAACTAACAACTACAAAGTCATGTAGGTGCTTTTCTTTCTCATTGTCTTTCTTCTACACGTCCACTCCTAATATGGATATGAAATCTTATATATCATATTTGGGGTGCACAAGGGAAAAATACACTATAGTATGGGTACTTTAAACTACCTAGATCAGGTGGCGGTTACTTTATAGATTGAAATTGAAATTGAAATTGAAAGTTCCTTTATCATCCTGGATACCTCTTAGCCTAGGGCATGTTTTGTTACAACATCCAGCTCAAAGTTCGCTAATATATAAACCAGGCTTATTGCTCCTGATGATACATTTTGCTTGGAACACTGCCGTTTGTCCCTTAAAAACATAGGTCTTCTGTATATGTCAGCATCATATATCATTCATTCCCCACACCAAATACATTTGTATCTGTGGGGATTGTACATCTGTTAGAATAATTTCAAAGCTAAAATCAACATGGAATTTCTGGTCTGCTTGTTTACAGACTCAGTTCTCTGTTTGACCAGCCTTTACATCGATTTGTTAGAGTTATAGATGAGTGGTGGAACATTAGTGAAATAATCACTTTTGTGCAAGCGGCCATCGGGAAGACTTCAATTGTATCATTTTTGTTGATAAGTCTACAGGCTTAATGTTTATATACAGGTGTCAAAGTTATCCATCCGTCCTTGCTCTGATAAGTACCACTACCATGTGTTGCAGGCATTGAACCCTCTGTCAAATTACAGCCGATTACATATAATTATCCATCAGCGTTTACAGCTGTTACCATGAACAGGGATATGTAGATATACATTAGGGATTGTCTCACTCTCCTGATAACGGTGTTTCAATATAGTACTTGAGAGGATGATGAGACACAGATTTATGCCTGGATATAGTTTGAGGTGACTGTTTCAAGGTTGATCCTCAAGGCTGTGCTGTACCTTCACAGTGCAGTTAGCTCTCAAAAAGGGAGTCATCTCAGCAACCTGCCTGACTCTGATACTTGACTCCTTTCTCCTCTCTGTGGCTGTGTCTTTGTCTGTCAATCTCCATCTCTCAGATCCTTGTAAAGTTGCCACTTGTATGCACGTAATAGGCCTCCCACTATAATTAGGTCACCCTATATACACACACTGTAAAAACAGTGTTTAGGGATTAAATACCAGTGTTTTGAAGTTAAACACTTCGTTAAACACTTATTTGTCCCACTTTTCTCAACACTTCTTAAGTGTTAAATGCGTTTAATTTTAAATGTGTTTAACTAGGAAGTGTTTAACCAAGTGTTTAAATGCTAAACACTTAAACACTTCAGTGTTTAGGTGTTTGAGAATAAGTGTTCAAAGCTAAACACCTAAACACTTCAAGTGTTTAGATGTTTAAATATTGGTGTTGAGAAAATTTGGTGTGTATCTTTAAACACCTTTTTTGCAGTGCAGACCATCCCCCATTCCATTAGTTGGTGCACTTCTCTCTGATTAATTCATGGAAATCCTCGGTGTTCTTTCATGACAAACCTTTGTGAGCAGGCAAGTAGAAAAGATAGCCCTTGAAAAAGGATCTTGGCTATCATTCCTGCTTGCATGCTCATATTTTATAATTGGAAATGAAAATTTACGCCAAGAAATTGGATTTGGAGAGTTGGTTCATTAAAAACGTGCACTGTGCTGAATTTCGACACTGACAGCGCTACCTGCAGTGAAGCTACTGCACTCTGCGATGGAAATTTTCTTTACTTTAATCTTAGGGAAATTTCTGTTTTCCTGGTATTCGAAGAAAAGCCCTACGACATCTGGAATACAGTTGAAAAATCCGGCTGATTTCGGCCATTAGAGCCATGCCAATATCACCGCTTGCAAGAGAGAGGAAGTGATAGGAGGCCCTTAATGCTGGACGTGAGCAAACTGCAAAGGAGTAGAGGGAAGATAATAATTTAGGTCAGTCAGATGACTTTATAGATTAGTGCTCAAGCTGTCATAGCAGATGTGTCATGAGTAATTTCGTCCTATATGTGAACCAAAAGCTGTAGCTGTGGAGGGAACATAATCAACTACCCATCACACTAGGGTGGACTTCAATAGATGCAGCCTCACCAAGGTAACGAAGACGGAGTGGACGTCATCATATTACCAGTGGACTTCTTATTCTGGCACACTGCACGGAGACACAGTCCCTGCCTTTTGGCTGAATAGAATATCTTATTCAACAGGGTAACTCACTCTTTTCCCCTAATAAGCTGGCAAAGACACACTAGGACCTAAACTAGCAATATAGATGAACCGCTTCGCCGTGTACATCTACGGCTACCGACCTCTTAAACATTTTTACATGGGGATGGGGTCCTAATTCTACCACGATTATCTCTATTTCATGGAATTTGAAATGTGGCTGTTCACGAGAAATGGGGGGGGGGGTCCATCTCCCCAGCTGCTTATGCCAACATATGCTAGGTACTCTAAGGCATAGATGTAATACGTTACTTTGAGTTTGAACCCTTTCAACACCATCCTAGGGTCATTGTAGACATCTATAACTGAAATACGTAGGGAGGGAATGACTATGGAGAATTTGTGTAGAGAGGCAAAGCATGGTATACAGAATGATCAGTGTAAAGATTTGTTTTTCAAAATCAGGTTTTGTTCACCCCGTTGATATTTATCGTATTGTTCCTCATTATACAGTCTGTATTACTTTTTGCCTATGAAGTATCAGCCTGCAGGTGTCTGTGCAAAGAAAGTTTCCTACATCTCTTAGAAAGTAGGAATATTTCATTTGCATATATAGACCCTTTGATAAGAGTCTATTTGTTGATTGTTACTGGGGTCGAGACTGGGGCCTAGTAATGAAGACTGATTCTAGATAGATAAATGAAGTAAAACGACAAAGATAAGGGGTTGTCCAATAATTATGTCTCTTACCTTAAAGACAAATGTTCCTCCACCACCCCCGCCTCCTCCACCGACTCCTTTAGACTGAGCATCCGATGGGAAAATGCCATTTCTACAGATGTTCTTTGTCTTTTCATTATCTCTGTTGATCTGAAAGACAATTGATGAAATAGGACATCATCGACTGATTTCTCTTTGAAGGTTTAAAAAGCCATTACCTAGTACGCCATAATTATGCCTATGGATACAATAGGCCTCGAGAATCACATATTTTTCACATTATGAAGGATTTGGGCTCAGACATATCGGTATACATACAGCAAACGCATTTTCTTGGTTAATGTACTGAAATGTATCGATATTTACACTCACATCCATTTATGTTCGTATTCTTTAAACCTTCTTATATAGAATTGAGAAATGAATACTGGTCAAATTTAAAATTTGAAATTGATGACATGTTAGGAAATATGCATTTCCATCTTAATAAAGGCAACGCACTAACTATATCCTGTCAAAATCCATTATAGATAAATTAATAGAGCGCTCTCGTTCTAGGGAATGATACTCATTGCTGTTCCGGTTCCGAGCAAAGTCAATTATAGGTAACATCAAACAGGCATCCCATTTCAAAAGGTCTAATGCTGTGTTTGTTGGTAACACCAAGTTCAACATGGATAATAAATTGGGATTCATGATAGTGTGTCTTATAATACTCCTATAGCCATTATCCTTATTTAAGCAATACTCTGTATTTCGTTTAGTTTTCAATAGGAATGTAATACTTTCTCTTTTAATGCGGAGTAGCTGTGAAAAAGGAACATCGATGAATCGAAAAACAGGAATTATTTCATACTACATCTGCAAGGCGATTCATAAAAACTGCCGACCATTATACCCAGTATGGTCGTCAGTTTTTATGAATCGCCCTCCATACCTTATATACATAGATTTGACGAAGAAAGTGTCATTGGGAGAAACCTCTATCCTAGGTTTTCTAAGATCAAGCTACATGTAGCATTATTCCAACTTCTGAAAAATAAATGGCCTAAATCCGATAGCGTTATATAAACAACAAAATCCACTTACATCAGAGCAAGCACTCTGTCCCATCTGTCCAATCAGCATGTAAATCTCCTCCCCCTTGGTGAGGTTGAATTTTGCATTAGCGTATGCTCCCCGAGAGGGCTCTGAGTTCTGAAGGCCGGTCCCGCCACTGGCACCAAGAGCTGTGATGCTGTAACAGTGTGAGAAAAGCAATGACATCGACTTGACAACTGTAAAGCACTAATATGCCCTGGTGATGCAGAGACTTTCTGGGCGACTGAGTTCCCCAAAAAGAAACCTTTTATTTCTCGCGTCCTGAGCGCAAAGCCCCTGCCAAAAACTGAAGCCAATTCACTTCTTGTGTAACCTATAGTGCCTATAGTTCATTTGAGAATAACACCAGCTGCCTCGAAGACTCATCAAAAGACATAGTCTAAAAACGGTTATAGGCTTACATCAAATTGTGATAGAAATAACGAGTTAATTTTTGGGCATTGCCGCACACAGGTGTCACACCCTCACTGAAAAAAGATTTCCTGACAAAATGAGATGTCTACCCATGTCAACTTGATTTAACACAGCGATCACATGTCATTGGGACATGTGCACATTATTATGTCGACATGACGACTGTAGCACACAGTGGTACCAGGATTAATACCTATCAAGAGGTATAACAACATTTGACACATTTAATGTATCTGTGTCATTCTGTTTTCATGAAGATTTGTGAGTATTATCAATGAATGGTAGTAAATTCTATTACATTGCTAAATTTGCATTTGTTATTGAATATCAAAATAGACACCCACAATCCTGAATACTTCAACAGGAGAGCTTAAACACCTTATGAGTGGGTCAGTGAAAATACCAAAACATTATATGCTAATCCCCAATCCATAATCTCAGTATCTACAATACATGGAGAGATATGTGATTGTCATGCACATCCATGCCCTTGTCCTATAGACTGCATAGAGGTCTCAGTCAAATAGAAGTTCTGTAGTTAGGGGAAAGTGGCTTGTTCTTGCAGGCAAATTTGAGCAAATTTTGGAGTTCAAAATATGTAATTAAACTCTTAAGTACTAGGGAAAAGGGGGGTGCGCGCGCCCCGGGCCCCCCTCTAAATCCGTCACTGCCCTGCCTTCTATTATAGGCCTGCCGTGATTGATCCATTGGTACATAGCTATTGACTGCTCTTGACCCTCACATAATTGTCACACAGTATTATCTAGCACTCAGGTGCATGGATCAGGAATATATGATGTGTCTTCATTACACATGTCAAGTGGAGTTGACAAAACAAATGTGAGAGTTTCAACCTCATTCGACATGCCTTCACACATGTCATGTGTGAGACAAGACCTGTGCAGTATGCATCAAAGCGATCACTGTTCTTCTCTCTGTGCTCATATTACTTTACCATCTACCTCCCCTCATATACATGTACAACACACCTGGAGCAGCTTTACTGGTCCCCTTACCTACCTCACACCCCCTTACACCTCCAACAATCCTCTTTTTTGCTGACGACACCTACCCACCACTACTCCACACTTCAACCTTTTCCCACCCACCCACACCTTAATTACATTACTTTATGGTTTACCTTATTACCCCATTCTTTGTCGTTTAATTTTCAACAGTTGTAAAATATTTGTAAAGTATCTAAACATATGGTTAAATGTTAACTGTATAACATAATAAAACTGTACCATCTCAAAATAAAAATCTATTTAACCAAGCCTGCCTCCATTATAAATTACCAGGGTCAGGCGAAAAAAAGAGTGTTTCCAGTAACCTGGCTCAAATATCTAGGTTGGTTGGTCGGATTTTAATTTTCAAGAAAAAATATTAAAGACATATTCAATTCATGAGAAAAGCAAATATTGTGAAGGATATGCACGTTCAAGCTATTGAATTGAGAAAAATAAAACATATTGAATCATGGAATATTATTGACAATTCATGAAAACTAAATTCTCAACAACAAAAAAATATGCAGGGTTGGTCCTGTTCAGCTAGGCTCGGTCAGGTGACTAGAAACAAACCCCTTTAATGCCTTATCAGTAATGCGTTTCTATTCAAGTAAAAAAAAAGAAAAATCAAATATCAGGCAATATTTATTTATCGATTTTACGGTTGATGTCCACGAGATAAAAGAGCAACGCAATGGTGAACGAGTTATTTAAAACAGGTCTAAAAAACGAAACTGATCTCAATGAAGCCATATCAATTTTACTCCAGTAAATATAAGCACATCTTCAGCTTCACTTCAGAGCTTCCTCCAGGCACGAGGACTGACTCTGTCACGTTCATGCATTGGGTCGAGGCGACTGTAACTGCTGACACTGAGTGACTTTTAGTAGAGTTAATCTACATATGTCATTCTCTGTCCTATCATCTGCCAGTATGGGATGAGTTTTTAGTAATAAAACTGACCAAAAAATGGTAGCTTATTCATAGGCCTTTGAGGGCAAACAAAACTGTCCTAAAGATAAAGTGAGTATGTCTCACTTATTTTTGATTAATACATTAATTCATGGACCCTACTCTGTACAAAAAGAATATGGGACTTGCCCTATTAAGGGTATGGGTAGAATACATGTGGTTGCTGCATAGGTAGTTTACAATGTTAAATTGACAATATGAAAAATATCTTGATGGGTTTCTGCTCATGGTACATGTAACCGACCGCTTGTACGCAATGTTTGCCAGCAGCTTACCACCCTATGACGTTCCAGGGGCCTAACTGTAACTTGTGCTATTCATCCACGAAGCTGTTGCGCTCGAAGGTTGGTTTAGTATAAAACAGTGCCACTCAAGGAGGTCTGACGTACAGCACCATAATTTATACATGTACCGATCCCTTATTGGGTTAATGTTTTGATGTTTTTTGGGTGTTGGGATGTGGTCCAGGCCAATGATAGAGAGATAGATCTTCAGAATATAGGTAGAATTTCTGGTTTCTTTACCCGATTCCCACTTCATTGATGTAGACGATTAAAATAATGTAATTTTGGACGCCTGGATAAAAAAAAAAAAAAAAACAGACGAAAAAACTAAAATGACAAAAAAAAAAGAAGAAGAAGAAATAGAGATCAACCCCAATATTTCCTGGCTCTTCAGTCTATTTTACCAGAAGCATGTATTTGTTTAGTGATATACATGAGCCTCATTGTTCAGTATGCTGATAATTTGATAATTAGTCCGCGACTTACCTGTATATTCTTGTCTCAGGTACGATCCACACCTGGGCGCCCCGCATAGAAAAGGGTTCGGTAAGTACCCGCACTTTGCTGTTAGCCTGGTGTGCAGAGGCATAGGCTGCATCGCACTGGTATTGTGTAGGAACACTCTTCCCAGTACACCCACATGTCTTAAATATGAAGCCTGAAAAGATGGAAATCATCCCCTGAATACACTTATATAATTCTCTTATAAATCTGACTGTATGCATCGATATCATATCTACATTAGATAGACACAAAACAATGACATGAATATCATCGCGTGTTTTCATAATGTAAAGGCATGGAGAAACGATTGGTATCCTCTGATGACAATGGTGAATTCTATCATAAATACATTGAAAATACTGAGAGGATTATAATCTAATAAATCACATGAATAATAATTACAATGGTGACGTAACTACACCTGCAATAACATCTGATTGCACATGACACACAAAACTATGTAATAACTCCATAATCATCTAATTACGTATCAATCGTATCAAATCTAGCCATGATACAAACTAGATGATTTCAGCATCACCCTAAGATGTCACTATCTACCCATGTCATATGTGTCACCAACCTCGTTCGTTCAGCAGATACTCTAAAGATATTTCTGTCATGGTGATATGATTCGGAGCTATGGCATTTATTGTCATTAGGCTGCACCATAATGAAAGGAGGCGCTGCCAGGTCATACCTAATTTAGGTTGAGTACTTGAGCATGATTACACTAACTTTGGATGAGGTAAGCTATTTTGTACTAAGTGATTGTATAGTATGACTGCCATTGTGTACCCCAGATGGTTAACCCATAAATGCTAAACTAAGAAATTGAGCCTGCTCTGCATTGTCTTACAATTATGCCCAGCCCAAGGGCATGGTCAGGTCAAACTGCACAGCAGTTTCCGGGGCATTAAGTCAAGGTAGGTAACCTGATTTGGGCCAGACCAAAATCCCATCTTGAACCTGATCTAATATTAAGATGGGTAGTATTTCTTAAGACTGTTTGTGCCCAAATGTATATGGGCTTGGACAAAGCTGTGTAACCCAGTATTGGTCATTACACGAGCTTGCTGCTCCAGGGCCCTGTTTCCACACTTTTTAAAAATGAATGGCACCATCCATGTCCACGAATGCAAAGCTAAATGTGCAGACAGAGCAAAAACTTCTTTTTGTTTCTTAACTTGACTTCAACTTTTCTGTTCTATTGGCTAGACCTGGATAGGACAACTTAGGAAACACTAATGCATCGGTGCCATCCTCCTCCAGTGCACCTCTCACTGGTATATCCTTATATAGTACCTTCCACCTATTCATTTGTGTGTTACATCTTATGTTTAAACAAATTGAAATACGTGGATCCAGTTTCTTTAGTGGGTTTTGGATGGCATCATTTGCATTAGTATTTCTTAAGTTTCTCTCTCCAAAATGGCTCAGTTCAAAATCTGAGCTCATTTTAGCCAACTGCCTAGACCCAAATGAATAGAGCAAGGAGTGCCACTGTTTTGAAACCTGTTCTGGATAGAGCAACTTAAGAAAGACTAATGCAAATGATGCTATTCAAACCAACTATTGACACAGGGCCCTGGGTTTGCGTCCATAACCTGAGGGAGCACGTTAATGGTAGATTTTGGGGTTAACTGCTCCCTCAGATGGTGGTTAAATGGACTCACATTATACTGTCACGTGATGGCCGGGGACAGCAACCTGAGCCCACATCTTGACAACCCACCTCAGACATCTGCACTGATCGTATCCCTGTTTGGGTTAAGTACTAACTTAAGTTTGCTTTGACCCAAATCACAGACAGAAGATGATTATAAGGAAGTTCTGTCTAGATAGTCATTCACAGGGAAGGTGTCTTCCTAGGTCAGCTACTGGTATTTGTTTTGATAGGTAGGCAATGGACTTGAACGCTTTGTGTGTGGGCTAAGTTGAAGGTGTAATACTTCCTTGTTTCAATATGCATTGACTATTATTATTACTGCATCCATCTATATCAATTTATAGTAATTTTCTTAAGCAAGTGCCTAATCAATGCTGCAAGCCTTCAGGAACCAAACTGTTGAAACAGGAATCTGGTGCACCCCTCACGTGTGTACCCTTAGGGCCTACCACCTATTCATTTGTGTGTTATATCTCATGTTTAAATCTATAATGATACATTGAATTAGTGTTTCTTAATTTTCTCTCTACTAGATAGCTTGGTCCATGTTATATCTGGGTTTGCGTTTGCCAACTGCCTAGATCCAACGTCAACAAGTGCCACTGTTGTTAAACTTTTGGATAACTAGTACTAGCTTTAGCCCATTATGCTCCATTGGTAGAGCTGAAATCATTGTTTTTCAAACATTTCCGCCTACCCTCATGGGTGGACAGCAAAATACACATGAAAACCTGTATGACTCATTCGGTGATAGATAATATGAACTGCTATGATTGCGATGCATATATATTCCTGTAAAATTTATCATAACTTGTATTTTAGTTAATTTAAACTTAAAATGTAACATACAAGTGAATGGTTGTTAGGCCATATATGGATACACTAGGACAAGATTTGTTAGATTTTGCTCTGGCTGCACTACTAGCTTTGCATTAGTGGACATGAATGGTGCTATTCATACCAGCAGGTCTAGTTGAAAAACACCATTTTAACTTCCCATATGGAGAAGATGTGACTAAAATTAGTTCTATCTGAATGTTTGTTAACAGTGACAGTTCTTTTCATTTGGATCAAGGCAGTTGGCTAACACAAGCTAAGATAGAACTAAAACTGAAATACTTTGGATAGACCAACTCTAGAATGGAAAAGTGTAAACACATTATCATTAGAACTATAGCTAACACTGACAAATGGTCGTTGGTGCCATTATGATTCCTGAGTCAGTCTATGAGGGGTAAAAATGGCATATTGTCCATTGATTACATGTTACATAATACTGGTTACATCATTATACATTGTAATCATACATTTAGTTTCATATGTCAAGCATTTATCACCGAGAATACCAGTGTAGAGAGGATCCAAATATGTCCTTTTTAGTGATTTGTTACTCTATAGTCTACCAACAGATCTAAGAAAGTTGCGATCTGTATGGATAGATGGCACATCGTTACCTTCATGCAAAGGTATAGAAATCGCCCTCTCTAGCCCTTGATTAATATTCCACCGCATAATGCTAACGTATTGCGAAAGGGGTCAATTTACCAATAGCTTATACCATTGCTGTGCAATGCCATCAATATCCCCCCTGACGATCACCACTCTAACCGTAAATGAACGAGTTAATTCTGTTCTTGCTATATTCTAATGCTCATGCAACTGTAGAGCATTAGAGCGGAATTAACTATAGGATTATCACAAAAACCCATCTAGGTCGACATCTCGTTGCCACAAAGGAGATGTGGTGAACAGTTCTTCCAGTTCCTGCTGATAGCAGACATAGGGTAGATATAATAGAGCCTTTCTGCATGTGAACCTTTCTTTCCCTTGGCCCTCGATATATATCCACCAGATCCTCCTCTAATTTAGGGCCTTGTGATGACCGCATTGCAGCATCTCAATGTCGTGGCAGCCTCCCTTATTGTGTTAAGTAAAATCGAGCACTGGGCGGTCATGAGCACTAGGTATTTATGAAAAGCAAAATGACTACCCTGATAAAGGTTAGAATACAGGAGGTTTAATAACGATATCGAGTATTTCTTGGCATTTTCTTTTACCAGTAGAAGGTATTGAACCAAATTAATTATTGTCTAGGTTTCGACTTTTTGGCCTAGGAGCTACTCTTATTGGAAAGTTTGATATTAATTAGAAAAAGAACTTCAGCGTTGATATAAAAGCCACAACCTCCCAGAAAACACAACTTCGTATATGGACGTTGTAAGAGGTATATCTACGTAGAATTTTGGTTGCAACTACACATTTTTGCTTGGTATGTGGACGTTCAAACGTTAAGATTTATCTACGTTCTAGATATGTAGATATGTAATAAATAAGTATTTCTACATATTTTTCCTTTTTTCTACTACCAAAGAGCTACCCAAAAAAAAGGGGGAAAGAAAAAAAAAGAGAAAATCCTTGGTAAAAGTCCATCACGGTGAAGCCTTGATCTTCCACATCTAATGCCTGCTTCCTACCATTGTGCTATAGATTCTGACAAAGACTTGTGTATGAAAAGTCCATTATGTCATTTTCATTACCACCAAAATCCAAGAGAATATAATATGCTCTTGAATATAGATAAATTGACTGCCTGGATAGCTCAGTCTGTAGAGCAAAACATTTCAAATCCAGGGGTCCTGGGAACAATCCCAGGCCATACCTGGAAACGATTTTGATATAGGGAGCATTATAAGTTTTTTTTAAATTTTTAGGTAGCTTTTTGGTACAAGAAAAAAGTAAAAATAAGTAGGAAAACGTATTTTAGATGCTACATATCTAGAACGTAGTTAAATCTTAATGTTTGAACGTCCATATACAAAGCAAAAAAAACGTAATTCAAACCAATTTCGTAGGAACCAAACCTAGTTATACCAAAGATCTACGTAGCAGTTCGGTATGGTGTTTACTAGGCTTGAGGTAATATGGCGAAGTGGAGCTGGCAATGTCTCTGGGTATCCAAATACAGGCATAAAGCCAGTGCATGAAGGGCAAACATATATTGCTTGACATTGGCAGCTAGACTACCCATCCAGAACTCATAATTTTATACTTGCGTCTTATATTCTCATGGCAGCTTGTTGTATATTATAGGTATCAGTCACCATATTATTGAATATATAATCAGGGAGGGCCATGTTATATCTTATGTGTCCAAAATGGATCGGATACCCCTAAAGAGGAATCAGGGTATCGTACTCGAGCATCAGGTGCAACCATCCAATGAAGCGCACCTGGGATCACATTTTGGTTCTCTACTTAATGCTATTGATGCAATATTAAAAACTGTAAAACTTGTTGACTATTCCATAGTTCAGGTGCGGCTTATAGGACCAACCTAAACAGGAATCCATGCGGCTTACATGGGAAGGGTTTTTGCACCCTACAGTACTAGATTAGGAATTTTAGGTCCTGGTTGGGGCTTATAGTTCTTCTCAAATTCTCAATTTGGGGATGGGGGCCTATTTGCGAGTGAGGCTTATAAATAGGGTTGCATGGTATGTAATCCCCGTGAAATAAAGGAAACATTTCCATGTCTTTCAGCAGAGTGTTCTCAAGGTTAAGTGGGACACCTAAATCATAACCCTTAAGATACAGGTTATGAACTATCATTCTTAGGCCACATTTTTTTTATTGTTTGGGTTACGGGCACCCAAAATGAAAACTCATGGATGGAGAAATAAAAAAATAAAAATAAAACCCACAACCGTACCATTCAACTGTCGCCCCCCGATAGCTTATCAGATATGGTCTAAGAGTTTGGGTGCAGCTTATATAACCATTATGGGAGCTTTTTGTTGTAATGTTTTTAGATGTAGGGAATAAAACATTCTATGATTTAACTAAGCATTTAATGCACATGGCACTAGGTTAAATGCATTCCTGAAATGATTAGCTTCATTTCGATACCAAAAACACCTACCTTTTCTGTAACAAGTGTTTTAAATTTGATATGGGATGTTAGAGGAAATAAAAAAAGTTGATTTTCCAACTTTTATTTTTATTCTGGATTTTGACTTTTGCAGTGCTGGCGGGCCCGTAACCCAAACAATAAAAAAAGTGTGGCCTTACCTAATCAAGAGGTCAGTTTTTACCACAGTGTAGGTGTTTATTTTACTCCCTAAAAAGGCAGTAATGGGCGTATTTTCACATGCCCTACGTAAATGTATATTGCGTCGGTACCATTCTAGCTGCAACGTCGGAAATTCATTTTCCCGGTTCAATGGTGTAGTTCCGATAGGGGATTTGTATGTGTATGGACGGATGTCCACACATTGTCGTTAGATGGTTATTAGCACTTTCAGAAGGTGTGAATCTCTGGAGGTTATTTAAAAACTGCCTAAAGTTACATCCCATACAACTTAAGTTTTGAACAAGATATTGGCATTGATAAGGACGGTGTTAGAACACTCTGTGGGTTGCAATATTGCAATACGTTGCAGCCTAAAAATACCAACATCTCCCTGTGGAGGGTCTTGCTCCTATGGTATATAGAGCTGGGAGTATGTGCCCTCTTTTCAAAAGAAGTCACGCTCTGCTTCACCTTTCAACTTACACTTACCATACTCATATGAAAAGCCACCTGGCTTTTTTAGAATAGAGAGAGATGCACTATCAGGTACCTATTCATGTCACTCAAAACAAGAGCCCTTGAAAGAGTGAGTACCTACTTGTGAGGGTATTAGTCTTACCAATAGATGACAGGGGGCAGTGCCCTATCATAGTCTATATGCATGGCTGACTGACCTGTTGTACTACTCACACTGAGTAGGTACTATACTGACTGACTTCTCCAGATAAGGTACCTACTTAAATCACCCTTTTCTAGCACCGTACTAGCATGAAAAGTTATTACTACATTGAAAGAGAGTTCTACTAATGAGGCACTTCTTACCACTGCAGCTATAGGTATTGATAATTTTGGTTGGTACTTTTTGAGTGCTAACATTGCTATCTAAAGAGTGCACTAATACGGCTCCTTGTAGATGGCTGAACTGTGTCCAACACTAACATTGCAGAGGACGAGAAATTATACAGAGGGTGAGATATTAGGCAAAATTGAAATTATCTCCAAGCCTTTCAAGAATGGTACTCAAACAAAACATTGAGAAAAAATAGAAGGTAATGCATTCACAATGCAATTAACAACAGGGGAATAAGTCCTTTTAATTCTTTTTACTAAAACAATTTTGTAATTATGCATAGTCTACAACTGTTATAAACCACGTAGAAAGACGTGTTCTCACGAGGTTTCAGCTTTAAAAAATACACCACCCCGAGCACGTGACATTGGCTCAATGTCAGGTTTACATGACAAGGGCATTTCAGCCGCCATATTGAATTAGGAACCACATCCGGCCAGAAGGATTTAAATGCGTTTCTGCCAATGGGATCTCCTCACAGTGCATCATGTAACAACTGAAGTTAGCCTTTCCAGCTGATGCGAATGCTGATAGTAATAGAAGAGGTAGGATGTAATATAAGATCAAGTTATCCTAAATCTGCTCTGATTTATAGCAATCTGCCGTTAAAAGGCTTTCTCCAAGATCGTTGATGCTAGTTAATTTGTACTAAATATTCTATACTTTTGTTCCATAGAAAGCATCTTTAATGGGAGAATTATTGACCTAAAATATGTAGAGCAGGTCATATTTTCATTATCATTATACATGTAATAGACTTGCATTACTACATTTGGGTGAACCATAGAATTTCGAATCCTAGTGACCACAGCTTTACCTTTTAGGCTATCCTGTGTTCTCTAACTAAGTTTATTCCAAATGATTCTTTGTACACTGAAAACCCGCCGCTATTGGAAAGTCGTCATATATGACGAGTTTAGGGTCGTCAGAGGGTCGTCAGAGCCATATGACTACCCTAAGTTGTCATACTGACCACCTTGACTGTACTGCTAGTCTGGGTTTGTGCAATGAGAGGTCCCTACTATATATTTCTATGATGCAAATGCTGTACCCTAGAGTGGATATTGGGTCTTATCTGAACATTAATCTTGTTGTATAGTCTACTATGAAAAGGAGAATATGGGCAATGTTTGATACAAATGAACCTGTAAAAGATAGGACTATCCAAGTAGAAAGGGTAGAAAAAAGATTGATCATTCTGCCAATGACACCTCTCTTGGGGATATCGCTAGAGTATGACTCCTTATTTGAGGGTGGCTAGGGTATACATAATACAATGTAGATAGGTGTAGTCACAGTATACTAAGTCATAGTGTGTCACTGAACCCATGGTAGTGGGTTGGGAATACTGACAATAAGATCTTGAATGGCGGATGAGGTAATGAGACATACTTAAAGGAATGATATTGGGAAAATGTAAAAGACAATATTATACATATTATGGTCAATTGCACCGAATTGGGGTCACAGAGATCGAATTCAGTGAAAAAATAAAAATGCTTGGGTAGTTTCAAAAGTTTGTATGAGCAAAACTAATACATAAAGGGGCCTAGCTTGAAAATTGGGAACACTAATATCAATAATTGCCGATTTCAGCTTCAAATCAATTATGTAGCATTGAATCCTATGCGATTCTGGTCCAAATAGCCTTATTTTTAGGAGCAGGGTTTACCCTACATAAACAGGCCAGATTGATATCAAATTTATGATACTAGCAAATTTCTCTATTTTCTGGTAATCTGTCATAGACATCTCTATTTCGAATTAAAGATTTTGAAGGCATTAAAGATTGTGTGGCATGTATTGTGTGGCATGTATGGTTCCATGTCACATTTCAGTGTTCTATATCAAAAGCAGCTGGTAGAATTTTATTATCATTTCTGTTATAAATACCTTATATGTGGATCAACACGTAAAAGGTATGCCCACGCACCCCCTCGCGGGCATACCTTTTACCGTGTTGATCCACATATAAGTAGAATAGTTTGAGAGTAATATAGGTTTATACCATGCAGCATCAAATATAGGAGGATCTGGAACATGTGGCACGTATGGTTCCTCCAAAACTACCCCAATCTCACTTTGATTCACAATTGCTAGAATAATAGTTCACATGTTTGATACCAGGATTTCCTTCATTTTCTACCTTGAAGCAGACACATGAGACATTCTATTTACCCTCTCAAATCTTAACTATTTCGTATTCTTTATCTGCTTTGATACAGTAAAAAGTGTGGCACGTATGGTTCCATTTTACCTACACCATAGGGTTTATAGAAATAACTCATTGCACATAGGGGGAATGATTCCTAAAGTGATCTGTTAAAAGGCCAATTAGTGTGGGCTAATGGAAAAATCAAAATAGAATTGATTTCCAGAGGTTTTTCTTTTAAGTTTGTCTCATGATATTGGGGGCACTATGAAAAAACGTTCAAGGCCTCTATCTTGCAGCATGCTGCTTTAGATATTATTTGTACATAGGCAAAACTATGATTTGAAATCAAGATCCTAACATGATGTACCCAATGAACATAAAAAATACCCAAAACCTTCACATTGTAGTGAAATTTTCCTCCATCCCATGGAAAAAGTGGGTGTGATCCCATTTCAGTGCAATTGACCAAAATGGTTAAGTCCAGGCCTTAGGCCTATGTGTGATTGAGTCCTATGTTTTATGTTCAATGCCCTTTTAGGGTTAATAATTTTACTGCTTCTATGTGGCCCTTAAGGGGTTAATAACCACTTGTGCATGCAGGCTCAAACAAATAACTTAATCCCCTATTGTTCTTATATGCTGACCTGTGACCACCCCAGAAGGAGGCTATTCTCTGTCTCTAAGGTGTAAATGCTAGCTGTACCATCTACATGGCCTATGGGCTACCATCAACTATATTTTATATCAAAAACATATACACCAATACCAATGTGTACAGAGACAGAGTATGGGCCAAATTCCCCTCTTTGTTCCTATGTCTGTCAGAATCTCTCTTTGTTTCAATGTGATTTTGTGCAGCAAACTATGTATATATAAGTATGTGATTGACGTCTACTCAATCACATAAATATGTAATTTCTACACAGGACTATATATCTAAAAAAGGCAGCCATAGTGACGACTTTAGGTCACCTATGACGATCCCCTGACGACCTAAAGTTGTAGTTTTGGGTATTGTCAACCTGAGGACCTAAAGTCGTCACTATTGACGAGTTCTGGATCCCGTAGGTTTTCAGTGTATGATACCTGCATAAAACCTTTCCTAAACACCAAGTGGGCACCCACTTCAAAATATAGGGGTCATGTCTACCTTCATTTTATAGAATGACATTCAATTACCATCAATAACTTTGTAATAAAACTAACTGCTATGTCCACTGTGTGAACACCGATATGGGTGATGCGCATCATCCATACCACAAATGGTGGCATGTAGCTGAATGGGGGGCATATATTCATTGGTTGTGTATGGCCATTAATGTAAAGCTAAGAACTGAGATTATTATGGATTTTGTAGGGTATTATGATACTGACGTAAAACAATCTTGACAAGCAACCACGGCAGCAAGGTAATATACACTGATCTACGGGGTATCCAACCAAACTAGGGTCTATCACTAATAAGCTTTCTTGTGACGGAGTTGGATCCCGTGGTTAGTGCCGATATGATTATAGAATGCACCAACACCTAAACAGCTTATAAATGAACCCTGTACAACACATGTGCATGCGTACTGATGTGTAGGTAGATGTTAAATAATGAATTCGTTATGATGTGTAAACTTCCCGTCATTCTACCTTGCAGTCACTTTTGATAACTTACGTTTATTATGTTATCAACATTGATTCAACTCAAGTGTGCTCATTGAGCACCATTACAGGAGGATATTTCAGACAAGCTAAAAGATGCACTATGTTCTAAATAGCTCACTTGAAAAATCACGCTCTGTCTCAACCTTCGACATCCACTGATTTGTCAACTGCAGATGGTAGAGGCCTATATGTAGCAGCCTTAGATCAATACGATATTGTCTCATGTGTGTGCCACGTCTTATCAGATGATTTCCGAAATACTGTCATAGAACTCTGTCCAAGCTCATGTTACATAATAAGAAAAATAACGATTGCTATGTTTCAAGGCAATTTCTTTGAGATGCGTTATTCCCCGGTCGTTTCATGGCATGTGTGTACCTCTATTTTATTTCAGACCTTTAATCCATTTGTAGCTACTTCTTGTCAAACACTGTAAAGAATCTAACACTTTCCTAACCATATAATTTTCATACTGCCTGACGAAGACCGCTGAAGATGGTCAAAACGTTGCAGCAGTAATAACAAATTTTAAACCCCTACTCTCCAGGTTAATTACTCCAATAAAATCACATAAACTGATATGAACTTGTCTGGTTTTGTGTGAATATATATTTAATTATCATACAGGCCCTAGGCCATCTGTGATTTATATCACACGTTTAATCCCTAAAAAAGAGAAAATAGGCGTTACTCACGTGATGAAGAGTTGATGACCTCGGTAAATGGTTCAAAGGCTGGAGATGTACCGGTAGAGGAAGCCTTTGTCGCATTTACATCTGTAAATAGAAAGAAATAGGGGACAATGTAGTGCTCCTCCTACACACAGGATTCCCAGTACAGTTCGTTTGACCTCTACTTGTGCTAGAACTGCTTTACACAATGTTTCCTTTTACACACCACACAAAAGAACATTATTGGACTTATGCAAGGAGGATTAACAGGGCAGTAAGGTGACTGGGGGAGGTTACCAGTAGTGACTGTCTAACCAGTGATGGTGTGAACTTTGATGGTCATAATAGACAAATTAAGTCTATTTCCATAGTCTCTGTATACAAAATAGACAAATTAAGTCTATTTCCATAGTCCCTGTATACAAAATAGACAAATTAAGTCTATTTCCATAGTCTCTGTATACAAAATAGACAAATTAAGTCTATTTCCATAGTCTCTGTATACAAAGATTCTGTGCCCACTGTAGAGCTGTCTAATAAAAGCACTAGAATACACCAGAATTAGAAAACATCACACAGACAGCCCCATAAGTTTAACCAAGAACCTCTGTATCACACCTCCAGTGTGATAACCCTTGGAACCCCGTATCACACTGCCAGGTAGATCATTGCAAATGGTCACATAACTAATGATGAAATGATTACTTATGCCAAATAAATGAATTTTTTGAAAATTTCTGACACAAATTACTTGAGAATATACAAAGGAGCAGTCGAATTGGTCCCCATTGAGGGTTAACACACTCGGCTTCGCCTTGTGTGATAACCCCCAGTAGGGACCAATTCTCATGCACCTTTGTCTATGTATTGGCACATTTTACACGTAGTATATATATTATCAATTCGCCTGTCTCATTCTACAGTCAACCTAAAGCTAGGTGAAAATAGGGGATGGATGGCTTCATGGCACTTAATGTTCACTGTTTTGACCTTCAAGTAACTCAATCAATCAGAGGAAACTGATCACCTTCTTTAGATTATGGTGCATTGCAGTGGTCCATCTACACGACCAATACAATAGCAGCTGTCATTCTAAGATACATATATAGTGTTCCTACTCCTCGTTTCTTATCGAATATCACGATAGACCACGATCATGGAACAGGTTCGAGTTAAAACACCAGCAGGTCTCACAAGTTCAAGTTGGTAGTATCCTATCAGCACAGGTCTTGAAGTAGGCCTATTCGACTCAGCGAATATGTCTGATGGTAGTCGACCCCTGATCATAACGTCACTATGCCAAAGCACAGAGAGTTCACTTACTCAACATGGATGGGGCAGACCTGGAGGTTAATTCAAAGCTTTCTACTATCAGTTCCCCAGCGATGGTAGTGTTGGCAAATCCTGTTGATTTTATAAGACCTAATCATTCTACCCTATCTATTTTATTGGTGGTAGCCCAGTCAAGCACAGAAAGTCCTGTTGATTTTTCACTATTGATTTTCCCAGCCTTCCACCAAGGATTGCGGCAGTGAAAGAAATCGATAGTGGATTGCCACAGTACTAGGTGTATGTATTACTACCCCTCCTCTATTCAAAAACCACTCATGCCTTACATGCCCTATCAAGTGATCCATTGTCCCTCCCTGAGTGGGAGCCGGTACACACTATAAATAGCTCATAGGATGAAGGGGAATGATTGTTTATGCCCTTTTGTGAAAAAGGAGTCTTTTCACAGCTATTGATTTATTTCGGCCCTCTTGTCACTGTGCACAGTGTGTTCTACTTGTGATAGTGCATGCAGGGCTCAGTCTACCACCAGTAAAATTAATAGCGCTGCCTGTGTCAATGTATGCCAGTCACTTCCTACCATCAGATAAATCAATAGGGCTGGAAATTTCTACCATCGCTTGGGGACTGATGGTAGGATGTTTTGAATTATCCTCCAGATCCACCTCAATGGCTGCATAGTTGTCAGGACTAGACCGTGAGGAAGGCATGGAAAGGACCTTATATAGGCTGTGTCGAGGGCTATGTAACCTACTGCTGACATGACATATAACCTGAGTGCTCTCATTAGTTGGATGAGCAAGGTAGATAAGGACTAACCGATGACAGATTGAAGAACATATCAAATGATCTATCAACGATGACCCTCGACTCAATCTCGCCGCCTGAGGGATTCTAGGGAATACCTCTCTCACATTTAGGCAGGTGGGGAAGATTAGTAGACATGATACCTGCCAACATCTTACCACTACAGCGACTAGTGGCTAGAACTACTGATGGGGCCAACTTGCCCTTGACCACCGCTCATAATATTATAAGCATAATTAATAAGGATCACTATCTTGTCTAGCATGTCAATGTAATACTAGTCTCTGTCGGAATAAGAAACATGAACCATGAATCAGCTCTATGCTGTATGGTGGTGAACAGCACGATTTAACCTTATTATGTACCACGGCCACAGGCATACATGGGCGCACAATTCTATACCCGAAAGAAGACCCCAACAAACAAACATGGAAGATATATCATGTGTCAAAAGAAAAGAAAAAGGAAAGAAAAGAGAAATTAAACAAATACGACAACTGTCGAATATTACAACATTGTTAATGACTACATGCAGTGAACAAGCGAAATGTGTAAATAGTCTAAGTTGGGATACATTACACGCATAAGAAATCAATGATATACCTTTAGCTACTTTATATATATATATATATATATATATATATATATATATATATATATATATATATATATATATATATATATATATATATATATACACATTGTACTATGTTTCCATACTGGGGGTTTTGCACACATCTCTTATAGGGTACAAAGCAAACAAGTGGCTGAGGCCTTTTTTCTGTCCTCGTCTTTTTAATAAGAAATATTCTCTCAACAAACTGACAGACAAAGGAAAGGTATTTGTAATTAGGAACATATCGCGATTGTATGTGGCTTATGATACAAGCTTTGTTTTTAATCATTTCGCGTGTGTGCGTCACATTCCTTTATGCTAGGAAACATATAACCAAGTGGAAGTGACACATATGGATTATTGCCAGATGGGATTATTGCTCTCATACATCTACAGACCTGTCCCCACTCAATGAATGTATGAGGGGGGTGTTTGCTTGATTATAATTTCTTATTCTCATTCTATAGAATTCACAGAAGTATTCTTTAGAAGTCTAAATTGATCCTACATTGAATACAGATATATTTTCGGTGCTCAGTCACCGTGGCTCTTTGATGCTGATCTTAGGTTGGCATTGTGTAAAGGGTGTATAATCTTGTTGTAAATCGTCGTTCCTGAGTGCCATTTTGCTTTTATATAAACGCAGTTGTTGGTAAGGAAACATAGAATATATTGCTTCTAATTCTCTTTTTCATAATAATAAACCATGATACTCATGCATAGCTTTAGTGGGTTCATTAAGCCATCTATCACCCCGATGTATATTGACATGAATGTGAACTGAATTAATGCCCATTGAAATATTTAATCCCACGTATGTTTAGATAGACCTATTCATGTCCTCATTCTGCTGGTCTCACCATCATGAACGAATACATAAATATTATCTCACACTATGCTGGTACACACACGTTAGGGCGTTCAACTAATGAGATCTGATAACAATTCAGACATAGTAGGGAATGCCCTGTAGGGTGGTATGTTGAGGTCCATTATATGTCGCATGATGCTATTGGGGTTATGCTGCCATGATACACCAATACAGTCTGCTATACCCAGCCTTGTATTACTACATCTTGCCGACCCTACAAGACTAAATGAACTTCATAGGGTCGACATAATGCATGAGCGCTGTTTAAGATCCAGTGCCTGTATGCTGCTTGTTACATGCTACTCTGAGCAGCTAAAATTGTAGTGGGACACTGTTACGAGCAGCTCATGCCCACAGTGCAAGCAGCTAAAGCAATTTGTACAGCAGTCAGTCAATAACAACGTCTGGGGTGTTTAAATAATACATCCTACAGATCCTATTGGTATTGTACCTATGTACCTTAAGGGGCTTGTGGTAATTTCTTATACGGGGTATCTCATACAGTCTAAACCTTTTACACACCAGCCTTTACCATTGCGTGCAACAGGTCTGATATTGCTTGTGCATCCCAGTTCACAAAGATGAAGGCTTTCTACACTAGAATTAAAAAGGAGTGTAAGGTTTGGGATGAAGGTGTTTGTTCTCCATAATACAATATGCACTGGCAACAGGCAAACCTACACTGTAAGAAGTAGGTAGGTTCATTTTAGAGCAAAATCTCTTGGCAACTTTGGTTCCAGTACATTTTGCTGTAAATCTATAGGAGATGAATCCCTGTAATTTTACAGAACAATTCAGAGTAATCATACAGTAACAGCCACTGTGATCATACAGCAATATCAATCAGTTCTACAGAAACTTATGCTGTAAATTAACAGCAAAATGTGTTGTAAAATTCCAGAGAAATGTCTTGTAAATAAACAGCAATGTTTTCTGTGAATGGACAGCAAATTTTGCTGTAAATGAACAAAAAAATATACTGTAAATTTACAGAAACCTTTGCTGGTAACTGAGGTTGCAGCAACTAGTGCTGTAAAGTTACAGAAACTCGAATTGTAGAATCACAGCAATGGGTTCTGTTAATCAACAACAAATGGATTGTACATATATATGTATGTTATAAAAGACACTGCTATATAAACTCTGTCATTGGGGTCAGTGCATGTAATCATGCCCATAATATCATTTATTTGTGTGCTCCATGCATGCATTGATACTATAAATCATGCATGCCTAATGAAGACAACACTGTCTCCAATCCCAATGCAGTGAGGCACTATTGAGGGTAAGAGAAGTAGAGTACCGTCTCACCCAAACCATTTCATGGTCATTCAGTTTTAACACTGAAATAACCTAAAGGCAGGTAGGTCTATGTTAGCTTCAACCTCAGAGTCCAGACACATGTATTTCAGATTTAGACACAGTTATGGTGTCAGGTATGAATATTATTGGTTGTTCCTAGTTTCTTCTCAGGTAACCTTGTATAATATCATTGGTGTACAGCACAATGCTAGATTGAACCTGTTGAGACTGTTATCATATTGAATTTCATTATTAAGCTCTGGGGACAATATTGGATTGAGGTGTGCAATATGAGACTATACATACTAAACATATGGTATACTACTGGCCTACAGTGGGGGAAAGTAAGGCTATTTTGGTAAACCCTTTACAGGGCCACTAAGGTGACTGGCTGGCATATGGCATACAGAGTAATTGTACAGGATCACTCACTGTACACATATATATCTACACCTGCAAAGCCTTGGTATTACAATAAGAGTCAAAGTATTTGAGAGTACAGCACTTTCCCCTGTGAGTTCACAAGAGACATCTCTGTTATAAAACATAAACGTCTTACAGTGTAGATAAGGTGCCAGAAGCAGTAGAAGGTATCTGCAACGTTTATTGCACGTTCCACTAGTCGGGAGTGAGTCCAAATTCAGCCTAATTTGGCATAATTAACCAAAGTGAGATCTTGGCATGAGGGAGGTTAATGTGGTTTTGCTAGAGCCATACTGTATAGTGAGTGTAGAACCTCCAGTGCTGCAACAACTTCAGGGCAAAGTGAGGATAATTATGGAGCCATCGTCTGTTCTAGAGGCATCCACGACAGATTCATCCACATCCAGCTTTTTACGAGCGAGAATATTCACTATGTTGATTCATATCGATCCACTGCATGTATAAATCTGAAATCATTGGCCCTACCCAGATCATTGTTATAAAGTGTGAAACAATTGTATACGCTTAATTGCTCTAAGGGTTCTGAAGCATGGCCCGTTGAGAGAGAAATACATGTATGTGTGCATGTATACATGTATTGAAGGTAATTTCAAAACATGGTACAATAGCATCCCTCATATTGCAATGTGTGTTTACTTTACTGTTACCCGGGTTATAGGAGCAGAATGTTTTAAAACCTTAGAGAATTCCGATCTTTTGGTATCTGTATTTCCACCTGGTCCACATTCCAAATCATTTTCCTTTTGCGCTGAACTTAATCAGAAAGCAGAAAAAAACTAATCTGTCCCATATTAAAACGTTTTACTGTCTGGGGTGCAGGTGTAGAGACGACTGTGGAGGTTGATTAGTTGGATGAGGTAACTTAACTTAGGTGGGACCTAATGTTTTCTCTATGATCGTCCATTCTGCTGTACATAGGAACTGCCAATAGGAATATATCTGTCATCTAGTTGGACCTATACCGACGCATTAGAACAAGATTTGCGGCTAGGGAAGAAGCAGTGTTTTTGTTCTCTAAAGCCAAGCAGGATTGCAGGGTGAAAGCATGGGGCCCTTAATGGGGGGTCCCCATGTCACATGTCGATTTTAAGAAATGCCCATGTCCCATGTCACTAAGCTAAAACCCTTGTCACTAGTGTCACTAACAGAGCTAATCTAATTATTATCAAAGTACAAAAAAAAAAAAATCTGAGGACTGGGTTGGGGTAGCTTATTAAACTTTGAAATTGGCAAAGATTATACATGCAAAGTCCAGACATGAGAAATGACATGTTGAAAGAAATTTCTTTTATTGGAACAAGTGATCTATGAAAATAGGGAGTCTAGGGGCATCCCCCGGAAAAGTTTTGAAGATTGCGAGACCAAAAGGTGCATTCTGAAGCTTTTTGAGTATAACAGACCTTCTCTGGGCCCTATTTTTCATGCCACTAAGCCCATGTCACATGTCAAATTTGAGAAATGGCCCTGTCACATGTCACTACCATAGCCATGTCCCATGACGGTTTTAAGAAATGGTCATGTCTCCTTGTCGATTTTAAGAAATCGCCATGTCACCATGTCGATTTTAAGAAATGGCCATTTCACTGTGTCGATTTTAGGGGTCTAGGGCCATAAGCATGGCTGACCCATTGAGTGGGGGCGGGGGGGGGGCTAAATAGGAAAGGAGGAGCCCGCTACCATAGTGGCTGAAATAGGGTTAAATAGCTGTGGCACAGAGAGTGGTAGCTTACAAATATGTCGCTCATATAAAATGCATTTAAACAAGTACGATTCTACATAGATCTGCGGACATAACACTAGTTCAAATTGCCTATGCTGTTGAAGAGAGTTTATCAATTGTCAACAATAAATCGCCATCTATTTTATATACTTTTGTGTCCATTATCCTGATCAAATTTGGCATGATTTCCTGTCTTCTCACAGACCCGGCCCCATTGGATTTGCTTATGGCATCGCTCACTGTATGGGATAATAGATGCCACGGAATTTCTCATTTCGATAATTGTGTCATTTGCTTTGAATGAAGTCTGTGTCAGCATCCTACGGTGAATTCAATAGTAAAAGAGAAAGCTGAGCATCGGAGGCACACTATGGAAGGATTTAAATCTCTGCAGATGTTTCCTGAACAAGGTAATTTTGCCACGTCTCGGTCTATATCATACTAATTCAAATAACACGTCAATCAGGTGTAGGCTCATGGCAGCTCTTCATTAATTTAGCCACATTTTAAACCTCAGTACCCAAGTCCATTACGAACATTACTGCCACTATGGTCAAAATCTTCAATCATATCACTAATAATGGGTCGTGTGAAAAATACCTATAGTGAGTTTGAGTTTGAGTTTAACAAGTTTATTGGCCAAATAACATCATACAACACAAAGCTTTTCAGGATCAGCCAGGAAATGACAATAATTATAACCATACACAAAGGAAAATTTATTTCACAATGCATTGCATATGGGAATGCAATAGGTGCTTACTAGGTGATTCCAGATCATGCCATCAATTAGTCTTCATAATAATATACATTGATATCAGAGTGGGCTCCCAACAGACACATTCTTATATTCAATGACATACTAATACTCAATTTCTAACTAATTTTCAACATAAATTGCTTTTTGGATTCCAATTTCTGAACATCAGCGTCCAGTTTATCCCAAAGCACCATGCCTCTGACAAGTGGACTCATATCATATACAAGGCATGTAGATCGGCTAGCATTTAGTTGCACTTTAACATTGCCGCGGAGCAACACAACCTTTCTCGCCGGAGGGACTTAATCACACCAAGACCCCACTTTATACTGCAAAGGTTGATAGATATACAGATAAATAAACAAACAGATAGAGGGTTTTGTAGAGGGAGAGAAACAGCAAGAGGGCAAGAGAGGGGAGAGGAGAGAGGGAGAGAGAGGGGGGGGAGAGAGCCTGACCAATGCAAGACAGAGAGACATAGACTTCTATGCAAACGGGTTTACATCACTGCCTTTGCTACCCTTTGACAGGGTCTTAATGGATCTATGTTGTTGAAATGTCTCATATTCGCCAGAGATGTAGGATTTTCAGTGTTTCAGCACAGAGGAGCGTATAAGAGAGAGAGAGAGAGAGAGAGAGAGAGAGAGAGAGAGAGAGAGAGAGAGAGAAAGAGAAAGAGAGATACCAGGGTGGTGGGATTTGGATGAGTGGGTGTGAAGTACTTCTGAGCAGCTCTTTCTGGGACTACAGTCAATTAACCTGCTGCAATCTGTTTGAAGTGCCAGGAGTTGCTCTAAGAGGATTTCCTTTGGCTTCAGTGCTGTCTTGTAGTTGGGGTTGTCGTATGTTGCCTTAGGCTGTTTGTACAGAGGCCGCCTGGCAGGCTGGATGCTGGCGATACTACTGGCCATGTGGCGGTAAGTAAAGAATATACCAGGTGTTTACATTCCCGCTCTATCAGCCACCAAGCCCCTTCCTGCTACACAAGAGACTGGATATTATGTATATGCACACAGGTCACCCTGCATGCTCCTCAAATTGCAATTATAATATAGATGTTGGTGACCTGTGTAGATCAATCTGTGCCCCATAGTGGTTAGAATGTGCTAGTGCTATATAGAAGGTCACGTCTTTGTATGGTCAGATAGCTATGCCCCTTCATTTTGTTGGCCAATAGGTTAATAATATGTATAATCTTTTCCCCATTGTCCTCGTCATAGTGAAAAGTGATTTTAGCTAGTTCATCAGAATGAATCATTAAAAATCATGTTTGTATACCTTTCTACCGTTACTTGGCAACAGAGACAACCCGTCATGCCTTCTGAGAATCTATCTAATTTAATTCTAAATCATTGACCATGTATAGACTCAACAGGCAATGAGATGTCTCTCAGCAAGTAATTTGTCAACCAAATCATATAAATCAATCACTCAATTGTAAGTTCTTGCTTTAGAATATTTACATATTTTACAATGGCCACATAATGTACGTAGCCCGAAACATAGCTTCTCTTTTCATCGACTCATTCCACGACAAAAAACATTTGTAGCTATGGCAACATGTATATTACCTGCTAATTTGTGACATTTTACCTAAGAGTCCTATGAAAGGTTAAATATCATGATGTTAGAATTTCGTGGAAAGAAAGAAGGCAAAAGAAAAAGAAGAAAAGGAAGGAAAGAATTGACGTCTGAAGTTACCTTTTTGGCTGCCATGGCATATTAGTGCCAATAAAATATTTTCAAACACAGAACTCAAAAACTACATTTTTGAAAGACTCATTCATATGTGGATGCATGTGCATTTTCTGCACACATGTAAATGTACATGTTGCAAACCAAATGGGACATATCAACTTATTATTTGGATAGTGTTTAATACCTGCTATGAATCGACCCATCCATTATGGAAATGGACACTCTTTGACTGTTAAGTGCTAGAAGGTGAATTGCCACGTAGTTTCAGACAAAGAGAAATACAGTACATATAAAAGCCATCTTATATAAAGCGGGAGCATTCCATTTATTTTAGTGCTGACAACTCTTTTGGATGCATTGAATGTAACACGCCAAGAGGCTTTTACCACGAGCGGTCAGTAGACTGCGGTCAGTTAGAAATTGACTTGATTTCAGCAGAATCGCCCATCTCTGTCAGATAAATATACAGAACTAAATGACTATCGTGTACATTGTGGTCGAACCACCCTGAGAGGGGCTGTCTCCCCCGAGGTCGAAGCCCAAGGGGAAGACAGTACCCCGAGGGGTGGATGCCCACAATGTATACCATGGAAGTTTAGTTCTGTATTTATTTCATGTTATTGAATGCCTAAAAACAATGAAATTAGTATGTAAATAAGTCACATGACCAGCAGTGTAGATCGAGACGTGTTACGCCACTGGGGGTGTGGCATACGGCCCTTCAATACTATCTCTATGGGGTGTTGTTATTCAGATGAAATAAAAGTTATTCCTGTGCATCGTAGGTTAAGCAGCGTAGTGACGCTGAGATGCTACCTATGTGGACAGATGTCAGGAGCCGAAGGACAAAGCCAGTGGGAATAAGGAAGTAATTAATGGATTATGTCATGACGGGTGAATGATATTGAACAAGTAATCAATGGCTAACGCATGACGAGTGGGTGTTATCGACGGATAATGACACGAGGCCGTAGGCCGAGTGTTATTATCGTCGATAACACCCACGAGTCATGTGTTAGCCATTGTCTACTTATTTTATACCACGAAACCAATAAATAATCAATATTATACCAATAAATTCAAGTTGAAAATAAAAATTATTCCCCCTCCCCGGGACTCGATCGAAGCCAGCCATAGTGTGTGTACACAGGTACATACACCTCCTCGCCCGGCAGCGGATAGCGACAGCCCCCGTCTCGGCTAGGCTTGGCAGCGGCACACGGCGAAAAAATAGTGTACATACACCTCCTGAGGCTCCTTGTCCGGCAGCGGACAGCGGCAGGGCACACGGCGAAAAAAGCTTCTCGCGGCTATGAATGTTTGTGTATAACATACACCTCCTCGCCTGGCAGAGGACAGCGGCAGGGCACACGGTGAAAAAAGCTTCTCGCGGCTATGTTTGTGTATAACATACACCTCCTCACCCGGCAGCGGACAGCGACAGCGCACACGGCGAAAAAAGATGCGCCCGGACCGGGAGGCGATCCGCGGACCTCTCACGGCTGAGCGCAAAGTGCTAACCGCTAGACCACCGCGTCTCCTCCTTCAGTGGCCGTCTTGGCTTAGATTGATTTGAACGCATCCTTTGGTTATGTATACACGATTGGTACACACGCCTCGGCGCCTGGCTAGGCCTCCTTTGTTTGGTTTAGTTCTAGCCAACCACCTCTCGTCAGTCCCTGTGGCGCACTGCATAGGGAGTTGGATTTGGGATGTGAGACTGCAGGTTCGATCCCTACCCTGGCCTGGAAAATTTTGTGGGTTTTATCATGTAATATATGATTTGGAAGGCGTGCTGTTATCCATGTAAGGCGTGCTGTTATCCATGTAAGGCATGCTGTTATCCATGTAAGGCATGCTGTTATCCATGTAAGGCATGCTGTTATCCAGGATAACCGCACGCCTTCCAAAATTGATGTTACAGTCTACAGGGTGTGCAATATCAACAGATATGTGGATGGGAATAGACCCCAAAAAGCACTGTGTAAGCCAGAAATCGTGGTATAACAAACAATAACATGCACAAGTCATGACATATCCATTAACTACTTATTTTACTACACCATTAATCAATAGATAATCAATAGAATATCAATAAATTCAATTTGAAAAAAAAAACCCATGCCAGGACCAGGACTCGATGTGCTACCGACAGCTCCATACCTTCCATAGAGGCAAAAGGGTAGACCAGGCCGGGATGTGAACCCCTGTACCTAACATTCTGAGCGCGTCTTGCTGACCACTAGATCGTCACACTAATACAAGCCTGGGCTCATAAAAGGAGAAATACGGTATCACACTGTCACAGCTATGGGTGTAATCCTAACTTATTTCTACTGCTGCTATTCTCATCAGTCCTTGTGGTGCAATGGATAGGGAGCTGGTCTTCCGATCAGGAGGGTATGGGTATGACCCCTGCCCTTGGCAATAGAATTATCCTAGGTTTTAGCATGCGACATATGACATGTTAGGTGTGCCTGTTATCCATGGATAACAGCACTGGGTGCGTGTTATCCATGGATAACAGCACTGGGTGCGTGTCATCCACGGATAACAGCACACCTTACAAAGGTCATGATGCATGCATCATGGCATGCAATATCGACAGGTATCAGAATGGGAATATCCACAAAAAGAACCCAAAATCACAAAAGTCGTGTAATAAGTGCTGCCTACAGCAGGGCATCAGAAACCGTGTCCAGAGATCAAGACCTCATGTACAAGCATTGACGTACTCAGAGAGCGTAATGGCCTAGAAAGCTTGCCTGACCTTTTCTCCCAGGGCATTGGGTTGATCTAAAATGGGAAGGAAGCAAATATTGTGTTTGTGGTCGACTCAAGTTCAGGTTAGGGAGAACAAGACTTAGCACACCTGTCAAAGGCCCCCTCCACAGTTAAAGCTTGTTTGGTGGGACTTTTTTTTATTAAGAGAGAAAGTAAACGTATTATGGTCCCGGAGGTTATTTCTGAACAGACTATGACTATTCAACCTTCAAGTCGTACCAATATTGCCAAAGGAGTAACACTGGAATTTGTAGTTGTAATGCTGTTTACGATCGTAGTACCTTAAGAAATGAGCTCCCGTATCAGATTGAATAATAGGAAGCAAATCTGTTTTTGGTGTGGGGCAGCTCTGCTAGTCATTTCTTAAAACCAACGAAATGACACTACCCACTATGTCCACGTGCTATGTCTTGCACACACCATATGTAGCAGTTCATTCATATATAGTTAGAGGCAGTCGGTCACCCAATATAACCCACGGTCGTCTATACAAATCCATGGCTATTCCCTCTTTATCTTCACCACTCATAGTGAGAGGAACCTGTGTATACAAAAGTAGCCATACATGGGAGTGCAGGCTTGGACGATTGGGGAGTAGCATTAACTTAGTGTTTGAGAAATGACTTCCGGGAACCCCATCACATCTATCGTATCGTCGTGTTCAAGCGCCCCGGCGGTCTTTAATTTGGCGGCATCAGTTTCCCGGTGCTTATGCAAGACAGGCGCTTATTCAGGATACAGTTTTCAGTGCTTAAGAGATATTTCAATACACCCTAACCCCCTGCGCTTATACAAGACAGCCGGTTCTTCAAATACCGGCGCTTGTACACAACGGTACGGTATCTCATCAAACCCACCTTGAATAGTAGGCTTCAGTGCACTGGAAGGCACTTCTAAAAATGGTACGACTAGACCTCTTTCAAATCGTAGTGTGATCCCTCACTCCAATATCAATAGAGTACTGCATCTAGTGGTCTCTAATGACACTGATGCGACTGTCCCACTAAACCCTGTACAATTTCTACATTTAGTCCATAGGTCGTACAGAGCAGTCGGATGAAGATACATTACCTATGATCACCAACCCTAGTTTTGAGGGTTTCAAATCGCAGTGACCGTGTGCAGTCGTACCATCGTCAGAAATGCCCTCCTGACAACAATACATGGCCATATTCACTTTAGTGACTTATAGGCACAGACCCCCTTTTTTAGTTCCCTTAACATATTAGTCTCATGTAAGTGTAAAGATACAGGAATCTTGTGGATTTTATCGTAAGTTCTTAATATATTTTGAGGTAGGGCCGGGGACATATTCTATAGCCCCCCCCCCCCCACTGTGATTGGGTTGGGGGTCCAAACCCCGCCATTCCCTCTTCCCTGCATACTGATCAATGTTCTTTCACTTTGCTATGATACTATACATGTGGGCTGTAAATTATTAATCCATATCCTGATGAATATCGCACCACACTCCCTACTTTGTGGTGTCATCAACCATTATCACTCTTGTTACTAGGCGTTGTATATCTCTAGGTAGCTTCGTCCTTTGCCAATGACGTGTGACAATAAGAAATGAAAAAGAAACTCGTAAAAGAATGTAATATGAAGAGGTAGGTCCTGAAATAGAAACCTTAATAACGACAGTCTAGGCTGTCTGAAGGCGACCAAGGAATTTTGTATCAGCATCATATAGCGCTCAAGAGCATTGTGTGACAGAATACATAACAGTAGTCATAAAGTGGGCAGAAGAAGGTAAAAAGTCCCCTGTGGGTTTTTAGCACTGGGTTAGGCATTAGGGGAGCTACAAAGGGTAAAAATGAGAAATGTAAGTAAAAGAACTGTCCTCATGTATTTTCGTTCACATAGAGTTAGAGGGTTTCTAAAAGAAGATCTATTTTCTTGCAATTCCTCCATACTGGTATCTGGAATGTAAATGGAATGTTTTAAATCCAAAATAAGACATAAATAAGGGTTCTCATAGAAACATGTGTGGCCAAGGCAACAAAATCACATTCCAAATAGAAAGAATATATAATTCATTAGGATTTTTACACTGAGAATAGCATCATAGATATCATTAGGCTAAAACTCGATTCCAATACAACTTGATTCCAATGCATTCTAGTCTTTAGGCTACTACAAAGGGTTGTTACTGATTGGAATGGGCAATTATTGGCTGGTGAATACAGCTAACACCAGGGGCGGATCCAGGATTTTGGAAAGGGGAGGGGGTCTAACCCTCAGTTACCAGGTATCATGGCATTGTCGCAAGCATAGCGCGGCGACATCGCAAGTGCAGCCTGGCGACATCGCAAGGTCAGCGCCATGACATCACAAGGGCAGCGCCGTGACATACCTTGGGGGGTTTGGGGGAAAATTTTGAAATCTAGACATCAAATGGTGCATTCTGATGCATTTCTAGACCCCAATCCAGTAAAGCATTTTGGTGTACCATCAGCAGTAAATCAATGATTATGAGAACAGGGAATGAAAATCTTATTAAATTTTGATTGGACAATGGTGTTGAGGGCAGCTTGGGGGGCATGTCCCCTAGAAAATTTCAGATTTACAAACATCAAACAGCACATTTTAAAACACTTTGGAGTGAACCTGGGGTGGGCAGAATTTCCATAAAGGGGATGCAAATCTTATGTGCTAATGTTGTCCTTTGTGAGGTTTTTGGGGCTGGTCCCTCAAGAAAATTTTTGAAATATAGATGTCAAACTTTCAAGTTTAAGGGATTCAACCAGTCTCAGATGTGAATCAAGTATTTTAAGAAATTGTTGTTTAAGGGGGTGTGGGGGCCTGCCTCCACCCCTCGGAAAGTCTTTGAAGAATTGATGTCAAATTTTGAAGTTTAAAGCATTTTGGTGTACCTTAAGGAGTGTGTTTATTCACTAGATATTAAGAGAGTTTTGGTTCATGCCCAAAGAAAACCTTATAACATACTCATCAAACTTATATTTTAAGCATTTTGGTGTAGGCAAGCAATTTCAGCAAGGGAGCAAATTTTTATGTCCTGATACCAAACATTGTAACGATTGTTCTTTGATAGGGTTTGGACAGCTTGTTCCCCAAGGAAATTTTTGAAATATTGGTGTCATTCAAAGATGTCAACTCATTGTTTAAAGTATTTTGATACACCCTAACTTATAAATCTGGTAGATTACCTGGGGAACCCCACATAGTATACAAACTCATAAGGCACACCAAATGCCCAGATGCTTATGTGGTCACTGGTGCACATTGGGGATGTTTTTTAGTCATAATATAATGTAATTATACCCTACACACCTGACCCATTCCTAAACCATAGCCTATACCAATCAAGGATGGGTTTAAGTTATAAGCTATGCCTTACATATAGGCCTAAGCCAAGCATTATCCATATATATGATATGACGGTGATTTTTTTCTGGATTGCCTCCTGTTAGAAAATTTTGAGAAATTTTTATATATTTTAGGTTATGTAGAGTCATAAATGTCACAATTTGCAAACAATAAAAATTATATCAGAGAGAGATAGGGGTCATGAAAGGGGACATACAAAGTGGACATCTTGTGTGGGCCCAAAGGGGGGGGGGTCCACCTCCGGGGACCCCTATTTGGACATGTTATGGGTGAACCAAAAGGGGGGGGGGGGTCCTGACCCCCAGGACCCACCCCCTGAATCCGCCCCTGAACACATCCTAATGATTAATAAAGATGATAAAAAAATAGTTCGATATCCAGTGCTATGGCCAAACGTATGGAAAAGGTTGGTCATTTAATTATTTATTATTTCTAAATGTTAAATTGTTGCAATTATCTGTGAGGACTCTTTCCTCATACTGTTTCCTCTCTCTCAACTCTGTGCACTGATTTACCCATATCCTATTCAGGTATGTGTCCGTTCTGAGTAATCTCTAAGGAATGCTACGTAATATGATTTCACTGCCATATAAGGTATTAGGATGCCCAATCCCTGCACTTCACTCCTCCAAATACCATCATCGTGCGAAAAATCACGGAAATCCTTATTGCTGAGGGTTTGTGGTGGGAATCAAATTCAGTGTTCATCAGGAATCAAAAGAAATGATTATAAGCTACACTTCAATTTTAAGGTGGATGTTGATATTGTAAAGAAAGGGGTTGATTTGACCCCCCCTAAATAATAAAGGACCTCTGAGTCCCTATAGAATCTGCTGTTGTACTATAATATGTTCACCCGAGGGTCCGTGGAATGGAAGTATATTTCAATTTCATTAACGAGGATGGTGTCGGATAGCATACAGAGTGTGGGGCCTGATTAGAGCCAAGATGTACTAATACCCTCTGGCAATCTATCGTACAGCTGAGGTGACGAGAAGCCAATTATGAGCCATCGGATTTGTCTTATTAGCTCAGGGTCGCGCCAGAGACATTTATAATGTTTGAAGACTAATTTTCAGTCCTCCCTTTCATCATTACTTTCAATCTATTTCATGAACCGGGAATGATCATTAAAACTCGATGTCAGTGCATTCTAGTCTATAGGGTACTACAAAGGGTATTACTGGTTCTGCAACCCTGCTATTGATTGGAATGAGCCATCATACGCATCCTAATGTTTAAAGGATAATTAGATCCAGTGATCTCACCACCTACTTTTATCACACAAGCATAACACACTGTGGAATGGGTGGCAGTGTATGTGTGGTGCTCTGCTGCTCAAGAAGTGTAAGTGGTTGGTGTTGATAATGATGATAATGATGACGGTGATGGGGAGTGTAGATAGGCCTGCCTGCCCGGTAAAAATGGTGGTCCCTATTTGAGCATGTCATTAGCTAAGTCTATGATACAGCCCAAAGGAGGTACAGTTACTTAGTACCATATATACTGTATAATCATCAGCGTGGGTGTAGGGGCATTCATATGTAATACATCCTAAATATTTTGCCACTTTATTCAAATTTGTCTGCACATATTTCAATATTTTGCATATCGCTATTAATGAAGTAACCAGAATGTGAATATGTATGACGGGTGGATCACAATGAGGCTGTAATATCTAAGCCTCCTTTCTGGTGACAACGTCATTTAGATGCTTGCATGTCACACTCATTCGGCCCGATACGTGACTAATTTCTGCCTCCAAGAGGGTCTTGTCAAAAAAGACAAATGAGAAAAAATGGGATCACCCATTTACAGCATAAATTCCACCACGGCATACACATTCTAATTAACTTTGGAAAAGTACACCCGTCAGCTGGTGATAAACAAGCAAGGGGAGGATGAGAATACCTTTCATCAACAGTATTCCCTGCACTTTTCCATGTCTTGAGTGTGTCCGATTTTTGACAAGACCCTCCAGAGGGTCCAGACGCGCTTGCAATTTCATGTATATCGGGCCACCATATATAGGTATGATATAAGCTACCCGTTAACAGTAACGGTAACGAGCCAATATACCAGCTAGCCATGCATAGGATAGTGAACAAATGGCCCGGACCTCGTATGGCTGGTCCATTAAAAGAGAAATGATGACCTCTCCATACATAATTGGTAGTCTGTAATCATCTCTGTACAGTAGTGATTTAGAGGATCGACAGTGACACCTTCAATATTCAACCATGATTGGATGCCTATTTTTAGGTGGGTAATGCTATATGTGATGGGACAGTATGACATGATGTAGCTGAAGTGGTGTGAGTAACATTTCCGCTGATGTTTGAGTGATGTGATGTTAGAGCCTTCTAAAATAGGTACAACGTATTGGGTATTCTGAAATATTGTAGGACTAACGGTCAAAAGTACCCTCATGGAGCGTCTTTAACTTTAATAACCAAATCACTGCTGAGAAACATATGGCTTTATGATTTGAGGAAGTCTCATCACCAAAACGAGCCATTTTACCCATTATGAACTTTAAGTAGCCGCAGTGACTTCGGCCCAATTTCAATTTCTAAAGGTCACACTCCAAAGCTTATTCAAATAAATTTACACCCGCTCATGAATAGTGTCGGTTTCAGTTCGGGTGACGGTTGAAGGAGTGATATATACTACTATAATACTTCGCTTATAAGGTGCACCCTGTGTATTTAAGATGCAACCCCAAAGGCACTACAAGGCGCAACTAGAGCTTGATCTTTGGCGCTTTAATTAATTGTCTTAGATGGTGAAATAGTATCGCCTACAAGGCACACTTCCGACTAGATTATTAGAACTATAAGGCGCACTGAGATTATACTTGCTTATAAGGTAATCATATTAGTGTACTCTTAGGTAGTGATGTTAGTGTTCTAAAAATGCCCAACTTTGTTACTCATGTACATTTGCAGTGGTGAATATGCAAGCTACTACCACAGGGGGTAGAACCAGAACCAAATGAAATTCAGGCTAATAGGAGGTTCCTGAAGCCTGGGTGCGGCTTATAAGACGATTATTTTAGTACCATAGAACAGTACTAAATTGCCAATTTTCAAGCCCCAGATGCAGCTTATAGCACCCTCTTAAACTCAGGGTGCGGCTTATACGAGGGTGCGGCTTATACTAGGGAATTTACGGCATAGAGAGTTGTGTTAGCACAGAGTGTCATTGGACGTTACCATATAATGATACTACGATACGGTTTCATTATTATCAACAGACCATAACAACAGAGAAGAAAGGCCTGTTAGAAACAAGATGAATATGTACATTTTCAGCCTAGAGCATGACATTGCTTCCTGGGTCTAGTGTCTTCTGGGCATCAAAATCTATATAGCATTTGGGAGAAGCTTCCAGGAATATGAACCTTTCATTAATGTGTCATCAAGCTATTCATGGAGTTGATTTAATATCATCAGGCACCTGATAGACAGCCGAAAATGGTGAATCTATATTTCCCCACATAAGTAAAAGGATCTGAAGATTCGCTTGATGCTTGCAAGGTGAGCAAAGCACTGTTATTTTCTTGTGGGAGTTCTGTTACCAGTGTTTGGTGCCACTGGTGGAACAGGCAGAACAATGGGCCCTATTTTTGATATAGTCAGGTGTCTACTACCCAAGACGCTAAGGAAGTTACGATTGCGAGGTCTATGACAACGTGTGTAGTTTCGTATACTACAGGATCGAGAGCATATTTGACTCTCCATTACAAATTCAATCATGTTTGGGGAACCCAGTCATTGTACTTCAGAAACTTTAAATGTGGTGGGAAAATTATACCCACGAAGAAGTATATGCCTTGTACAGTTGTAACCTATACTTATAGGAGGTGAGTTTCGCTGTGAGTGTGAGTTGTGTGATTCAAGATATCCTAAATTCTAAGCCATGTATATGATCCCTTTATAGATTTTAATGTACCATGAAATCGGACGTCATTCAAGCTGTCAACTCTCAACATGTGCCAGCTAAGGACATCACAGCAGTACACTATAGGCAAGGCAACTGCGCGGCACACGGTATGAGAGACATGTATGAACTGAAAGAACAAGACCACTCTATTTTCATGATAACTTCTTTTAAGTAATTTCATAGTGAATAAAAATATTCATATATACTCATAAATGAATCATATACAGTAAGTCTGCACCCCTCTAATGACAGATATGCTAAAATAAGACATCATGAAAATAGGGTGGTATTTTCCCCAGATGTGTAGCTGTAAGTGGCATTCTGGTGAGTAAATAGTATATGGAAATCTGAAATCAGGTAGTGTGTGAAAGGGTGTGATGAAAGGGGGAACAAAATGTGGCTCTTCGGTCAATGACATCACTGTTTTGTAAATGTGGCCTTTGGGTATATATAAGGATAGAGCGATTTTGCTTGTAAGGCAAGTACATTCTAGTATACATATGAAACCTTCAATGTTTATCAAATGTCACATTTCAGTGATTGGAAATTCGATATTGAACTAGTAAGTGGCATATGGAAATGTGGCATTGAAAGGGTTCGGGAGTATATTGACGACCCCTGTTTAATTAAGAACCACGGCCTATTTTAAGACCAGTATCCCCTTTCCTGCAACGTATGATAAAGACCAGTTCTGGTACATTATATGCGAGAGTACACTGCAAAAATGGTGTTTAGATCATAAACACAATTCTAAACATATTCTTGCAATGTTTTTGTAATCACATTAACTTCCTAAACATGTTTAGCCAAACAATGTGCTTAGCTCAAGTGTTTAGAAATGTAGGTGTTTAGGTTAAAACTTTGTGTTTAGCTATCTATGAAATTTTGTGTTTAGGTGTTTATGAATTTTTTGTGATTAGATGTTTAAATGATTTGATGGAGAGTTAAGGTTTGCAGACATGTATGCATTAGAAAAAGAGATATATATTTTTTTGTTTTCTCATTTACGGGGGGGGGGGGACATCAGCAGGTATTTACTTGTCAAAGTCTCCAAAGATGTCAGCCACAGCTATATATGTGTACATGTATTACATACTGCATCAGAATGAGAGACTTGAGAAAGTACAACAGCTTGACAGGAAGGACATTGTCTTATCTATTCCAGAATAACATCAAATAGGTGTCAGTCATGGAGCTTATTGATTATATTTCTATTGCCCTTTCTATTCACATGACATTCTATGAAATGAAACCATGATAAACATGGGATTTGGGGACATTTGTCACAACAATTGATTATAACTGTGTGCAGATAGTCTATTCAAAGGTAGTGCTGCTACCTGGTGTGGATTCAACATCCAAGTATCTAAACATATTGATGTTTAAATCTAAACACCTATTATTCAACTGTTTCAACTCTAAACATGTTTAGCGTAAACGTTTATGTAGTTAGAATAAAAGTGTTGGTTTCCTAAATGTGTCGTCAATGAGACACCTAACTGACCTATATGTTTAGTTTTTAAACTTGTTTAGACCTAAACATGTTTAAAATCTAAACACCATTTTTGCAGTGTATGGGTAAGTAGAATATGGACATGTGAGTTTGAAGTGGGTAAGTATTGTACTCTTGTGCTGACTAAAAGTATAATTATGATATATATCTTATTTATACCATTAACTAGTGGCTTCGCCACTAGTTCGTGGGGTGAGCCCTTTTCATGGCAACCTGTGAACTCTTTTTATGGCAAACTGCAGGCCCTTTGCATGGCAAACTGTGGTCCCTTTCATGGCAAACTTTGGGTCCTTTTCAAGACAAACTGTGTGCCTTTTTCACGGCAAACTGTGGACCCTTCTCACTGTGAACTGTTGTTGACGGAGTAATCAACACTAAGTGATGTTGCATAGAGAGGTGATGTTGCTTAGTGATGTGACGTTGCCTAGTGAAATGACGTTGCTTAGTGACGTGGTCACGACAGCCCTGACCTTTGACCTCTAACTTAGATACAGCCATACCACAGGATCGCTGATTGAGAAGTTTCCATTGATGTTTCAACATTATACATAACATGGGTCAGTACATGGTAATTTATTCTATATTTCAGACACATTTATTCACAATCCTTCACTACATACTCTTTTCTAAGGCCAAATTATTGGTAATAATAATGGCAGATTTTCGTACAGCTTTTGGTTCCCTGTTGCCAAGTACTCTCTCTGAGAGTATGTGTATTATTTTGCATTTTCCTTTACATGCTATCAAATTTGGCAAATGTGCTCACTAGTAAAATAGATATTATAGAATCGGCCTTAACAATATTTAAAATGTTAAAAATGAAGAGAAAAATCGAGTTAACTTTGAAAAAAGTACATACTTTTATCTAGCCTTTTTTGGTTTCACTGTGTTTACCATGAAATAAAGAGAAAATCAATATGGAACTGGCGTTATACAATTTTTACTATCAAATGTAAAAGAAGAACTACAGGAAGAAGAAGTAAACCCCATGTAGAATGTAGGCCTATTATCAGAAGTATTGCAGTTAGATCAAGGTAGGAGCCTGAATTGACACTAAAATGTACCTTAATTAGTGTCTTCTGTAAACAGCATAAAGTAAAAAAGGTAAAACCTATCAAAGATTCTATGTTGACAATCTCTAATCTGCAGACTGTTTCCAAAACATCGCCTATGGTACTGGGGACGAAACGGCAAATGACATTAGTTAGGCTTATGGCCTCTAGATGGTCATTCAAGGTTGGGGTCTAATTTAGAGACCAACAGTAATACCAACCAATGGCCTCGCGGCTACCTTCTGCCAATGTCATTTGAGGGTAATTTGTTTGTTAGCCAGGGAAGGGACGTGCCCGGGGATTAGGTGAATGTAATTTCTACAGCTACAGCTGTGCTGGGAGATAGTGCGTAATGAGTATCCAGGGGAGTTAAATCACCAGATCTATTCTACCCCAGCTGCTACATAGTATATGTCAATATGTACTCCATTTGTCATGTCCAGACGAGGTGTTGACAATAAATAATAATCAGATAGAGCGCTGTCATTCTGGGAGATAGTATCATATCATCAAGCTCCATCATTTCTATCTGAGGACTTGAATTGTGGGTAAGTATTTCAAAGTGAGAGTATGAGTTATGAGAAGAACTTGTAATGGTTCAAGTGCTAGAGCACGGCTAGAGACCTCTGCTTAATGAAACGAATGGGCACTGGGAAAAATGGGTTCTAATCGAGCAATTGGGCCGTTTCAATACTACATGTATCATGAATTCTGTCAAATAGAGCCCATTTAGATCCGATTATATTTCCCCCTTCAGTTGAAGTGACTGAATAACGTGTGATTCTCATGTAAAATAAAAAAAAAAACACTCAACAGAAAACACATGGCTATAGGCCTCGGGGCATTTTTAAGTGATAAGAGACAAGAGGAATCGAGGTGGATATCTGCCCGATATATACAGTGTATTCTGTACTGAGAAACGGACCTAGCTATAACGATTTCAGAAGGGGACCTATAGCCACAGGTATCACCCTGGAATTAATCATTTACCTTTCAGACTTATCCAAAGGAAGAGAAGAAGAGCGACAATGGGTCGCCCACTATTCTGGTAGACCTCCATGGCGGGGGTGAGGAGGCAGGTACCTATACCGTCAGTCACATTTCCATTGGTGCAGCATGTATAATCCTGGTTCCACTCCTCATCCTACTCCTACATGGGCTAACAGAGAATCCCACCAAGGTAGAGTCATTCACAGGGTGGTGGGAGCTGCTCCTGCACTGCACCACCAGTACCTAATCCTGCTGCCACAATTAGCTTCCACTGACTAGTTAGCTATAGATCAGCACACACAGCCATGTCCAGCTGACCGTCAATAGTATGTAGGTAACATGTAAGTCGTGTGAGAGGGCTAGGAGATAGAGAAAGAGAGATGACCAGTAATAGCCGTGGTTGTAACAGCACGCTTAGCACAGACGTCAGTGACAGCCACTGTCAGGAGACGGCCAGCTCAATGCTCCAGCAGCCAGCAACCAGTAGGCAAGCAGTCAGAGGCTGGGGGAGGGGGGGGGGAGGTAGTCTGTCGTGAGAGCCCTCTATGTTGGCTTCACAGCTCACTGGGTCACAAAGGACCATCATCGCCTGTACTGTAATGATATATAGCTAAAGTACACCTGTAAGGTGTTGACAAACATATCATGCACTTGTGAGTGACCGGTCATTGCCTTAATTAGAGTTTCTGACTTTAAGCTAACATCAGGCTCTGTACTTTCAATGGCAAAGCAGATCCTCCCAACTAGCATCAAATGTTTTAAATCCAAAATAAGGCATAAATAAGGGTTCTCATGGAAACATGTGTGGCCAAGGCAACAAAATTGCATTCCAAATAGAAAGAATATATAATTCATTAGGATTTTTACACTGAGAATAGCATCATAGATACCATTAGGTTAAAACTCGATTCCAATACAACCTCGATTCCAATGCATTCTAGTCTTTAGGCTCCTACAAAGGGTTGTTACCGATTGGAATGGGCAATTATTGGCTGGTGAATACAGCTAACACTTCCTAATGATTAATAAAGATGATAAAAAAATATTTCGATATCCAGTGCTAAAGCCAAATGTATGGAAAAGGTTGGTCATTTAATTACCTGAGGGGGGGAGGTAGTGTGTCGTGAGAGGCCTCTGTGTTGGCTTCGCAGCTCACTGGGTCACAATGGACCATCATCGCATGTACTGTAATGATCTATAGCTAAAGTACACCCGTAAGGTGTTGACAAACCTAACATATCACACACTTGTGAGTGACCGGTCATTGCCTTAATTAGAGTTTCTGACTTTAAACTAACATCAGGCTCTGTACTTTCAATGGCAAAGCAGATCCCCCAACTAGCATTGATTGTATTACATGTATAAGCAGTAAAGCTATCTCGAGGGAATGTGAGGGAAAACCTCTGCGGTGTACATTATTGTATAATTAGCATAATTAGTCTATATTGTTTTATCTCAAGTTGAATACGAGAGCCCCATAGGCTTAACCAAGAAACTCTGTATCACACCCCACAGTGTGATAACCCTTCCCCGTATCACACTCCCTGGGAGAACATCCAAAACGGTCAAATAGCTGATGATGAAATCATTTCTAATGCCAAATAAATCAAATTTTGAACATATCTGACTAAATTAACTTGAGATAAATACAAAGGAGCACTCGAATTGGTCAGCACTGAGGGTTATCACACTCGGCTTCGCCTCGTGTGATAACCCTCAGTGCTGACCAATTCTCGTGCACCTTTGTCTATATATGCAATAATCTACTCCTCCACAGGGTATTTCTAGGCCGAAATACCTGCCTGCTTACAGGCAGGATCAAAGATGTATACAAGTCTATAGTGGCACAAACACATGGCTAGTCTGAACTAAGTACTCACTGTCAGTTCCTGGAAATTGTCCCTCCTATTCATAAAGATGTAGTGTTCATGTACATCAGCTTATAATGACTGAAGCATGAGATATATCCAATAAATCTGACATGTTTATCTTGAGCTTAGATATCACTACCTCAATGGCCTCCATTGCCATCATGCTAGGGATGCTACCTGGTGTTAGCCTCCTTTTGAAACATAGGACTAACCAACCAAGAATAGTGTAGTCTCTTTGGCACTAGGTGGCTACACCTGGCTTCAAGATGGCCGCCAATGTTTGGAGTAAGTGAGGGAGATTTGAAAATCACCTGGATTATTAATTATCACAAGTATTTCAAGATCACAAATCATAGAAAGTGTGCATATGGGCCTTACATGTCATTCGCCCAGACATGTGCCGAGAAAAAGAATTCTTATAAGTATGCTTCTTTTACAATAGCAAGGACACATCTGACAAAAATGATAATATGATTTTCTTAATCTACAGGTCAAAATAGTCTGGACCTGAGATTTTCATGGAGGTATGAAGATTGTCTCTGTAGGAAATTAAGCCCTCAACATGGCTTGTAACTCAAATCTCATTTTCCCAGACACAATTTCGCCCAGACAATTTTGGCCATTTTGGGCACATTTTATCCCCCTGGAGCCCAAAATATGCAGATGGGACCATCAAAACCCATATGTAACATGAAGATCTCATCCAGCCTGACATTTTGAGCCAAAGAAATAGAGGGGGGAACTAAAATTCGAAGAGTAGGGGCTGGAATACCTCCAAATTCGTCATATGCAAACCTTCTATGATTTTCGACCTCAAGTGGTTTGTGTATTGTGGATCTTTGGATATACATTGAGGGAAGTGTTGGTGGAAGCATTCGACCAGACAGTTAGTACTTCTGTGAGAACTGGGCACTCTGCCAATATGGCAGAGTAGACAGACTACCAACAGACACCTTTGGATCCTGCCTGTAAGCAGGCAGGTATTTCGGCCCAGGTATTTCACATCACATATACTCCGTTTCTTACATATAACAGGGTCTAAACATTATAATCATTAAGTTTTCAAAATTCGATTTTCGGTTGGTATGATGGGGAGTCGAACCTATACATTCCATGGTGCTTCTTGAAACATAATCTATAAGTTAACTAGGGGCGACTACATATACCGGTTAAACCACTACCGGTAGATTATTATATTAGATCGAGCTAAGGTAGTTACCGGTATATTAACATACAAAGGTACGGAGGTGGTTACCATGGAAACCACATATTATAATAGATGATGTCAATAGGTAGTATTGGTATATTATCATTATAATAAATATTAAGATGCCTTGATAAGTATTTACTGGTATATTATCATTATAATAAAATGATGAGGAGATTGAATGGATACCACAAGATGTATACAGGCTGTGATAATAAATAATTGAACAGAGGCATGTGTTTGGTGGAATTGATCTGAATATACAAAATGGCTTTATTCAAAGCAGCATCAGTCAATAAACAGTGAACCCTAGGTTCCAGTCAGCACCTAGACTAAAATCTTAAAACTAACAATCAATGGAAGAATAATTCATTAAAAGTTAAAAATTAAAATATGTGCCCACCCCCAGCACAGGGGAGTTGTGCACTGTATGGATTAGAGAGCCCGACTGGCGAGCCACTTGAAAAATTGTGCTTATATAGCGCAGGGTAGCATTGTCATAGTTACCAATGGAGCGTTATATTGTTGCGCGCAACAAGTAGTCCCGGCTGGGAGTATCACTCGCCGTTGTTAATTATATGAATATACACGCGTGTATATAGTCCCATAAGTTAACTAGGGGCGACTACATATACCGGTTAAACTACTACCGGTAGATTATTATATTAGATTGAGCTAAAGTAGTTACCGGTATATTAACATACAAAGGTACGGAGGTGGTTGCCATGGGAACCACATATTATAATAGATATTGTCAATAGGCAGTATTGGTAATATATCACATAATAAATATTAGGATGATTTAATAGGTTACAGGTATATTACGATTATAATAAATATTAAGATGCCTTAATAAGTATTTACCGGTATATTATCAATATAATAAAATGATGAGGAGATTGAATGGATACCACAAGATGTATACAGGCTGTGATAATAAATAATTGAACAGAGGCATGTGTTTGGTGGAATTGATCTGAATATACAAAATGGCCAACCACCCGGCAAACACATGGAACATCACGTAGTAATAATTATTACACATTAACAGCTGGTAATACATCGAGTTTCAACAAATCACACCTTGAGTCGTGCAAATACTTATAAACACACCTTGATTTCCAGTTGGAGCGCTTCATTATGTCCTCTACCGATAGGCCAATTGACTTTAAGAAGGTAGCCCCACCATGGCACAGAGAGTGGGTACTAACATTCTCATCTACTAAGCCAATTTTGACAGACAAAAATTTCAAACGCATATTCACATATGAATATGTCAAACATTTGGTCTTGCCACTAGAGGGAAAACTGAACAGTTTCCGATTAACATTGCCATTAGCACTTTGTAACAATTCTGCCAAAACGTTTGCTGGGCAAAATGGAGAGGATTCATCGAGAACGAGGTAAATATCATAGGGATCATGGCCAAACTGGTCCGTCTTAGATGTTCTCATATGAAGTTTTACATAATCATTAGTTAATACAACATCCTTTACCCTGAGCGAATGTATAGAGTCCACTCCATGGCAACACCTCAAAACTCCCCTGAACAGTATCAGAATGGCACACCAGAATAACCTATCCAATTTCAGTGTCATATTCAGGGTTGACAAAATTTTAAACATGTCAACAGGGGTAAGTTGGTATTTAAAAACTTTGGTTAAACTTTGACACCGCTCAATACCATCTAGTGTCTTTTTCAGGATAAAACTACTACTGTAGTCAGAATGTCCATGCAACTTCTGAAAAAAATATACAGCCGAAATATAATTCCTAATAGAGACTGGTTTCATCTTATCAGCAAGCTAAGTGGCATACAATGAAGCCTGGGATGGTAAACATGGGTAGATTCCTAGGGAAAATTTCCTGCAAACTTTTTTGTACCTCTTAAATTGTTGCTTTCTGGTTTTCATGGTTGTCATGGCAACACCTGCTTTTTTAACAGAGACCTCAATGTGGGATCTAAAAAAAATTTAGATACACATATTATTTTCAGACAAAGTTTTTTTACACTTGGCAAGAATACTTTTGTAGTCTAATCTTGATAACTGGTCTGCTAGAACATTATCCGCTGAATGAATATAAGTTGAATAAATGTTGATATAATACATAAAACAGAGCCAAAAAATTTCTCTTAACCACTCCATACATAGAGGATTCTTACTACGGCCCATATTCAACATTGCCAACACCTGCATATTATCCGTGATGGCGTTCAAGCGACAATTTCTAAAAGTATGGCCCCATCTCTTAAGACCTGCCAGCACTGGCCACAATTCATATACATTTATGTTCTTTTCAAGAACTAAAATGTTGTCACATTTCGGGGGGAAACCCAGTGATCTAACCCAATTTTTGAGTTGTCAATATTGCTCCAGGATTCATACAAAAAATCCGAGCCACACCATGCCCCATAGCCTTTAATTGAAGCGTCTGATACCATGGGCCTATCCAAAATATCATTAAAAATAGAATTAAATTTTTGCAGTTGAAGATTTTGCAGAAATCCTTCCACCAAAGAAAATCTTTGATTATACCTGGATTTAATTTAATTACACCTCTACATTTTGCTTTTGCCATTAAATCAAACACCCGTCTACTAAAGATACAGCCCCCTCTCACTACTTGGGAACAAAACGACATCAAGCCACCTATACTCTGTAAGGTCTTTTTACTGCAAAATTTTGGCCAATGCAATCCTCTATAGCCCGGGCTAACTTGTCAACTTTCTCTTTTGGCAAAGTTAATTCCATATTTTGGGAGTCAATGGTGACACTTAGAAAAGTACAAGCCCTGCTCGGGTTAGTAACTTTATCCCTGGAAATTTTAAATCCAAAATACTCCATAATTCAAAAGGTTTTTCTGACGGAGACACTCTACTTCAGTGTTGGCAACAATGATGAAGTCATCTAAATAATTGACCAACCTATCAATACCATAAAAATTAGCAACCCTTGCCAAAAAATCATAAATTTGGTTAAAAATGTACGGGGCACATCTGAGTCCAAAGGTAAGGCGATTACTTTGGTAAAATCTTTAACCAACCCTCATGTCCCATGAGAAGCCCTGGAAGTTTTGGTGTTCCCCATAAACACTAATAGACCTGTAGGCGGACTTCAAGTCAACAACACTCATAAAATCATTCTTGTTCAACATTGCCGTGTTGAATTTATTGATTTATATGAAAAAGGTTTAAATGTTGAATCCATAAAATTATTAATGCTCCTTTTTTGGGGCATATTACAATCGGTTATGGGTCTTAATTTACCGTTACTTTTGGGGACACCACCAAGGGCATGTATGCATCTAGGTTTGGAGGTTACTTCAAAAATGGAACCATCCTGGAGTTCCTCACTAACAATTTCACACATTTCATTGTAAAAATTACCCTGAACAATTGACTTATAATTCTCACATTCATACTATGTTTCGCAACCAGGATCAACAATTTTGAAACCTTCTACAAAACCCGACCATAAATAATCTAAGGGTAAATTTATAACACCTTCTTGTCTTAGGAAACATGCCAATCTGCATGGCAAAATTTGGGCCCTATGGCCACCAATAAAATGTTGACAAGAACAGGTACCATCGACACAACTTAAGTAAATGTTTATACTAACATTACCTGAGCAATTCACATGGGATAAAAATCCCCAACATTTGGAATACTCTCTGAGGAAAAACCGTTAATACCAGGGTTTATTCCAAAATTATTTTCCAGAGCTGGCAAAATTCAACAAGTCCACCTCTACTAGTGGCTTTTGACAACATTTATCAATAACTGAAATTTCTGGCACAACATTGCCAAGAACAAAATCCTCAATAGGGGGGTCAACCAACAGTGCCTCCGTATGGCCAGCTAATCTGGAGGCACGACCCTCCCAAGAGCCAACATCCTACTTCTCTGAGCCACTCTTCTGACACTTGTCAGCAGAGTGGGTTCCAGAGTCACATGAGCTACAGACGTGTCTGTAACGGCACTGGTTTAATTTGCAACCCTCGGGTCTGTTGTAAGCATAACAGTGATTTTTTGAGTAAGTCGATTTTTTTACAACAGATTTTGTCGATTTTACCAACTTTTGGGCCGTATAGGTACTGTCGTAGCTCAAATGGCGTAGGATATCTGAATTCTCTACAGTTTCAAACGCTCTAATACCCTTTTTGTCAGCCCTCTCTTTGACACTCTTGTCATAGTTTACAAGTGAGCTGAGAGTGAATATTCTAGTGGCAGACTTTTCTAGCAACATTTCTATATGGTCAAGAATATATCTGACATCCTCACCTTGTTCAAGTTTGGCACTGACTAAACAAACATTGACCATTAGTAATTTTTCTAGGCTGTCAATATTTTTCTTGTGACCTAAGAAATTTCACTGGTCGAACTCACCCCTTGGTTTTCTTGATTTATGCTTGGATCTTGACCTGGAGCGAGAGTTGCTACTGCTGGAGCTCGAACTTGATCTAGATCCACATCATGATCGGTTATACAGGTGTCGCGGCCTAGAAGTCATGTCTAGGTCGCTGCCACCGATGGGGCCCTCCGGAGTCAAATCATCCAATTTATCCAGGATTTTCGCCAGACTTCCTTCCACTGCCTATGTCCGGATCTTCAAATCAGCCAGCTCGTCTGTCATAGCGTCTGTCATCCCATCAGCGGGTAGAGAATCTGTGGGCAGGTCTGTAACGGATAACCCAGGAGGCCCTTGCCTCCTGACAGATCTTCTGACACCGCTCGGCAGTGCTGAGTCAGGCTCTATCGTCTTCTTATTCGATTTTCTGCGGCCAATTTTGGCCAGAAATCCGGTAGATAACAAACTTTGCCAGGTTAAAAGACGAATAGTAATGTTTCACATTGTTATTTTTCTATCAAAAAAGAAGACATTTCTTTGTATATACACTGATACTTTGAAAAAGAAAACGACAGGAAATTATGTGTAAAAATAGTCATTGTTGAAATGTACTGAACATACAACCATTTACTAATTAATAAAGCAATATAGGTTTTAAGCAACCGTGTGTAGCGCTGGTCTAAGCCTTCCTCTTTGGTCGAATGTATAGGGACGAAGACTGAAAGATGAAGCTTTATGACTGTAAGGGTTAGAATCCTATAACAAAGCTGGATTTTAACGAGTAAATCAGTGTCCATAAACGGGAGTTTATACCTATATTCTCCCTCCAGATTTCCGATAACCTCCTCCCGGTTGTGGAGATTTCCTCCCTGGAAACCTCCCGCCCAAGATATTAAAATTTTCATCTCACCCCCCTGTTTCCTCCTATTACCTTATGTTATACAGATAATCATAATGGTCGTATTAGCTATTGGATCCTAATTCTCCTGTTATTGGCACTTGGGGTGCACCTAACCATTGCCTGGCAGCGTATGTGCGTGTTTCCCTTCGTTACAAAAGAGGGGAGAGGAGGAGGATTTGATCCCTTTATGAAGGAAGGAGGGAAGGGCTATCTCTACATTCCTCACAATATTGGAGGTAGAGGAGGCGGATGGCCCTTCTCCTTATGAAATAGGAGGCCGATTGTCTTCATCCTTATATAGGAGGAAGGGGGTGGGTAATGCCTCTTCTCTGCTATACAGAAGAAAGCGGACTTTGATGCTTTCCATCCTTATGGGAGGAGGTTAGAGGAGGTTATGCCTTCCCTTCCCCTTCAGCCTCATAGAGCATAGATTTGTTTTCCAGATATCTGTATTGTCTATAGAAGGGGCAGATAATGCATATGGTATGACTACTGTCAGACTGAAGGAGCAAGGTGCAATGACAAGGCCTCTTTCATGTAAGATATTCTTGGGAAACTGATTTTGAGCAGATACTTTCAATGACAGAAACGCATTTGAAAACTGACCTTGGATGCATCCAAATTCCATCATATAAGTTACATGCTTTCTCAAATAATGCAGATACTCTGAAACATATTTTGCTCAGTGAATTAACGCCAGATTCAAGTAAAACATCAAGCCTTCTGGCCAATTTCTAAGCTTTGGAGACAAAAAGAGTTTAATATATTGAAATTGTTGCACGTCCTTGCTGTAACAGATGTCACATGGTGTCAAATGAAACAGAACCTGCTGGGAATTCAAATAGCACCATGTGGTAGAACGAATATATAAGATGGTTTCTATGACAACTACAGACCTCTGTAGGAGAGCATCTCTTAATTTACATTTGATAACACCTTCAAATGTGCATGTGGTGCTAAATTAACACTATAAGTGACGCATCCTTACAAAGTGAATCAGAAGTCACATATAGAAAATGTTGCCAGACTGATATATACGAAATGAAATCTCTTGATGAGCTTGCATATTACTTGCATAATTATTCGAACCAGGTTGCCCTCTTGGGATCATATAACAGTGTATTAGAGTATAAAAGTTTATAAAGCCTATGCAATTCTATAATAACCACGAATTATGTAGCTCTGCCTGTAGGTATTAGGACTTGAATTCAGTTTGGAAACCCTGGGTCCGTAAAGACATCTATGTTAGAAAAATGTTAAAGTATATAGTAATTTTGAAAACCACTTTGTAAGCATAAAAGGTTTCCTATAGGTAAACCTGATGAATCCTGGTAATGACTTGGAATGGGGTAGGCAGTTGCCCATATACTGGGATTTTACTGAAAGAGCACTTGCCTCGATAACGAATGTTCAATTCACAGACTTCGAAAATGAATGAGTGTAAAGACTACCTGACACCTATAGTAAACCTGTATTGAGGAATTGTGTTAGATAACGTGATATTATGTTGCATGGTAAAACGCAACTTGGTGGCAAACTGGATACTAAGGGAATATATCCCTGACATGATCAAATTCTAAATTTATATAAAGCTCCTGAAAACAGGATTCTGATCGCCCTGGAAGCCCCAACATCATGTGGAATGGAGAAACACCATTATTTGTACAGGCTTTTTTGGAGACTTGTTTATGTGCTACCTCTTAGTCCAATTGAGGATCTGCTATGTCTACGTTGACGCTCAAATTGGACAGCTTGATGTGTGGCCCACAGTTGTAACTCATTGAGGACAAAAGTTGTCGCGCTCAAAATGGACTCAAATTGGTTTGCCCAATCAGGGCCATCTAATGGAGCCCTGGCTAGAAGTCTTCCATCTGACCGACTTAAAAGCATGTACTGAATTCTGCCTACTGGAGATAGCAAGTTTTCAATGGGTTTAACCCTATTGGGCTGTCCTAAATGTTTCTTTTGTGTGTTCGCTTTCAGTTACATTATAATCATATCATAAGGTGAAGCTGCACTTCGCGATTTTCTGGTACATTCTCACAAAATGTTACCCGTACAGTGCCTAAGCAGTGGAGGACCCAGGAGTGGCCGGGGGGGGGGGGAGGACATTGTCTAGGATGGGCCTTAGACTTCTTAGTTGGTACAACTTCCCCTGAATTTCACCCTTTTTATTACAGATTTTCTTTTAAACTCAACTGGCTATCAATCTGCACAACCTCAAGCTAATTGTTATCTGTGACCAGCCCAGCGAATTTCGGTCTTAGCTGTCAAAATATCAATTTGGGGATTGTAGTTCATTCTGAAATGAGACTGTTTTGGCTCCCCGAAACAATCTTCATTATGGGAATCAGGGAATTATTTGCTCCTGTATGAGACTATCTGTGAACACAAGGCAATTTTCCTTTCTTTCAAAAAGGAGTCTAACCCGTCAAACTGCTCGAATTTCTCGTGGCTGGGGTAGGGGGTGGGAGCTGTTGATAATCAAAGGACCTTAGAGGTACTCATTAACCAAACATATATCATCAAAGGAAGTCCTGTGATACTCTTTTGTACCTAAAACATATGACCTTGTTGATACTCAAAAGGTCTGACATACCCTTCCCCCCTTACCCCACCATTACCCATAACATCGCGCCCCCCACCCAGGCCTATACCCCCCGCCCTGTTGATACTCAAAGGGTCTGACCGCCCATACACACTACAGATGCTAGCACATACCACTCCCACTCCCATTCTCACTCCTTTCCTTTTCCTTGGATGTATGCTCTACAGTGACTATGATCCCCCCCCCCCCCTTTAATACAAGCATATGCATAGGCGCGTATGTACAGCCATTTTGGCTATGGCTAGAACATGTAATTTGAATTCATGTAGAATACCGGCTTCTAAGAGTTTTTGTCACCTGTAAACATAAATCACAATAGTATGAGTGGGGACCATTGTAATTGATTTATTGCATAAATTACAATGTTTATCAATGAATATATAATACGTGAATTGGAATTTTCCAATCCAGATTGTTAAAGTAAGATGTCGCAAGACTAAAAAACAATAAAAACTTTGAAACTTGAAACTTGAACTTGAACACAGCTTGTGCGTGACGGACTTTTGTGATACCAGATGAGAAGGTGCCAATACTGCCGCTGGAGATACTGAGACTCATGCGTCGTCGGAAGTATCTTTTAAAGTATTCTAGAGCAACAACCGTAGCACTGAGGTACAGAGAATTTCTGAATATGGCCAATAATGTATCAAAGGAGATAAATGATTCAATTAATAAGGCCAAGAAAGAGGAGATGCTGGAAAACCTTGTGAGATTCAAAAACGACCAAACACGTTTCTGGGAACTAATAAACACAATTTGGAAGGGAAATAAAGACCATCCACATGTGAGTCTGAAGGATAACAATGGCCGAGAAGTACACAGTGATGAGTTGGCCGACTATGTGAATGATTACTACAAGATAGGAGCCGAGCTTGCCCAACAGGCAGATGTCAAATTAAGGGAACTTGGTGGATATCTTAGATACAACCAAAACTACCAAGTGTTGAATCAACAAATGGGTCTTGTTCATGTCACGAAGGTTGAGTGTATAGGCGTGATAAAACAGATACAGGCATGAAAATGATCTGGAATGCATTTGGTAAAAAAAAAGTCACAGGTGAAGGACTCAGTCCTAAGGAAAAGGCTTCAATGTCAAATTACAAATGGTCAGTGCATCATGCCAGCCAAGTCATGTTGCATAAGATGACTTAATGTACATTTCTCTGCTGTTTATCAACCACTTTCAAAGTGTAATATATTGATTTAAACTGTGCCTATGTACTAAGGTTTGTAATCATGTCACATTCATGTGAGAACTAGTCAGGGGTGGACAACAGTTTGGAATCATGTCACATTCATGTGATTATTAGTCAGGGATGGACTATAGTTTGTAGTCATGTCACATTCAGATGACAATTAGTCAGGGATGGACTATAGTTTCAAGTAGTCATGTCAAATTCAGATGTCAAGTAGTCAGGGATGGACTCTAGTTTGTAGTTGTGTCACATTTAGATGACAATTAGTCAGGAATGGACTCTAGTTTGCAGTCATATCACTTTCAGATATCAATTAGTCAGGGATGGTCTATATTTTATAGTGATGTTGTAACCAGATGCCAATTAGTCAAGGATAGGCTATAGTTTGTAGTCCTGTCACACTCATGTAACAACTAGTCAGGGATGGAAAATACTTTGTAATAATGTCAATTTCAGATGTCAATTATTCAGGGATGGACTCTAGTCTGTAGTCATGTCACATTTTGATGTCAATTAGTCAGGGATGGACTATAGTTTGTAGTCATGTCACATTTAGATGACAATAAGTCAGGGATGGACTATAGTTTGTAGTCATGTCACATTCAGATGACAATGAGTCTGGGATGGACTATAGTCTGTAGGCATGTCACTTTCAGATGTCAATCATTCAGGGATGGACTCTAGTCTGTAGTCATGTTACATCCAAACGTCAATAAGTCAAGGATGGGCTATAGTTTGTAGTTATGTCACACTCAGATGACAATTAGTCAGGGATGGACTATAGTTTGTAGTCATGTCCCTTTCAGATGTCAATTAGTCAGGGATGGACTATAGTTTGTAGCCATGTCACATTGGGATGATAATTAGCCAGGGATGGACTATAGTTTTTGGGCATGTCACTTTCAGATAACATTAGTCGGGGATGGACTATAGTTTGTAGTCATGTCACATTCAGATGTCAATTAGCAAGGGATGGACTATAGTTTGTAGTCATGTCACATTCAGCTGACAATAAGTCAGAGATAGGCTCTAGTCTCTAGTCATGTCACATTCAGATGTCAATAAGTCCGGGATGGACTAAAGCTTGTAGTCATGTCACACTCAGATGACAATTAGTCAGGGATGGACTATAGTTTGTAGCCATGTCACATTCAGATGACAAAAGGTCAGGGATGGACTATAGTTTGTAGGCATGTCACTTTCAGATGACAATAAGTCAGGGATGGACTATAGTTTGTAGTCATGTCACACTCAGATGACAATTAGTCAGGGATGGACTATATTTTGTAGTCATGTCACTTTCAGATGTCAATTACTCAGGTGTGCACTCTAGTCTGTAGTCATGTCACATTCAGATGTCAATTACTAAGGGATGGACTATAGTTTGTAGTCATGTCACATTCAGATGATAATTAGTCAGGGATGAACTATAGTTTGTAGCCATTAATCATGACTGCATTGGTCAGTAAGACTAAGGCCACCTCTACCAGTGTCAATACCATCAATAAGTTGTTCACATTCACCCTAATTATGGGTGCATTGGTAGCATTGAGTACATGAGGGCTATACTTGTATATTGTAGGGGGCATTGTATACAGGCAATACACAGCAGAGGCTGGGTAAACTGCCATAACTCAACCACCTACCACCAGTTATTCAGTGCCATTTAGGGCTAGAGAAGCAACGGTCAACTCAAGGGAAGCTGGACTGTCTGATTTTGTGTGCAATCGACCTCCCATGGGAATGCAATGGAAGAGGCTAGAGCCTCTTCCAATAAGAGCATCGACAGCGACCTATACCCGAGTCAATGGAAGGTTGGAAGCAGCATTATCCTACCAAAAAATGGTGATAAAAGTGTTGTGGGAAATTGGAGACCGATATGCCTGCTCAACGTGTGTTCAAAGCTTTGTGAGAAACTTATTCATAAACAAATCATGCCACATCTCAATTAAGCGGATCAATATACTGTTGAAAGAGCAACATGGTTTCACCCCTGAGAGTTCAACAAGCACAGCAGTGTTTAGCCTTACTAATAACCCAGGTAGCAAAGGTGGTGTGGCCCAACTGTGGCCCACGCTATATTTGCTGTGGCTTCTGGTGTGGGCCGCAATGGGCTAACCGATGGACTGCTGACAGTTTCTGTCCTCAGTGAGTTGTGTGGGCCACACTGGGCTAACCAATATCAGATCAGTGTAAGAGTGGGTTGACCCTTTTAGGTTCAACATGGGTTTTTGGTGTGGCTGAAAGTGGGCTGACCACTGTCAGTCTGACTGTGATCACATGGCGCCATCTGGGAAACATTTATCATTTTGGGGTCAAGATGGGTTTTGGGTGTGGCTGAAAGTTCAGAACTCCCAGCTAAGTATGCCTTGTGCAAACCCATCCTCAGCCCTGTCTAGGGAATTATCTTTGGAACTGATCTATGCCTAATTCGGGGTGCCCACTTTGAAACCAATATTATGTGCCCAAAGTGTTTGCCCATTTTGAAGCTGCTCTGTGCCCAAATCAGCTAGCCTGATGTGGCCCACACAACTTGCTGAGGACAAAAACTGTCGGGAGCCCAACAGTCTTAGTTCAGTTTGCCCTATTAGGGCAACCCAATGTGGCCCTGACTGGAAACCCACCATTTACCCAACCTAAAACCATGAATGGTATTCTGCCTGCTTTGAACCAGCTTATCTGAGCTAAAACTGAATTGACCCCAAGTGGGCTTGCTACATAGGAAAGTGTACCATGTGCTGAACAGAGGTCTATACACAGAATTAATCTTTGTTGAACTACAGAAGGCCTTCAACAGCCTCAATCATGCCATACTGATAGAGAAGATGGAAAATATGGGTTTCAGCGACGATGTAACCAGATGGGTGAGACAATACCTGGCTGCAAGAATGAAAACCACTACCGTTAATGGCAAAGTGTCTAGAATGAAGGAAGTGGCGTGTGGTGTACCAGCCGGATTGGTACTGGGATCTCTGGGGCCTGTTGCTCCAATACTTACTAGTATGGACTTGTGTTAACGTAAATAAATTGGAAATTATCCATCACTAGTTAATTACATTAAGAAACTGTTTCTTCGAGCATACTTGCAACTTTTTTCATACTTGCATTAATGCAATTATGCAAACTTGCATTAACGCAACTATGACATTAGAGACAGACTATAGTGAGTGATAATAGGGGTAATCACTAAAAATTTGCAAAGTTGTGAGTAGGGCACAAAGTTGCTTTAATGCAAGTCCATCATTCATATAAGTAGTAGTATGAGTTGGTGATTTTAATCTGGCTATTAGTACTGTACTAGTAACTTTTAGCATACTTGCAAGTTTTGTACTAGCAAGTGGGGCATACTTGCAGGAAATTCTAGGATAAAAATGGTGGTGTCCTAAATTTTTTTTTATATTCATAGCAACAGGGTATGCATGTTATTTGATTATCAATTAGTGTAATATTATTGATATCAAAGGGTATGGAGTGACTGGCTTAATCAATTATACATTATTTTGTAACTTTTAATCAGAATGTTGGACTTGTTTTTTTTACAAGTCATATTTTCTGCAAGTACACACTTGCTAGTAGGAGAACTCAATTTGCAAGTATGAAAAAAGGAAATTGGCAAATAGCCTACTTGCAGCATTTTCATACTCACAGAAACACAATCAATGTAATAACCACTAGTAACTATTGGAGCAACAGGCCCCTGTTGTTTATTTGTTATTTTGTTTGGGAAAGTATACCATGCGCTGAACAGAGGTCTATACACAGAATTAATCTTTGTTGAACTACAGAAGGCCTTCAACAGCCTCAATCATGCCATACTGATAGAGAAGATGGAAAATATGGGTTTCAGCGACGATGTAACCAGATGGGTGAGACAATACCTGGCTGCAAGAATGGAAACAACTACCGTTAATGGCAAAGTGTCTAGAATGAAGGAAGTGGCGTGTGGTGTACCAGCCGGATTGGTACTGGGATCTCTGGGGCCTGTTGCTCCAATACTTACTAGTATGGACTTGTGTTAACGTAAATAAATTGGAAATTATCCATCACTAGTTAATTACATTAAGAAACTGTTTCTTCGAGCATACTTGCAACTTTTTTCATACTTGCATTAATGCAATTATGCAAACTTGCATTAACGCAACTATGACATTAGAGACAGACTATAGTGAGTGATAATAGGGGTAATCACTAAAAATTTGCAAAGTTGTGAGTAGGGCACAAAGTTGCTTTAATGCAAGTCCATCATTCATATAAGTAGTAGTATGAGTTGGTGATTTTAATCTGGCTATTAGTACTGTACTAGTAACTTTTAGCATACTTGCAAGTTTTGTACTAGCAAGTGGGGCATACTTGCAGGAAATTCTAGGATAAAAATGGTGGTGTCCTAAATTTTTTTTTATATTCATAGCAACAGGGTATGCATGTTATTTGATTATCAATTAGTGTAATATTATTGATATCAAAGGGTATGGAGTGACTGGCTTAATCAATTATACATTATTTTGTAACTTTTAATCAGAATGTTGGACTTGTTTTTTTTACAAGTCATATTTTCTGCAAGTACACACTTGCTAGTAGGAGAACTCAATTTGCAAGTATGAAAAAAGGAAATTGGCAAATAGCCTACTTGCAGCATTTTCATACTCACAGAAACACAATCAATGTAATAACCACTAGTAACTATTGGAGCAACAGGCCCCTGTTGTTTATTTGTTATTTTGTTTGGGAAAGTATACCATGCGCTGAACAGAGGTCTATACACAGAATTAATCTTTGTTGAACTACAGAAGGCCTTCAACAGCCTCAATCATGCCATACTGATAGAGAAGATGGAAAATATGGGTTTCAGCGACGATGTAACCAGATGGGTGAGACAATACCTGGCTGCAAGAATGGAAACAACTACCGTTAATGGCAAAGTGTCTAGAATGAAGGAAGTGGCGTGTGGTGTACCAGCCGGATTGGTACTGGGACCTCTGGGGCCTGTTGCTCCAATACTTACTAGTATGGACTTGTGTTAACGTAAATAAATTGGAAATTATCCATCACTAGTTAATTACATTAAGAAACTGTTTCTTCGAGCATACTTGCAACTTTTTTCATACTTGCATTAATGCAATTATGCAAACTTGCATTAACGCAACTATGACATTAGAGACAGACTATAGTGAGTGATAATAGGGGTAATCACTAAAAATTTGCAAAGTTGTGAGTAGGGCACAAAGTTGCTTTAATGCAAGTCCATAATTCATATAAGTAGTAGTATGAGTTGGTGATTTTAATCTGGCTATTAGTACTGTACTAGTAACTTTTAGCATACTTGCAAGTTTTGTACTAGCAAGTGGGGCATACTTGCAGGAAATTCTAGGATAAAAATGTTGGTGTCCTAAATTTTTTTTATATTCATAGCAACAGGGTATGCATGTTATTTAATTGTCAATTAGTGTAATATTATTGATATCAAAGGGTATGGAGTGACTGGCTTAATCAATTATACATTATTTTGTAACTTTTAATCAGAATGTTGGACTTGTTTTTTTTACAAGTCATATTTTCTGCAAGTACACACTTGCTAGTAGGAGAACTCAATTTGCAAGTATGAAAAAAGGAAATTGGCAAATAGCCTACTTGCAGCATTTTCATACTCACAGGAACACAATCAATGTAATAACCACTAGTAACTATTGGAGCAACAGGCCCCTGTTGTTTATTTGTTTCATAAACAATGTCAACGAAGCAATCGACTACAGTGACTTCTTAGTCTATGCAGACGACCTTGTCTTCTTTTCATCGGGAAGGGACCCGGCAGGAGTAAAGGAATGGCTGCAGAGGGATATGGCGTAAAGATAAACAGCAACACGCAGTAGGGGAGGAGGTGCTTCTGAAGCTGAATAACATGCCCCTCAAGAGAGTCACCAACTTCAATTACCTAGGTGACACCCTAGAACAGCATTTCAGCTTTGTACAACAAGGGAGAAAAGTCATCGGTCTAGTAGAACGTAGGATAAACCAGTTACAGCAAATCAAATGGAACACAGACAGTGCAACTACTCTAAAGGTATATGTGACAATGGTCAGGTCGGCCATGGTCAGCGTGTGGTCCGGTCAGGGACTTAAGAGGCAATAATAAGATCAAGCCAAAGGTACCAAGAGTTAGAAAAGAGTTTTTTGACAAGGCTCCAGTATGTAGAGGCAAGATACTTTGGGATGCAACTGATGCAAATATACAGCATGCTCCTGACAAGGAGACCTTCTTAAAGCTGCTTTTAGTAAAAGACTGTTTTGTGCTGAAATGTGAATGATGCTTTTCTTCTAGAAAATGATAAATTAAGGCTCTCTTCCAGATATGCAAAACTTAGAGGAAAGGTCACAGGCATACATCCCAATGATCGTCTATATTATTATTAATAGCAATGTGTGGGTTTGGAGGGGAGTATCTACCTATTTCCTACATTATCTTAGTTAATATTCAGCGGTATATGGCTATTTTTGTAAATCTCAAATGGTATGTGAGATATTATGATGCCTAATGAAAAAAAAAAAAAAACACGATACCTAGATGCATCTCTGATGTTTTGTACTGCTCTCAACACCAGCAGTTTTGTAAATATCGACATTTGAGCTCTCTGGCTCCCCAGCTAAGGTGCATGTGGTGTCCAAATAGGTGTAGGCCTTATGAAGCATGAACAATTTCCTAACAACAGTATTAATTTACTAAGCTACCTATCAGATATCACTGAACTTACGTGCACCTATCTCTGTACCAGCTAAACCTAGAGCAACAGACCCCTGTTTATCATTGCCTTATGGTCCAGGATGTTATATACAGCAGGCTAACGACAGTCATGACCTGTCATGAAGTACAGCTAGCTTTACCTAGCCTCTCTTTACTTACCCTACAACAATACCAATTTCCTGCCCAGCGGGTTATTAGAATCCCTCTAATATGTGAGGCATGGTACACGGTGCTAGTTTTACTCCCAAGGGCACTCTACAAAATTCCACTTTACTTTTGATTAGGCCAGAAATTTGTTTTGAACATTTAGTGGCTTCAACAAAGAATCAGTGCAGATAGGATGATATTTTCTTCTACCGCTTAATAATCCATAACTAGTTGGATATTGAACAAGTAATCAATGGATAATTTATGACAAGTGTGCTAACACACACAAGTCATGAATTATCCATTGACTACTTATTTTATTCCATGAAACCAATAGATAATCAATAGAATACCAATAAATTCAAGTTGAAAACAACTTCCCCAGGACTTGAAGCCAGCCATAGTGTGTGTACACGATCGGTACATACACCTTGGCGCCCGGCAGTGGACAGCTACAGCCCCGGTCTCGGCTTGAAAATTAGCGTTTGTACACGATTGATATACACACCTTGTTGCCCGGCAGTGGACAGCGACAGCGCCCGTCACGGCTTGGCTTGCTTTGAATGCATCTCGCGGTTATGTTTGTGTACAATTGGTACATACACCTCGTCGCCCGGCAGCGGACAGCTACAGGGCACACAGTGAAAAAAAGATGCGCCCGGACCGTGTTGTCTCCAATCGGTACATACACCTCATTGCCCCGCAGTGGACAGCTACAGCGCACACAGCGAAAAAAAGATGCGCCCGGACTGGGACTTGATCTGCCCACCTTCGACGGCTGAGCGCAATGCTCTAACCACTAGACCATCGCGTCTCCTCCTTCAGCAGCCATCTCGGCTTGGCTATGTTTGAATGTCTCCTGCGGTTATGGTAGCGGACAGCCCGCAGTCGTCACCTCCCCGGGCTTTGTATCATATCAAGACCTGGTTGTAGCCAGCCACTACCTGTCAGTCCCTGTGGCACAATGCATAGGAAGTTGGACTAGGGATTTGAGACTGCAGGTTCAAGCCCTGCCCTGGCCATGAAATTTCATGGGTTTTAACATGTAACATATGACATGTAGGGACATGTAAGGTGTGCAGGTTATCCATGGATAATGGCACCGGGTGCCTGTTATCCTTGGATAACTGCACACCTTACAAAAGTCATGATGCAGGCATCATGGTGTGCAATATCGACAGGTATGTGCATGGGAATATCCAGGAAAAGCACTCAGAATCCCAGAAATTGTGGAATAAAAGCTGCTATCGTATGCTTATATGACCTTTTTGACATGTTTATGGAGAGCTCTATAGTTTGCTTGTTTTCATATTAGTGGAAACTGGAAATACATTTCATTTTCACAGCACCTTGGCACAAATGGTACACGTTTTATGGCTGCTTCCTCAATGTACTCCCATCAATGTTTAGCTGCCCCTTAGTCCCTGACTGGAAGCTCATAAAATGTAACTCTTCAAAGCTAAGGGTTCCGGAGGCATTATACTTTTATCATTTCCTTTTTTTTTGTAGGGGGGGGGAGTTCCCCGCCCCCTCTTCTTGCGCTAGTTATCTTCCTTTAAAATCTGTCTGAGCTCTGAGTTTGGGCTTTAATTATTCTCTGCATCCCTAATATGGGCTACATATATCCTATACATATTATACCGGTAAGTGCTGATACAGCACTGACAAAAAATACCTTACTCACTTGAGTCTAGATCCAAACTCAGGCAATGTCGCCAATCACTTGAGTCTGGATCTAGACTCAAGTGAGTAAGATTTTTTTTCTCAGTGAGCGATCTCCAACGTGTTTATGACTCACCCTCTCCATGAGTTGAATCTCTTACGTCTCAGATACCCAATGTTAGTGGATGGGATTTAGGGATACTTTCATCTCATCAATTTAAACACTCAACCAATCAAGCCTGAGATAATTATAACGTGATGTATATGTAAGAACTGTGCTACCTGTCACTGGCTCTCTTTCTTTCCGATTATTAGTCGGCCATTCATACATATCTATTATTGTATTTATAGGTGTTATATCCTACGTTGCCATATACATTATGGAGTTCTTAGAATTCGTGAGTAAGGCGAATAAGAAGACTATTTTGGTTGATTACACACATTTACCAAAAAAAAGACATATTCCAGACTATTCGTATAGAATGGTAGATGCCTCACGTATATACTCAGCACGTCTAGATGCAATCCTATAAATATTTTTTTGAGATTCTGTCTCATTACAAATATTCTTCTGTCTAATGACATCCCTGTAACTTTACACCGATACTGGACAAATTACTACCGAGCAGCTTGCTTGAGTCATCGTCAAGTTCATGAAATGCCTGCCAGGTGCCGGTAGTGTGCTACCTGACGGCTCAGAGGTGCTCAGATGTGCATCATGGCGCCACCTAGGTGATTGTAAAATGGCTGTTCAGAGAGGATTTGATATAGAGTTAACCTTTTTAATCCTTCCTCAGCCACCTGACAGCAAAGAAGCTCTTAGCATTCCTTGGGCTAATATGAAGTTACAATTAATGGTCAGGATATACATGGTTAATAAGCAATTAAGCTCTTATGAAGTTGAATCATAATCTCGTCACCGAAGGAAAGGAGGTGTCTTGAGTCGTGGGATTAGGATCTACCTCCATCCCCCAACCCCAGCACGCACTAATGGAACGTCAGTTGACGTAGGGTTAAGTATGATTTGAGAAGAATAAAGTTTCGAGTATGTGTTTCTAAAGGCCCTTGGCTGTATGGAGTGTGAAATTAATCATAATAAACAACAATCATCGTGGACCGGCATCTGTATGGGCTATTACTCTAGCATAACACTTACTGTTAGCATGGAATTTGAAGGTTTTTGTTATTGATATAAGAAGGTACTTACGATGGAAAAGGTCTGCCGCCGTCCACCAGCACTCTCCATCTGAGGACACCCTGGCAGGCATGTCATGTAGTATGGTCTCCATGTTGTGACATGTTTCTTGAACACCCGCCACTGTTGAAGGCAAGGCACAGAGTTAACAACCGGGACATGATAATGAAATATAGATTATAGTTATGATTCCCTACATGCTATCTAACTTTTTCCGACAACGATAGTCCGTCCCATTACAAACTGGCATCCTCAGAATTAAGCCACAGAAATTTAGGAGTAGGGCAAACGTGAACCCCACCTGGATACATGTATCCATATACCTGACTGCAGAATCTGAATAGTTGGCCAGTTTTGATGTCCACATTACTTTTCCCTACAGTGACCCTTGGAACTCTTGTACCAGGCAGTATAGCTACGGAAAGGGTAAAGAAAGTTGTGTTATTAATGGTTCTATGGACTTTTCAATGATAAGCATGATCTACACCTGATGTTCGTTGACAACTTAAGATTGGTATATACTATACATGAGACTATCGAGTTGACCAACATAAAAATCATATATATAATTATATGAAAATGAAACTGAGGATAATTAGGTATACCCAGTTTGTTTTTGATGTTGATATCTAAGATTACGGAGAACATGATGCGTAGAGAATCAGTGCAGAGAGGCTCGGAGTCTTATTAAGCTCTTGAGATCAGGTAGGCACACCAAAATGAATACAATGATCAATATGAACTTTGAAAAAGAGGGTGCGTATCCCCTAATTTTGAGCAAATTCTGGGTTGAAAATATGCCATCAAACCCTCAAGTACTGACAAAAAGGAGGGGTGAAGAGATCCAGTGTGACCATCTGCTTTATTTAAAAAGTCTAACCTGAAGGAAGTTACTACAAATTACTACAAATTAACACACGGGACAAATTTAAGGAACAAGCAATGACCAGTCTCCTCCATATGATATATGATAATTCTGGCTTAGTAAAATGGTAGCCCATGTATGCTAGTTAGCTCTGCGGGGTAGGGGCCCAGTGAGCCTGAATTTCTCAGGCTAATATCCATAAAAGACTTTACTCTAATGTGCGGTCTTAAGTCCCAGATCTTTAAACTGCCTGTTATGATGTACTCCTTTCCTGGCGCCTTCGCATAATAGTGACAATCTCTACTTTTTATATACTACTTCTGTTTCTGCGTTATAACCTCATATTTTCGTTCGCTTGAATCGGTGTAAAATACCAGAAACCGATCTTAAATGACACTAAGCCTACTTTGGACAAAGGTTCGATCATACCAATGTATGATGCCTTTGTTCTATACTAGGTGGCGCCACAGTAAACCATAAAGTCCATTTTGCGCTGTCATGGTTCTCCATTCTGACCCCGGGCCTCCCTAGCCCACTTAAAAGGGTCTATTTCTCCTCTTTCCTATCCCCTCAGGATGTGTGTGGTGCACATATGCGCGGGCACTGACATATTCCTCTGTGAAATTGTGTAATGTAGTTCTCGCCATGAATATGACCTCAGCTGTCGAAATGGCGTTAAACATCTATTACTCACTCACTCCATTCTGACCCGTTGTGACATCAGAGCAAAGACCGACGGATGAATATTGGGGTTAGTAAGACGGAGTACTCCCGCTGCCTCCCATAGGTTTAACGTTGTGACAGGGTTCTCGGTGCGCCAAGGAGTCCAGTGTGCCGTGAGGGTGTAGATTCCCGTAGCCCCATAGAGCGCAGTGTTAAACAACACATTTTCCAAACCTATTTATAAAATACTTATCCTTGGAATATTGAAATGAAACCACCACTGACTGAAAGGGCAGGACTTGTAGATGCTTGTTCTTGAGATCAAATAATATTTTGCTAAATCATCTCGTTATGGGAACCTTGGATAGCCTACGAAAATTGCCAATTTTGTGCATTTTCTCCGGAAACACGCAAAAACAACCCATGTTTACCCTATCAAAATAATCATTTCTCTTACTTCCCCAGCTTCCATATGCAAGTAAATGACAAAGAAAGAGGTAAATATTGATCGTATATACTTTGATTTGTATTTAATAGTCTAGTTTGTCTACATTGACAGTGGAAAGTGAAGTTAGAAATCCATGCACTTTGCTCATCACAGGAGGAGAGACTGTGCGTGGACGAGTCAAATAGCCAAAAGTTTCTTTTGTCCCGGGAGTTCTCACAGTCACAATTCTGGATCTTTGTTAAAATCACCTAGATGATGGGCTTTTTCAAGTCAATACCTATCTGTACATGTTAGGTTCGTTCTAAAATTCCAAGGATTTCTATTTCAAAATTGCCAATCAAATTGCATTGTTTAACACTGCGCTCTATGGGAGCCCTCGCGAGTACACCCTGGTGCAAGCTGGCCCTGCTCTTACCAGTAACGCGGTTACGGGACTCAATCTCTTGTTACCCAATATGGCGGAGTGGGATCTCTTATACTAGATTATGCCTCTTTGATCAGAGCCACATTAGTCCACATTACGCACTCCAGTAGAGGGTGGCGCTGTAAACAGTACGAGAGGTAACGTGCAAAATAGGCACATTGCATTAGGCACAATGATAAGCATAACCAATAGTGACTTTGGTATTATTTTGTTTCATTATTCCGGCTGTATACAAGCATCTCATATACCTTATCTCTTTTTCTAGTATAGGAAAGCAAACACCTAGATATTAATAATATTTATACTTACAAGTCTTATTGCAAACGTTTTCAATGTAGTCCGAAGCATTGTTTGTGATATTTATGATTCCTGCAAGGCAAAAGGCGAGGACCCTGTTTACATATGTATGGAGAAGAGTATCGTCGTGGTTATGTTTAGGAAATCTGATTTGGACATTGTGTCTGCGAGGTAATGGTTTGGAAATCAACAGGAATAACACATTTAAGAATAAAGTAGTAGGAACTGAAGGATATACTCTTTTGTCGGTGAATGATAGTAAAACTCGCCTAGAAGTGTCATGCCAAATCCCCATACATTTTAAATAGCTGAGATAAAGGGAAATACATTCTGAAATTACATGGTAAGTTTACTATCAATTTTGTCTGAGCCTCGGGCAATGGTTTACCTTGCAGACAGATATGAGAATAAATAGAATTGAATTACGATTAATAATCATAATACAGTTATTTGGGATAATCCACTGTTTGGGATAATACCGGTAATCATTATTATCCCAAACAGTGGGCGTGAGAGAAGACCTGAGAATGGTATATAAATAGTCCATAATATATTTTGAAAAAAACCTATAGCGGAACACTGTAACTTTGAACAATTGTCAATAAGCTTATAATAATGATAAAAACCTACCTAGGCCGAAGCACTCTGGACTGAGAGAGAAATCATCCATTGCGGTCTCAGTAGCACGTTTGTGTGGGCCGACCAATGCAACAAACCTTAGGCGGAAACTGAGAGTAATAACGGGAGAAAAAAATGTAACACAATGCTAGCACAGTAACACGATATATCACAAAACACTATATTCGACATCTGCTCTACCAAAGACCTTAAAAGGTGCTCGGCTATGAGTATAGATTATTGTTTTATATCTCAGAAATTTAAACCAGTGGCTGGTCCTCCTTCACCATTGCACTTACACAACACGTCAATTTGGGGATGCCACAATCTACAATCTTATAGGTAATAAGATTGACGACCATGGGTGATCAAAGTGACTACCATTTCCAGAAAGATGATCATTTCAATGACAAGTAAAGATTTCCGGTATTTTCAGTGCATCTCGTGCAATTCAGCTCTGTTAGCATTGCTCATCGTTGCCAGTACAGGGAAACCCCGGAAAAACAGACTTATTGAATATTGCTTCTGGATTATATCAAATGTATTCTATGAAGAAATGGTGGCGCTTACTGCCTTGTAACTTTAGGTAGTGGTTCACTGTTGAGTATCCAGGCGTCCTCCCCAAGAGATGGGGCTATGACAGACATGATCATTACAGAATCATCTTGGTCTGGCGGAACTCCATGGTTACAATCTGGAGGGAAGACCTCCTGCATCTCCTCCAGGTGCACCTTTAAGGAGATGGAGCCCAGGGACATGTGAGAGAAGAGCCTCAGCTGCAAGAACAAATGTTCATAAATAGTAATTAAAGCGGTTTGGCGGATTCACAGAATAGTGACAGAATAATAGGTTTTGTATAGCCTTACACGATAACAGCCGCGCTGGGGTGCATGTTGTAACATCTGTGCCTAATGTAATTATATGGGTAACCTTGTTTCACTGATAACTATTTCATTGCAATTGCACCTGTCTCATAATATCCCAAATGGATTATAACATAACGTTTTTAACAGTGTTTACGGCTCCTAAAACTTTCCTACTCTTTCCCTTCAGAAGGGGCTTGCCAAAAAAGAAACGTGAACCACAACAGAAAACATGCATGTTTTTGTATTGCTAAAATATTGTCTTGATAATAGTTTAGATAAAACGTGCACGATTTTTGACACTTTAAAAAGAGTTTTCCATGCATTCTGTTGTTGTTTTTTTGTCAATACAAGAAAACAAGTTAGGCCATACACGTTTTACTCACTACTGTCTAAAAAAAATTACAGAGGTTCTTCCTCGTTAGCTTTTGGCAAGACCCTTCTGGTCATTCGTTCGATTGTTTTGTCCCATCATATCTGATTTCTTGGGTAACATTTTGTTGTAATGATCATAGTGAATGGCTAAATGTAAGAAAATTACTTATCTTATTCATAATCCAGATTAAGAAAGTTTATGATAATCAGCCTACCGTGCATGACAGGTAGAAAGGGGACCCAGGAGTCCACGTCTGGGGCGGTGGTGGCGGCAGGACTGCTGAGTAGATAACGTGTTGCCGAAACCTCTTCTCTACCGGAGGCGAACTAGATTGTTCCTGCGCTTTGGTATAGATATAATGACCTGTAGAAAATGTAAGAGTTGCATCTCAATATCGAGAAGTGTCCAAATCGATGCATTCCAAAATATTTGTGATATGGTGAAAGCTAAGGCGTATTGGTCAAACTCCTCGTGTTAAAGTTCTTATCACGCAGTACTTCGAAAACAGAAATAACGCAAGATAGCACCTTCCATATTCGAACAAGTGGGGTTTGGACATCGATATGACGTAAAGCAGAGGCAAATGATATAGAATATCTAAAGGCAATCTGTACACAGTTAGAGAATATTCATCATTTACCCTTCTTGCCACCATAAACTACTACTTGCTTTTTCGAATTTTGATTAATTTACGTCCCAAACTTTTGCTATTGTCTTAGGCAGCATGTACTTGGTATTTTACTACCAAACGCGAGAGTGTCATCCATGGTAGTTAGGGGTGGTGCTCATGATTTATTGGATTTCAAATGTGTATGTGGATGGCGATGGAAAGGACTACAAGAAGTAGTGATTTATGGGTACGGAATGGAGGTACAGGAATGACCCTGCACAGAGTATGTTGTCAGGGTAATGAGAGGTTGCAGGCCCCTGTTCCACCATGAATGGTGGGCAGAGCTACAATGACCAATCAAGGGCCGCTATTGCATTAGTACATCATGCCCAACGATCGGCTTGATGTAAGGATCCCGTGCTGGGAAGAAACTCACTAGGGTAATTGTAATGCAGTGAAACAATGTCGTCTTCCTTCCCAATGAAGCACAAGGAATCTCCGTAAAAATAATCGTAAATCTTTGTCCCAAAGTTGCTGAAGAACTACCGTTAATTTGAGGGCATTTCTCTTTACAGTGCAGGAGTGTATTGATCAACCCCTTAGGGCCAGCATGAATGTAGCCCTGGTGAGTTACTAGTCAGATCTACACATCCAGGCATCATGATGTATTAATGCATTAGTAACCCTGAAAGAGTTAAGGGCACTTCGCCGATGATACATGACTAGTCGCACTATAAACAATGACAAACCCAACGATATAAAAAAAGGCCAGGGATGGAATATCATTTAGGGAATGGCCTAAGAAAATTATTTATGTGCGCGGGGTTTCTTGGGAGTCAAAGCTTTGGGTGAGATTCTTTACCAGTGTTTACAGGGAATTCTCAGGGCAAGTGAAAAGCTTGAAACTCAAGATTATGCTGAATGAACTCATTAGATTTAACCTTAGATTACAAAACCTCTAGCATCCATATTTGACTCTGCTTAGCCCCGTCATCATTACTTGATTGATATCCATGGAGCTGGGAGCTTAGATAGATTAGCCTGAATGTAGACATAACATATTTCATAATGCACTCCGGAGAACTCACCAGATGGTGTATGCAGGGTGTGGTCGAATGATGGTCCATCTTTGCTGGGAGTTGGACCGGAGTGACGTATCCAGTTGTGTGGTGATGACGTCGTGTTGTGGCATTCGCAGTAGCCATTCTCAAAGTTACACCTAGCTCTTTCAGGTATTGTGTCTGAAATAAACACAATCAAATTACACCTGACTCGCTCAGGTATTGTGTCTTAAATGGACATGGTCAAATAACTGAACCACATTCGACCCTTTCAGGTACTGTGTCTGAAAACAACAAGCCCTAATTAGTAAAGATAGAGCTGGCCCTAGGTATCTTTGATATTTTGGATATTAAAAACCAAAAGAGTCGAATTCAATTTACAACAGACCCCTCTCAGTTTGAAACAAACACTGTCGAAGTGCAGTTGGTCATCACAAGCATTATCATCATCTGAAGCAAATATTGGTAATTTAATTACCAGGATCCTTCTACCTGTGCATCTTCCCAGTGTAAAATAAGCTATGACCTTTCGGTTTATATGAACCAGGATGATTGATAAATACCAGAAGGTCAATAATTGACATCTTACCACAATATGTTTGATTCTCATCCTCTCCTCCCAGGCAGTCCTTTTGGAAGTCACATACCTTATCCCGGGGTATGCACACCTTTGTCTGACACATGAACTCATTCAGGGAGCACGTCCTCTTAGCAGGTAGCTCTGACATAGTAAGCAGAGTCTTGAGAACAATGGTATGATAGTGTTTAGTTAACAGTTATTGGATACCAATGAACACATATATACATAGTCCAGCGGGCAGTGGCAGGGCGGGGGGTGACTAGCGACATAGTTCCAAATATTCCAAACATTTACAACAGAATACATAATGCCTGCTAACAATTCTTATCTCGCCGGGGCCGATTTGAATAATGGCCATATAAATAAAGATTATGGAAGAAGGAGGCAAACTTACCTGGGTTACAGTAGTCAAGAGAGATGCTGTCTATGGCAAAATGGCCCGTATCGGACACCCCTTGCACAGCCTGGAAGATCACCCTGAAGGGTTCCTCTATATGTCCTATTTCCACCTTGTATCTTATCCAACTGCAAGTAATAAGAGAAGAAAAATGATTTAGTTTTTACTATAGAATGGAACACTGTAAAAAAAAGATGTCGTTGAAATAATGATGAAATCCTCGTCCCAAAGTTGCCATCTGGAGCTTCTTGTAAAAATTACAATGGTTGACTACAAAATGATTACGATGGTTCACTGTTCAGTTTTACAAGGATCCCTGGTAGATTCAACAGTTATTTATTACAGTGTAAATTATCTGATAATCTTTTTTCTTTTTGTAAATTGTGTAAACAACATGCCCACTTTAGCAAATGGTCTAAATGTGATTCTGAGATGCAGCGCATACAAATTGCTTGGAGGTTGTCCTACAGATTTGGTTTCCAAATGCATTTGCTAGTCAACTCTGGAGATATGCACTGTGATTGTACAGTCAATTAGCTAATTTGACTCAGTAGAGAAGAGGGCATTATTATTGTTATTATGAGACCGCCTGCAGAATAACATCATAGTGCCATCTGGAGTAGAGGAAAATTGCACTGAAAAAAGTCTTCCTGACAAAGTGACATGTATACCCATGTCAATTTGATTTGACACAGAGAGCATGCACATGTCATTGGGACATGTGCACATATGTCACCATGACAACTGTAGCACACAGTAATCCTCATATGTGACATGTACTGGGAAAGGGGCCCTTATTCCCCCCTGCAGTAAGGGCTCTTTTTGCAGATCGTGTCACATATGATTTGACATGCCTTAAAATGCCATGTCATCTGTGAGTTGACTAGGGTCATGGCCATGTTGAAGGCACTTGACATGTGATGGTTTGACATACATAATTGTTCTAGGATATTCCACTAGATGGGGCAAACAACCATTTTGGTACCAGGATAAATCACTACCAACACTTGAGGCATTTGATGTATCGGTGTCATTTTGTTTTCATGAAGAAAGATCACTAAGGTTTGTAAATACTATCAATGAATGGTAGTGAATTCTATTTCATTGTTAAATTTGCACTTCTTATTGAAAATCAAAATAGACACCCACAATTCTGAATTCTTCAACAGGAGAGGCTAGACACCTTATGTGTGGGTCAGTGAAAATCCCAAAAGATTGTATGCTAACACACAATCTATAATCTCAGTATCTACAGTACATGGAGACATATGGCATTGTCATGCACCTCCCTGCCCTTGTCTTATGGACTGCATAGAGGTCCTCAGTCAAGTAGAAGTTCATTAGGCATGTCAAGTGGAGTTGACAAACAAAATGTGAGAGCGTCAACCTCATTCGACATGCCTTCACACATGTCATGTGTGAGACAAATCATGACCTGTGCAGTATGTGTCAAAGCAATCAGTGTTCTTCTCTTTGTGTGGTGCCCAATCTGCTAATGCTGGATCCATTAAAAAGGCAGCAGAGGATCCCACATAATCATCTTACTAGAGAGGATTCATTGTAAAACTCTCTTAATCTGTGACAACTTAAACTCTACTTCTGATCTGAAATGAATTCAGGCTATTTCAGGAATCTAAGACTCAAATGACATTTGTCAAGCCTCAAAACTGCACTACTTAAAATAGGAGACAGATGTTCATTTAACATTCTTATCCCTCGGATGAACCGGGATTTCAAAATTAATCAAAGTTTACTGTTTTCTGCTCTTTGCACCATCAGTGTTTGTGCTACCAACACGAATCTGCACAACTAGAGTAGCCATGGGTATTACTGGCATGGGGGGTATTACTGGCACCCTAGCATTGTGCAGTGGGTTTAGCAATGTGGAAATGAGTTTTTACATATTTTCTCACTTCGGGCTCATTCTTTAGACCTTTCTCTCCCAGCCTATACAGAATGATGAGAAAATCAGGTTTGTAGGTCATGACATTTCCCTTTGATTTTGCAGTTGCTGATTCACCAACCAGCAGAAATTAGGTTTAATGGCTTTTGCTAACTTTGTGCTCAACTTGATGCCAATGTTTACTTTATTCAAATTGAATCTCAGAACAATTTTAGGGATATTTCCAATACCAAGAATGTCATTTGCCTCCCAGAACAGTCAGTTGGAATTAATCTTAATAATGGTGGATTTGATAGGGGGTGCCAGTAATAATAACAGATCTTCTCAGTTGTTGGTATTAATGGCACCCTACCATTCTGCTGTGTAGTTGACATTGTTTCAGGATACATATTACATGTTTTCTCTCCATTTGTAACTGGACTGTACATATTTCATAGATTATAAAGGTTCTTTATATACATTCTTGTTTTTTTTCTGTAGATAAAGGTTACTTAAGGAATAAGGCATGCAGAAGGGGAGCGGGTGTGCATCTATAACCCAATAAAGACTGGGGTTACCCCAAGGTCTTTATTTGGGAATAGATTCACACTCCCTCCCCTTCTAAGTGGTCTTATTCCTGTTATAATAAGGTGTCAAAAGATAACGCTGCCCTGCATTATTAGATTATAGATTCACAGCTACCAAAATAATTGCAAACCAGACTATTAGAGGAGCTGTGTATCTATCGGACTGCCATGCCTATATAACCCAATATATGCATGGCAAGGAATCATCCATGTCTGACCACATCTTTCATCACTATATTCCTACAGTAGAAACCAAGAATATGCTTTGTTTCTTGAACAGATGCACAGCAGCTGTGGTATAAACACAGCTATGAGCAGGTTGGTGTGCAATTGATCTGGTATGAGAACCTAGGCCCCTCTCATGATTGGGACTGTGGGCATTTTATATATATATATATATATATATATATATATATATATATATATATATATATATATATATATACAGGCTGAGTAATGTAACTTAAAAGTTGCCCTCTCAACTATAATTGAACATTGTCCTCATTATATCTTGCATTGGTCTCATGAAATCAGTTGTAGGAAGAAGAATTTTGATATTGGCAGTTTCCAGAATTTTCAACAACTACTGAAACCTTTGGATGGCATTAGCAACTATTTTTGAAAACATTTGGGCTACTTTATCTCAATCTAGATACAAAAATAGATTGGCAGATCCTCTTTATGGTAGTCATGACACAGGTGCCTCATAAAATGGCTTTACAATAGCTAAATTATCAACAAATCTGAAAAAAAACATTCATTTAAAAGCCAACAGGGACGAAATGCCCTTAAGGTGCCAGTAATACCCACGGCTAGTCTATAAGTCTGTAAGGGTCCTAGGCCTTGTCTGATAGGTCTGCAGGGCATTTCCCAATAGTGCTAATTATCATTATTGAGAAATGCCCTCCAGATAAACCCACTGGTGGTTGTCCACTACTACTAATTCAAACATTCATAGCTTATAGACCTTTTCAAAGGAACATGCAGTCGCCCGACGAAACCATACTGTATCAGTCACTTTAGCTATTGTTATTGATTAGTAACATATGTCACTGCTGAAGCAATCCGAGTATTAATTACAGACACATTTTCATTTAATGGATAAGGGCAGTCTCAACCCAAGTCAATAATCTCAATATATTGGTCATCCATGTTTGATGTTTGACATGGTCTCATGGAGTGGTAGCATCCCAGTTTATCTAAAATGTATGCTTTCATATTTTGATCGTTGATCGTCTATACATGTGCAGATGTGAGATTTGCACTTAAGATCTGCATAGGCCAATGTCTTAGAAACGCTCAAATAAATGCATTATCAAGGTATTTTTACATGGGTTCATTTCAGTGATTTCCATATTCCTCCACAGAAGTGACAAGCTATATCCAATAAAACAGGCTTGAGTAAAAGGAAACCACCATAGGATTAAAGGAGAATGTTAGCCGGTACGCCACTGCTCATATCACATATGAACAAGGATGGGGTGAATAATTTACTTCCAATGTTCAAAACATGCTCACCTTTCTGTTCATAGGTTATATATTGGTGTATCACCTTCTTTGATTAGAGTTTATCGGTTTTCTGCAATTAGTCTGTTAGAAATTATGATATTCTAACCAGCTGAGTCACATGCTGATGTGCATGTCTGTCCTCATTTGTGCAAAATGATTAACCTCTGTATAATAGGTGCAGCAACATCATATTGCTACCTACTTAGTTGAAAGGTCACAAATCAAGCAGATAACTGTGTCATGAGATATACCGATTTAATTGAAAAAAAGTACTACATAAGACTAAGTATATCCTATATGGACCCACACACCCAGGAGGCTGCTATCAGCTATCACTACAGTTACCAAGAGATAAGGGTCTTAACTGGGAACTGGTACACATTGATGTAAGCAGTATTATGGAAAGGCACTATGACTGCTACACAATGGTATATGCATAGTTCCCTCTGCGTGCTACGTCACCTACAGTGGGAGTGTTTTGCATTATCCCACTCTTTACCAGAATATGAGGCATATCTGTCAAGTATAGGGGCAGATTTGGGTGTTTGGGCCATTTTAGCAAGTAGGATGATACTTTCCCAGTTATGATATATATTCGTAATAACCTGGTCTACTGACATTCATTTTTTAAATGTTCTTGGTTTATTTGTACCTCTCTAATTTACCTGTATGTGTATCCATTGCCTGTTTTATGATGCTTAAATGGGTGTACTTGTGTAGTGTATACGTCAAAATCTAATACACCTGCCATGTCATACATTTTCATAAAACTGCATTACACCAGTGTGTACTCAGCCATCAGATAGACCTGGCATGTTGTACTTTTCCTACTGCTTATGTTAAAGGCATCCCTCTAGTTTGGACGAATCCGTCCTCTTCCTACTCGACCAGCGACAACGGTTGCGGCCCTTCTTTTCACTAGATGCTCCCTTCTTCGGGTCCTTGTTGGCGGCCTCTCGCTCAGAGGATGGATTCGTCCAAACTAGAGGGATGCCTTAAACATAACTTTGACGAGGACGGATGTACAAGGGAGAAATGCAGATACCCCCATGAAGGTATAAAATGCACTTATGTGCAGGTCAGGAATGCCTACACCTGACACATAGTGCCTTTCCATAATACTGCTTATACCATTATGTGCCGGTCAGGTATGCCTACACCTGACACATAGTACTTTTCCATATACTACTTACACCAGTGTGTAAGAGTCAAGTAGACGTGACACATAGTGCCTTTCACTTTACTTAAAGATACATTATCACCTAAATCAACTTATGAAATCAACCCAATGCAGACTTCTGTCATCCATTTCCATATCAAGTGACAGCATCTTTAATGGCTGAGAGGGCTCTTTGGTAGACTGATGCATGCACCTTGAGGGCATGTGTTATGATTGGTCATAATGCACCCATTGCTGGTTTTATTATTTCTGCAAGCCGATTCTTATTTGTTTGACATACTAGATGATGCTTTTCATATGTTAGATAAGCAGTACGGCCTTCCATCTTTCCATATGTGCTAATACACATGTCATCTAGGCCTATGTAAATATGCTAGAATTGAAAAGTCACCGCAAATCAGCTGGTAATGCATATTTAAAAGACCAGCATATAATAGTCAAGTAGACCTGACACATATGACATACATGCCTTTCCATATACTACTTACACCAGCATTATTGTAAGAGTCAGGTAGACCTGACACCTAGTGCCTTTCCATAGTACTACTTACACCAGTAGTCAAGTAGACCTGAGACATAGTGCCTTACCATAGTACTACTTACACCAGTAGTAAAGTAGACCTGACATATAGTGCCTTTCCATATACTACTTACACCAGTAGTCAAGTAGGCCTGACACATAGTGCCTTTCCATAATTATACTACTTACACCAGTAGTCAAGTAGGCCTGACACATACTGCTTACTCCAGCGTGTACGAGTCAATTAGACCTGACACATAGTGCCTTTCCACATACTGCTTACTCCAGCGTGTTAGAGTCAAGTAGACCTGACACATAGTGCTTTTCCATAGTACTTCTTACACCAGTAGTCAGGTAGACCTGAGACATAGTGCCTTTTCATAGTACTTCTTACACCAGTAGTCAAGTAGATCTGATACAAAGTGCCTTTCCATATACTACTTAAACCAGTAGTCAAGTAGACTTGAGGCAAGTGCCTTTCCATATACTACTTACACCAGTAGTCAAGTAGACTGACACGTAGTGCATTTCCATATACTACTTACACCAGTAGTCAAGTAGACCTGACACATAGTGCCTTTGTATAGTACTACTTACAGTGTCTACTATCGTAATCTAAAAAGATTAAAACATTTAAGGCACGGGGAGGGGGCGAGGCAAGTAAGGAGGTTGCTCTAAAATCATTTTCCAATAAAGGGGCCACTAGCTATGGACGAGTTCTTGAACATTGAAGATTCTGTTGATTATGAAGAACTCGTGTATCTTCAGATACCTCTTAAGTTGTCAATGACTTATCTTCATACCTTACAGACATAAATACCTGATACTCTGTACTTTTTTACAATACTATCTGAGTATGTACACTGATATGTACTGGCCAGGTAGACGCAACACCAGTGTCGGATCCAGTATCTTGAAAAGAAAGGGGCGTGGCCCAGAAGGAAGGGGCATATTCCCTATTCTTATAAGCGAAAAGGAGGAGGTGCGCGCCCCCGCATCAGCCGTCTAAATTCGCCACAGATAAAACTTATTTCAACAGTGTCTACTGGTGTGTTCTGGACGCGACACCTTGAACCGTTTTCATTGCAATCCTAAGCGTATGTGTATTAATTTTGTCAGACAGATGTAATCCAATCAGTTGGATCTTAAAATGCATCATTTTTACAATGGATAAGACAGACCTTTTGTATATCTTCCTGCATTCACATGACACTTTTATAGATGACAAGTTGCTAATGAAATTCCAGTTTTGATGGAGGCTGCTGAGTCTTATCATGGAGGAAATGCCACACGATACCATTCTACGGACCTTCCTACCCCAACGGTGAGCACTAACTTTTTGGCAAAGTTAACTGACCTTTAATTAAAGAGAAGCTTCTCAAGGCGTCCACTTTCTTTTCTCCCACATCCCCATAATGCGGTGGATTAGGGGCGGTGGCCACCAGGCGGCGTGGAGTTGGTCTAATTTCCTGTGCCCCACGGGTCGTCCTCATACAGTGTCTTGGCTGTTGGAATGGTATTAAATGGTTTTCATTTACCTCTACTGAACGGGATCCGGTAAGCTAATAGGGTGTAATTTCCTTGTGAAATGTTCATTTGACTATATGTTCAAAGTGAAGGTTGCTCAGAATACTATAGGACATGCAGAGGACATTCAACTCGTCTTATAAGAACATTTTAGAGTCTTCTTATTGAAATGAACAAGTAAAGACGTGACAATCAGCCGTGTTAGCATCGTACAAGACAACACTAGGGCTGTCAGAGTTGTCGAACTCATATAAGTGGTTTATGAATACCCCTGACAATTGCAGGGATGTCACATACAGATATGCTCTCTTTAATCTGTCAATTATGTTCTCTCATTTTTTTTGAAGACACAAGAAGAAAGCGCGCTGTACTACATACATACAACAGAAGATGTCCACTTTTGTACTATCAAGTACTGTATGTAGCAAGGGTGTTTCTATCCAGCAGCAATATACTATGTGGCCATATGGTGTCACCACCCTAAATCGGACCACTTCCGGGTTTACTGGCCAAATAGTGCCTTCTGAACTTAGTTATTTTGAGGAATTTGGCCCCAAGGGAAGGGAAAGAGGGGCCAAACCCATTTTTATTTGGTATCAGAATGATGAGTAGGAGTGTTTCAATAGGCCCAGAATATTTTTTGTTCAAAACATAAATTCAGTGGAAGTTTATGGGGTGAAGGGGTCCTGATGTGTATTCATGTGCTGATCAGGCCTCACCATGCAAAAATCACTACCTGGTTACCATGGCAATTTGCGCAAAATCTAGCCTGACTATGTTTATGTGGACCTATCTTATTTTTTTCTCCATTTCATAAGCTAAAATATGGTGTAGGTTGCTAAGCACTGTGAGAATTTTAAGTATATTTAATATCAGGTCAACGGTGGAAGACCTGTGATTTTTCGGATGGTCACAAGGCATTTGGGGTGGTGACACCATATGTGTGAATCATATCAATGGGAGTTACGTGTGATATATACTCCTGTGCACCGAAAGACAATATTACTTGAGACAAAAGTAAAATAGGACAGGAGTCAGAGTAAGCGTAGGAATAGCGTACACAGAGAAAATATTGTTACTCACATGAGTCTAGATCCAGACTCAGGCAATGTCGCCAAAATGAGTATGACTTGAGACTCAGCCTGATCCTTGGATGATACTCAGGCAGATCCTGAGACTGATCCTTGGATGATACTCTGGCTTTGCCTGAGTATATTCCAAGGATCAGGCGGAGTCTCAAGAGTATGACTTGAGTCTCAAGTCATACTCATTTTACCGACATTGCCTGAGTCTGGATCTAGGCTCATGTAAGTAACAATATTTTCTCAGTGTACGGTTATAGTTACGAGTGGGGCTGGGGGGAGGGCAAGAGATAGGTATTTCTACAATTCCTTTTATTGCAAAAGCAGAAAGAACTGAGTTTCGCATGTTTGCATGTTTGTTGTAACAAGAACAGTCATATTTCTGAGATGAAACTACATTACACAATGTCCTACAGTGCATACTCGTGTGCGCCGGATCACAAAGGGGATAGAAAAGAAGAGATCAAGACCCTTTTAAGCCAAGTTGGGTTAGTAAAGTATAGTTAGTATAGGTATCTTGTTTGATCCAAAAGGGGGAGGGTGTTCTAGTAGGGGGAATCAGAGAGGGAAGGATTTATAGGACCCTGTCAGGGACTATCGATATTGGCTGAGGGACTTAATACCATGGGGGGGGGGCGTTAGTTCCAGCGGCCGTCGAATTGTGTTAGAACCGATTTAGCATATTCTGTATATCGCTATACTTTGTCCCTATACATGGGAAAAAATGATGTTCATCACGCTTGTAGCGCAGGGGAAACTTTATGCTTTTAATGTAGGGGCTTAGAAATAATTATGATGGGTTGCGACAATCTCCAGTTTCCAGTAGATTGGCATCTGATATAAAAGGTGATGGAGTGACGTGCACTATCCTAAAGAGTGACAGCGTGACATCCCAAAAATCTATGAAGATAAATCATATATACAATGTATAAATACTGCATTCCACACAAAAATCGTACACATAAACAACCGGACTATTGGCTTATATTCACCAAGGGTAGGAGTGTTGTGTGTATTACTCATTATACCACGATTTGTGGGTTACACAGTGCTTTTTCGTGGCTATTCCCATCCACATATCTGTCGATATTGCACACCCTATAGGCTGTAACATCAATTTTGGAAGGCGTGTGGTTATCCAGGTAAGGCGTGCGGTTATCCAGGTAAGGCGTGCGGTTATCCAGGATAACAGCATGCCTCTCCCATGTCACATGTCACATGTTAAAACCCACGAAATTTTCCAGGCCAGGGTAGGGATCGAACCTGCAGTCTCACATCCCAAATCCAACTCCCTATGCACTGCGCCACAGGGACTGACGAGAAATGCCTGATTCGAACCACGTCTGGATATGATACAAAGCCCGGCAAGGCGACAACTGCAGGCTGTCCACTACCCTAACCGCGGGACGCATTCAAACCAAGCTGACACGGCCACTGAAGGAGGAGTCGCGGTGGTCTAGCGGTTTGCACGTTGCGCTCAGCCGTCAGAGGTACATGGATCGCGCCCTGGTCCGGGCGCATCTTTTTTCGCCGTGTGCGCTGTCGCTGTCCGCTGCCTGGCGAGGAGGTGTATTATACACAAACATAACAGCGAGACGCATTGAAATCTTTTTTCGCCGTGTGCGCTGTCGCTGTCCGCTGCCGGGCGCAGAGGTGTATTATACACAAACATAACCACGAGAAGCATTGAAATCTTTTTTCGCCGTGTGTGCTGCCGCTGTCCGCTGCCGGGCGCAGAGGTGTATGTACCTGTGTACACACACTGTCATGGCTGGCTTCGAATCCCGGGAAGGGGGAATAATTTTTGTTTTCAACTTGAATTTATTGGTATAATATTGATTATTTATTGGTTTCGTGGTATAAAATAAGTAGTCGGGGGGTTATCGACGATAATAACACGAGGCCGTAGGCCGAGTGTTATTATCCGTCGATAACCCCCACTCGTCATCAGTTATCCATCGGTTACTTGTTCACTAGGGGGAGTCCTTCCCTTTCCCTCCACCGGTCTCATATTCGAATATCAATTGGAGACAGTGGAGTAATGACGTTGGTGGTCGGTGAAATAATCCTACACATAAACAGCCTACATATATATGTGACAGGATCTGCGAAAAGGGCCCTTAGTGCAGGGTGCATTTAGGTCCCTATTCCCAGTACATGTCACATATGATAGAATATCCACATCCAATATGCCTTTACACCTAAAGGAAACATATGTAGCACCTACCACACTGTAAGAATCTGATTATAAACACATTAGCACATCCCACCACGAAATATAAAACGGAAGTCATAGCTGGCAGCCACCTTTCTAATAACATAATTAAATCACGTTGGACGACGGGGAGGAGACAGGTCTATGCTTGGTGTCTAGGGATGGGTTGGGTAGGGTGGCACATCGGCAGGTTCTCCAGGGTGTGACGTCAAGGACCTCCTGGTGTGCAGGTATAAGTGGGCGTATGCCCTACCATGGAGCAGGAGAAATGGATTGTTTCGGTTGGTGCTGCTGAGTGGTAGTGATGCCGGGTGAGAGGGTGAGAGGGTGGTGGTAGTATGGGGTATACATCTCAATACAGAGTATCACAGATGAATTATTTGGGTTGATGCTACTTTCTAGTACGAGGGGTTCTTTGGTTTTGTTGGTCACTGACTATCAAGGCGCTGCATGGGCAGGGGGGCCTGGGCCTATCCATTAGTGGTGAGGACCCGACAGAAGCTTATCCGAGAGGATAGGAAACTGAATCATATAGGACAGGATACGTTGGAGGACCTCCTAACAATTTTTTAAAAGGCCGGAAATGCATTTGGCCGACCAAAGAACGCATAAGAATTATTTGTGCTCAGTTGCAAAAGAATGTCCGACGCAGTTCAAGCCTCGATAGAATTTAATGTCATCTGCCATTCTGTCGGAAAGTCGCAGTACTTGCTACTTCAAAAATCAGCAACCAGCTGTACCACCTGTTACTTTCCAGGGTGTGCCTTCTAAAACCAAACTGTTAGCACAGTCTAACCAATTAGATAGAATTCATACACATCTTGAAGAGACTAATGGATTAGATCAACAAAGTGCAGTATTTACAGGGCATCGGTCCTCCAACGACGTCTAAGGACAAAGGCATAATCTCTCTTGCAATGGCAAAATAAAACCTGAAATAATTATTATCTGGACCTTCATTCTTCACAATGTTAATAGGATTAGTCATTGTCTACCGATATTACACCAATCACTTGTATTAATATTGCCGGGAGATACACCAGGGAGGTTTAGTTCTGGGATAAATGGTGAATACAGCTAAATGCAATAGGATTTGGGGTCTTATTCATCTTTTATAATCTTGAGATCTTCGGCACAAATGAATATGCTTAGCCTGCACCAACATCCATAATTACATTGCCATAAAGTCTTGAAGTATCCTTGTCCCCTCTAGTACCTAGCTTTTATCTTTCCTCCACCAATTCAATTAAGATAACCAGAACACGTCAAGGAAGCACTGTTTTGCTTTTACACTATCAATACAGATGTCTCTAATTCTCTCTGGAAAATAGTGCCACTCTGAATTCTGTGCAGCTCTACACAACCATCTGTAGATCCATGGATATGACCCCATGCAAACTAATGTAATACCATAGGCGTTATTAGTTCGGCCCCTTCCCCCTAGAGGTCAGATGTGCATGAGGCGCTGGACACATGGGAATAAGGGCGGGGGCGGGGAAGTGACATTTCCACCCATGATTTATCTTGATGACATAGCCAGTGATATGGCAAGCAATGCTGATAGATGCCTGCCTTTCCACTATATGGTTCAGTGTGCATTGGATCCCCAGGAAGTATCACATCTGTATTCCAGTCCCAAACCATTTGGTTGATATGTTAGTTCCCTGGTGTAAGTCCCTATTACGTCTACCCGTCTGCATTGCTTGGCTTTTGTTCAGGCTTATTTTGGTGTCAATATTTACCAATCGCTAAGAGGTTCCTAAACCGGCATTTGTTTAAAATTACGTCTTCTAAAGATGTATAAATGAAATACAGACTATCGTACTTTCCAGTCAAGCATGTCTGAAGAAAAATCCACGCCGAGATGGTATAGTGTGGACTCTACCACGGGCAGGCAATATCTTCCTGCTACGATTCTTGGTTAATAAAAGTATTCAAATTGATTCATGGTGTCACATGAGCAGATTGCTAGTCTATCCAAATCTGAGATCCCATGGGACCGTACCTAAAAATAAGATGTCAATCAAGAAACACGAACTCATCTTTTTAGTTCTCAATAACTGAATCATTGTCATTAATTGAGCTCCTCTCTGATTCAAAAGGATCGATGGGACTGGGAGGGAATTGTGGTCTTTGGGAGAAATCCCAGCGTAGCAATTAAACAAAAAGGGCAAAAAGGAGCGAGAAACCCCCACAAAGAAACAATGCCTCATTGAAATGCCTGATATAAGCCCACTTTGCAATTTCATTTTCATGTCTACATATATACTATGGTTCTTTACACGGACGGTGAGATAGGTAAAAGTGAAGATAACACTCAAGATAGCTTTGTGGATAGCATTTCTATAGTGGCTGTTTTCATTTTTCATACATTTGTTTTGATTTTCACGAAAAGATAAGGGTAGTGATAACGATTTGCAAGATATCTTGAAAAGTTCAAAGATGCCTTCAGTTCTCTCTAGAAATGACATTCACCTGTCATTATTCTTTTAAGATATCTTCATCCTACACAGGGCAAATGGCCAATTCTAAAGGGAAATCCTGGTCTGCAACCAAGGATTCTGGCCTTTGGGTCAGTGTCTGTATCTCCTCCTGGCGCTCTTTTTCTTCTGAGAGACATTCTGGCTGAGGTAAATACGTACATAACTGTTCTAGTATGGCATGACACAGATATAATCTAGTATAGCACTAGGTACAGATATAATCTCCTGACATGAGGAGCATCTACCGATCTTTTTAGGATTCCTCCTCCAGAATTCACACGCAGAGTTCTATTCCTGATGGCTGCATCTCCCATATTGGTCTTTCTTGGAGTCCTTCATCATTCTACTTTGAAATGATAGAACTTATGCCAAAACTCAGGTCTATATTTTCAACTTTCAATAACTGGAGCATTGGCATTCTGTTTAGCCTCTAAATCGAGTTCTTCCACAGCCCCTAATGATCTGATCGCTCTGAAGAGGAAGCGTTATTACTCTACATAATCTCAGCTTGACAACGTGCGCAGATCAACCTAATTTCGTGAAATGAGAATAGTCATCTTCCTTTCCATTCCAATCTATTGACAATCTTTTAAAATAGGTAAATCGAATGACCATGGATGGATACGGCATGCGGTACCTGTTTCCCATCCCCATGCTAATCTATACATTATTGAATTCCAGCCCCGTGTCACATCGCACAGGATGAAGACGTCAGGAATTTCTCATGTATGATTTATCTAGTTCTAAAGCTGCCTGCATCTTTGTTGAACAACTGCAGAACATCTTATGAATGGCAGTCCACATGTTGTTAAGACCCATAGTCCACTGGGCCTCTTCGGCCAACTTTGGCCATACATTTCCTACACAAAAGTCGGCTGAAGAGGCCCAGTGGACTATGGGTATAGTTATATGTTCTGATAATATACCTATAGGCTATGATAGCTTCCACATTCAAAGATCAAATCTGGATAGAAGAGTACAGACATTTATTGTCTGACACCGTAACATACCAGTGGTTGAATGAAATGAGGTCTAGCGTACTGGTCTCTATCCTGTATACCCGTGGGTATACCTTCCTGGCATTTTAAAATGATTTATCATTTTCTAGCATTTCGGAATAATTCTTCCTGGAAATTGATGATTATGATAATGCCATCATTCAAGATAATGGGTTTCGATGCTGAGGGTAATTTCAAACATCCCGTGATGTTTGTGAAGGCTTCCTAATGACAAGTCCAACTTGATCTACTTGTACAAATGTACCCTTTTCACAGATAATCACAAAGGTGTTCGGTTAGAAGAACTTTATTGATATTATAACATTATTAATGTATTGGACAAAATAGGATATTCGCGATAAAGAACACAGTAAGGAGAAGAGGACTAGACTCAGAGAGAGAGAGAGAGGGAGAGAGAGAGAGAGAGAGAGAGAGAGAGAGAGAGAGAGAGAGAGAAAGGATATGATAAAACCAAGCTTACTTTATAGATTCATTTCCTCCCGAGTATCCTGTCCTACATGATTCATTTCCCTATCCTGCTGCTAAACTGCTGCACCACCCAGCCTCCATCCTCCAGGGGTGAGCGTATAAAGCCACTGCCAGAGTTTTATACTGATTGAACAGAGGGAGTAGGGCTCCTGAGGGTGTTGTGATCTGGAGGAGGACACTGGAGGAAGATTGTCCTCCTTATCCTAAAAGCCTCTAGATAGTTCAACATCCTGTTGGACAGATGTCTAATGCAGTGGTAGATATTGGGTGACACACCCCAATGCTGAGGTACTCATATCTTTCGCGCAAGTGGCTCATCATATAAAGGCACTATAAAATTAATAATAATGTGATATTAAGATTTGTATATTTACTGTTGATCCAGGAAAATCACCTGCGACCCCCTCCCCCGTTCACCTCACCCTCACTTGATTTCTACAGATACATGTAGCTGCCAGATAACGCGCATAAAATATCAATTACATATAGTCCATCTCATCATCTAAGTGAGTGATACAGATGAGGTGAGCCAGATAAGGTCGCCATCCCTCCTGTATCACTATTAGGAGGTGATGGCTCCTTCTAGTAGGTAGGCCTATGGAATTGATTTCACAGTGCCTGGAGATAGGCGGGAAGATAGGTCAGAGTTCCAAGTATACATCAGGTGCAGTCATATCTATTTGTGCTTTCCTTTCTTGGTATGGGATTTTAAATAATGCAGCATTGGATGCAAATTGACAATGACTTAACTAAAGGAGGGTAAGAGGTTAGGAACAATTCAACATAATGGTGAATATTAGTTCATCATTATTTAAGAAGCATAATTATTATGAGCTTGTTAGCAGCTGGGTGTAGCACTAACACATTGTGCATGGGGGTGGCTGGAGAGAGGCTTAAAATGTGGAACAAAGGCTGGTAACTAGGGCTTAACCTAAACTCTACACAAGATATAAAAGCCTGTCAATGAGAACTCCATACTCAGGATGTACTCTGCAGCTATATGTAATATCATTACAGTGCATCACATAAGATATCAGAAGAGCTATTTCAGTTATAGATTATAGCATATTGTAAACCTGGTCAACGCAGCCGCATGACAAATTGTGAATGAATAATCCCGCGACACCGGTAAGGTGTCCCACTGCACTGTGGTATAGGCACTGCCCTAAACATAATTCATAATGATAGGAAAATCACAACCCTCCCTGCAAATAGATATTCGTGGTTTCTTTGAGACAAAGGTGGCAATAGAAATGTGGGAAGCGGTTTTTGGAAGTGACAGGGAACATTTCTCCGGTCAAAGTTCCAATCATTATCACCTATACGTGCACCATTTGAGTAATCACAGCGAGGAAAAAGAATACAGGACTTGAAGGTAAATGGGCTCTAAAGTTGATCGGAGCACAGCTTCTGCTTAATAAATGCCATACTATAACTTTGTAAAGGTACCATGTTCATACCGACCAGTGTGCCTTTGTAGGTTTGGTTAAACCCAGAGGAGTATATACAGCGACACTTCATCGCCATCTGGTCATAAAGTACCCTGATATGACAGATTAGAGTCCTTTGGTAGACTGTTTTATCATCCCCACACCTGCGGCATTCTGCTCCCAGGGTGTCTAATCCAATCTAGTCCGACCCTGGAGCGACATGGGTGAACTGACAGGGACATTCTGTAGTAATATCGTGTTATATCCTGTCCACCCTATCAGCTGCTGTGAGGAAAAAGGAGAAAATCCATCAGGATCTCTGTGGAAATATGACTCTAGGTGTCCAAGATGATGTCCCCAGTTGGCACATACTTGTCAGAAGTGCTCTGTCAATGTAGCCTATTTGTTAATAAGAGAAGGAGAGTCATAAATAAACTAACAGTGAAAGAAGCCACTATTTACCTAATAGATCATTGATATCAGTGTCCTAGGGTCCTACATGCTGTATATACCCGAGCCGCGCAGCGGTGAGAGTATATAG